>CM057456.1:71484642-72695357 GCA_016271365.2 Neoceratodus forsteri | reverse complement strand
TACATCTAGGTATGACAGAGAGCAGAGAACATTACTACTTTGCTTTCTTATTCTTATATAAACCCTGGAGAAACGAGTCTGAATTAAAAGGTAACTGTGATACATTCGAAGAAGAATTCAATCTCAGTTATGAAACATTCAAAACTGAAAACTCCGAGACATAAATACAGACACTGAAGACTGAGAAAGAACAGCTTGAAAAGACTGAGAAACAACTTTAGGAAGATACCCCTGTCAGCTCACAAGACAACCTTGATCCAGAAGGGGAAGGTGTTCTAGGTGAACCACTGCCTTTAAATGCCCCAGAAGTCTTAATGTCAGAAGTTGAGAGTGCCATGGAACATGGAACACACTGCGGTATCAACCCAGCTGACCTGAGAGAAAGACTAAATCAGCAGCAGCATGTAGTTCACTCTCAGGTCACTGATGCAGTTTGACATGGGCTGCTACATGAAGCCAGAAAATGTCACTGTCTAGACTATAAGCCACTACTGATGCTTGTTAGTAGCTCAGCTGGCACAGGAAAGAGTTTCCTAATTGATGCCATCACTGCTGAGATATGGACCTTGACAGGATCATCAATGTATGTTTCTGTTAGTGCCCCCACAGGACTAGCCACATACAACATTGGTGGAGTTACTTTACACTGTCTCTTTATGTTGCCAGTAGAGCATGGCAAGACAGGAGAGTATAGTAAACTGTCATTTGAAGTTGCATCTCAGCTTCGCTCCATGTTCACAAAGATGAAGTTGCTCATCATTCATGAAATTAACATGGTATCCAATGTAATGCTTGCCTGTATACACCTACGTCTGCAGGAGATCTTGGGTACTGACTGTTAGGGTTACCACCTGTCCTGATTTTTGCAGTGGGTTGGGGGGCCACTAGATCACCAGGGATATTGGACTTTGGGGGTAGGTTTGACGTTATGCCCACGATCAGGCTTCGTGGTCCACTGGACCACCAGGGATATTGGACTTTGGGGAGGGACATCAGTGCCCGCAATCGGGCTGGTCGGGGACATAGCGTTCTGCCCGCGATCGGGCTAGTGGGGGAATGGAATGTTCTGCCCGCAATCGGGCTAATGGGAACAGAACATTCTGCCCTAATCGAACTAATGGGGTGGGAACACTATTATGCCATATCAGCCCGTTCGGTTATGCCAGCGATCGGGCTGGGGCGTCACTCCCGAAGGCTGCTGCCTGGCAGGGCGCCAGTGCAACCGTCAGGGATCAACGAACCCCCATGCTAATGGCATGCAAATGGGGCCATAAGTAGATGCAAATGGCCCCCCGTGCGCCTTGCATAAATTATGGCCCCATTTGCATGTCACCTTTTGAATATCGCAGGTTTATGCATGGCACAATGGAACTTGTGCCACCACATCTGAATGCTCTACTCTGACCACTTGCAGTGGCGCAGTTCCACTGTGCCATGCACAGTGGCTGTAGCCAGGAGGCGATATTCAAAGAAGTTGCTCAATAGAGCAACTCCGTTGAATATCACCCTGGCCACACCCCTGCGCAACTTTTTTGAGCAGCGCAAGGGCTTGAGCCACAGAATGGCGCAGTTTAAATATCTGGTCCATAATGTTTAGAATTGTAAATCAGACACTTTTGCTGATACCACCTTAATTTATACTTGTCCCTGACAATGTTTTTGATTGCCTCTATTGAGGGGTTGGGTGGGAATTTTCCAAACGCATTTACTCAGTGATATATCTTAGCATATTAAACTGTGGATACCACTTATCTAATGTCACTGAGGACATTAAATCTTTCTGTAGCTATTGCTATTACAGCTAGCATCTGTTTTTTTCACCCACCCCAGGAACATACACATTATCAGTAACACAGCTATAACAAAACTATCACTTTTCAATGTGTGTAATCATTGTTAACAGGGTACTACCATACTTGTATTTAAGAAAGTAGTCATCCCATAACACATCATGTATGAAGTATCTGTGATACAGCGTAACGTTTGTTACAAGCAATGGTAACACACATCTTGATTGTATTGTGAGACTGATAGTGTTAAATCATAATACTCTTAATTTGGCCTTTCCTTACTCTTTAAAATTGGCAATAATTTTTTTTCCAAAGTTAACACCTGTCTCGAGTCTTTACTTAACCATAAAGTTAGAAAGTTAATATATTGCTGTTGCTGTATGTGTGCATGCAAATATACTTAAGCAATAAAGCACAACAGGGACTGGGTTATTGAGGATCTATCCACACTTTGTCTCGTATACCACAAAGCGCACCCTATGGCTTAACCAGAAACACGCTGGAGTGCCTTATCCCAATAATGCAATAGAACTATGTATAAAACCAATGTGAAAAATGTTTAGTGCAATTTTTTTATTAATGAAATTCCTCAGCCGTGGGTAATGCAGGATTTACCCACACTCATGTGACATGTTTTGATGAATGATGTGACAGGATTATCACACACCATCATATAATATAGTATTTTTAGTACACATAACAGTACAAAGAACAACTTTGGCCCCTGTATTCGCATCACATGATTTGAAGTATGAATACAGTGCACTCTCAACACATGATCTCTTTTGACATAGTAGCAATGGCAAAAGTGACAGAAATGCAAACAACAATGCAAAGCTAAATGTACGGAATGTCTTCTGACATAGTAACAATGCGAACTGTAAAGAAAATGCAAGCATAAATGACAACGCAAACATGATGATAAATAGTAACTGGAATACAGTGGCAGGAAGGGCCCAGCGCTCCCGCAACGTGATGGCTTCTGACATTCTAACTGGAATACAGGGCCAGGAGGGCCCCATGCTCCTGCCACATGATGGCTTGTGATATTGTAAGTGGAATACAGTGGTGGAAGCGTGGGGCCCTTTGGGCCCCGCGCTCCCACCATATAATGGCTTGTGACATTCTGAGCGGAATACAGTGGTGGGAGTGCGGGGCCTTCTTGATGGCTCGTAACATTGTTACAATCATAACAGTAATGAAAACACAAGCGCAAATTACAACGAAAACGGTGGTGCACACAGCGGCATACTCGGTAGTGATGACACAAAAGAAGAGATAAGCACATGTAAAAACAGTAACCGCTAGAGTGGCAGTACCACACACCCTGTTTTTCCCAAACAGGTGCATAGACAAATACAGTGTGTACAAACACTGTATGCATTATAATGAGCACAGAAGCATAGAACAAGCATTACAAGTACTAAATTGCTAATATCTCAGGAACCCCACAACGTAGAAAAAATATTAAAATGTCAATAAAGTCATGATTTTCCTGGTTATGTTTTTGATATTACATAGCCCACAGGGCTATGTAACTTACAACAAAACATCTGTATCTCATCGTTTTTCAAGATATGAGGCCGAAAGGTGTGGCGGATGCCACCATGTTAGTTTATGGTAAAAAACATCAACTTCAAAGTACCGTAACTTTGCAACTGTGCAATATTTTTTCACCAAACTACCAAAAGGCACATCTGTGAGATGTTGGCTGTGTTTCCTCCAAATTTCAGCTCAAAAGACCAAGGCATTCTTTTGCAGCAGGGTGGCAAAGAACTGCTGTCATTTTGGCCATAGTCTGAAAAGTGGTGTCGTGCGTGCGACAGTACTTTGTGACACTACTTTTTCCAGAAATTTGAAAAATATATTTCTAGGGTGTTTCACACCAAAATAAAGGCATGGCTAGCATCCTCATGGCCCAACTAGGTGAATACAAAAAGAATCATGTTGCTAGAGGGTCCCAAATTTAAAAGGCAAGCATTTTTCTGATCGCTAACTGAAAACAAAATGGCAGATTTGCGACACTACTGGGGCCATTCGCGACACTAAAAAGTGCATTTGCGAAAGTGTTAAACTTTTTGTTAACTTTCTTCATTGACTTTATAATGGGAACTTGTTTTTTGAATAACTTTTGAACCATTTAATATTTTTTCACAAAATCTTTGAAAGGAACATCAGGGACCCCGGCTGCACCTTCCCTGAAGTTTTTGTACTGGTCACGCAAACCATGCGACCTGTAGGCATGAGCAAAGAATTCACCAGAAAGCATAAATGCGTCCATAGATCATGCTTAATAACTCCGCAGCCGTATATCCGACTGGTACGAAAGTTGGCAGATCCCAAGATGTATGGTTCTTGATCGTGCATTTCAGGAAAATCCGTTGGATGATGCCAAAGTTATTAAGGTGCAAAGTTTGACCCTTTAACCTTAAAAGGGCTACTCAATCCTAACTATGGTAGCACTACCGTGCTACCATAATATATATATATATATATATATATATATATAGAGAGAGAGAGAGAGAGAGAGAGAGGGTTAAAACACAAAAAGTAAGGAAATGAAATGTTTAGGGTTGCCATCTCCCCCCCATGGACCTGCCCATCATCCCAAGATTGACAGCTGACAGGGTGTGTCATTGGGGTTGTGAGGCCTAAATCTCACCCCATTCCATGCGTAATCATATTCACAAGCCACAGTAAAGAAGAATGGGGTGAGATTTAGGCTGCCACTGTCATTGCATTAATCAGTCCGGAAAGATAATTTCATGCTGCAACCATGAAATCACCTTCTGGGCCTGAGTAATGAAACAACAGTGGCAGTGTTCATGAGGTGGGGTCCCAAAAAGCCCATGTTGCCCCAAGGGTGTGTGTAAAATTCAGGTTTTTCACCCTCCTACCAAGCCTTTATTTTATGTAATTGCTGGAGAGCATTTTCTCACCACAGCAATTATATAAAATAAAGATGTTTCTATAGAGCCACAGATCAGTCAGGTTTCAGTACGGTATGCAGCTCCAGATAAAAAGCATTGCTCATTTTTTCATTCAGTTAAATATTTTTTTTTAGCCCACTGATGAAAAATAAATGTTGCCTAGTTGTCTGGAATTTTAAAGACTTACCTTTGAAGACTCCGAGTGGGGCAAATCATGTAGAGCTGGGGAATGGCGGCTGGCCCGAGAAGTGAAGGAGTGGTGGCTGCACATGATCAGAGTGAGACAAACGTTATAACATGAAGGTTATAATGATGAATTATAACTGGGTTTCTCTATGGGAGAAAACGCTCCCCAGTTATTATATAGGAGAAATTCTATTATACTTACTGAATTTTCCTTCTCTGTTAGGTCCAGCATTGTCAATGAGGAAGGTATTTAATACATATGGGTAAAACTGGGGTAGTGGAACAGATCCAAAGCTGTGACCTTTGCACAGACACACAGGGACATGGTATATTCTAGATGCATTCCACCTCATTTAACTGCTGTCAATGCAGTACACAAATACAAACTACTATTATCTACTATTAATTATCAACTACTATCAATGTCCTGCGTTGAACCTGCAAATAAATAAATATCAGAAAAAACAGAGATGAATGGAAAACACATGCCTACCTGTCTTGAACAGACTGACATTTGTGGACTCCAACACTGACGCCAAGTTCACTATAGGATCTCATGGTCTTCTACTTCTGGAAGCATGTTTAAAACACAGAGAAAGGTTTGGTTTAAAAGTATAAATGAATACAGATAACTGGTGGATACCAGTGCAGGTTCCCCAGACAAACATAGCCTCATATGTCTCACCTTGAAATGTATGGTTATTTACACAAACCATAAGATAATGTACAAAAGCATTCAAATACAGCTGATGAATCCTAACATCATGAAAGAGCACTGTCGGTGACTTCCAATATAAACAAAATGTACACCTATATAGATATGAATAAATATATAAAGGACAGCATTTATTTATTTATTTATTGAGATATTCAGAAAGACCTTTGAGTCATAGACTCATTTACAAAGGTTTCACGTCATACATTTAGGTACAGAGTAACATATGTTGAAGTTGTTGGTACAGTACAGCACATGTTAACAATACATTCCTTTAACATTACATGACAGTAAATGATAGTCATTTAAGGGAGTGCTTGTGGTAACAGTATAATGCAGAATTGGAAATGTAATATTATGTTAGTGGACGTAGCAGTCCCATAAAGAAACAATAGGAATTAATCAGACTGGAGATAGTAAAGAGGAGCATTACAGCATCGCCACATTGTTGCAGGAGACACTGAAACAGGCTGATAGTCAATAAGTGATGTAGGGGGGAAATAAGAGACCAGATTGGAGGTATAGGGCCTCAAGTGGTAGATCAGGGTTGGGGCAGTCACAAACATTTGATTCCAGGAGGAGCTCCCTTAATCTAGATTTAAAGGGACCTAGCCTTGTTTCTTTGGCTAGTGGGATGGGAAGAAAGTTAGCCCAGTACGGGGCTAGGTAGGAAAAGGATCTTTGAAAGTGAGAGGTACGAGAGCGGAGTACCCATAGTAATGGCATGTCCGAATTGTGTGTGGATCTTGTTGGGGTAGCTGGGTAAATAATGGTGGTGAAGGTGGGGGGGCTAGACCTAAGAGTATCTTTTTTGCTAGAAGGCAGGTATGATACTTGATTCTGCTATCTAGGTTTAGCCAGTTTGTGGAGTAATAGAGTGAGCAGGTGTGTGTGAGACAATCACACCCAAGGATGAGGCGACAGGCTTTGCTGAGTACAAGGCCGAGACTGTTTAGTGTGGAAGTAGGGGCTGCACTGTATATGGTGATACCATAATCTAGTAGGGAGAGGACAGAGGAATTTACAGCAAGCTGTAAGGCCTCGGGAGTAAGGCAGTGCTTGTGTCGATATTCTTCAGATGAGCAGATAGTTCTGGGGAGAGGCCCCATTAACAACACTGGGGCTAAAATAAAAGGAAATTACGGTAAGTACAATGGAATTTCTCCTGTTTGTATCACTCTAAGAGATCATTGAGGAAGGTATTTAATATATATTGGTTGTAAAAAGCAGTACTCATCTAAGTATGGAGGGGGAGAATATTGTCACATATGATTCCTTAATAGGTAACTAATGGATTCATCTGATAGCCACTGCTTGTCAAAACTGAGTACTGATGATTGTGACCACAGAGCTCATTGGAGCACAAGGTATAACCCTGTAGGGCCTTGGAAATGGTAAGATTAAACAGCTACATTACAGATTGTTGAATTCTTCTGCAAAATAGTCCTCTCAGCCAAGGGTGCCATAAGTACCTACCGGGTCATAACGTCATACGCTTAATAGCGTACGACATTATGTCTAAACCGGGATAGTGCAGTAGACAAGAGCGAATGGTGCAATACCATGTATACTGCTGTACATGGTATTGCACCATTCACACTTTCCCAGGTAGAGGATAAGACCTCTGCTGGGACTGGGTTCTGCTGAGCAGCTACAGTTGCTCACTGGACTGAGCCACAGCAGCAAGAATCCAGGCGCTGTGTCTGGGACCGGGTTTGATTCCCAGTCCCAGAAACTTTTATTTGTTTTGGACTTTGTGTGCTCCCTGGGTTAAACCCTCCCCAGAATACAGAATATTTAGTGGGGGGGGTTGGAGGCATAGCCCCCCCATAATAGGGGATGTGGAGTTGGAGCCCCCCACAAAAAAAAGATTTATGCCTCATGTCAGATATTGCACTGTATTGGCAGCGCAATTTTGCCTTGTGGCATAATTTGTTTCGGCATTATGACCCCGTGCCTCATTAGTACCCTGAAAGGAAAGAAACTCTGCCCTGAACAGACCTGTCCAATCCAGAGGACATTATCCTACTGATAATACAACTGCCAATCTTCAGCCTTCTTATTGATCACACCAGGCACAACAGTAAATGACTGAGAGGCAACAAAAAATCAACATTTCAGTCTCATTAACTACTCCACATTTTTTCTGACCTTTAAGGGATGCATTATCTTGTCTCTATACCTTATCAGCTGCAATACCCATAGTGGAAGGAAAAAAATATTTAGAGTATTTATATTTTTCCACTCTCCTGGCCAAGACACAGTTTAAACCCATGTAGTTATTGTGGAGCCACTGGTGACTACTGCTGGTAATAACACCATCAAGGATGTGGAGAAACATGTCCTGGAGTGTCCTCACATTCTTGTCTTTGAACTAACATGAGAACATTTGCACACTCCAATGCTGTCTGTTGAGATAAGCATCTTTCAGAGACTGACAACCAATATGAGAAAAGGTTTTTCACTCTGACAAAGATAGCTGATATGAAAATCTCATCTCCTAGAAACCATCAGGAGAAGTCCTCTCTGGTCAGAAACCCCTACTTCTGGGGGTCTTCTCGCTCCCTGGAACCAGGATGCTGACCATATCCATACTTGTGTTAACTAGCACTTCAAAAGTACAATCTTCCTAGCCACACTGAAGCCTTTGCAGCAAACTTTTCACTGTCCCCTGAATACTTGACTGGTACAGGAAATACTGCCCCTTGAATCATTAACCAATCCAGGAAAACAGAGAAGGCACTAAACAGGAATAGCTGATAAAATCCCACTGCTAGGGTATGCATATACTGCCTCCTCCCATGGCCCACTGGAATCAGATGAAAGGCCTCAACCCCTGAAAAATCTTCTATGGTCACATAGTCCAACCTGCAGCAGACCAACCTCCCACTCTACAGGACAAAATACGCCCTGAATGAACGATTGCTTTCCCTGGCATGTACATATCCATGGCCTAGATTATTTGGGTGACATCTGTTCTCCTGATGGGGAAAATGCTGCTAGCCTAGCCAGTGATCATATGCTGCTCACCAAAGCCCCTGGATGCTTCTGCGAGCAGGCTGCAATTTGCTTGCCACCAAGACTATGGACAGGATACCTTGTTGTCATCCTTGGACTGACCTGAGCCATGGAATGCAATGATTCATACTTAATAGCCTTCCCACTTACCCAACATGGCTATGAACACACTGACATTGAGGGACCCCACTCTCCTGTACAAGAATCTGATCTATGGACTCATCATCCTAGAGAAGTCTTCAGGGTGAGTTCCCATGATGCCAGCTTTGAACTCTCCTAGCATGTGATACAGAACAAGGCTAGACTACACAATTGAAAAGAAGTCTAGAGAACCTCCAAGTCAGGCCACACTGACAGCAGTCAGTGCTTGTGGGGCTTTAAGTAGACCAAGGTCCATGGCAACATGAATGAAGTCATATCAACTTGCCTGAACCTCAACCACCAATATCCCTGGGCTAGGTGTTATTGAGATAGGGGCAGATCCCTTGCTGCTCATTGTACTGAAGAGTAATCATCCAGATTTGGATATACATGATGCCCCTTTCTGCCTCAGGGATGCCTTTAACAGAAACTCCTGGAGAAAAAACATTCAGCACATCTGCTTAACTCATGGGGAGCAATTAGTTGAACATGACTCCCCTGGATTGTAAGTGTCCATTTATCCTGCATGGCTGACTGGAGAATCTCTTGGCCATTATACATTGGAAAACTCCCTCCAAATGTGTAAAACCAGAATGGACTTAAAAATCTCATGACTTCCTAACAACCATTTAAAAATGGTTACATGAGGTGGAATTGCTGCAAGGGATGGATGAATACAAGACCTGGCATATTGTAGAGTGCTACCTTTCCACCTGCACCTGCATTGTACCAAAGGGTGGAGCTACCCTATTATTGTTGCCTTCCTGAATAGGTCAACCCTCCCACCCCCTGACATCAATATGACCTTTCACTACTGATTAGGGGTTTTAACAAATGGTAATGCCTCATGTCTCAATCCATGTCATTCTGCTGGTCAAAAGTCAAGTCCCTAGCCAAAAAGAAAGTGCATGACTCTGGCTCACTTTAAAAAGGACAAGCGCTATGGTCTGAGAATGTGGGCACCCCTCGTACGGGCAACAACATAAAATTATCTAATCAAACTCACATACAAAAAGGCAATAGCCTGAGGGCAAAGAACATGCACCTAAGGTTCCAGGGCACAATGCAGAAGGCACATATAGGGTATTCACTCTGATATTTTTCCTTGAATAATGAGGGCTTTAATTTGAAGAATATAAGGATACAGGATGTAGCTAGGGAATTGAGGAACCTAAAAATATCAAAATGTGCTGGAATAGATAATATTGATCCCAAATTTTTGAAATTGGGGTCTGACGTTATAGCTTCTATAGTTACTTATTTTTATAATTGGAGTATACAGTCTTCAGTTGTTCCTGATTGTTGGAAAATGGGTGAAAATATTCCTATTTATAAGGGTGGTGATATCACAGCCTCTTCCAACTATAGACCAATCACTTTGCTTCCGATTCCGTCAAAGGTACTGGAGAAGCTGATAAATAATCAGCTTGTGCAGTACCTTGACCACTTGGGGTTGTTAACAAACTGTCAGCATGGATTTAGAGGGGGTAGGTCCACAAATACTGCCCTACTTGATTTTGGTAACCTGGTGGCAACATCACTGAACCAGGGAAACCAAACTGGGGCAGTGGTTGTGGACCTTAGTAAAGCTTTTGATCTAGTTCATCATGAAACACTTTTGTTTAGATTGCAGAACTTAGGGATACATCATAATTCATTACAGTGGTTTAGATCCTATTTAACTAATCGAAAACAAAGGGTGGTCTGTGGGGCCGCTGTCTTGGATCTCCTGGATTTGAACCGTGGTGTACCTCAGGGGTCAATTTTGGGCCCTTTGTTATTTAATATCTATGTTAATGATCTTCCTGATTATGTAACTGGCGCTGATGTCAGACTTTATGCAGATGACATAGTATTGGTAGCATCTGCTGAAGATCCCGGGGAGCTGAGGCAATGACTCCAGACAGAGTTCTCTAATATTGAAACTTGGATAAGAAACTCTGGACTTTTGATAAGTACTGGGAAGACTCAGAGTATGATAATAAAGATATAACTGACTTGAAAATTAGTTTTTTGGATGGGACAAGGGTACAAGGGGTTAATACTTATAAATACTTGGGAGTTTTGGTTGATTACCGTTTTTCTTTTTCAGAACATATTTTGTCACAAATAAAAAAAGTCAATCAAAGACTGGGGGCATTAAGAAGAGTGTCAGGATGTTTGACTAGGGATGTCAAGATTAAATTGGTAAAACAATTGTTGTTGCCTGTTTTAGATTATGGTTTATCATTATATATACATTCTTATAAAAAATTCTTACACAAATTGGACCAGACTTATTATAGACTGGGAATTATGTCTTAAATAATGGATCTTGAGTTCACCATTGTGTAGTTTATCAGGAACTTGGCTGGTTGCATCCAATAGCTCGAAGAGAATATATATGGCTTACTATATGTCATGGTTTGATATACCTAAAAATGCATCCTTTACGAAATTTGATATGTCAGAACTCAAATTCTAAATATTCAGATACACTTAGGAGGACTACTAAAAAATTGCCCATGACACAAATTATGAATCGTATGGGGGATATGGTGTTACAAAATAGTTTAGCAGGGATATGAAATAAGTTACCTCGCCATATGACTGAAATTTCTGATCTGCATATTTTTAAATTGGAATTGTATAATCATTTAAATGTTTGTTGTAGTTGTTTTAGGTAATTGTGATTTTGTATTTTGTTTTAATCTGTATTGTTTTGTCTTTATTGTAAATTCCACAGGTATTTGTTGTAAATTGGGATTTTTTCTCCAGTCAGATTAACCTGTATAAAAATAAATTTTTAAACAAACAAACAAACATATAGTTTGCAGACTGCCATGACTGAAGTGTAGGTCTGTGTGCAAGCCCCTTTGTGTTATCTGACCAAGAAGCATAGGTTTACAAATTAAAATGGAGTTTCTCATGACTCTGCATATGCCTCATCTGATATCGGAGAACACTTACCAAAGTACAAGTTAAAGAAATCCTCCATAGCTGTGCAAATTAATGCAGAGTTTCCAACAGCTCTGCATATGCCTCATCTTACACTGGAGAGCACTTACTGTACTACAGTAAAAATAAAGGGAACCTTCTAAGCAAGCCAATATCATAGTTTATTCCAGGAAATCTTGGCAACACTGGACCATTCCAAATTTATTATTGACACAGTGATAGGGGCTAGTAAACAGTCTCTGGAGGCTAGGCCAATGTGTTGCAGCATAGCATGGCAACCTTGCCATATTTTTTTCAGCCTTGCCCCCTTCCTATGAGGGACATTATGATATGAACATGCAAAGATATGAAGAAGCCAGCAGAAGAAGGCTATTTGGTATATCAAGTCTGCTTGTATTGCAGGGTCCATATCTTGAGTTAATGTCCCTGCCCTCCCTCCCCACTCTTCCCATCCTCCCTACCCATGATCTTTACATGATGGACCTGACTCTTTACATACAGTCAGGATTATATTCATATCCTTTATATCTGTGATGGCTCTGGCTTCGTACAGTCAGGATTATAGTCATAGCCCCTTATATCTTACTCTTGACCTGCCTTCAAGGTCAGGGATTGCCTGCAGATTAGATGAACTGGCTCACCTGGACATGCCGGCATTGAATGCCCCCCCCCAACCAGAGTTGTCAGTATGAACTCAGGTGTCTTTGTTGGAAGCCCTGCAGATCACTGATAGAATTAAGCACAGTATATTAAGCACAAGAAGAAACAGTATGAATATTGTGTATCACAGCTTTACCACTGCCAAAAGTACCATAGATGCACACCCCAATTCAGCTTGATGGTCCAGCTGTGAGGGACTGAAATTAGACAGAAAGCAGACAACAAGTCTTTGGCTTGTAGGGCCTCATAGTCTTTCTGCAGGTCTTACACTTATTGTTATTGGTCTGCCTAAGACATAGTGCCACAACAAAAATTTGAAAAGGAAGAGGCTTCCATTGCTCGTGTAAGAGGTTCCCCAGCCTGCCTTCCAAGCATACCCTTGGAAACAAAGACTGGAGGTGAAAAACATTATCTAGTATAAACTGTATGCTCAGCACAATGAGAGGACCCAGTGCCTGTGTCTGGCTGACTGTGTAACCCAGATACACATTTTAATGGATCTCTACATTCAGACATTGAGATTGTTAAATTGCTTTGACGGGGGGAGGGACACTGGCCCACAATGTCCTGCAATAATGAAACTGCAAAGAAAAGTAAGAAAGTCATACGCAATCACACACACATAGTGAAAAGGATACTGTCCCTACGATGGGCAAAACACCATGCTTACTGCCTTCTCTTGACCTCAGCCAACCCCAGCGTACCAAAATTGTTAAGTTCCACAATATCTTGGACAGGTAGCAGCACATTCAGAAAGTGTGATGCTGTAGGTTGCAAGCGCCTAGCCCAGGATACTGCAACAAGGAACAAAGAACAGCACTCTAGAAACAATAGCTAAGAAACAAGTAACTCCTTAACAAAATTTTATTAGGCTCCTAGAATGGAGGACATGTGCCCCAGTGCTTCAACCATAAAGCTCTGTAGATACAATGCAGAATTCTCTATACTCTGCTAAGGTGTTTAATGTCTCCTGGAGACTCCCCCCCCCCGCACTCTGAAAAAGCTTAGCAGACTTGCCAAACTAGCCAAACTCCAGAAAAACTTACAGTTATATTGCAGAAATGTTGTGACACAGACTTACTTGCTGGACTTCAAGGATGCCTGGGATAGGCATAAAGGGAACCTCAGAGGTAGGAAAAGGTGTGGTAAAGCCAGAGATCAAGCAGGATTTTTTATTTTAGTCTTTGGTAGCAGGGAGAGGCCCACTAGGCACAAGTGCCTATTTTCAGGGGCAACCAGGGAGCACTGGGATGGTTAAGTGACTTGCTCAGAGTCACACAGTATGCAAGTGGAGGTTGTGAGAATCAAACCCGTCTGGTCTGTTGGATGTACCAAGCTCATTACTCTAATCTATAGGCTATACATCCAGCCCTGCCAGGATCTGAAGTGTTACAGTAGGTAGGGAAGATTGGAAGACTGGGTGGGCCAAGCGATCCTTATCTACCATCAGTATCTATGTTTTTATGTTTCTAAGTAACGGTTCACTGCCAGGCTGCTCTCTCAAAGTAAACACACAGTAATGTTCCTTTGCCACCCTGAACTCTCTCAGAACAAAATAATGTTCTTCTACAGGATTACATCTTTCCCCCTTCTCGCTGTCTCTGCCAAGCTGCTCCCTCACAGAGCAATTACTAAGGTATTCTGCAAAGTTGCTACAAGAATCATGCCCCCCCCACTCCAGCAGACGTTGTATCCAGTTGCTACCACTTCTCTGGAGCGAGTGATTCCTTTGCATACTGCCTGGTAAAATTCACTTTCATCACTAGTGTGCTTGCTGGAATATTAGAACAACTCCCATTTTCTTCTATGAATGACTCTTCCGCTTGTTGCTTTCTCAAAGCAGAAAACCAGACACTAGTTTCCAGCAATTTTGCTACTCATGATGCCTCAGAAAACAAAATACTCTATAAATCAGGACCAAACAGCATATGTCACATGGATCACATGATATCATCATGCTGGGACATTCCTTGCTTGAGCACATACTCCGTTCAAGCCCAACTGAAAGGCCACAAACACCAATAACCAAGTTATGGCCACAGTGCATGAAAAATCTGAGCAAAGTGCCATTACAAAGAAACTGTGTTCAAACCACTGTGCAGAGAATTGGCTGGCTGGGTTCCAAGAGGCACATGTCAGGTAACTGAAAAGCAACAATGCAATCAGAAAATTGCTAAAGACTGTACTGTAAGGGAGGAGGAATGAAGGAGGGATGGGGGGTCTGAGAACACAAGGACGCAGCACATCTAAAGATCTACACTTCCCACTGCATTTCACTTGAAAAATAAAGGAGGAGAGAAGGAAGAGAGGAAGGCATGCTGTTTTACCAAAACTCTCCACTAATCCAAAGCCACTGTTTTCACCTCAGCTCACCAGAAAAAAGACACCATAATTCCAGTTGACAGAGGGAGAGGGAGAGGGACAAAACAAGGAACACTTGCTTAGAAACAAACACTCAAATTTAAACTCATCATGTTGTGTGCCAAACAACAGAAACACTCAACATAAAACCAAACATCTTGTGTACCAAAGCAACACTCATTAAAGCAGCAAGACAAAGCTCCAGGTTTGAGACTAACTAATGACCTGTACTTCATGGAAGGTTACAGCACTAACTGTTTTTGTTTTGCTTGTTGAATTTTGTTGATTTGGTAAGCCCACTGGGCCTAGAAGTCTCTCTTTCAGGGGTGACTGGGGGAAGGGGGATACAGATGGTAAGCAACTGAAACTGAAATAGATTAAGCTGTTGGTGATACTTTTTGTGAATGACGGAAATTTGGCCAGGACACCAGGGAAATTCCCCTACTCACCTGCGGGGGAGATTCTGGCCGGCCAAGATAGCAGATGAGAGCCCTGGAGGACAGGTGGAAGCTATGGAGGTGGGAGTGCTGGTCTCCATTCCCACCTCGACTATTCCTGAGACTGAAGAGTTAAGTGCTACGGTGGAGAGGAAAGTTTCACAATACAAATGGATTCTATGCCTGAAGTTATGGAACAGAATGAACGGACTGTTGCTGTTATGGAGATGGAAGTTGCTGCAGAGTTAGCTTTAAGCTTGGAGGAAAATGATGTTCGAGTCCCGGAGGTTCCATCAGGTTATGTATCATCTGAAACACATGAATTGCGGCTGCTGCTAGAATCCGAAGAGAGGAATTTTGAAGTATGGAAAGAGGCCCTAATGCAGAAGATTCAGTGGTCCCAGTCTGCTAGCTCGGCCAGCAATGCCAACAATCAGCTGAGTGACAAAGCAAGAAGTTCAAAGGAACCGCTGTCTCCCATGGGGCTCAATAAGTCTGTGTGTGTTTCTCTGGTAAATACTGCTTCTATGAGTAATAAGACAAAGGGGCATGTAGAAGAGGGATCTGGGATCTCATAATCAACAAAATTACAGGTGAATGATGTGCCTGGGACTGGGTCTTGGACTGTCGTCAAGGCTTTAGAGAGTGCAGGGTGGGAAAAGTGGATGACTTCGGGACAATGGATGTCGGGCAAGTCCCCGGTCCGTATGCCTGCAGCTGAAGACTTTGGGCATAACGATGTAGGCAATTATTCGAACCCTGTGGGGGAAGCAAATGTTGATGTTGAAATACCTGACCCACATATGCTTCCAGAGGGTCTTAATCTAACTCGGAATCCCATATTAAACCTTCCCTCTTCTGAAAGGCTGTCAGTAAGCGAGGGCAATGTTTTACTACAAAGAGAAGTCCTCCTAAATGTATTGCCCGAGAGGCAGAAAAATACTTTTTCTTCACTATTTCGACTACCCATCTTACCAGCTAATCATCATAATGCTGTGAGATTATCATACATGGGGGGCATGCAGGACCCTCCTGATTGGGTATTTGTTGCCAGAAACTTACTGAAAGATTCTTTGAAGTTTTTTGCTCATGAACTGTATGCACTAATTCACATTTCTGGGGAGACAAGATTTGATATCAGCTTTAAAACAACTTGGGGGGTTGGAAGGATTCTGGGCTAAGCAGCATGCCCTGGGGAAAATGGCTTTATGGACTCCTTTTTTGGCAATTCCACTGACAAAACCTGCATATAAGACTATTACAATATTTTTTAGAAATGAAGGGATGGATTTGTCTGATGTGCTTTATTGGTTAAAAATGCATTGTACTGTAATTGGGGAACCTGAAGCCATATTAGACACAGAGAATATATGGACTGTAGGGTGGAGGGCGAAAGTATTACTAAAGTCTAATGAAGCTATAATTATTCACTTGCCAAATTTCTCTATTTTGGGGTCTGGACAGTGGGGTGTTGCTTTATTCAGGGCAGTCCAAGGCCTGTTACAGGTGTGGAGATTCCACTCACCTGAGTAATGCCTGTGACCAGGTAAAATGCTATTTATGTGGGGAGCTAGGCCATGTGAGCTCGACCTGTTTAAATGAGACTAAATGTAATTTGTGTGAAGAACCTGGGCACACCTTCCAGAATTGCCCATGGGCAGCCCACAACCAGGAGCACCACAATGCTGGAGTGGATCAGGAATTTATTGTCACCCAAGCCCTAAAGGCAAAGCTTAGGAGTAGACCTAATCGAACACAGCAAGCTTCTAATCCACCTAGGCCTTCTACTTCTGCTGAACCCTCAGTTAGTAACTGTAGGGAGAAAACTTCAGGAGTAAGTAATATAGCCCCCTCTCCTGTTCAGAAGGAGAATAACATTTCAGAACAAGCTAGGAAGGTCCCAACATTTTCAGAGATGCCCCCCACGAGTCAGTGCAGGTCAGCTGTAGGCGCTCAACGGGATCTAAACTTAAAGCTGCCCCCCCTCAAAAGCACTGGGAATTTCTCTCATCCCAGTTTCAAATCCTTATGATGTTTTGCAGGACACCTCTGCAGACTCTGGAGAAGAATCAGATTCCTCCTCTATTCCTTCATCTTATCTGGAAGGGACCATGGACACAGAAGTGGGATCCAACAGTAGAGGGGCACAAAAACAGAAAGCAAGGACAAAAGGGAAAGGGACTGCTGGAATAGAAAGGAGAAAATCGAGTGAGTCTAGGAATAGAAAAATAACTTAATGTTCTACTACACAACCCTTGTAAATGGCTTCTTCCTACATGCCCTTTGATTGTCATATGATCAATGTAAATAGTATCAAAAGGATAGACAAAAGATGTACAGTGTTTACCTTTCTTACGTGTTTACAGGTAGGCTTGATATTTTTACAAGATGTTCAGTTTCACACCTTTAATGAAGTTAAACAATCTCAAAGGCACTGGCTATGTGGACCCTATTTTTGATCCATTGGCCAGAGTGGGAATATTAGTACACTCCACTGATTTTAAACTTCTCAGGTTAAATGAACTGGCTCCTGGACAGGTCATCATGTTGGATGTTGTGATACAACAGACTCCCTATTGCCTAATCAACATAAATGCCCTTCAAACAAAGGCAGGCAGAATAGATTTATTATCCCACATCCAACCATACTTACACACTTCTAGACAAATACTGTTTGCAGGCGTCTTTAACTGTGGATTGAGTCTACAGGATAAGAACTTGTACGTCACCACAAAGAACATTTTTAGTGATTCCTGCTCGTTAAACAGCATTATTCATATGGTCCAGCTGTAGGACGCATATTTGGATAATACAAAAAAACACACTCCTACCTTTCAAAAAGGAGTATTAGCAACAAGAATAGATTACATTTTAATGACCCCAACTATACAAATATCAGCAATTATTGCTAGCCCGGTAGAATTTTTGGACCATAAGAGATTGTCAATAACTATTGGTAGTAACCCCTTCCAGGTACATGGCCCCAGAACATAGAAGTTTAATAAATCTTTGTTAGAAGACAGAGAATTCCCTGGTTCCCTTAGCCAGTTCCTGACTTCAAAAAAATCAGTGCTGATTCTATATGATGACCCGGTTAGCTGGTGGATGGACTTGAAGACAGACTTGACTTCCCTTTTAAAACAGTATAGTAAACAAAAGTGTAACACTGCCAATTTGGCTTATTTACAAAAAAGACAGCATCTTCAGAACCTATAGACCATAGCTTACACCACAGGGCAAGATTTAACCTCTCAGATTCAGATAGTACAAAAAGAATTGTTGACATTTTCTAACCTGAAGGCAGCCCAATTATATAACTAACATAAATCTGGGACTCAGGGGTCAGCACAGAAAATCAATCCCTTTGCTCATAATGCACGTCAGGTAGGCAAGAAATCGATGTCCAGCTTCAGGGACTCAGCTGGCTCCTTGCAGACTTCTGGAGCCAAAATACTACAGATTGTATCAGACTTTTCAAGACAGTTATTAGCTGAAATACCATCAGATTTAAGGGAAATACAGGATTTCCTGAGTGACATTCACATCCCAGAGCCCACCCCCCCCGGTAGTGCAGAAAGTAGGCAGATCAATCACACAGGAAGAGGTAGATACCAGTATCCAGCAGATGAGAAATAATGTGTCTCCTGGACCAGGTGGATTACTCTTTGAACTATATAAGTTTATAGGGGAACATTTGCGCACTGAACTTATTGTTGTTTTTAATGCTATGTTAGAAACTGACACTATCCCTTTAAACTTCAATAAAGGAACGTTACTCTTTTTGCATAAGAAAGGTGACAGCATGGACTTGAATAATTGGAAACCTATATGCATGTTAAATGCAATCTGTAAATTACTTGCAAAGATTTTGACTAAAAGATTACTTCTGATAGCTGAATTGGTTATTTCACCAGAACAGGCTTGTACCATTTCTAACCGATGTATGCAAGACCATTTAATTCTCTTGAGAAAATTGGTCTCACATGGGCTTGAAAATTCTTGTAAGGGGAATGTGGTCTCTCTTGACCAGAAAGAGGCATTTGATTCCATATGTCATCAATTTTTATGGGAAACTTTATGCCACTATAACATCCCACATAGAATGATAGAATGGGTAAAATCCCTGTATAGGACAGCTACTGTAATTCCAGTATTAAATGGACAGATAGGCCCCATGGTGCTAGTCAGAAATGGAGTCTGGCAAGGCTGTCCCATGAGCCCAGTACTGTACACATTTTTTATAGACCTGCTACTATGGAAAATAAATAGTTTACAAGCTATCAGTCCAATAATAGGACTGCATGCACCAAACCCAGCAAAAGTCATTGCATATGCAGACGGCCTGTGTTTGATGGTAACCGATGAACAGTCTGTACATGCATCTATTCATGCATGTACAGTGTTTGGTAGGGTATCAGGAGAGGCATTAAATCCGGGAAAATGTTGTGGGAGGGCGTTGGGATATGCCCCAAGACCAAAGCGTAGGATTGGACCCATTAAACTTACTGAAGATCCCCTGCCAATCCGGGGTATTAAGGTGGGGCCTGAAGATGTGGATACCTTAAATTGGGAAGAAAAATTAATTATTGGTAGAAATAAGGTGATGCAGTAGAATAGAAGTAAAACAGCAAAGAAGAAAAGGGTCTTTCTAGTTAAAACTTTCCTTGTTCCAGTTTTCTTGAACTTAAGTTATGTTTTCCCAATCCCAGAAAAATTGGAAACATCCATTTTGAGTATATTTTTTCAAGCAATTTGGGGGAGTCACCTCAATCCGATCAAAATAAATATTCTATATTTACCCATCAAAGAAGTGGGCTTAGATATGGTTAACCCCATTTTATTTTTTAATAGATATTTTATTATGACTAATATAAGGTCATTGCTTGTGAATAAGGGAAGGGGATGTGAGTCATGGCTATATGAGAATTGCAAGGTTTGGTTCCAACAATGGGAGCAAAATGCACTGAAAACTCCTAAAGGACCTGTGTTCTTGCAATACCTTAGGGAAACATTCTGTAGGTTGAAACAATGGAAGGTGACAGCCCAACAACTCGTACGCCACCACACATAAAGTTCTTTATAGAAATTTAATTTTTACATCATGTGGGAACATAATCCCTTCTGCAGGATGTCCAGATCCGTTTCAAAGCTCTTTGCAAATCCTATTAAATAACCCCAAAATTCCTGTCCATATGTGGGATTTCCACTGGCTTTCTTGCCATGGGAAAATAAATGTGAAAGAGAACCATAAACATAAATAAAAGCAAGACAGGATATGTAGCAGATTAGGCTGCATTAATACAATTGAGTCTATGGAGCACCTTTTTTCTGACTGTTCCTTTGTTAAAGGTTTTTGGATGTATATGGTAAAGATTTGGAAAAAACCCATTTACAGAGAAAGTAAATTGTGTAAACATATTGTATGGCTTTGCTCCTCTTAGTTGGAGGAAATGGAATGAGTACTGTCCATCTGCTGTTCACTGTAATTAAATGGAACATTTGGTTGGTTAGGTGTGCTTTTACCTTACAGCAAAAAGAGCGCACCCACCTTGAACTAAGTAGAAAAATTCTGAAAGATGTTCAGAAAGTATATGAGGTTGAATGTGCTCATTTGTCTGGAAATGAGACAGCGGAATTATTGAAAAAATTGCCCTGGATTACTGAAGTACATGCAGTAACCTAAAAATAAAAAGGTTAGGGGTTATATGCTGATATGATATTATCGGAGAAAGGAGGTTGTCACTTAGGTATAGTTTATTTTCTCTCAGAGACCTCCTTTTTTGAGAATGTGCTTATGTTTGTTAGCATGAGAATGGATCAATTCTAACCACATTGTTTTTTTTTCTGTACCTTTTCCTTTTTTGATTATCTTTTGTGGTTTTCATTTCATTTGTATGTATGTATTACAATTTTGTGTTTAATAAAATTTACCCCTACTCTTTTCGATAAGTGCCATGGGATCTTTAACATCCACCTGAACTACCACCAGTCCAGGCAGATGATACCTCGGTTTAACGTCTCATCCAAAAGATGGCACCTCAGAAGTGCAGCACCCCTCTCATGCTGTACTATAGTGTCAGTACTGGGATATTAACCCAAGTGCCAGATGTGGGAACTGAACCCACAGCTCTCTGATCTCCTGGCCTCAGAGGTGAGAGTGCTATCTACTAAGCCAATGACACTTAACTGTCTGGCTGGACACCACCCCAAAGACAAATGTAAAACTACTTACCTGAGGCACCTGGCTAGATAGACTCATCACTTGCAGATCTACCAAAGCACCATACAACGCACATGGTCTCCATTCTGAAATGGAAGTTAGCTTTACAGATGATGGATCTGAAAGAGAAGTGTGGCAGCCAGGTTGGGTGACTGTGTAGTTATGTGAGAGAGAGCTCCTTTGTCTTTGATCTAGATTTCTGTTTAATGCCTTTTATGCTTTTTTGTCTATGTTATATACTTCTGTCACTTAGCAAGATTCCAAAGTGTGGCTATGTAAAGCTGGCTAAACTGCTAAAATTATTTTTTTGATTTTGATTAAGTCCTTAATAGGTAGCTTGTTAAATGCTGGGTAGCATAGTAAGTGATGCTAAATGAGGTAACATTAGGTGATACTCTCTTTTTACAGCTGCAGTGGGCAGAGTCTGGAGCCATCTTACTGTGACAAAAAAAGCATTCACCAAACAACACAGGAAAACATGGAGTTAAAGCACTGTGATCTGCCAGTTGATGTACTCCACTTGCTGTCTCCATTGAGCAGAGCAGTCCAGCACAATTTTCTGATACAGCCACTGGAGCTTACGTCGGAAAAGTCTAACATGTCCAAGATGGCCTCTGGAGTTCTTTGTGTATGCATGACCTCTCCGCAACTGTGGAAGTGAGGTTGCGCATGCGCACTGAGCTTGAGCAGCCATGTTGGGCATGGTGAACTTTTCCACTGTGAGCTACATGCATATGCGTGAGTTCACTTCCACAGTTGCAGTGAAGTGGTGCATACGCACAGAACTCTGGTGGCCATCTTGGACATGGCAGATTTCTCCACCATGAGCTCTTTTTTTACTGGCCCCTTGATTGCTTGTAAAGTTCAACTGCAGCTATGTTGGCTCTGACCAGAGTTTGTTTATTTTTAGTTAGTGCTGTAGTGCATCTGTAGTGAGTCTTTGTGCATTACATGGAATTTGTTTGTCACGGGAAATACTCCAGCTCCCATTGTTTAACCAAGAGCAGGTGTCCGATTAGCATCTGACCTAGCTGGACTCAACTGGGTCAAGGACTTTGAACTTGCCAAAATATTCAAGAGCATTTGGGACCCTCTTTAATTACACCTGGAGTTTCTTGTGGCATTTCCTCTGGTAAGGCAGCACCTGGGGCCATAGAATTGGGGAAGGGGAAAGGGAACATTGTTTAACCAGGAGTTGCACACTAAGCTGAAGCTTGTTTCCAGATGCAACCTGGGAGCACAAGGAAGTTAAGTGACTTGCTCAGGATCACACAGTATGCACCTAGGCAGCTGTTGGATTCAAACCCAGGTCTCCAGATCTGCAGCTCAGAGCCTTAACCCACTGTGTTATACTGCCTTATTTTAAGGGATGAAGTCAGCATCTGACTAACATTGACTAACATTGTGCAGTCTCCCAACAACCACCTTGATCTGTGTTCATGGTTGCTGTGGCTGCCACAAGCTAAACTTGAGTTTGGAGTTTTCCAGGTATTGTGCCACAGCTGCAGCTGCCATTGGTGCTTGGTTGAGTGGCAGACGAGCCCTGGTGTTTCTCATTTATTTTTCAAGTTGCTACATTTGGCTTTGGCTCTTAATCCAGGGGACTAAACTGTGAGTGGGCTCATCTGATTTATGAACATTTGTGAATATTTTCAAGGGTGATGAGAGAAGCCTTAGGTTTAGCAGCACTGTTGCAACTGGAAAGTTTTCATAGCACCACCCTGGTGGACATAATTTAAGCTGGTTAGACTGATTTTGCAGTAGAGAGAGAGAGTACTACATTGCTTTGGTTGTAAATCCTGCCAGTCTCTCTCATAAGAGTAGAGAGTAAATTGACTGATACAATTAATACAGTTTGGAGTTTGGACTTCTTCTTGTTCTCCATCTGCTTTCAGCCTGGACTGTACGCACTTCAGTTACTGTGTAGCAAAGGGTTTCTCCTATGTACTTGTTTTGTAATCTGTGGGTAATTTTAGTTTTTTAAAGGATGGGTGGGTTTAGTGGTTGTAGGTAGTTGGTGTGAGTGTTGTAGTGGCTGTTTTATATTTATTGGAAGTTAATAGTTTGTATGGTGGGAAGAATGTATTAGGTTTAATGGGTTTAAAGATTAGAGATGGAGCTGCCACAATACTTGTAATAGGATTGCCACTGTGTTTTAAGTAAGGTTTTAATCAATAGTCAGATAGGGTGTACATGGAGGACAGGCCCCCAAGGCATAGCTACTCCTCAGCCTAGCAACTAGGCCTACGCCCCTTCATGGTCTGCCTTTGTTGGCTATCATGT
This sequence comes from Neoceratodus forsteri, assembly GCA_016271365.2. Lineage (NCBI taxonomy): Eukaryota > Metazoa > Chordata > Ceratodontiformes > Ceratodontidae > Neoceratodus > Neoceratodus forsteri. The sequence continues at coordinate 72,671,679 of CM057456.1, read as the reverse complement.
GTGGTCACTGCAGGGCAGTAGAACTACTCAGAAAGTGGACAGATGGGTGGAGGAGCTCATGGGGTGCTAACAGAGGAGGTGGTATCAGAGTAGTAAGGTTCAGAAGGCATTTGAGGTTGAAATGGGAGCTATAAATGTGTTTGCCCTGGCTGGTTCCCATACCCAAGGCTTCCACTGGACTGAGTGGGCAGGCAGTGGCTGGGCCAGCAGCCGCCAGATGTTCCAACCAGGCAGTGTTGTGTTGTGTAATGCCAGATCAATGAGAAATAAGATTGTATTCATGAAAGGCTTGATTTCATCAGTTGACCTGGCTTGCATCACTGAGACCTGGTTGAAAGCTAATGCCAACCCAATATTGGAGCCATCGGTTCTGGCAAGGTTCTATCTTTGTGCTCTGCCCAAGGAGGGACTGCAGGAGCGGGGAGTGGATATCTGTTTTAGATCTAGCCTGAACTTATCTGTGCTCCTAGTGGAGTCTACGTCATTGTTTCACTGCTTGGCCATTCCAGGGGGTCCAGGTGTAGGCTGCAGGGTCCTTCTCCTGTACCAGCCCACCTGAGCATGAGGGATTTTCTGTAGGAAGTAGTGGAGTCACCCAGGTGGTTAATTCTGGGTGATTTCAATGCCTGGTTCAATGAGAAAACTCTCACAATTTGATTCGGACTTCTTTGAGACTGTGGAATTGCTGGGCCTGTCACAAGTTATTACTTCTGTGACCTATACTCTAGGCCACACCTAAGACTTGGTATTCTCATAGGGACTTGAGATCAAGAATCTTGAGATTGATCTCAATTAATTTGATTGGATGATTGCACAGTAAAGTTCTCATTTGGGTCCACCTAAGAGTCCTACCCCTGTGGAGATTGTCCACTTCCACCCTTTAAAGAGGATGACCCCAGAAGGACTGATGGCAGAGTTGGATCTGTTAAGGGTGCTGAATCCTTGTGGGACAGGATTAGGGAAGGCGGTGGTGGCCTATAACAAGGCTGTTACCAGGACTCTTGATTTTGTAGTACCAGTCCGAGTATACCCCAGGCCTTCACACTTGAGGTCCCCATGGTTTGATGCAGAACTAAGGCAGCTGAAGATCATGAGCTGGAAGTTGGAGAGCCGCTAATGAAAGACCTGCTCTGATGGAGATAGACTGGCTTTGAAAACTCATTATACTGAGTATCAAAGGGCACTCTCCCATCAAAAAACAGAGTTCCTGTTCAGGGAGATTGCTGCAGCCAAGAACAGACAGCTCAGGTCTTCCAGACAGTAGACAGGCTTAACCATCCTTCCTGTATTCAGCTGGTGAGAGCATTGTCTGATGTTAAATGTGATGAGTTTGCTCTGTTCTTTGCTGACAAGGTGTCTTCTTTCAGGGCAGGTATCTTCCCAGTAGGGTCTCATTCGGCACATGGTGTTGGGTGTGGGGTCAACGGAAGCAATCCTCATGTCTGGTGTGAGTTTAGCTTTGTGGGCATGGAAGAGGTTAGGGAGATCATCTCAAAGCTACGGCCTACATATTCTTAACTGCACCCAGGCCTGACACATCTCTTAATGGGATGTGTGGTGTCCCTGGGTCAAGTGTTTATTGAGATAATCTGGTGCTCCATCTTGAAGGGGATATTACCCAGTGCTCTTAAAGAGGTCATGGTGAAACCCCTTTTGAAGAAACCATCTTTGGAATCAGGTTGTCTCGAGAATTATAACCTCCCATTTCTGGGGAGTCTCTAACCTCCCCTTTCTGGGTAAGGTTATTGAGACAGTAGTGGCCATTCAGCTCAAGTCACATGACACTACCTTTGACATCTCTGAGCCATTCCAGTCTGGTTTCCAGTCCATGCACAGTACAGAGATGGCAATAGTCAGGATGCAGAATGATTCCACAGGGAGAGAGACAGAGGCAAGTGGTCAATTCTCATTCTACTTGATCTCTCCTCCGCATTTGACACCGTGGATCATGGGGTGTTGAGGGATCATCTGAGAGAGTTTTGTGGATTCACTGGCACTGACATCAACTAGTTTGAGTCCTTTCTCACAGCTAGGATGCAAAGGGCGGTGATGGGAAATAATTCCTCCCTACCAATACCTCTTTCCTGTGGAGTTCACAAGGGTTGGATTCTCTCACCCCTGTTATTTGCGGTGTACATGCTACTCATTGGGGGATACAGTTAAATGCTACAGGGTGGGCTTTTACTGCTATGCATATGACACCTAACTGTATATGTCATTTGCACCAGGAACAGAGGGTGCAGTCTCTGTTCTGAATTATTTTCTGGCCAAGATTAAGTACTGGATGTCCTCCAACTGGTTGAAGCATAATCCAAATAAGACAGAAATATTGGTGATTGAGCCTGGTTGCCAGCAAGGAACTGAGGTGAGGGGAGAGAAGACTGGACTAGTACTTGGTTCTTGTTCTCTAGCCGCTTCAGAAAAGGTGAAGAATCTGGCTGTTTATCTGGACAGTGAATTGACACTGGAGGCTCAGGTGTCATCTATTGTTCGAAATGGTTTCTATCATCTCAAAAATATTACCCAAATTAAACCTCTTATCCCACAGAGCAACCTGGTTTGCACTAGTAAATGCTTTTGTGATATCCATACTCAATTATTGCAACACTCTGTACCTTGGGCTGATTGGAGAGACCCTACGTCACCTGCAACCGGTGTAGAGCACTGCGGCCAGGTTGTTGAAGGGCCAGTCCAGGTCCTGTCATATAACTCCAGCCCTGTGTGAGTTGCACTGCCTGCTGGTGAGGTGGTGGTGGATTATTTTCTTCAAGGTCGGCTTGCTGACATACAAAGCCCTACAAAGGCTGGGCCCCATCTACTTGCAGGACCTTCTGTTACATCACCAAACCTCCCATCCTCTCTGTACCTCTGAGGTGAGGCTCTTTGTGGGTCCAAGGGTTTGATTAAAATCTTTGGGTGAGCGAGCCTTTGATGTTGCTGGCATGACTCTGTGGAACTCACTTACCAAATCTCTAATGGAGGACCTCTCACTGGAAGCCTTCAAAAGGAACCTAAAGTCCTATCTTTTTATAGCAGCTTTTGGCCTGTCTTAGTGCACTAGCTATTCAGTCTATTTATTTTATTACTTTCTTTTTTATTTTATGTTTATTCTTGTTATTTCATTGTTATAATTATTTGAGTTTTTAATACTGCTTTTTATTGACTCATTTTGTGGCTATTCTTTTATGCTTGTGGTTCGTATGTAATGTCATGATACTGTATTGTATATTATACAGTGCTCAGAGCCCACGGGATGGGCACTTTAAACATAAAAGTTTAATTGCTTGCTATCAGTTTATTTGGATTGAAAGCCTTTGCTTAACAGGCACAATGTCTAAATTTAGGGTTGCTCACAGTCACCAGAAAGCCACAATCTGCCCAAGAGTCACAATCCTACCCAAAATATAACAAATAACATTTAAAATAAAGAAATCTTCCAGAAGGTTCTCTCTCTGCTGCTACACCTAGTTGTACAACTGAAACTAAGGTAAAATGCAGCTGGAATGTACAATGTCTCTGGGGGGGTCTGTGCTATGGTCACCGTTTTTGAGCTGTTCCACTACCCCAATGGGGGAGCACATTACCCCATATGCATTAAATACCTTCCCCATTAACAAGCTGGAATGATACAGAAATACATATTTATGCAATAGGTTTGGACAATAAACCCATTACATACACTACATGTTGATATCTAAGCTAGTAGGTATATACATTTCATTTATGTACACAGTAGATAAGTTATCAGCATTTATGTACACAGAAGACACATCGTCAAGCATTTATGTCTATGGGAGATACTTCATCATGATGGTGCCTCCCTCCCAGCTGGCAGAACTTCCAATTACAGCTTTTGCTTCTGCAAAGACTGCTTCAGTCCTTCTCACAGCACCTTTACAAGCAGGTTCCTCCATTAATAGGCACAAAAGGAATGCCAGCCCATAATGTTAGGAAGACAAACTTTTTACCCTTTTTAAAATCCTTACATTTCAAAATGCTGGAGTTGCCCACCATGCTGGTCCCGCTCTGCATGGTACAGCCACTCACAACTCCTTAACAAACACTACGACACACTATCTGCAGCCTCACTAAAACCAGCATATTTCTTTTTTTGTTGTTGTTGTTTTTTTAGCAAAACTGAAGCCTCTCTGTTCACAACACTCTTCTGGCAGCTTTTACCAGAGAATACAAGTCCCCTGCTGCATCTTGCTCCTACAGCTGAAATACCAGTACCTGGCAAGCACCAAGCACAATACTCTGCTACCACTAAATTGGAAAGAAAAAAAACTAAAATAGCAAGTGACTGAGCTACAGAGCTGATATCTCACAAACATACATACAAAGCATCTAGCTGAACTGAATACCTCAGTCGTTTGCTCACTAAGAGGTGCCGTGATTGTTATCTGCTTGTTTTTATGTTTGCTTGCATGCATGTGCAAGAAACATAGTGCCACCATATGAGTTTTCGTAGGTGTGCCTCCCCCACTTCCAATACCCTGCTCCTTTTTACAGGCATGGCTGCACCACACCAGTGAATATCAGAGTTGTCTATGACAGCCATTCAGATTCAGTGCCATACAGTTCTGAGATAAACACCGCTACAATCAGCGGTGGTAACATGTAGGCAATTTGCATACTGCTGTCGACAGTACTCAAATTGCCTACATGTCAGCACTGCATCTGAACTGTCATAGACAGTCCGTCCCCCCCAACCCATGAACACCTAGGTAGCATGCTGGGAGCCCACCCCAGCATGCTCATGTGCCCTCCCCTCCACCCCTGCACACTGTATGACTGACAGGTGCCTAATCTCATTGGCTCCACTGCCCCCCAAAAGAAAACTCCTGTGCCATGTTGAGTCCACCCCAGCATGGCAAAGTCCCATGTCCTGTACACGCTGGGAACCCACCACAGCATGCTCATGCACTCCCCACCCTCAAGACACTGTGTGACAGACGGGGATGCCAAAACCCCATCGGCTCCACTGACCCCCTTAAAGCAAAGTTCCTGGTGCCATGCTGAAGTCTGTGGCCCACGGGGGTGCCCAATCTCCCTTTGGCTCCACTGCTGTGCCTTAACAAACTTGCAGGTGCCATGCTCGGAGGCCACCCCAGAGTGGCAAAAGTCCCACATCATCTTAAAAAAAAAAACTTAGAACAAAATAAAATGGTCCCTCGTTGACTCTCTTGCCCACTCAACCCAACCTGTGCCCACCCTCTGTGTACCCCACCTCTCCATACCCCTCTCACCCCATACTTACCTCCGGAGGCTGGCGCTACGATCTTCGGTGGACTGAGAACATGTCTGCACTCTTCAAAGCTGACCGCGAACTGAAGAAATGCCTGTAAGCTGTATAATGATATAAATGTTTTTTTTTATTTTCAACTTTGGTGCATATCTCGGCCATTCTGGGAAATTTTTTCACCAAATTTTCAACATGGGATTCTTGGGACCCCACCTCATGACCTCAGCCACTTTCATTTTGTTATTCAGTCCTGAATGGTGATTTCACGGTCACTGCGTGGAACCACCTTTCGGACTGAGTAATGAAACGACAGTGTCACAGTTCATGTGGTAGGCCCCCCAAAACCCTACATTGAAAATGTGGTGAAAAAATTCCCAAAAATGACTGTTTTATCAGCGTGCATTGCGCAGTTCCTACGCACGCTCGTAACTTTGAGAATTTTAACTATTTTCACTTCAGATTTACAACATTGCCATTTTACCACACCTCCTTATGAGCAGTACAGCTGTCATTTTTCACATCTTGCCCAAAATGTGTTTTCACGCATGTAGCCACAATGGCACAGTCGGTGTGCGAAATCAATGTTTGGTACAAATTAAGAAAATCTCAGTGACACTGTTCATGAGCAGAGGTCTTAAAATGGCTATGTTGAAAATTTGGTGACAAAAGTCCATAAACTGACTGTGTTATGAGTGTGCATTGAGCAGTTTCCACACACCCTCGTGAGTTCACAAATTTGTAATATTTTCAGTCCAGATTTTCAACACTGCCATTTTTCCACACCTCCTTATGAAGAGTACAGCTGTCATTTTTCACACCCTGACCGAAATGTGTTTTCGCACATCCGGCACAAAAATGCGTGGTCGCTGTGAGAAATCAGTGTCCGGGACAGATTAAGAAAATCACAGTGACACTGTTCATGAGCGGAGGTCCTAAAATGCCTGTATTGAAAATCTGCTGCAATAAATCCCCAAACGAATTACATTACAAGTGTGCATTTTGCAGTTTCTATGCACGCTCATGACTTCACCAGTTATTTGATATTTTCACTCCAGATTTTCAACATTGCCATTTTTTACACCTCCCCATGAACAGTACAGCTGTCATTCTTCACATCCTGTTCAAAATGTGTTTTCGCACCTGTGGTACCAAATGGCGTAGTCACTGTGCAAAATCAGCTTTCTGCTAACAAACTGATATTGCCACTGTTCATGAGATGGGGGTCACAAAAAAAAATGTTGAAAATTTTGAGTGAAAATACCAATGAACGCCTGGGGCGGTAGGGTTTCCAACCATAACGCCCCACCCTGTAGAGACTGACAGGCATCAGGGGTGTGACTTGGGATTGTTGCCTGTAATGCTCATGCCATTCCACTCCCACCCACACCCTGTAGCTAGTGACAGCATTGAGGTGTGCCTTGGACTCTTCGACCCCCAAGTTCACCCCATTCTACTATGCTGCACCCATCTCACAATATTTCCTCATGGAATGGGGTGAGCATAAGGCCCAAAGACCCCAAGGCACACCTGACACTTGTCAGTGTCTGCAGGGCAGGGTGTGGTGAAATGGCGTGGGCATTATGCCTGATGACCCAAAGGCACACCCCAATGCCTGTCAGTCTCTGCAGGGTGGTGGTGGGGTTGGATTCAGTTCAATACTTCACTGCCATTCCTATTATGCATCTCTCTAACTCCTACACTACCAATGCCAATGCCAGCAAGTAAACATTCAGCATTGACAAATGCTTGTTTAAGCAGTCACTTCTCTACCACCAATCAGCAGCCATGCTCTCACTTTCACACATTACACTGATGCTGCCTCCATGATGACACAATAGCAGCCTGGTAGAGTGAGCTGGCAAGCAACTTATTCATGTAATCATTTATTTTAAAATAATATTACAGCAGAATACAACAAAAAAAAAGGTCCCTGCCTATTGCATAAGTGAAATTAGCAACAAGGACCTTGTGAAATAAATGATTTACTTACAGTCAAGCTGTTTGCACTTGGACACATCACTCCTGGCTCATGCTGCTTGCGAGGTTACCCAAGGTCAAACAGCTCTAGTGTAAATAAATCATTTATTCCACAGGTCCCTGTTGTGTATGTCATATTGTATGTATGCATGTTTGTGTATATATACAGTACAGTATATATCAGATACATATATACTTCTATTGTTTATTTTAGTTAGGTTTGTAGACTTCTGTTGCTCTTGTTTTCCACTAGCTAGCTGCTATAACACAGATGATATATTCAGCTCAGCTTTTGTCATTTTGATCTGTGCTGCCTCAGTTTTATTGCAAGCACTAATTTGATTACCAGTGTTTGGAATCTGGCCTGATTTAATTCATTGTTCATTTTTATTTTATTTTTATTTTACTGTGGAAAACCAATTAAATTACCTGTATGATTCTATACTTTTTATTTTATTTTGTAAAACAATTAAGTTACCTGCATGTTTCCACACTTTACAGTCATCATCACCAATTCAGTAGGAGGGCAATAAAGTAAAGCAGTGTTGGGGTTCCCCGTCCATTGTGACTGTAATACTGCTGTCTGGTACTGCACAGCATTGCGTTGTCTATACCTGTCTTACAGTTACTCGTTCATTTATTTTAAGAATAACGAGAAAAAAAACAAAAACTGATGCAACCCACACATCAAGCACTTAACACTGAAAAGAACACACAGATAAAAGTGTTCACAAATAAGTACCTCTAATATTCAGCACTGGTAAATGGAGATACAGTATGCCAAACTGCTCAACATTTCACCTTACTGCTTAATCACAAGCTACCTGGTGGCCACTGCCTACTTACTTAAATAAACCATGAAATCATGGGTATGGGGTGGTAAGCACAACCAGTGACACTGCTAATAGAGATTTAAGGACACGGTACCAATATAATGATGGAAACCATGTGCAAAATAAAAAGTGCAGAAGTGCAAATGTGCAAAATGTCCCCTTGTTCAAAGGTGAAAATTTGTGCAAGTGTCAAACATGGCATGCTGCTGTGCATATAATCATCAGTTCTACAGAGACAAAACACAAAAAGTTAATAGCTGCAGTGATGCACCAAAAATCACATTTCATCTCTCATTACTATATATGATCAACTCAGGTTACTCACTTACAGAAAAGCTGTCAGATCTAATGTATCATTTAAGCCAGATGGCACGGTAGACTTGGAGTGGAAGATACAAAATGATTCCCTCCTTGACAGTAACCCATCCATGTCTCCTCCACTGGGCCCCATGGTAACCAATTCATTCCCTTACATAAATTCAACTCTCAAGGGACTGAAAAGTTTGAAATGTGATTATTTGCACAGTAGTCTCTTAGGAGCAGACATCACTCACCAGGAGTGGACTGAGGGAAGCCCTAAAGGTAAAGGTCCCCCCCCCCACTGGTGGATGGGTGTTTACCCATCGATGCTTCGCATCTACTCCCCACCTGCCCTAACCACCCTCCCACCCAAGGCTGGCCCTCCTCTTATTAATGACACTGGTCATGTGACCAGTCACATGCCTCTGCCCTGTTTTCTCTAAGTACCTGACTTCCCATTAGCAGGTTATATGTGCCAGCCACCGGGAATCAGTGTTGCACCACCCTCAGCTCTACTTTTCCCCTTTCCTGCCACTCTTTCACCACCCTCTACCTCCTCTTCTCCTCTCAACCTCTGTCACCTTCCATGCTCCCCAGCATACTCAGCAAGGCTCCCCTCACCAGTATTGAACCCTGTACCTTCTGCACCCAGTCCATGGCCCTACCACTGCACCACATTTACTGCCTGCTTTTGACTGGCCAATAGTTTTCCTTATCCTTCCTTCCCTCCCCTCCTTTCTGTGCTCTCCGATGCTTGAGTCATTCAGTCCACTACCACAAGGATCTAGTATGGCGTTGTTTGTTATGGGCAACCTTCTACCTTTTCCATATTTCTCTGTCTAATTCTCCTCTCCATGACAGCACCCACTCTGCGCCTTCACACCTGTGATCAGATCACTTCTTCATACCACTAACCACGCCTCTCCCCTGCACTCTCCCTACCCCCTCACATACACTTGTCCCCTCCAGCCCCTCCTCTCCCTGGCCCCCTCTCTACCTTGCCATACCTCTCCTTCAGGGCCTCCCCATCCTGGTTATCTGCTCCAAGTTAACCTGCCTCTCTCACCGTGGTACTGGTCTTCATAAGTTACTTAATCATGTCATTCTCAGGACACTCCTACTCCTACTACTGTTGTCAGGGAATATACACCCTAACCCCGGCCCTCTCCCTGCCCCCATCTCTAAGCAATCAGCTGCTGATGGACGCCATATAGTGTCCATCAATATTTTCCGCCTACTGAAAAAATCTGATAACCTCCAGGGATGGGTTACCCAACACTAACCTGACATTCTCTCTGTTGTTGAAACCTGGCTCACTAAGAAAACCCCTGACTTGGCTGTATCCATTAACGGGTACACCATCTATCGTGATGACAGATGTGGAAAGCATGGTGGGGGCTGTGCAATCTATCTCCATGACTCACTGCAAGGTCACTCACTCACCACAGCCAAGCTGGATCATGGTGCCCTGTAAGTTATCACCAGTTCAGCAAGGGTCCCCTTCTTTATTACTTCTGTCTACATCCCCCTGGAACCAAAAACCAGTGTTTCAGTCTGTTCTTAATCACCTCTCCCTCTTGCCTACCAAGGCGAAGCTCATTGCACTGGAAGATTTCAATGTTAATTGGCTCTCAAACTCAGCTTCCCCCCCTAAAGAATGCCATAGCCACTACTGACCACTCACAAATTGTTACATCCCCTACCCGCAATAATCCTAAAACTGGTTCCTCCACCCTACTTGACCTTGTACTCACCAACCACCCTAATAACATCACTGGTGTGTCTGTGCTCCCTAATAATAATAATAATTATAATAATAACATTTATTTGATTAAGCGTCTTTCAACTTTCAAAGTACTGTACAATATACATAGAAATAAAACACATGTGCAGATACATGCAGTATAAAATCAAGATAATACCGAAAATGCTTTCCCGCATAAAAAAGTCTTAAGTGCCTGCTTGAAAGTCCCCACTGTCCTGCACTCCTGAAGCTGACAGGGCAGAGAATTCCAGATGGTAGGTGCTGTAAACCCAAAGGCACGCACACCAGATAACTTTAGATTAACCCTCGGAATCTCCAGCAACCCCTCATCAGTCGAGTGGAGCTGTGGCAAAGGGCTGCAAGGAACCAGGAGCTCTTTCAAGTAATTGGGACCTGATCCATGTAGGGCTTTGTAAGTCAAAAGACCTACTTTAAAGGTGATCTGCCACTATATAGGCAGACAGTGCAGAGCATGCAGCACTGGGGTAGTATGAGATCTTCTGGATGCCCCAGTCAACAAATGTGTTGCCGCATTCTACACTAGCTGTAAGCGGTGGATATCAACCCCAGAAAGCCCTAGATAAAGGGGAGTTGCAATAATCAAGGTGCGATGTCACAAAGGCATGGACCAAAATAGGCAGGTCGCTGGATGGAACAAGGTGCTTAATCCTAGCAATATTCCTAACATGATAAAAGGCCAGCTTGATGACTGCCAATACCTGATGAGAAAGAGTCAGACCATCATCAAGCACCACTCCCAGGTTACACACCTGTTCAGAGGTGAGAATTTGGGCCTCCCCCATGACTAAACCGGAAGGGAGCCCAGTCCTCAACCCCTCTGCCCTATGACCCAGGTCCACAGCCAAAACCTCAGTCTTTCCTGGTTCAACTTTAGACCACTGGAATTCATCCAATCTTGGATTTCTGCAAGGCAGCTGTTCAGTACCGAGGTAGCACCAACCTGGTCAGGAGCAAAAAGACAGGTAGAGGTAGGTATCATCAGCATAGCAATGAAACTTCAGCTCATACCGTCTTACAATGTCTCCAAGGAATAGCATATATACTGTGAATAACATGGCGGACAACACTGAGCCCTAAGGAACATGTCAGAGAAACTGGATCAGAGGAATAAACCCCAGACTGAACCCTGAGGTACCCCGCAAGGCAGAGAGAAAGCCCCAGATGAAAACAAACCTGAGACCTCTCTCTGCATTCTCCCAGCAAGGAAAGATGAAAACTATCTGAGGACTGTACCCAACAGCCCACAGATAAACCTCAAGCATTCGAGCAGAACCCCATGATCCACAGTATCAAAAGCTGATGACAGATCCAGGAGAACCAAGATAGAACGGTGTCTCCGATCTCTCGCCATCAGGAGATCATTGACCACCCGAACCAGAGCAGTCTCAGTACTATGCCTCTTATGAAAACCCGATTGGAGAGGTTTGTATAAATTATGGATGGTTAAATGGTTATCCAGTTGAGCAGCCACAACATTTTTCAATAACCTTCCCCACAAAAGGGAGGCTAGAGATAGGCCTGTAGTTTGCTAGGTTCTCCGGGTCTAAAGAATCTTTTTTCAGAAGGGGGATCACCACCCCCTCCTTCAGGGAGCTAGGGAACTCACCCATATCTAGAGAGCACCGGACAATCCTAGCTAAGTCCGGGCCAATGATCTCACTACAACCCAAAATTAGGGAAGTAGTGCCTGGGTCTAAACTACAGCATGTGGGATGCATCTCCTGGACAATCAGCATAATGTCTATGAAATCTGGCAGGTCAAAGGTAGTCTTCTTATGGAAAATTTCTGTTTGGTAGAGTTTATAATGCTCTATCAAAATAAGGTGGTCGACATCAGAGGCAGTCTTCCTCCAACGATGCTCTAACCTACGCTCCAATTTCTGCAACTCTCTCAGAGCCCCGTCAAACCATGGGGCCCCAGGGCAACGCAGAAGGGGGCGAACTCCGATAGGAACAATCAGATTGAGGGCTGAAGATATGGCCCCATTATAGGCCACAACCAACTGCTCGGGATCTGTGCAAGACTCGTCCAACAGCGAGAGGTCAATAACCGCCATCAGGTCTTCAGGGACCACATCCTGGAAAGGACAGTACCTGACCAACTCCACAGGGGCTGACCTGCCCAGGGGGGCCACAAAAATTTAACCCAACTGAATAGTGATCAGACCAACTGACTGGTTCCACCACTAAATCGGAGGCCTCGATCTCCAGGAGGAAGACCAGGTTAAGAAAGTGACCTCCCTTGTGCGTAGCTGAGGAAACAACCTGTGTGACTCCCAGAGATGTCATCACCTAGAGGAAATGTTGACCAAAAAGTGAGGATTCGTCATCGACCCAGGCATTGAAGTCACCCAGAACCATCAGTCTGGGCGGCTCCAAAGCCATGTCAGTGGTGAAGTCTGCTATTTCCTGCAGGAAAAGCTTATCATCACCTGGTGGACAGTAAATGAGGGCGATCCTGCACCCAACACCAGCTACCACGGTACACTCAAATGACCTGGCCTCCTCAACTGGTATGCCAGCTTGGCCCAATTCAGTCTTGAAACAGACTGCAACCCCCCCCGCTGTCCAGTCTCGGACGATGTACAACCGAGTACCCGGTGGGAACAGCCACCTCTAAAAAAGGGGCCACATTCCCATCCAAACAGGTCTCGGTAATGCAAACCAGATCTGCACTAGCAGCAAAGTCTGCAATAAGACCAGTCTTGTTGCAAACAGATGTGGCATTGTATAACAGCACCCGAGTTGGACGAGATTGGTGAGCTGTCCCAACTACTTGCCCTCCCAAACTGGAGGTGCCCTTGGGTATGGGAATCAGAACAGAATCACCACATTCCAGATATCATTTCGCCCCAGGACATCTTCTGGGCCTAACCACCCCATGGGAGAGCCCCACTCATTCGGACTAATGCCCTAAGAGATCACTCAACTGTGCTCTGTACCTGGTCCTGTAAGATAAAAAAACAGAACCAAAAATTGTACTTCAACACCATCTCAAACCAGGTAAACTGGGGCAATTAAAATACCACCTAGCTTGTTGGGACTGGTCCCCCTTCGATGATGCCCCTGACATTGACTCGGCACTGGACTATTTCATTCGCTCCTTCAGCTCAGCCTGTGACAGATTTGCCCCCTACTATAATGCATTATTAAAGGCACAGACACCCCCTGGATCTCTCAGGTTCTCAGGGAGCAAATACACCATAGAGACACCCCTTGGCACCTCGTCCTTGAATACGGCAAGCTGTCTGATAAACAGCGCTATCAGGTGGCAAGGAATAAATTACCTGGGGCATACAAAAAGCCAAATCTGAATACTACCAGGCATCCCTCACCTCCTCCTGGGGCTCAGGTCTCAAGTTTTTGGACAACCTGAAGGACCTCAGTGGAAAGTCTGTCCTGCCCCTCCCCCGGCTCGACATCAATGGGTGTGTCACTACTGACCCAAAACTCATGGCTGACACCCTAAACTCCTTTTCTGACCTCAGCAGTGTGCTCCCCCTAACATTTTTACTCCCCCGCCCTACTCACTCCTCCCACTCTTCAGTCCACCCCCTTCCTTTCAAAACTATCTCCGAGTGTGATTGATACTCATGGGCTATACTCTAGTACTAAAATAAATTGGGGCATTGAGAAGTATTTAACAAAATGTGAAAACTATAAGCTTAGAAATCTGCTGTGTATGGTAAGATTGGACAGCCTAGGTAATGCATTTTTCAAATTACGTAATAAATTATATGGTATAATTATGGAAAAGTGTAAATGTGCTATTAAAAAGGATCCAGAAATCATGCATATACTTATTGATTGTAAATTATGGCAAGAAAAAAGAAAGAAATGCCTTATTCCATTATTTGATCTACAGGGAGATGATTTTATTAAGAAGTTGTTTACTTTGAACAATATTAAGCATATCTATGGGTTAGCAAGATTTTTTTGCACTAAAACATGAATTAGTTGTGACAAGAATTTCTTTATTTTTATGATTTATTGTTTGATGTATAAGAAATGTCTCTGTCTATTTATATAGAATTTTTATGGATGTAACAAATGTAAGTGTTATACATTTTCTACTCAATAAAAGAATCTAAATCACTCCTCCCACTCTCCAGTCCCCCCTCTTTCATTTCAAAACTATCTTCCAGTGGGAGGCAAAGCCCTATTTATTAAAAGCTTTAAGCAAGTCTCGCTGCAGAAGTGATTCCCTGGACCTAAAAATATTACACTTAACTCTAGATGAAGTCCTCCCCCCAGCTAGCATTCTAAATTGCTCCCTCTGCCTAGGTAAATTTCCCTCCAAATGGAAAAAAGCTATCATCACACCCATCCTCAAAAGTGGTGATCGTACCTCTCCAGGGAACTACCGCCCCATCTCCATACTTTCCACACTCTCTAAGGCCCTGGAAAAAATCATCTCTGACCTGCTCACTTACCACCTCATTAAATATAATCTTCTATGCCTAGAATAACATGGTTTCCAAAGAGGACCCAGCACCACCTCAGAACTGCTAGAATTTACCACTGCCATCCACTCGGCCGTTGACAGTGGGCATCTGGCGGGGTCTGTATTTGTGGACCTGTCAAAAGCCTTTGACACTGTTAACCACTCCCTCCTGCTGTCAGCCCTCACCCTCACTGGTCTCTCCCTAGATGTGTCAACTGATTCTCTGACTACCTAGTAGGTAAGTCTCAGCAGGTCAAGAATAACCCTTTCTCCATCAGCTGTTCTTGTACCTGGGTTCCATCCTGGGCCCCTTCTTTTCAGTATATTTCTCAACTCCCTCCCCAAGGCCTGCTCTGGGAAACTGCTCTTATATGCTGATGATGCAGTACTCTTCTCCACCCATACAGATCCCACCCTCCGACAACAGTCCCTTCAACAATCTTTCAAAGAAGCTGAATCTTGGTTTGCTGAGCACCGGCTGGTGCTAAATTACAAAAAAACAAAAACTATGATGTTTGCACAAACCCAGAACTAACATAGTGGTCTCCCACTCCTAATCCTTATTTCCTAACTGGTACCCCTGGAGCAGGTAAACTCCTTTAAATATCTTGGGGTCACCCTTGACTCTGCTCTAACCTATCACAAACATATTCACTTCCTTAGTTCCGTTGTCAACGCTCGAATTGGCCTACTCCACCACTATAAGCATTGTCTCCCACCAGAAGCCCTGCAGCTTGGTGTCTCTTCTTCTATCCTATTCTCTGTTGACTACAGGATCCTGGTCTATGGGGTGGCTGATAGCACCATCCTCCATAGAATCAGGCTATCTCTAAATAAAGCATGTCACCTTGTTACCAATTGTGACCGGATGACACATACTTGCTCACTTTATAGTCTTACTAACTGGCTTAATTTTGACTGGAGGCTTAGGTTCCAGACCTGCCTCCTTGCCAAAAAGATCACAAATGGTCTTGCCACTCCAGTCTCACACCTCTAATGCTACCTGTGCCCATGTTAAAAGCCACCCACAACTCCTCCACATCCCCCTTCCAGGTTCCCCACTGCAAAATTGCCTTGGGCCAGAGAACCTTCCGTTACTGGACTCCCCTCGGGACAAACGTACTTCCCAGTGCTCTCACCTCCGAAAATAAACTTGGCTGCTTCAAACTACTTCTCAGGGAACATCTCCACTCTGTAGGGGCCTGTGACTGCTTCTAGTCAACCCCCTATGTTCCTTTGCCTATGCCAACTCACCCCACCCACTACCCCATACCCCAACCCTACCTACCACTCATTATTTGTTTTACTTTTATTCCTGACAAAGGACTAGTGTCTCATTGGACACCTATCCAGCTTGATTTCTACTGGTTAATCCTGCTTAACCCCATGACTGCTTCACCCTCAAGACTATAGCCATTATCCAATCTCTCTCTAGGAACTATATTCCTGATTGTAACAATGTCTTATTATGACCACCATGCTGTGTAACTCACTGTATATGCTCTTTGATGATCATCTGTCTTATATTTTGTACACTGTTTTACTGATGTAGAGCCTTTGTAAAGGATTCTCTGACTCAAAGATTTGCAATTCCAATAAGTTTAAATAAATAAAGAAATAAATGTTTGACACTTGCACAAATGTGCACACTGAGCAGTTTTTTTGGATGTACCTCTATTTACTAGTGCTAAATATTAAAGGCACTTATTTTTGAACACTTTGATCTGTGTGTCCTTTTCAGTGTTTAGTGCTTGATGTGTATGTTTACACTGATTTTTAGTTGTTCTTTGATCTCAAGTTGTTTACTCTGGTGCAGTGCATCCATGGAACGACTCTGATTTTCAGTATTATTTTAAGTACGAATTGCTTGTTCTACTACAGAACATCGTAAATTCATAGCAAAACAAATTACATGAATTGCCTAACCGTCAGTGGCATTTTGAGTGTGATATAATTGCTGGCTCAAGTACAATACAGTCTGACAGATTATTGTGCATGGTCCTTAGTTTTTCTACTTTATACTATAGTTATTAGGAACATAGAAACATGATAGAATGTGTTGGCAGAAAAAGAGCAGTAGGCCCATCTAGTCTGCCCTATTTTTCCTACCTAACTGTGACCCTAGGACCCTAATTGATCACACAAAGGTGTCTCTTCCTCCTCTCATAACTCTATAGCCATGTGCCTATCTCACATGTTTGCAGCTCCTGACTTTCTCTGACCTCAAAATTTGGCAGTCTGTTCTAGGCTTCCACTATCCTTTCTGTGAAGAAATATTTCCTCACACCCCTCTTAAACTTCCCCACTCAAGATTTATAGCATGCCCTCATGTTCCTATGCTCATCCTCCTGTGATGGAGGCTCCTTTTTTGTACCTTGTTCACCCAGTGAAGTACTTATAGGTTTCAGTCATGCCCCCTATCCTTCGCTTCTCCTACAGGGAGTACATATTAAGCTCCCACAGTTTTTCCTTATATACTTTCTCATGCAACCACCTTACCATTTTAGTAGTCCTCCTCTGGACCACTTCCACCCTGTCAATGTTCTTGTTGAGGTGCAGCCTCCAGAACTGGAAACTGTGCTCTAGGTGGGGTCTCACCAGTGAGCGATACAGAGGCTAAATCACCTCTCTTGTCCTGCTAGAGACCCCCTTCCCCACACAGTCCAGTATCCAGCGTGACTTGCCTACTTCTCTGTTGCACAGCTGTGCTACCTTGAGATCATCAGATATGATCACATAAGGTCCTTCTCTTGCTTGATAACAAGTACCTTTCCTCATCTTGTACACAGTCTCAGGTTTTCCCACACCAGGTGCATGACATTGAACTTTTTGGTATTGAAACCCAGCTGCCACAACCTAGACCACTCCTCTACTTTCCTCAGATACCTTTTCGGTCTCTCTTCCCAACCTCCTGGGTGTCCATATTGTTGTAGATTTTTGCATCAACTGCAAATTGACACATCTTCCCCTCCAGTTCTTCAGCAAAGTTACCTATGAAGACATTTATCAGAACAGGTCCCTGGGGGATGATGGAAGCATCGTGCACCCTGTCCTTTGTACCTGAGGCCTCCCACACCCTTTGAAGTTTATTTGGTGCAAATCAGTTCAGAAACCACAAAGATATAGGCCCTGAAGGTTTTGCTGCCTTTGGGAAAAAAGTTACATTTTCTGCTGTTTATTTTTTCAGCTGATTGCCAACATGTGTATTGTTGGGGAAGAAGCACACCAGAATGTGTAAACTGAATTAATATGTCATTTTGTGATTGGAGCCTGCAGTCTGGAAGTCTACCCTGTTATGCAAATAAGTAGGCTCTGAAGAGGGCCTGGACATTGGTCATATGCGTGAGCAGCAGCCTGCACATCAAAAACGCAATGTGATGATTCTGCAGCAGTACAGAGATCAAAGAGGAAGGCACTAGCAGATGGGCAACTGTAGCAAAACAAAGCAAAAAAAATGAAAAAACAGCAGTATACCCTTTAGCCCTTCCGACTGACCCATGAAAGCAGCCAGGAACCAGCACTGGCTGCAGGTGCAGCCACTGTGCCCCAGGAGTCATTGCCAGCTGGATCTCTCCTTTCCTTGCCATCAAGGGAATCTGCCTGAGGACACCTGCCTATCTTTGCAGTACATCCACAACAAAGGACTTACAGCTCAACTCTAACCTCCAGGGATTCACATCAGGTACCTTTTAAAGATATAAAGGGAGACATAACAGGGACACAGACTGATAAACAGTAAAAGTAACTTTGCAAGTAATTGTGTTGAGCCTCTGATGTGCACATGTTATGAACTGTGTATATTGAGCTTCATAGAACTTTGCAACAAAAGAAACAAGTTCAGTATGTCGGGTGGGGGCACCAATTAAAGGAGCCATCTGGCATTGACAATGCCATGGCTGAGTGATTGTGCCATTATCACATGACATGACTGCCCCACACATACAAAGAGAGGAGAAGGTCCTAGAACATTTTCTGGAAGAACAGACCACAGGACTTGGGGGGATCACTTAATGCTTTGCCCTCTGGGAACTGTGACCTCTCTTTTTGTCATGCATGCAAGGTATGGAGAGTCAAACTATTGAGATCTGTTATGATTTTACCATACTGTGAGACAGTGGATGTTGTGACCGTGCCTTGTTCCTCTGAAGGAATGCCTAAATTATTGACTTCTGGGAATTGTAACCAGAGTAAAGCAACCACTCCAGCCCCAGCCACTACAAAGTTGATCCCAGAAAAAAATTGCAGCTCAAACTGAGGGCTAAGCAAACATGCAGAAAGTCTTAGCCAAAGGCCAGCACTGAGGAGGAGGTGCACCCCTAGCCAGGTCAGCTAGGGTAACAGAGGCAGCCACTGGGATACAGGGTATGAAGCTCCACCAGTTCACTGCTAATCGAGTGCAGTCCCAGAGGTTGTCTGGAGCATCTTCCCTGGCTGATTCTGCACAGGAGGTGGAGTGTGGTGAGATTGCCAGTGTGTGTGGGTCACGGTTTGGAGCGAGTCTGGCTGGTAATCCACTGTTGCATAATAGCAAACTGGTCCAAATGATACCCTCAGATTTCATGAGCTTCATCCATTGATGCAGCTGCCATTCCTGCAACTGGTAAATAAGTTGTTCTCCTTGAAGCCCTACCAGAGCCTATCAAGAAGATAGAGAGCAGCCTGGCTGTCACCAAAAAATCAGATGTCATTGTGGAAACCAAAGAATCAAATGACCAGGACAATGAAGCAAAGCCCTTATGTCCTAAACCTCTGCTAAGAGCACCTATGTCCTCCCCTCACTATTTTGAAGTACTGCTGCACCAGAGATCCCTAAACAAGTGCCTGTGACAACTACAAGTGTACCCCCAGAACCTAAGATAGAACAAAAGACCAAGGGGCCTCGGGCTTTGGAAGACAAAGTGAGAAAGTGGAACCATGGACCTTGGTTTCCACCTGGCCATGGAAATATCTGCAAACTTGATAAAATGTGTCAAGCTGACAGAGCCATCAAAAGACGGGTTGAAACAAAATATGGGTTCTGCTTCCTGTATATGCCAGCCTGGGTCCGGGAGACTGTGGAGGCTCACAGTGAAGAATGTTGCTCACAACTCCAAAGAAAGACATTGTGTGAGGGAACCATATGTACTACTTGGCCCACAAAGAACAAATTGATAGAACTGCAAAATCTAAAGTTTCCACATGGGACACTAGAAAGGGCATAAGTATGCATAAGGTTCTCTCTACTGACATGGGTGAGCTACAAACTGGCTATTTTGTTTGGGTAGTCAGTCCTGATGCAGAATGAGTTTAAAATCCTCCTACATACCACTATGAAACTTAGAAATGTAGAATTTACAGCAGATAAGGACTGACTGGCCCACCCAGTATGTTCCATTTTTTCCTTGCTTATACTGTCACTACAGACACTACTTGATCTCTGCCACCCCGTGCTTCCCACCACTGCTTTCACCCCCACTACCTCTGCAGGAAGACTGTTCCATGCATCCACCACTCTTTCAGTGAAGACGTACTTCCTCACATCTCTCTTGAATTTCTCCACTTCAGCTTCATTGCATGTCTTCTTGTTCTCATGCATCTTTCCCCTTAAAAAATGCTCCCCTGTACTTTATGTACCTCATGAGGTAATTTATAGGTCTCTATCATATCCCATCTCACTCTTATCTCTTTCAGGGTGCACACATTGAGGTCCTTTAGTCTTTCCTCATAGGCCTTCTGTTGCAAACCCTTCACCATTTTAGTCACCCTCCTCTGGACAGCCTCTACTCTGTCTATGTTCTTCTTGAGATGGGGTCCCCAGAACTGGACACAGTACAACAGGTTGAGGTCTCTCCAGTGATCTACACAATGGCAACACCACCTCCCTCCTTCTGTTGGTGATATTCCTCCCTGTGCACCACAACTTCCCACTGGTCTTACCCACTGCCTTGTTGAACTGCCTTGCCACTCTGAGATCATCAGATATGATTACTCCCTGGTCCCTTTCCTGTTTGGTGACCATCAATACCTCTTCTCTCATATCTTACTGTGCTTCTGGGTTTCTGTGTCCTAAGTGCGTGTTTTGCACATTTTAGCAATGAAACCCAGCTGCCGTGGTCTTGACCACTCCTTGAGCTTTCACAGATCTCTGTACATTCTTTCAACACTGTAAGTGTGAACAAAATGCTGGAGTTCTGTGAACAAAAGTCACTGTATATCTGCATATAAGCAAAAGTCAGAGCGGTACAGACCTCAACCTGAGGAGAGCCAAAGTTTGCAATGTTTGCGAGTTAAAGGAGAACAGCCAGCACAAAGTCTCTTTGTGTGCAAAAACATTTTGATTTACTTTCTGTGCTGTTTATTGTAGTATAGTAGATTGTATCAGACTAATTTTGGTTACTTTTAGGCTGACATACTCTGTTACTGCAAATCCCAGGATCCCCCGCAGCTGACATTAGAGCAATAAGCAGTAGTGGGAGATTCAATATCCTGCAGTGCATGTTAGAGCTTTTATAATCTCTGATCAGATGTTTTCCAGTTCTGCTTTTTCCTAGTGGCTAATTACAGTGTTCAGTGACTGCACTTAGTCCATGTGGGTTAGCAAGACCAGCAAACAAAAGATCAGAGCTGATATAAACTGTAACATGCTCAGCAGGCTATTAAATCTCCCACTGTTGCCTACTGCTCTGATGTCAATTGCAAGGGAATCTGGGATTTGTGGTAACAGGAGATGTCAGCCTAGAAATAAATAAAATTAGTCTGATACAATCTACCATACTACAGTAAACTGTACATCTGAAAGTCACGTTGAACTGTCTCATATTATTTTGTTGAAGTGGCAGAAAGCAGAAGGTATGTGGAGCAGGGGACTTGTCATCCTTGGCCGAGGTTATGAGTGGAGTACTTCAAGACTTGATAGTGGGACCTACTCTGTTTGATATATATATATATATATATATTATGGTAGCATGGTAGTGCTACTGTAGTTAGGGTTGAGTAGCACTTTTAAGGTTAAAGGGTCAAATTTTGCACCTTAATAACTTTGCCACTGTTCAATGGATTTACCTGAAATTTGGCATGCACGATTGGGCATGGTATTTCTTGGGAACTGCCAAGTTTTGTACTGGTTGGATACATAGCTGTGGAGTTATTAGGCGACAACCAATTGCCCAATTACAGTTTTTTACGATTTCTTTGCTCTCACCTACAGGTCGCACGGTTTGTGTGACTGGTTCAAGAGATGCGAGGAAGATGCAGCCAGGGTCCCCAGTGTGCCTTTTGAAGATTTCGTGAAAAAATATTGAACGGTTCAAAAGTCATTCAAAAAACAAGTTCCCATTATAAGTCAATGAGAAAAGTTAACAAAAAGTTCGACACTTTTGCAAATGCAATTTTTAGTGTCGCAAATGACCCTAGTAGTGTCTCAAATCTGCCATTTTGTTTTCAGTTGGTGATCAGAAAAATGCTTGGCATTTAAATTTGGGACCATCTAGGGACACAATTCTTTCTCTGTTCACCTAGTCAGACCCTGAGGATGCTAGCCATGTCTTTATTTTTGGGTAAAACACCCCAGAAATATGTTTTTAAAATTTCTGGAAACAGTAGTGTCACAAAGTAGTGTTGCATGCATGACACTTTCACAAATTTTTGTGAAAAGGGTCGCAAATTGCAAGATTACTTTTCTGGCTATGGCCAAAATGACAGGAATTCTTTGCCACCCTGCTGCAAATGGTTTGGTCTTTTGAGCTGAAATTTGGAAAGAAGGCAGCCAACAGCTCACAGATGTGCCTTTCACTGGTTTGGTGAAAAAATATTGCATGGCTGCAAAGTTACGGTACTCTGAATTTGGTATTTTTTCCAATAGACTGACCTGGTGGCGTATGCCGCACCTTTCAGGGCTCGTATCTCAAAAACGGTGTGAGATACAGATTTTTCGTCAAGACCTGTGGGCTATGTCATACAAAATGGTAGCTAGGAAAATAATGATTTCTGTGAAATTTAAATTTATTTTCCATGTAGTGCGGTTGCTGAGATATTACCAATTAAGTGCTTCCAATGCTCATTTTAAGCTTTGATCCCCATTACAATGCATACATTCTTTGTACACACTGTGTTTCTGTATGCACCTGTTTGGATAACACAGGGTATGCACTTCTGTTACTGTTACAGTTACTGTTTCCACTTGCGTTTATGTCCCCCTTTGCGTTACCGTTACCGTCTACACCACCGTGTGCTTTACCCTTTGCGTTCTCATTTGCACTTGCATTACCATGTGCATCACTGCTTGTGCTTCTATTTGTGTTGCTGTTCCTGTTACTATGTCACAAGACATCATATGACGGGAGCGTGGGGCCCAAAAGGCCCCGCGCTCCCGCCGCCACATTACATTCACTATTTCTCATCATCATTCTCAAAAAGAAGGGAAATTAGAGGCAAAAAACTCCATTTAATGCATTAGTTAGGGTTGTTCCACTGTGACAAAAGTGAGGAAATTCAGTGTTAGGGTTGAAAGCCCCCCTTGGACCCCCCGCCCACACCCTCAACCGGCATTGGGGTGCGCCTTGGGGTTGTCTGTCCTAACTCTCACCCCATTCTCCTATACCTCTGCTTCATCACACATGTGATAGGGTGAGAGTTAGGGCGGTGTTCTCAGTGCGCACTGTGATACTAGTTGGGGTTGAGAAGGGGTCAAGGGGCCCAACCAACATCAAATCTCCTCTCTTTTGTCACTGTGGAAAACCCCTAACTGATGCATTAAAATGAGTTTTGCCTCTAATATATATATATATATATATAAATTAGAGGCAAAAATCCATTTAATGCATCAGTTAGGTTGTTCCACAGAGACAAAGTGAGGAAATTCGAGTTAGGTTGAAAGCCCCGCCTTGAACCCCCAGCCCACCCTCCCAACTGGCATCAGGTAGCATTACACAGAGTTTTTGCCTCAATTTCTTCTTTTGAGAATGAGGATGATATATAGTGAATGGAATGGTGGCGGAAGCAAGGGGCCAGAAGGATGTCTTGTTACACAGTAACAGGAACTGCAAAGCAAACACAAGTGGCAATGGTGATGCACATGGTAAAGCAAATGGAAATGGTAAAGCAAACGGTAATAGAAATGCAAGCGCAAAGTGATGCCAAATCAAACAGTGAAGGAAACGGAGATGCAAATGCAAGTGTATATGGAACGCAATTGGTAACGCACACGGTCATGGTACTGCAATTGGAAATGCAAATAGTAATGGTAACAGCAACAATAATGCCAAAGAAAACAGAAACAGAAACCAAAACGCAGGAGCATACAGAAATGCAAACTGTAACGTGCACAGTCACGGAACCGCTATTGTAAATGCAAATGGTAATGGTAACAGCAACAATAATGGCAAAGGAACAGAAACAGAAAGACGAATGGAAGTGAGTATGGAAACGCAAACCGTAATGCGCACGGGCACGGTGCCACAATTGTAAACACAAATAGTAATGGTGACAGCAACAATTACACCAAAGGAAACAGAAACGCAAACACAAGCACATGCGGAAATGCAAACAGTAACGCGCACAATCATGGTAACATGATTGGAAACACAAATGGTAATAGTAACAGCGATGATGATGCAAAATGAAAGACACACTCAAATGGAAGGTCGACCACAAATGCAAATGGCAATGCACAGGCTAAAAAAAAAAAAAACGAAAACATAAATAGTAATGGAAATGCAAATGGTAACAGTAGTGCAAACAGAAGCACAAACGAAAATGCAAACCGTAACGCACAAGGTGGCGTACACTGGAACGGTGACGCGAACGGTAATGAAAAAGCAACTGGAAATGCTAAATGGCACAGTAACAAAAGGGCACACCCTTCTTTTCCCCAACAACTGCATTGAAAAAGACAGTGAGTACAAAGAATGTATGCATAATAATGTGACTCGGACCAGAAAAGGAGGATTTGGAATACTAAATTGCTTGCTGTATATCTCAGGAACCGTATGACACAGGAAAAAAAAGAAAATGTCATATGAATTATGACATCCCTGGCTAGTTTTGTGCTTAGTCCCTGCTTGGGGAACTAAGCATTTTTCCGATGAAAAGTCCGTATCTCACACCGTTTCCAAGATACAGGCCCTGAAAGGCGCAACGGGCGCCGTAATTTTATCCCATGGGAAAAAGTGTCAACATTGGAGTGCCATAACTTTGCAGCCCTCCAATACTTTTTCACAAAACCACCAAAAGGCACATCTGTGTCATGTTGGCAGTCTTCCCTCCAAATTTCAGCCCAATAGACCAAGCCATTCTTTTGCAGCAGGGTGGCAAAGAATTCCTGTTATTTTGGGCATAGAACATGAAATCCGATACTTGAAATGAAATCAGGAAAGTGTCGTGAGTTCGACACTACTTTGTGACACTACTGTTTCCAGAAATTTGAAAAACATATTTCTGGGGTATTTAACCCCAAAATAAAGACATGGCTAGCATCCTGAGGGTCCGACTAGGTAAACACAAAAAGAATTATGTCCCTAGATGGTCCCAGTTTTAAATGACAAGCATTTTTCTAATCACCAACTGAAAACAAAATGGCAGATCTGCGACACTACTAGGGCCATTTACGACACTAAAAAGTGCATTTGGGAAAGTGTCGAACTTTTTGTTAACTTTTCCCATTGACTTATAATGGGAACTTGTTTTTTGAATAACTTTTTAACCGTTTAATAATTTTTCACAGAATCTTCAAAAGGCACATAAGGAACCCCAGCTGCATGTTCCCTGATGTTTTTGGACCTGTCGTGCAAACCATGCAACCTGTAGGCGCAAGCAAAGAATTCACCAAAAACTGTGAACGCATGCGCAGATCTCACTTAATAACTCCACAACCATATACTCAACCACTACAAAAGTTGGCAGATCCCAAGAAGTATCATTCTTGATTGTGCATTCCAAATTTCTGGCAAATCCATTGAATGATGACAAAGTTATTAAGGTGCAAAATGTGACCCTTTAACCTTAAAAGGGCTACTCAACCCTAACTATGGTAGCACTATTTTTACCATAATATATATATATATATATATATGTATATATATATATATATATATATATGTATGTATGTATCTATATATGTATATTATTTAGTGCATCAGTTAGGGTTGTTCCACAGAGACAAAAGCAAGGAATTCAGTGTTGGTTGAAACTCTTGGACCCTCCAGCCACTTTCAATCAGCATCGGTGCACATTAGGCTATCAGCCCTAAGTCTCACCCCATCACATGTGTAAAGAAGCTGATGAATAGGAGAATGGGGTGAGAGTTAGGACTGACGACACCAACGCGCACCCCGATGCTGGTTGGGGGGGTGGGCTGGAGGGGTCCAAGGGGGGTTTCAACCCTAACACTGAATTTTCTCACTTTTGTCACTGTGGCACAACCCTAACTGATGCATCAAACAGAGGTGTTTGCCTCTAATTTCCCTTCTTTTTGAGAATAATGATGAGAAATAGTGAATGTAATGCAGCGGCGGAAGAGCGGGGCCCGAATGTGATGTCTTGTGACATAATAACAGGAACAGCAACACAAACACAAAGTAGAAATGCAAATGGTAACAGTAATGAAAACGCAAGTGCAAATGACAACGCAAAGGGTAACGCACACTGTGGCGTACATGGGAATGGTAACGCAAACGGGAACATAAACACAAGTGGAAACAGTAAGTGTAACTGTAAGGGAAGTGCTTACCCTGGTTTTCCTGAACAGCTGCATTGAGAAACACAAAGAATGTATGCATTTTTATGGGCATCAAAGCTTAGAATGAGCATTGGAAGTACTTAATTGCAAATATCTCAGCAATTGCATGACATAGAAAAAAAATTTAAATTTCACAAAAATCATGATTTTCCTGGCTAGGTTTTTGCTTTGCATAGCCCATAGGGCTATGCAACTCATAGCAAAAATCTGTGTCTCACATCATTTTCAAGATTTGAGCCCCAAAATGCGCGGGGTATGCCACCATGTTAGTCTATGGGAAAAACTCCAACCTCAGAGCACTGTGACTTTGCAGCCCCTTTGCATGCAATATTTTTTCACCAAACTACCAAAAGGCACAACTGTGAGATGTTGGCTGTCTTCCCTCCAAATTTCAGCTCAAAAGACCAAACTGTTCTTTTGTAGCAGGGTGGCAAAGAGATGCTGTCGTTTTGCCCATAGTCTGAAAAAGTAGTGTTGTGATTTGCGAAAGCTTTCGCAAGCATTTGTGAAAGTGTCGTGAGTGCAACATTACTTTTCGACACTACTTTTACCAGAAATTTGAAAAACATATTTCTAGGGTGTTTCTTCCCAAAATAAAGACATGGCTAGCATCCTCACGGTCCAACTAGGTGAACACAAAATGAATTGTGTTGCTAGAGGCTCCCAAATTTAAATAATTTAAATGCCAAGCATTTTTCTGATCACTAACTGAAAACAAAATGCCAGATTTGTGACACTACTAGGGCCATTTGTGACACTAAAAAGTGCATTTGCGAAAGTGTCAAACTTTTTAACTTTTCCCATTGACTTATAATGGGAACTTGTTTTTTTGAATAACTTTTGAACCGTTCAATATTATTTCACGAAATCTTCAAAAAGCACATTGGACACCCCAGCCACATGTTACCTGAAGTTTTTGGACTGCTAGTGCAAAGTGTACGACCTATAGGTACGAGCAAAGAATTCACCAAATAGTGTAAACGTGCGCACAGATCATGCTTAATAACTCTGCAGCTGTATATCCAACTAGTACAAAAGTTGGCATATCCCAAGGTGTATCATTCTTGATCATGCATTCCAAATTTCCAGCAAATCTGTTGAACGGTGCCAATGTTATTAAGTTGCAAAGTTTGACCCTTTAACCTTAAAAGGGCTCCTCAACTCTTACTATGGCAGCACTACTGTGCTAGCATAATATATATATATATATATATATATATATATATATATATATATATATATATATATATATTGCATCCTTACAGACCTCTTGGAGCTTTGGAATTGTATGTTTGTGGATGTTGTAAAAGTCGGGGCAATAGTTGAAAGTGTAGAATCCATACAACAATTCCAAAGCGAAATAATTAACATTGAATTATGGCCAAGATTCACAAACTGACTTTCAAAGTGGAAAATTGTAAAATAATGCATACTGGAAGCAGAAATAGGAGGGCATCATATTACATGTATTGAAAAAAGATATTGGATGCAAGTGAGAGCGACCTAGGAGTTATTATGACTAGTAGAATGTCACATGAGGAACAATGTAGAGAGGCAGTCAGCAGGTGCAACAGGATTACAGGCTGCATCCTTAGAAACATTAGGAGTAGTGACAGTGAGGTCCTGATTCCCTTGTTCAGGTCTCTGGCTTGTCAGCGTTTAGAGTACTGTGTGCAGTTTTAGGTCCCCTACACAACGTATGATATTAGATTGCTAGAAAGTGCCCAGGGGAAGGCCACCAAAAAAATCAGGACTGTATCTAACTGACCCTATAGTGAGAGACTGTTAGAGTTAAATCTCTACTATTTAGAGTACAAAAGTCTTAGGGAGCCTTATGCTTGGTTTTCAGGGCTATACAAAATAAGAACCTCTTGGAATATGTTAGATTAGGAAGGGAAAATAGACTCAGCTGCTATCAGTTAAAGAGTGCTTTATATAGGACAGAAAATGTATACATTTTTTGTTGACTGGGTAAGTGCACTAGACAAATTCTGCCTATTTTCAGGCATGAGGAGGGGGATACAGATGAATGTCAACTGATCATGAATCAGATTAAGCTGTTGTTGGTATTTTTAGTGAATAGAGAAAATTTGGCCAGGGCACCAGGGAAATTCCACTACTGTTTTTGAGAAGTGCCATGAAATCTTTTACATCCACCTGAACTACAACCAGAACAGGCAGATTGGACCTCGGTTTAACATCTCATCTGAAAGAAGGCACCTCAGAAGTGTAACACCGCCCCCCCCCCCGTCATGCTGTACTACAGTGTCAGTATTTGGATATTAACCCAAGTGCCTGGTGTGGGGATAGAATTTCTGATTTCCCAGCTTCAGAGGTGAGTATGCTACCTGCTGAGCCACTGACACTGCTGAGGAGCATGGTTCAATCAAAGAATAGTTAACACCTGGAATAGTTTACGAAAGGATATAGTATTGAATGAATCTATAGTTGCCTTTAAGGCATCATGAGACAAATACATTGGCAACAGAAAATGTGAATATCTGGAGAAATAAATGACAAGTCACATGGCTTACAGCTACTGACTTGTATACCACTAAGATACTATGATACTATGAAGCACTTATTGATCTCTTCATGGAGATCTGTCTAAAGTGAGCGCAGCATTATCAGAGACTGTGTTTAGTAATGGCCTCCTTTGTAGGGGGGTGTGTGAATACCTTACTTTGAATATTCAGTGAGTATTCATATTCTAAATGGTAAAATGGAAAGATTCAATCTCGTAGGCGCTCCCACTAAAGGAGGGAGTGCCACAGGGGTCGATACTTGGTCCACTACTTTTTTCCCTCTTCATGAATGAACTGAGCCTCCACTGTGGGGGGAGCATGGTGGTCCAGTACACAGATGATGCTGTTATCTACCGCCCCTCCACTAATCTGACAGATCTCTGCACTTTGCTCCAAGACCACCTGAGGTCCCTTGAAAACTGACTTGTCAACAACAGATTGGTCCTTAACACGGATAAGACCAAGGCCATGCTGTTCGGTCCAAAATCCCTGGGACATGATAGAAAACAACACTTACACATCACCTCCACGTCAGGTGCTAGACTAGATGTAGTTGAGTCTCTAAAATACCTCGGCCTCACCCTGGACTAGGGCCTCACTCTCAAGAACAATGTGGACCAAGTCACAAAAACCTTACATGGGAAACTAGGCACCCCCTACCGACTGAAAAATCAGCTGATACCGGCAGCCAGGTGTCTCCATCACCACCAGCGTCCTCCTTCCGACAATCACCTATGCGGCCTCAGTACTACAGGGTGTAGCTAGGACCGAGGTGAACAGACTACATTCCCTGTATAATAAGGTGGTTCGGTTTGCCGCCCAGCCAAACCTCAGAAATCACCACTGCAACACGCAATCGCAACTTAACTGGCCCTCCCTGGAAGCCCATCTCCAGTACCCTCTATTATGCCAAACCTTCAAATTAATTAGCCAATCCCCTCCTCCCAGCCTATCTGGACTCATTGCGCATAAGACCTACCCCAATCCCTTCGCTCAATGGATCGCAGTCTACTAGCAGTCCCCAGAGTAAGAGCCAAGGCAGGAGGCAAGTCCTTCATCCATGCTGCACCCACCCTGTAGAATTCCTTCCCTCCTGGGATGCATGAAGCACCGTCAATCAAAACCTTCCACACCAGGCTCAAGGCCCACTTGATCACAACCTCCAAATGCTGCTGCTAGGCTCCGGGTACCACCTCACGTCATCCGAAGACCATAACCCTCCATTCCCACCTTGAGTAATCTGCACTCCTCTTAGTAAACTGCACTAGAAAAGTTGGTGCTCACCCTTCTCTGACATCCCTCGTGTCTAGTCACTTACTCTGCCAACCCTGTATCAACACTAATGCAGGCCGATCTCAGCATTTACCACCAGTTGTCTGTATATTATCGTATAATCTGTATCATACTGTATAATTTGACACATTTACTGTGTTATCAGGCCGATCCCAGCATATGTAACCAGCTGTCTGTACACTACTGTATAATCTGTATCATACTGTATAATTATAATTTTTACTGTGTTATTTACTTTTGCCATGTAATCCCAGGTCACCCCTGAAAAAGGGACCTCTGGGGCCCAGCGGGATTACCCCATCACTAAAATTTAATAAATAAATAAATAAAATATTCAGGAGTCCCCATTCTTTATTACTTCTGCTTCATTATCTGATATTCAGGCAGTGGAACTGGCTGTCATACTACAAGATTTCCTGCCCTGAGGCTTCCTGTGCAATCAGAGACCACTTTGGATGCTCACTGAAAGGAAATCATGTGACCCAGCATTCACAGAAGCTTCATGCAGGAGATACAGATGACCTGAACTGCTGCAGAGAAATTATCTACTTCCATCCATTTGTTAAACTAGACAAAAATCAGAAATCTTGACATTTTCTGTTCCCCTAAATATCAAGCTAGAGAGGATAATTATTGCCACACTTTTGTGTGATAAATGATTTTTCAGTGTTTCTCAGGAGAACTGACAGTAGTGTTTTTCCCCCTAAATACTAGGACTTTTTCTGCTCTGCAAGCAAAAGCAATCAGACAGTCACAGCCTGGTCAGTTGGGTATAAGAGACGACACTCAGTCAGCAGTTGCAAATGGCACAAAGCCAAAAAATACAGAACATTTCTAATACCAAAGTTGTTAAATACTTTCCATTAAAACCACACATACTAATCTCAATATTTTGCCAATAGGTCTTGTTTAGGGAGTGTTTTTACTGCCGTCATTTTGCTATCTCTTTCTTACTTGTAATAATTGTTTATCACAACAATAAAAAAAGTCTATCTGCTTGTATTGCTCTTTTTTTTCAATCCTTTCATTTTATTTTCAAAGAGAGTCCAAGGGCAAGGCCTTATAGAATTTTTTTTTTCCAAAGCACAATGTTGGTCTCCTTGCAGGGATCCCCAGCCTATGAGGACACCAACATGGCAATATCAAAATGTTTTGGTTGTGTGGTTGCTCCAATGGGCAAGGTTCAAGGTGAGCAGATTTGAGGACGGGGCTCCGTGTCGTAAAACAGGCCCCTTACTGAAAAACCTCCCTCCTGTCTCAATGGCAGCTCATAGAGCTTGAGCAGGGTCTATCCTATTCCCTGTCTGATTACAGGGCCGGGTATACCACTGTCTGTTTTGAGGGTACATCCTTATCTGATTACATAATATATCCCTTGTGGACAACAGAAAAGGAAATTAAAAAACAATGTTTGGGTTTCTAAAATGACAAGAAAGAGGCAGCCATATATTGCAGGAGTGCCATCAGTACTTTTAACTGCTGCAAAGATTTAAGTTTACAAATGGACCTTGGTCACTCAGGAACCAGCCAGGGGAGAGAGAGGACTGAGCATCCCAAGGATGGCTCATCTTTTGAGAAGTGGAGGCACAGACAGTGCCCAAGCTTAAGCTGGGTGCTGGGTGGTGGCAGTTGAGCAAAGCTGTTGTGTGAAAAAAATAAAATGAAATGAAAGGATTTTAAAAGAGCTATAAAAGCAGGAAGTCTGTATTTTATTTGTGACAGAATGAATTGCAAGCAAGAAGAGATAACACATTGATGAAAGCAACAAAAAAAGTCCCCTAAGCAAGCTGCATTTATGAAACGTTGGGGCTATGTGGAAATTAGAAAGCAAAAAGATTTGGGGAATGTTGTTTTTGTAGGCTTTATGAAAAAGCAGAGTAGTGAGTGGTGGTGCACTGTGCTGTGCACCCAGGTTTCCAACCTTATTGTTATGATATCATAGCATGAGAAGCAGTTCATTAGTACTCAATGGGTTTTGTGTTATCTTGAGCCTATTATAGCTGTGCTCTTGTTCAGCATCCTTGCTGTTTTTAAGATACATAATAACATCCTATATTAAAACAAGAAGAGAATTTATATATAGGTTAGAAAAAGCTAATGCATTTATATCATAATGAAGATGTGTGCATCAAACACTGCAGGAAAGAAGCATGGGGAAAATATGCAGGTTAACTATGATGGGTCTAGTGCTGAATGATGAGGCTTAACAACATCACCAGCTGTACTAAACATCATTTCAGAGGGTGCACTCATAGGGGACACCTGAAGTATCTCATGGTTAGTTTTGCCTAATGAAGGGGATGAATGCATCTTCTGTGCCCAATGGATCAATATGAAATGGCTCAAGAGACTCCACAAAACGGTCATTCAAGATGTCTTCCACAGAAAAAGGCTTTGACTGTGTCCTTTTCTGTTGCTCTTAATGAAAGGATGTGCTTAGCAGTGCTCACTCACTCCCATCAGTGCTACTTTCAGTAACAGGTACTTCTTCCCCATCTCCACCAGTGGAACCAGAACTTCCAGATGGATTTCCCTCTGTCTCATGACTTTCTGTACCAGCTGCCAGTGTCATCAGTCCTCACATAAAACCAGTCAGCTTATGACACAGTTCTTGTTAAAAATGAATCCTACTTTGGCTATCCATAGCCATTAGAAGGATCTCACATTTGAAACAGGGTTTCAGCATGGTTGTAAATTGTGGCTACAACTATCCCGCTCTTTTGCAAACCTTACATCAAGTTCAGCTTGGAACTGCTCAATGAACACTGCTGCCCCCTCTGAAATCTCCCTGTTTTGCTCCACATATCTCTCCATGAATGCTCTCTGTATATGCACTACTGGGATCACCTCCATCAGAGAGGCAGTAGATTCACTTAGAGCATGGGTGCTCATCTCAAATGGCCTAAGTACTCTTACCATGGCATCAACCAATAACCACTCATGTTGGCCTAGGAGTCCCCCAATGTTGCACACATTTCCATGGCTTCTATTTTAGCAGTCAAGACAGTATTGACTATGATGACTTCCATCTGGTGCTAACATCCTGTATCAAGCGAAACTCAGATGGACCAAGATATATTTGCATATCTCTTAGTTGGTTAGTAGCCTTTACAGAGCGATGAAAATGAGCACAGATAAATCTTGCTGTGATTGTGAATACAGTCTTGGTAGCCTCAGTACTTTAGCTAAGAGTGGGAAACTGGAGCATGAATTTGCATAGTGTTTCCCTTTCCCTGATACTGAATATAAGGAGAATACAAGGGGAATGCACCAGGGCATTGGCTTGGCCAGCTGGGGTTTAGAGATTGGGAGAGAGAGAAGCAGCCAGCCTCTCTGGCTGCTACTGGGCCTTGGAGGCCTGTGGTCCCAGGGATGGTGGCAGAGTGCCTGCAATTGGGTGGCAGTGGTCCCCTTGTGCCTATCTCCAGAGAAGAAGAACATCAGGAACAGCTGAAGGGATGAAGGCACCAAGGACTTGCCTTGAGAGGAGCAGAGACATTACCCCAAAAGAAACATTTGGGACAGTGCTGAGCTACCTCTCATGGGAGGTTACTGCAGTCCTTGTGGGTTCATTCCTAGCAGCAGGAGAGAGAAAGAGAGATAGAGAGAGAGAGAAGAGAGAGAGACAGAGAGAGAGAGAGAGAGATAGGAGAAGTCTATTTTCGAAGCAAACGGTATGATCAATTTGCTTAGTAGAAATGCTGATTGCGTAATGGCCTTGGCAGTTTATGTTGAAACCCCTGGCAGGTAGCCAAATGAACACTTATCAGGTGGGAGGTGGCCTGGTTCAGTTTGGGGTTGGTAAGATCTGTGTGAAACACCAGACATGGTAGTCTGCTTTTTGGGCCACTAGGACTATCAGTGCAGTGTCAAAAGAAGGCACACATAGCCAAACCAATTATGCTTTATGCACTTAGTAGTGAGATAATGCTTATATACTTTCCAGTATTGTCCTGCTGGGCACATCAAGACACATGCCGGCACAGCTTGCCCCTCAGATAAATGTTTAACCAGCCTGAAGAGCGTGCCACTGCAGAAAAGATGTTGACAGCACCTGGATTCCAGGGATACCACAATGGAAGTTAGAGTTTGTAGGGATGAAAGAAACCCAGCATTCAAGTATACTTTAATTGTGCCTCTTTAGTTCAGGGGATAGTCCTGGAACTTGTTTAGATACTGTATTGGATGGGCAAATAGGCCTCAGAAGCAGTTGGCTGCATCAGACAGCATATAGTGTCTTCAGAGCACAGCAGTAGTGAAGGAGGCACACTAGAGATAGGTGTGATATGCATAAAAGCCCCATGAACACAGTAAAGTAGAGTACATACTGGGCATGGCCAAGGTAAAGACTGTAATATAGTGTGTGCAAGAACTATCGTGAAATAAAATATTTATGATTAGAAAATGCCTGGAGTGCTGTATATCACCTAGGCAGCTATTAAATAAACAGTGCCATGTTTGATCCCAGCTCTGGTATTGACAATCTGGCCTGTGTGTGGTCTCATGTTAATGGTTCCCTGAGGAATGGTTCTAAGGTGCCCCTGATTCCCACTGCCACTGAGTCATGATAGCAAGGTGATTAGTGTTGCTGAAGTACTAAGTCATGATGCAAACCAGGTGCTCCCCTGGACAAGATACCATTCAGTACCCTGAGATGCAGAAGGGGGAAGATGCAGAGAGGTGACCTGGCTGTTACAAAAGTGCATAAATTGGTCAAATAATTTTAATAAATCATACCTAAGCAGTTTTGTCTTAGGATTGTTTTTTCCTCATATATGACAATGGGAATATTCACAAACTAATCTCCTTGTACTGCTCAAAGGACAGGTGAATACTTTAGATTTTAAGGACCTTTGTGTGCCCATCTTGCCAAATACTGAGTTAAATGGCTTAATGTGTATGTTCCTGACAAAGAAGGGTGGTAGGTAGCCAGATCCAAACCACCTACATATAACAATTTTACTATTTACATTCAAAATAAAATGCCTTGAATTAACAACCCCCCCCCCTTTGTTAAGATAGAGGTTCATCACCTGAGAAAATTAACTGCTGTGAAACAAAAATGCTGTGCTCCATTTTAAAATACAGAGAATAATGCCTGTACAGGTGTGTGTTATGAGGTGTTTTCACACACAGAGGGTGTGTGAAAATTTTCATAAGATAAACTTTGAACAAGCATTATTTTTTATAACTGTTCCAACATTTAGACAGAGACAAAAACTGCCATTGTATTTGTGCGAGCAAGCATGTCCCTGAACAGACATTGTATTTGCATAAATACAGTGTGCTTTCTTTCATGCTTTAATGAAGTAAAAGCACAACGAAGAAAATGCCAAAATAACCTGCTATCGAGTTATTATGAAATTTCTATAGGTTATTATGGCGTTTTATCAGGACTGAATATCCAGTCATTATAGGAGTCACCAGTTATTATATTGATTTAGTTCAGGGTATTAACATTGACTGGTGTTGATGAACAAATTGAATCACTTCTCAAAGTGGCTGCATAAGTAAGAATTTGAATTGTCATAACAGAAGTATTCAGTATTCCTCTAAAAATTACATTTTGCCAGCCCAGTGGTGCTGAGGGCTGAGGCACTGGATGTCACACCTCGTGCTACGCTGGTGACCTGGGTTCAGGAAAGGGCTCAGGTCACCGGGGGTTTGGCCGGAGGAGGTAGGATTGAACGTACCAACAGATGATCTCTTCCTACGGGGGGAGGGTTACATGGGTAGCGATGCCCACAAGTGTTACCGCCTGTGGAAGCACGGGAGGTAAGGTGCAGATGGCTCCTTACAAGGGAGCCGGGGGGTGGGGAGGGTGCTGTGGACCCATGATGGTGGCGTGCATAAGCATGCCATTTGTCTTCCTGCATCAGCACCCTCAGGGGGTAGGGACCAGGAGAAAAACCAAATGCAATAAATCTCCCAGTCTCGCACAGAATGATGCCGGGTCCACGCTTCATCAAAGTGGCCCAGCTGAAAAGACCGGAGGATAGAATTCCTCTGGGCAGAGACCAGGAGGAAATAAAATTAAAAAAAAAAACATTTTATTGTTTAGATTAAATGGCATTTTTTATATTTCCTTGTATAACAGAAAGAATGTGTTTTAAAATATTTCAAATGACACTATATTGATCAACAAAACTGAACTATCAATAAGATTTATCTTATTTTAAAACAAGCATCAATAATAACATCAGCTGGAACAAGCATTTGTCAATGCTGAATGTTGGCTTGCTTTCATTGGCATTAGTACTGCATGAGTTAAAGAGATACATAATAGGAATGGCAGTGAAGTATTGAACTAACACCAGCCCCCACTCCCACCCTGCAGGGAATGACAGGCGTTGGAATGTGCCTTTGGGTTGCCAGCCATAATGCTCATGCCACCACTCACCTCACTTTCCGACACTGACAGGTGTCGTGGTGTTCCTTGGGGGTCTTTGGCCCTTATGTCACTCCCATTCCATAAGGAAATAAGCTGAGAAAGGTGCATTACATGGGGTGAACTTTAGGGCCAAAGACCCCAAGGCACCCTTTGATGCCAGTCAGTGGCTGCAGGGTGTGGGTGCGGATGGAATGGAATGAGCATTACGGCTGATGACCCCAAACCACAAACCTCCGACAACTGTCAGTCTGTACAGGGTGGGATGTTATGGTTGGAAACCCTAATGCCCAGGGCATTTGTTGGTATTTTCACTCCAAATTTTCAAAATGGGGTTTTTGGGACCCCACCTCATGAACAGTAGCACTATCATTTCGTTCCTCAATCCCAAAAGGTGATTTCGCACAGCAAATAGACCATTCGGCATAACAGGTGTGAAAAAACATTTTGGACAGGATGTGAAAAATTACATCTGTACTGTTCATGGGGAGGAGTGCAAAAATGTCAATGTTGAAAATCTGGAGTGAAAATATGAAAAAGTGGTGGAGTTACGAGCATGCATAGAAACTGCATAATGCACTCTCGTAATGCAGTCATTTTCTGGCATTTTAATTTCACTCTGGCACTCTCTTTTATGAAAACTTAATTTGGATCCTCATTACCGAATATTGCTCAGAATTTTGAAAGATGGTCTAGATTACCT
This sequence comes from Neoceratodus forsteri, assembly GCA_016271365.2. Lineage (NCBI taxonomy): Eukaryota > Metazoa > Chordata > Ceratodontiformes > Ceratodontidae > Neoceratodus > Neoceratodus forsteri. The sequence goes on along the minus strand of CM057456.1, from coordinate 72,634,472 downwards.
CTGTCTTTTGGGGGCAGGGCTAGTGCTGTAAAAATGAATGTTATTCCCTGTATTCTGTAACCCACTGGGTATGTTCAATATTTCTATTCCCTTGATCTGGTTTGGGCGCCTTCACTTTATCTTATACAATTTTTTGTGGAACAATGGTTCATTTAGACATGCTTATTCTAAACTTGCAATTCTACCTAAACCGGGGGATATTTATTTCCCTGACTTGTTCCTATGTTATTTGTCTCCTCATGGTTCTAAATAATTTTGCTGCGGTACTCCAGCTGAGCCTTCCTTATCAGGTAATTTCCTTGTCTGGCTTACTTTGGAATGTACATTGTGCTGGAGCTTGAAGCTGGACTTTTTTCCCCTCCCTTTTTGTCCCTCCCAAACTAATTCCTCGCTTATTAAAGATGACACCATTATATTGGTCGGCTCAAGCTCATGCTTAATTTTGATGGCATTTCTGATTTGTGGTTGAAATCTGTCCCTCCCAGCCTCTACTGGGAAACCCAAACTTTAGCATTGACAGAAAACCTATTCCCACTTCATTCCTTTCATAACTGCCTTCTACTCCAGTGAGTTCATTGTTGCGGGATGACCATCTAGCTGATTTTCATACCTTTCACAGGACGTATGATTTAGACCCTAAGTGCTTTTTCAAGTATTTACAGGTGTCCAGGTCAGTTCAGGCTCACCTGGGGTCCCCTCCTTGGGCATATTCCTTTTCCCTCTATTTACTTTTTTTTCAAAATCAATAAATGTTATTTGAGTTTTTCATTTTACACAAACAGTTAGGCAATGATGTAACAATGGACTAGAGATAGATGTACAATGTACTATCAAGATACAGTAACTTGGTAGATGTTGAACTCAAAGATATGTTGCTAGTCTCACACAGCAAAGATCAGGCAGGTACAATGATCTATAGTCAAATAACAATTTAGTCAACCCCCCTTCCCTATCTCCCTCCCCCAACCCTCAAACTATGCCCACTTCCTGCTCCCCCAGGTGCGCAATCAGATTTATCAAGAAAACAGAAAGTTTAATAAGTGCACATTGGGGTTGGCAGTGAGGCATTGTCACCAAAGATTATGGTATTACAGTACTGTACTTTGTGGTCAGATGGTCAGTAGAGTATGTAAGGGAGTCCAAACCCTTTGGTAATAGTGCAGTCTCTTAGACATTTGAGCTACAAGGTTCTCTGCTTGTAAAGCAAAGAGAACTTCATGTAACAATTCTGTAAGAAAAGGGATGTTCTGATCAAGCCAATGATGTAGTATTACTTTTTCATGCATAGTGACTCCATAGCCTTATGCTTACGCTGGTTACCAATCAGGGTTCCCTCATAATCACCCAGGACACATATTTCTGGACTGAAAGCATCTGAGAGACCCAGTATGGGGTCTAATTTGTATTAAATAGCATTCCATAGTGGAGAAGACTTATCACAGTCACATAATATATGCAGTAGTGTACCAGGCTGTAACCCACATCTGGAACAAATGTTAGAAGAAAGCTTCCAAATTTTATGCAGCTTGACTGGGGTATAATATAAGTCATGGATTACATAAAATTGTAGAAGACGGTATCTATCCCACTTTATATCCTGGTATAGATTGGACCATATTTTAGACCAGGATCTAGTTGCTGAGGGTGCGGTGGGTACTACGTGGTCCCACAGATAATGTGGTTGACCCCCTAAGAGCTCCATAGCATCCCGCAGGATATGATAAAAGAAAACGATGAGATGGGATGAGGGAGAAGTAGAAATTACTGATAATATGGGTCCTGTTTGATTCTGATCCCAGAGATCTGAACCAAAATGTTGGTGAAGCATATGCAACAATTGAATGTATTTAAAACAGTAGGAGACAGGAAGATTGTGTTTGAGACAGGTCTCTTGAAATGTCAGAAGTATGTGGTCCTTCAGTAGATCACTAACTTTAAGTTTGGGATTAAATTGCCAGAAAATCTCATTAAGAGGCCGCCTTCCAATTTTAAAGTTGGGATTTTTAAGAATGGATTGAGATACATCCTTTGCTATTGACATTAGAGTTATAACACATAGCAGAGCATGTACCTGGAGAGTCGTCTTGATGGGCGTGTTATGTAAAGTTTTGGGAATGCTCCCAAGGGGGACATATATCAGTGTACTAAGATCAAGACCTTTGGAAGAACAGAGAACTTTTTAAATCTGTAGCCACAAAGGAGAATATAATGGCGCGACCACAGACATTGCTTCCTTCATCCATTGCAAAAGGACCGAACAAGTGACAGAGAAGTAATATAGAAGAAAGTTAGGGAGTTGTAGTCCTCCATTAACTTTACTTCACTACAACTTGGAGAGGGCCCTCCTGGGAGTTTTGCGACACCATATGAAATTAGATATAACTCTGTGTACCTGTGTAAACCAAAATTTCGGAAGTAAGAAATTAGTCATTTGCAAGGGGTATAGCAAACGAGGAAGAACATTCGTTTTTATTACATTTATACACCCCCAAAGTGAGAGAGAAACCAAGGCCCAGCAATTTAGATCTACTTTAATTTGAGCAAGGACTTTGTCGAGATTGTATTGCTTCATGTTAGAACTGGAACTGGAGAGGTAGATCCCCAAGTACTTCAATTTGTCTTTGGTCCATTGGAGACCCAGATGAGAAACATCACATGAAAATGTGTGAACATAAGGGGCATTACCTCTGTTTTAGAGACATTAAGTCTGTAATTGGAGAAACTACCAAATTCTTCAATAATAGCCAAAGCGGCGGCAGTCAATGCAGAGGGTGAGAAACATGCAAAAGGATATCATCAGCATAAACTGATAATTTATATTGGTGAGACCCAATAGCTATACCTGAGACCAGAGGAGAAACATTAGTGCTATGAATGAGTGGCTCCAGATAGAGTTCAAATAAAAAGGGAGAGAGAGAGAAAGGGCATCTGTGTCTAGTACTCTGCTGGAGAGTAAATGGATGTGACAAAAAACCATTGCAGAGTACGCGGTCTGTGGGATGCGTGTATAAAATTTGGATCCTTTTAATATATTGTTGGGGGAATCTATACTTAGGTAAAAGATGAAATAAATAATCCCAGGAAACTCTGTTGAAAGCCTTCTCTGCGTCCAGGGAAACCAAAGCAAATGGAATCAAGAAGTCCCTGGATGCAGAGATCAGATAGGTTAGTTTACTCATATGGTCAGAGGAGAACCTCCCTGCTTCAAAACCAACCTGTTCTGGACTTATAAGACAGTGCCGTACCATGGCTAGTCTGTTGGCTAAAATTTTGGCTAATATTTTAAAATCTACATTTATCAGAGAAATGGGATGATAGTTGGATACAAGAAGAGGATCCCTCCCAGGCTTAGGAAGGACTATTATTGTGGTTTCTGAGAGAGAGCGATCAGAAATGCCATGCACATAGAGCTAATTATATCTAGTAGAATAGGGGCCTTCTGCTTTCTAAAAGCTTTATAAAACTCTGTGCTATAGCTATCTGGGCCTGGCATCTTGTTTAGTGGCAGAACATCTATGGCGGAACATATTTCAGCTGTCGAGAAGGAGGCCTTCAGGAGGGCAATTTGATGCTCCTCTAGATGTGGGAGTTGAATGTTTTGTATAAACTGATCCACATATTGTGGAATGAAGGGAGTATTTGGACGGGAATATAATGTTTGGTAGAAATCTTGAAAGCAGTGGAGTATCTCTCTGAGGGGAAGTAACAAGATGCCCTGCTGAGTTACGAATAGAGGAAACCAACCTGTCTATTGTTAGTACACATAGCCTAAGGGCCAATACTTTGCCCGCTTTATCGTCCTGATCAAAATATTGAATTTTAAATCTCAGGAGGAGATGTTCGGCTTTATCTGTTAACAGGGAGTTATAGCGGTCTCTGAGAATTTCTAGATTTTTAAGGTCCTAGGGGGAGGATGAGCAGGAAGTGGCAGTTCTGACCTCCTTATCTCTTGGAGAAGATTAGATGTAATTTGCGAGATAATCTTTTTCCTTATAGTAGCTAAATGAATTATCTCACCCCTAACAGTACTTTTTAATGCCCACATAGCATGTCAAGCTTGGGTATGATAGGAGAATTAGCATCAAGGAAGTTAGCAATAAAGTTGCTAAGTTGGGAGGTGAGACTTTTGGACCTTACTAATTTGCAATTAAATCGCCAAACCTTGTCTCATGGAATAGAGGGTCCCAGGCTTCAGTGTGGTAAAGTGGGATGATGGTCTGAGATAACTTTAGGAAGATAATTACAGGACAATACAGAAGAAAGGTGCCCAATATCCAGGAGAAAATAATCAATCCGGGAGAACGAGTTGTGGGGAATAGAATGAAAGGAATATTCTTTATGGGAGGGAAAAAGGGCCCTTCAAGGGTCAATTAGGCCCCCAGTTCCATCATTTCCCTAATGGCCAGCTAAGCAGGGGGGAGAGAGAGGAGTTATTGGATATGGAATGGTCCAAAATATTGCACTATGCCAAGTTCCAGTCTCTACCCAGCAGCAAAGGAATAGAGGACCATGAGATCAGTTGAGCCATTAGAGTGGTGAAAAAATGGGAGTCATCTGTTGTTGGTCCATAGACTGACCCAAGTACAACCTCAGAATGGCCTAGTAAAGTCTGAACTAGAATGAACCTATCTTGGGGGTCAACTATGGTATCCAACTATCGGAAAGGCAATCTGAGTGCCACAAGAATGGCCACTCCCCCCCTTCAAGTGCTGGGTACCGTCCCCAATGCCTGGCCAACCCAGGATCTCCTAAACTGCAGAACCTGGGAAGAAGGCAGATGGGTTTCTTGAAGAAAAGCAATGTCAGTATCCAGCTTGCGAAGATGCAGAAGTATCTTTGCACTCTTGAAGGGAGATTGGGTACCTTTCACATCCCATGAGTAGAATTTCTAACTGGTCATCATGATCAGTTCTTTAATGGGGTATCATTCAATGCTGCATTACTAAGATAGTAAACATGTCTCCCTGCACAACAGAACTTAAAACTAAACACATTGCACACTTCTTCCCTACAACTGTCTCTCTGTTCTAGATGTACCCAGCCCATAAGGAGGGCTTGCTCTAAAGGGTTTGAGCAAATTAGTAATAGCTGGATGGGATTCTCCATATGAGCTGCATGTTTAATACCCTCAGTCACCCTTGTATACCCTATTGAGTTTTCAATAACTTGTACAGAGACAAAGTTGTGAGAAAATTAAAAAAATAGAACTGCTTAATTCCATTCCCACCCCCTTCCCTCACCCTCTTGCCCCCATCCCCTTCCCTCACCCTCTTGCCCCCATCCACAGCAAACTGAGTAGCACCCTTAGTGGGCTGTCCTAATGCTTGTCCTGCTACAATATGCAGCCCAACAATGTGAATTAAGACAAAAATTATGATTGTGGAGTATACACCTGTAACAGCTGTGGGTACCCCTCTCCCTTCATTCCAATATATAGTGCCTTGTTGTAACTACAAAAAACACTACTAATCTCCCCCACGCCCCAATCCCAACACATTAATTATTAATTAGAAATAACTGTTTAACGCTGGCTAAACAGGAAGACTATTCTTAAACTCATAAGCAACAGAGATAAACAAATGAAAATCTATTCATAAAGCATTTAATCTCTAAACAAAGTCATTGTTCAGCTAATCAAGAATTCCTTGTGAACTTTGGTCCCAACGTAGCAGTCCAATCCCCACAATGGAACAAATAAAAAAAAAAAGACAAACATTAGCCACTAAATTAAGAGTGCTCTCAATAAATTCCTCATCTGAATCAGGGATGTTAAAAAGTATAATAATCCACTCTAGAACTCTTCCCAGAAGTGCTTTGAGTCCCTGAGCTAATACTTAAATAAACAATGCTGCCAAAAACCAGTGGCTTCAGTATAAAATACTGAACAGGAGAGAAACGGTCTCCAGAAGTATCCAGTGTTTAAATTTAGGTGTTAATCAGACTATAATGAAAAGAAAAAAACGGGGGAGACCAAGAAAGGAGAAAAAAAATTGCCAGATTATCTAAATTGCTTGAATCGGAGAGCTGCTTCCCATAAACACAGTGTTATACTGCTCTCTTGTGGCTGGCACAGTTAACTACAAAGAGTCGCACAGACCCAGTGCGCACCTTCGTGTGGCTGCTTTCCTGCAATCCATGGAGCTTTCTTGCTGTAGACAATCAATGAGTGCAGAAAAGGTCAGGGAGCATGGTCTGCAGTGCAGGAAGGGCTTGCTCTGCCATATCATAGTTGCCCAAGAACCTTGATTGAACACTGACTGACATGATGGATATTGTACCTTATGTTTGATTCCGGTGGCAATGAGCTATGTGACCAGTGGGTGGCAATCCGCCCATCTTAGCCTATTGGTTGGTGGCAGATGCTGGGCAAATCGTAGCTGCTGGCCCTCCCACGAAACCTCTTGGAGCTCTCTGACTCTCCCAAGAACATGGACTTTATCCAGGTAGTTCAAGAATTTTAATATTAGTGGTCTGGGTGGTCTCCCTGTCACCAGCTTTGGTCTTAAAGAGTGGTGGGCCCTCTCAATAATATATGTCATGTTGTTGTGAGAGGGTCCTGCAATCTTTGTGAGCATTTTCTGTAAAAAATGTAATGGTATGGGCCCTTCAGCTTCTTCTGGAAGGCCGAAGATAAGTATGTTGCTTCTGCGACTTCGACCTTTCAGGTCCTCTAATTTGGATTCCATCTTATGTAATTTTTGTCGCAAATTACCCACTTCAAGGTCAATTTTGTTCTTCCACCCCTCCGAGATGATGTTCGGGCCGTTACAACACAGATGGCTCGTTTTGTGGCAGACAGCTCACCCTTGATGGATTTAAGCTCCATAGTTATATCCCATAGAGCTATTTTAAATGGTTGCAGTTCATCCATGAATTTTTCCTCTGACAAATGAATCAGAGCTTGCGGGACTGTTGAGGATGCATTTGATTTTGCTGAGACCCCCGACTGGCCTTTGGATCTTTTAGGGGCTTTTTCAGGGGTTTGCGGTGGAGTGTGGGTTGGAGAAGCCTGGCGCATTTCTGCCTCCCTTCCATCAGTAGGCCACAAGTTTAGAAGCTGTTGATCCGACGTCTTGTCCATCCGATTTTCCCAGATACTTCAACTCAGGTATGTAGAGAGGCTATAGGAAGTAAGTTCTGATATTGCAGGAGGAAAATCCAAAGATAAGCTGGTGAAATTGGATGAAATTTGAGAGTCGGGCCGGGAGCAAATTGGTAGAGCTGCGTCTCTCACAGTGACATTACATGATCTCATCCTTTTCCCTCTATTTAAATGAATTGAATCTTGCAACTTCTATGCATGCAATCTCGAAATTGTATTGTCTATACCAATCCTACAACCCCACTTCTCCCACTGTGATTGTGAACTATTGGTAAAGCACTTTATCATTAAATTGGACTTCACAGGAATGGGGATTTATTTGGGATGATTCATACAAGATTATAAAACAGGATCAGTACAGGAAGATGGAATTCAAAATTCTTCATAACATGTGCTTCACAATGATTAGTTTAAAACAATTGGGACGTCAACCACATTCTACTTGTCTCAGATGCCAACAAGTGGATGGATCGCTGTTTCACATTTTTTGAGAACGTGACAAAGCCACACCTTTTTAGTCAATTATTAAGACCTGACTGGATCCTTCTTTTGACCTAGACCCAGTTTTCACTCCAGAGGTTTGTTTGTTAGGCTGGTATTGTGATATTCATTTTAGATATCAGCCGAACTACTGTATATTGCCCTATTAACTACCACTGGAAAAATGGTGTTACTAAGACAATGGCTTGACTCGATGATTCCAACAAAGGTGGAATGGCATAGAGAACTTCTGAGTACCTTAAATTTAGAACTGCATACTGCTAATGTTAGACAAAATTGTGCAGGATTTATTGCAAAGTGGGGCCCTCTCTATTCTTGGCTTGCCTCTTTTTAATAACTACTTTGCTTTTCCATTTATTGTTTATTCTCTATATTGTGTATTGTTTACAATATAATTTTTTCCTGGACAGGGATATTATAATTTTTGGTTCACATATAGATGTGTAAGTGGTATCCTGTGTGTCGGAGGGAAGGGGGAGTGAAATAATTTTGCGGGTCTTATTGGTTTTTATTTTAGTTTTGGTTTTTTATCTTGTTTTTCTTCATTTAGATGTATACCATTAATTACTGTATTTATCTTTTCTTTGTTTGTTTATATATTATATAATTGTTGTTGCAGTTTGCCTTTGTTATTTACTATAATAAAGTACACTTAACTGAAAAAAATAAAGTTGAATTTCATGAGCTTTTATAAAATTGTGAAATATTGTGATACTTTTGTCAAAGCCACATCCATAAATTTTGCTCAGTCATACATGTGAGTTTCCATTGTAGAGGAAGGTAAAGGCTGGGTAAAGTGGGATTAAGGTATTATTCATAAGAGGCTCTATAGTAAAAGTATAGTGGTGCCAAGTGTCAGGTCACTGTCTTGAGTGATGAATAATGAAGAATAGTCATGGAAGTCACTGCACAATAGCCTGAATTCTTGCAATATGCTAGATACCACTAGAGCTCACTGACTTAATAACTTGTAAAAGCACGTGTACGTGCAGCATTGTTTCTGTACAATGCCACCTGTTGACTCTTTAACAAGCCTGTAGATAGCAATGTATATTTTTACCATTTGAAACAATGGCACCAAGTGATACCATGCCTTACAATTAGTTGTGAGTTAGGATACTATGACAGAAGTATGTGGATGCCTTTAGTCATGATAAGAGATAAGTTTAACCCCCGTGAATTCCCGGCAAACTCACCAAATCTGCCAACATGGATCATTTTGGGAAGTTTACCTGTTTATCAAGAAATTCGCCATTGATAACTTTACCTTGCTTTGGGTATTTTTAGGTGCAAAATAAAACACCCAAAGCATAACGAACATTCCCTTGTGTCTAGTGCCCCCACCACCATCCGATGCCTGATGTTATGTGTAGTGGTCCCATCCACTGATCGCCGGCCTGATCTGGTTTTTAGGCACATATGGAGTCAGAGAAGAGCAAGGAGCCAAGAGACAAAGCACATCTCCCCCACTGCAACTGCTGGCATCTTGACCCCCCTCCCCATTGCAGGCACGGACAGACTCAGAGAGGAGCAAGGAGCCAGAAGATAGAGCTCCTCTCCCTCACTGCATCTGCCAGCTTCCTGAGCCCCATCCTCACCACAGGCATGGACAGACTCAGAGAGGAGCAAGGAGCTAAGAGGCAGAGCTCCTCTCCTCCACGGCAACTGTTGGCATCCTGACCTGCCTCCCCACTGCAGGGATAGATGGAATCAAAGAGGAGCAAGGAGCCAAGAGACAGAACTCTTCTTCCCCACTGCAACTGCTGGCATCCAGACCACCTTCCCCACTGCAGGTACTTCCGGATGCAGTGTCGGAGGATGTGTATTGATTGTTTCTTTCTTCACCGATTTGCTCTGTACTGCTAATTCCTTACCTGTTTCTGCCTGTTACCTTAAAACAGAGTACCGAGTTTGGGTAGTTTGTACTGCATATTAGTATCACCTCAAGAGGATCTGTAGAAGTTGTTTTTATGCATTTTAGAGCTACACTGGTTTGGGAATCATGTCAAGTCAGCGCAAGCATAACAGGCAAGCAATGTAGCGCATACAAAACTGCAAAATGCAAATTGCACGTAAACCACATTACATTGCAAGCCCAATGCAGCGCACAACTTCTTTTCAGTTTCAGTAATTAAGCACCTCGATCTGCTCCTTCCCTACATGCAGCCAGGTAGCCATGTGTGCATAATTGTAGGTGCATAGCATGCTCAGGGGTTTACGAATTAAAGCGAGTGACTACAATAAACTTAAAGCAGGCAGGGGAGGTGGCTAGACAAGGACAGAGCCAACTAGGCTTCCAATCATGAATGAAACTTTCAAAATGATTTTCAAAGCCGATACAGCAAAAATTCCAACCATTTCAATAAATAAACCGTGTGCCTATTTAAAAAGCTGGGAGAAAAAAGGGAGAAAGCCAGTGTCAGGAGCATCCACAGATGCATACATAGCTACCAGGAATCCAGATATCTATGGTTAGACAGGAAAGCTCCTGTGCTCTCCTAGGCAATCAAGTTGTACAGAGAAATAAAGAGAGAAAACATTATAGTGACCCTGCATAATAACAGATGCAAATATGAATACAAATATCACTGAAACTTCAAACTACAAAATTAGCTCAAGCATTAATACTTCAAACTGACGCAGGAGAAAATATTAGTAGTACTACTGCAATACATAAATAATGAGGGGGGGAAGGTGTACAAAACAGAAATAGAAACAGACTACTATACATTGTATGATAAATAGGGTACATAGATATACAAAAAAGTACACATAATCCCCTGTTTAAGTTGAGAGACAAAGACTTTCAGTTAAGAAGGTACTTTACTTGAATGGGGGAGCTTCAGTATATTACTGTTGAGATGCGCTGCCATACAAGTTAATTGACTGGTGCTGATATTACATACGGTGATTTTACCATGCTAACAATTACCACAACAAAATTGTTTGCTCTGAGATGACATGGAACCTTTTAGAGCTACACTGGTTTGTGGGGCTGCCCTGTATGTATTTTTGTAGGGCTACACTGTATGTATTTCAAAGGTACTTGAGTGGGTTACCTGGCGTGCTGCTCCAGTTGCTCTGACTCTGCCGCCATTGCCCTTTGTCTGGGTCATCCCTCTCTCCCCTTCACTGGCTTTCCAGTTTCCCTCCTTGACCTCAGCAAACTCTTTGTTCTTTGACCTTACCCCTTAATCTCCTTCTGCTCTAATTAATACTGTGTTCCTTCCTTCCATCATTTTAGGCAAGGATGGACTCGGAGAGGAGCAAGGAGCCAAGAGACAGAGCTCCTCTCCCCTCACTTAACTGCGGACCCTGACACCCACAAATTTTGTTCAGGTCGCTACATCATTTAGGGTTTCCTCCACAATTTGTCCAATGGATTCATGCCTTATACCTGAATCCTAGTGCCCGAATATATTGTAATGGTGTCTTCTCCTCTGGGTTTCCTTTATATTCGGGCACTAGACAAGGCTGTCCCCTATCGCCACTGTTGTTTAACCTTTATCTAGAGCCCTTGCTTGTCAAACTTAAATGTAACCCTGTGATCCAGGGCATCAGGTTGGAGACCCATGAGATTAAATTGTCAGTGTACACTGATGATATATTATTGCACCTTTCCCACCACTGGACCTCTATTCCGGCTGCATTTGAAACAATTAGGGAATATAGTTCGCTCTCCAACTATAAGATAAATTTGGACAAAACATCAGTTTTCCCTTTAAATTCTAGGACACTTAAAAGTGATGTACTTGAATTTGGGTTAACTTGGTCTCCTAAAATTCTTAAATATTTGGGTATAAATCTGGCCAGGAGTGCTCTCTGACTACGACAACTCTACCTTGTCGCATTACTACAGGTGGTGTAGCACAATCTATCCCATTGGAAGGCTCTACCTTTGTCCCTTTGTGGTTATAAAAATGTTGTGAAAGTGAATATTCCCCCATGTCTGTTTTACCCACTTAACTTGTTGAATTTTTGGCTGCCCCTTACCTGGATCAGGAAGGTGCATGCTGTCATTTCCGATTTTATTTGGTTTGGGCAAACCCCCAAGAAAAGTACATCACAAATTGTCAGCCCCTAAAACCTGGGGTGGTCTTAGACTCCTGCACTTTGGGATTTATTATTGGGCAAGTCATGCCAGTTAAGTATTTGCTCTGGCTTATTTTTTTTATTTATTTGTATGTCGGATTAACAACTTTGAGCTAAAAGCTCATTTACAAAGGTTCCAAGTCATTGAATATATTACACACAAAAAAGGGTTATACACCAAATCAAAGATATAAACAACAAAGTTATGAAAGTTCAGCATAGAAGGATTAACAGATGTTGTTGAGTTTCCATACAAATCGCACATGTTGAGAGTTATTCAGTAATTCATAGGTATTACAGCAAAGATACAAAAATTTGGCGATGCCGAGCCCAGAGCTTAGTAATGCTGAATTAAGTTCCTGCAGAAGGAGTTTGAGTAGGAGGTTAGGGGCAGGGAGAATAGGAAAAGAGTTAGGCAGAGGTAGGAAAGGTTAGAGCTGGGTAGTCAGTAACAGTGAAGAGGAGGACAAGAAATGAGAGGTAGGCTGAGGATACATGGTGGAGGAGCAGCCCAAGATGGGCTTTGTCAGAGTAGCGGTGGAAAGCAGGGGCCCCAGAGGAGGGCAAAGGGGGAGAGAGGTGGGGTGAGGAAGGGGGAGTGAGGGGGTGGTAAAGTCTATGGGAGTTGGGAGGAATAGTGGGGAAGAGAGGAGGTAGGTAATAGATAGGAAGGGGGGTATTTATTTTAGTTATTTATTGAATACTTGGATTATGAATACCCCTGAACCAGTGGTTAAATTACAAGGTACTGCATCAAGTAAAGTTATAGGACAGCACTAACTGCCATCAGGATCAGGAGAAATAATCAACAAAACTTTGTTTGCAACTTTATTACACCATCTCGAAGGAATCAAACAATTAGCAGAAGGGGTAGTACAGAAGGTAGGACTAGTTAGAGAGGGAAAATTAGCCATACCCAGAATAGGGTGAAATAAAAGAGGAAGATGGGCCAGGTGTAAGATAATGCAAGAGCTGTCCTGGAGACATTGTCAACTAAGTGCTATAAGCCACAAGTGGCCAAACGGGAGGGATGAGGAGTAGCACTTGGGGGGCGTAAAGGGTAGGATGATCTTACACCAGCAGAGGAACTGTGCCCACTCTCATATGTGCCTATGTGGCTTACCATAGAACAAGAGTTAATTGCTTCCACTGGAGTGTCCCCAAAGGCCCTTATGCATACTAAACCCAGGGACCTTCCTCCTGGACTGTGCAAGTCCCTGATTGAGGTTCAGTTAGGATCCATTCTCAAGTATGCTTCTTCTGGAAATATAAACATAACTGAGACCTCACCCAACCCCTTCTAGGTAATCCTAAATTTTAAATAGTTGCTAGGCCCATACCTGTTTCTTGGACTCCATAACTGGCCTTGGCAGGATTATGTGACCTTTTATGCAATTGGGTATGACTCACATTGGGTGAGATTATGCAGGCATACAAGATAGATAGGGCACTCATTTTTAAGGTCTTTCAAATCCATCACGTTATTGCATAACTTAGAGACCCCTTTTGAGGATATAGTTGCTGAAGAGTTTTTTCAGTTACTTATTAAACTAGCCATCTTGCCCTATGCTGTGTCTAAAATATACACTAGACTCTATGATAGAGCTTTCCCTACTATAGATGGTGTCTGTGAATATTGGGCATAATAATTCCCACAGTCGGAGTTTGACTGGGGCAAGGTATGGACAGATTTTCACACTTACGTCACACAAGATCAACTGAGGATCATGCAGTTTTAGTTCCTTAACAATATGTATCTTACTGCAGACAAACTTTTCAAAATGGTCAGAGCTCCATCTCCCCAGTGTGTGAGGTGCCAGCAGGCAGAGGTCTCCCTTTTTCTTATTTTTTGGGAATGCCCCAAAGTAGCTCCCTTGTAGTCACTCATCAAACAAAAAGTCAATCCATTACTGGGTATTGATGGGCATTTCTCATCGTAAGTTTGTCTAGTGGGTGATTATGGAGGGGTTGCTGCCCGTAATCACAGATATTATCTGGCTATAATTGTCTTATCAGTAAAGAAATTAGCGCTGCACCAATGGCAGGATGCAGAGAATGTTTCTTATGTCGAATGGTTGCAAGAGCTACTTTTCAGTCTTCGTACTGAGCGGATGATTGCCAGCTTGCTCAACCATCTCACAAGGTTCGATCAAACCTGGGGTAAGCTGCATGCAGTTTACTCTTTGCAAACCACTTCAAGCTACACTGTATAAGTTGGCATGACACAATCCTTGAGTGTGTTACCATTCTGATGTTGAGGGGGTGTCTGGATGAGGAGGGGGGTGTTGTTGTGAATGTCTGTGTTTTGTCGCTGAATGTGTTCTGTTGGTGTGTATTTAATGTGAAACCTAATAAAATGAATTTAATTTAAAAAAATATCCTGACCCCCACACCACAGGTACTTCAGGATAAAGTGTCGGAGGATGTGTTTTAGACCACCCACCCCCCACCCTGGGTGGGCATTTCTTTTATTGTTACTTGGTGTCACGTGACTGATCACATGTTCAGTCGCACCTGATACTATCTTCACAAATCTTCCATATCAGCTTACACTCGCAGGATGTTAGGTGTCACTACTGCTCTAATCTCTACCACTACACACCCCTAATATAAATTGCCATACCAGTACAAGTTTATATTTCTGACCTATCCATTCCCTTTCTTTTACCGCATTGCCACCCCTCTAGCCCAGCACATGTTCCGGGACACGTATCACTGGCTCTATACACCAGACTGAAACCACATGGTAGTCCATTACCCTAACCACTAGGCCATCCTAGTTGTCCTTAGCTGATATGACCCATTAACTTTCCAGGCACCTCCCCTGAGTTTTGAAACCTTCCTGATACTCTACTCTGCCTGCTCCGCAAGCTACTTGATTTTGGTCATCCTTCTACACACCCCCACCTGCTTCAGGAACCTTCCTGATACTTTGCTCTTCTTAGCTCTCCCAGCTACCTGATCTGGATCAACCTCCAGCCCCTCCCACCCCTCACTTTGCTACATCCAGGAGGCACTACCACTGCTACTACCTCTGTTTTTTCCTTTTTTGGTACATTCTCCTACAACCCTCCTACTCTAACATAGCGAGGAGTATAGTCCACTGCATTAGATCCCAGTGAGTGCCAGCCAAACAGAGCTTCACCTCTTCGCAGCTGTGTAATCAGGGGCCATCGAGCATAACATAGTGCACCTAACCCTTGCCTGAACTACCCCAGAAAATTAACCAGAGAGCCTGTGCACCTGTGGCCCAGACATTGACTCTCTCAGTCCTGAACTTCATATTGCTCCCCCTTCCCCCTAGTAACTAGGAGAACCACATCAGTAGTAGTGGTGGGAGCCAGTAGCTTAGCGGCATTCAGGCACCAATTGAATAAGCATATGGGAGAAAAAAAATGGAATTGTGTCCACTAATTTAGTGGCAGGTGCTTCATATGGCTCCTGTAGCTTATGGGCCTGAATCTGTCCTATGGACCTATGAACCTATGAACCACTGTAAAATTTCTCCTACTGGCAGCTGTAATGACAGCCCTCTCACCTAGTAATAACCCTGGATCCTTACCCAACTGCCATCCACTATTAATGGCTGAACACCCTATGTCCTGTACTCCCTCCAGTAAAAATACAAAACATACTCTTTGATGACTGGGAGGTATTATTAGAAGTACCCCAGGGATCCATCCTTGGACCGCTACTGTTTAGCCTCTTTCTCAACTCCTTCTCTGAGATCTGCTCTGCCAAGCTTTTCCTCTACAAAGATGGTGCTGTCATCTTTTCAAGTAGCTCCCACCTAAACATTTTAATAAATGAATTATAAGAGAGCTTTCCTAAGGTTGAGGAATGGTTCACCCAAAATAAACTCCTTCTAAATTATAAAAAAGCAAAAACCATGCTCTTCTACAACCACTAGAGCAATAAACAAATCTAGCAACCTCGTTATCAAAAACAGCAGGCTTGAACAGTTGGAACAAGTGAACACCTTTAAATATCTCAGTGTCATCCTTGATAACGCCCTGTCCTACACACAGCACATTGACCAAATTGTAAAAACGGTCAACACCAAATTAGGCCTGCTCTATAGGCACCGCTTCTACTTGACTGATGAGGCCCTCACCCTAGCAGTAAATAGTTCTATTCTCTCCATAGTTGTCTACAGCCTTGTCATGTGTAGCACAGCTATGAACACTGCACTGAAATGAGTAAGAACCATGCTAGACAAGGTCTGCAGGTTGGTGCTAAGTGCAGATGCCCTCAAGCATACATGAGATCTTTACACCCAAACTATGTGGTTAAGCCTACAAGGGAGAATTCAGTACCAAGTCTGCCTCCTTGGAAAACAATCCCTACTAGGTCTGACCTGGAAAACTGCCCAGAGGATACTCAAACCAGCACAAAATTCTCTTTGAACCAGAGGCAAAGCAAGAAACCCATTGCTCATCCTGCTTTGTCGCACTGCTTTGGCCCACAGAAATTTCTCCTATAAGGCCCAATTGTGGCTCAGTGTGTTCCTGGCCAGCATCTTAAACAACTCCAAACTTGTGCCATTCAAAAGTGAACTGGAGCAGCCCCTTTATGACAGAGGGAGATGCGATTGCTCTGTTTACCCCCCCCCAATTTGTTTCCCTTTCTCCTCCTCTCACCCTCATCACTGGACTGGAGCATAGATAGGGGTATACCTTACCCCTTTCCATGCTCCACTCCCTGCCCCTCACACTATCCCCCTGCCCTATCCCCACTACTAATCGTAATCCACCTCCCCCACCTCCTTTTACCTACCTAGCCCTCTGACCTGCTTAAGCACTTATTATGTTTTTACTCATCCCACCTCTTCCCCTCCCTCTTCCTTGTCTCCCCTATGTCTTTCCCTTCTTCTCCTCCCTTCACCTACCTCACTTTACCTTATCCTTACTCCATCCCCTGCCCCACTCACTACCCTCCTGCTGTATCCCTACTACTAATCTCAATCCATCTCTCCCCCTACCCATCTCCACTTACCCTTGCCTGCACTCTCTCAACCCTCTGATCAAATTAGGCATATACCGTGTTCCCCCACCTTCTCCTCTCCACCATCCCTGTCCTTTTCTCCCCACCATCCTCTCCCACATGTTCCCCCAATAGCTTTCCTGACCACTGTTTAAATCCTCTCAGCATAACCTATCTCCTATGGTATGCACCCCTCCCTGCACTCATCCATGCTCCCCCACATACTTATCTCCACTTCTGTTACTGCTGTATATCTCTAAGCCACTCACTGGTGGCTCTTTCCCCCCTCCCTTATAACTCCCTCTCTACTGCCCCTTCCTTCCCCTCCCTCTTCTACATTAATCCCTTGTCCATTTTTTTGCCAAAATTGCCTGTCTTGTAGTGCTTTTTTGTTTACTATAATTACTGTCTTGTATTATTGCCTATTGCCACCTGATCCTCCTATGCTTGTTTATTCTGCTTTCTTGTTGTTCATATGTTAATAATTCCCTCATGTTATTGTATTATTCACTGTATTTACCGTACCTGTTGTTATGTTCTCACTCTGATGTGGAACCTTTGTAAATGAGCTTGTAGCTAAAAGGTTGTAATCCAAGACACCACTAAATAAATAAATAAATACATTTTTCCCTAATGTCACGTGGTCCACCTCCCCCCGATCGCTGGCATGATCTTAAAGAAAAATCTACTTGATGTCCAGTGGTCCCTCCCCCACCTAATCACCCACCTGACATAATATTAAATTTTCCTGGTGTCCAGTGGTCCTCCCATACCAATTCCCTGCATTATATACCATTCCCTGGTGTCCAGTAGCCCCCCCTCCATATCCCATATCCCCAGAAATAAAAAAAGGTAGTCTATTTCCTGGTGTCTAGTGGAACCCCCACCCTGGAAGGTAGTGCTCCAACATCCTGCTCCCCCCAACCCCGGGCCAGTGACTGGCACAGCGCTCCACTCTCCACCATGGCTTGCCACTAACTGAGCTATCAATGAATGAGGGTATAGTTGCATGTGTGTGCTGATTCACTGACTGCTCAGTCAGCTGCCAGCCATGGTGGAGACAAGAGCAGAGGGCTATGCCAGACACTGGATCCAAGTCAGGATGGGGGTGAACAGCACGGTGGGCCACTAGGCCCACCATGCTGTTCTCCCCATCCTCACCCCAAGCCAATGACTGGCTCAGCCCTCTGCTCTTGTCTCCACCACATCCAGCTGCCAATTGAACTGTCATGTCAATGGAATGAGCACATACTTGTACAAGCATGTGCTCATTGTCATTATCTCAATCACCTGGTCAGCCATGGTGGAAGTGGAAACTGTGCTGGTTGCCAACTGGGGTGGGGTGGGGGAAGTGGGGTGGTGGGACACTACCTACCAAGGTGGAGGTTGGGGGTTCCACTAGATACCATGGAAGGGACTAACTTTTTTTATTACAGAAGATTGGGGATGAGGGGGGGGGTCTGCTAACACCAAGAAATGGTAAATCCTACAGGAGACCAGGATGGGGGGACCAATGAACACCAGGAAAACTTAACATTTTGTTGGGTGGATGATAGGGTGGGGAGAGAGACCACTGGACACCAGGGAGATTTTTCTTTAACATCGGGATGTCGATGCAGCAGAGGGAACCACTAGACACCAGAGAATGGTATATACAACAGATGATTGGGATTGGGAGGAACCAGTAGACACCAATGAAACTTAACATTATGTTGAGGGGGCGATTGGTGAGGGGGACCATTAGACACCAGAGAAATATTTCTATTTTACATTGGGCTGGCAATCGGTGGTGGGGGGCCACTACACACCAGGGAATTATCACAATGGGTAAATATCAGTGGGGGGCATGAGACAACAAGGACAGTTTTAGTTTCAACAATTTCTTCAGTGCCACACTCCACCGGCAGAGTTGCCAAACTCTGCCAGCATGGGGATACATATGTGGTGGGTGATTGGATGGGGGAGGGACCTCTAGCCACCAGGGATTACAGGGGTATTTTTCTTAAATATGGGGTGGGTGATCAGGTGGGGGAGGATTGCTAGCCACCAGGGATTACAGGAGTATTTTTTAAATATGGAGCTGGTGATTGGGTGGGGGAGGGACCACTAGCCACCTTGGATTATAGGGTATTTTTCTTAAATATGGGGTGGATGTTGGGTGGGAGAGGGACTGCTAGCCGCCAGGGATTTCAGGGGTATTTTTTTTAAATATGGGGTGGATGATAAGGTAGGGATGGTACCACTAGCCACCAGGGAATTAATTTATTTCTCTATTGGGCAGCAATGCAGGAGAGGCATCATTTCCATGAAAGTTTGAAAATGGATTTCTGAACTTTTGCAGAAGTGAAAGTCTGACTTTTGCTTGAATTCCACCAGCAAAAGTGTATTTTTTTTGCACACACCTCTAGTTACAATCGTGCATTTGAAATTCTATCTAATACAAAACAATTCCTCACTAGCTCCACTTTAGACACACCTCCTGGATGACATCATCAGTTTTATGGTATAAGAACAGCTTTCTTAGGGTTGACATCCTCTTTGTCCTCCCAGGTAAGTACAGAAAGCATGGTCTACTCAGGGCTGCTAGGTCCAACACATTCTTTTAACCTTTCCTTTTTCATTTCAATTTAAAACAAACAAAAAAAAATGCAGGTTATATATTTGCTTTATGTCCACTTGAACCTGCTTTCCAATGCTATCATTCCCACTGATTTGCCTGGAAATAAACCTTTTTTCCTTGTCTTGCTTTGTTTTGTGTGGCCTTTGAAGATACACCTAAGTATTTCAAAAAAACAGAGGCAGCATTTATGGGTGGGGGGGTAAGACATATACAGCTGTACAAAAGCTGGCTTTTCATAAAGTAAGACAGGCATACTGGCTTTTCTTTTGACTGTTTTGGCTACTACAGTTGTGGTCACACTAGAAGAAAGTAAAAGAATACAAACCAAAATACTCTAAAATACACTGCAGAAAGCAGGAGATTTCTCTAGAAGTATCACAGAAATTTCAGGAAATATCTGACTATGTCTTTGGCTGTGACTGTACCAACAGTGAAACAAACTTCTTTTCTTTCAGTCCCCTGAAAGCTTTTAGTTTTCTCCAACCTCCTGCCTACACCAGGAAGCCATGTTTTCACATACATTTGTTATAGTTCTTTCTATTGGGGTTGGGGGCAGTACTTCCCAGGCCATGGAGAAACAGAAACAAAAATAAAGTAAGCAAAAGAGGAAGGAAGGAGGTGGGGATTATATGAGCCTGCCCTTACAAAAATGAAATATATTTTGAAATATATTATTAGAAATATATTTTCATATATTTCAGTATATTTATATTTTTGTGTTGTAAAATATTTGCAATATATTGTAAATCCAATATATTGAAATATATTGCTGAAATTTGAAATATATTTGTATATGAGGAAATATATCTAGTTTGGCCACTTTAGCATATCCCATATATTGGAAAATATATTGGCTTTTATTCAAATATACTGTATTAGGTATTGATAATGTGTGTAATCAATATATTAATAATAGATGTATAAATATATCACTGAAACTTTGGAAATGTCATTTCTTACACTTAAATAGATGTAATATGCATGTGTAATAGATTTATAATATAAGAAAATATTTTTGTGTCACTTATTTGTATGTGCCACTATATATTTGCAATGCATTGTTATTGCATTCCAAAATGTACTCAACTTATCTGGGAAATGTATTCATAAATATATTTCCATGTTATCTTATATGGTTATGAATATACATCAAATGCATTTATGAATGTGTGTGTAATACATTGTGCAATGTTCAAGGTATATCAAAGAAAACATTTCACAATACATTTTCAATACATTTATGAAATAAAAATATATGTAATATGTATTCAACATATATTGGCATGCATATTCACAAATAATTGTCAATATATTGTTATGCTCTTGTTATATATGTTGCAATATATGACATATACATTGACAGTCAAACCCCCAGCATATTGTACATATATTGGTCCTGATTCAAAATGCATATGAAATATGTTAATGAATGCATTTATGCAAAAGCCTTGCATACATTTGAACTGTATGCACATTATGCTACTAGTATGTTGTAATATGTACAATTTATATATTCATACATAGATATATATCTATTATATATATATATTGCACATATATTATCAATGTATTAATGTATATATTGTTCAGTACATTACACATGTACTATTTATACATGTCCCATATATCAACTAAATGTATTGCATATATATTTTTACTATGTTCTGCATATAATATTAATGTATGTCCAATGTATAGAGTCAATACATTTCACTTCTATTATTCAATATAATCTACATATTGGAAATATATTGATTAAATTCCAAATATATTGAAATAAGGATGGCAAATATATGTTATTGATACATTAACAATATATTGATTGACTTCCAAATATTTATTTGGTTTTTGTTTACCGGGTAAGTACACTAGACAACAATGTTACCTATATTCAGGCACGACCCAGGAGAGTACAGACAGGGGAGACCAGAGTCAACATTAAAGAGTATTTCATGACACAGCATGAGGTGAGAACAAACATTTGAACAGTATACAGCCAGGTACAGTCATTATCAGTGATGACAAAGAGAAACAGATAACATTACATTAATTATATTCGTCTGATGATACATCAATGACTAAATTGAAATGACAAACAACAAACAAAACTTAAATGAAGTAGCATTATAACAATAGGATTTCTGCTGGATGTGGGAAACTTTCAGATTTTGGAGACCAGCAGGACATCAGTAAGTACCACAGGGAGGAGAAAATGCTAGCAGAGAGGCTCAAGTTACAGCACAAGAGCAGCAGTCAGATTCTAATAGGTGTGCCCGAAGACCCAGTTTAAAGGCTTTGTGGGATTTTGAGAGTTTGATGTGGGAGGGAATGGAGTTCCAGGAGCGGGGGGCAGATATGGCGAAGGATCATTCTCCTTTTTTTGTGAGATATCTGGGAATTTCAAGTTGGGTTTGAGCAGATGCACTGAGGAGGTATGCTTGGGAGGTCTGAGTTAATAGTTTGGCAAGGTATTTAGAGGACCCCGTTCTGATCATATTATCAATTGTACAGCCCACAGAATAGTGTCTGAGCGAATCTGGGGAGAGACAATTTAGTTTCGAGTAGAGCAGGCAATGATGGGTAAGTCTGTAAGCTGAGAGAGCAAATCTGCATATACTGTTATAGCAGGTGCTCCATTTCTGGAGCACTCCTTTGCTAGCTTTAAGGTAAATCTGAGAGCAATATGTCAGAGCAGGGAGGAGAAATCCTTGTGCAACAGCAAGCCAGGCAGCATCATTGAGGGAGGACCTAATTTTAAAGGCAAGACCAAGTTTTGAGTAAACTGTCTTACATGTAGCCGCAATGCAGAGGTTAAAGTCAAGAGATGGGTCAAGAGTGACTCCTAGATACCTGAAGGAGGTAACAAATTCAAGAGGGGAGTCATCTAGAGAATGTATCAATAAGTCTGGAGTAAGAGATCTGATTCTTGACGGGGGGTCAAAAAGCATAGTTACGGTTTTCTTAGCATTCATTAGGAGCCTGTTCTGTAGTAACCACTCCTGCAAGCAGTTGAAGTCTGCTTGAAGATGTGCTCTTAATGATAAGGGATCTTTACCACTGGAGAGATGCACCATGTCATCAGCATAAAGGATTAATGAGGAGGAGCAGGGAAGGGAGGGCAAGTTGTTAATTAAAAGGGAGAAAAGTAGTGGGCCAAGAATAGATCCTTGGGGGACTCCAGCAGGGGTAGGGGAAAGATTTGAGATGGCGGATTCAATTTGGACAAATTGCAACCTCCCTGAGAGGTAGCTATGTAACCAAGATGGTCGACAGTTTGGAAGAGAGATTGATACACAAATGCCTTTAGATAGATAAATATGCTTCTGTGAGCAGGCTCATCCATCGCTAAGGACTGCATTTGTCAGCTGAAGTAGAGCAGTTGTGGTGCTGTGTCCTGTTCAGAATCTGTGCTGGGTGGGAGATATAAGGTTGTGAAGGTGCAGGTAATTTGTGACCTGAGTAGTGATGGCCTTCTCGAGAAGTTTATTTAGGGTAGAAAGAATGGCAGGCGGTCTATAGTTTGACATATTTTTGGTATCCCCTTTTTTGTGAACAGGGACAACGTGAGCGGTTTTGCACAATGTTGGTACTGTTTGGGTTATTATGGAAAGATTAAAGATTCTTGCAATAGGAACAGCAAGGGCAGGGGCTGCCTGCTTCAAGAAGATTGGCAGTAGCCCATCCGGGCCAGCAGATCGATAGGTGGATACTGATTTGAGGAGATGCAGCACTTCGGTGGAGGAGACTAATGTGAGATGAAAAGGGGTTTCATGCGAAAGTTGCACCTCAGGAGGAGGAGGTGAAAGAGGTTGGTTGAATTTCTCAGTGTATTTGGAGAGATCCGAAAATTGTGCATTAAGAGCATTAGCAATAGTAGGTAACTTATTACAGTTTGCGTCATTCAGTGTCATGTCGGTAATGGCCATCTTGGGCCTTTGCCCACTGAAATTTTTGATGTGGTTCCAAAAACCCCTGGTATCACCCACTGAAGATTGGAGAAGCTTAAGGCAGTAGCTCCTTTTAGCCTTCCGAATATCTTTTGTGCAGGCATATCTCAGTTGTCTATAGTTAACCCAGTCTTCTGATTGTTGGGACTTCTTTGCCAAGGTCCAGGCCTTGTCTCTTTTTATCATGGCTAGAAGGAGGTCTTTTTTTAGCCATTTATTAGGGGAGCCCCTGAGACACCATTTTTTCAGAGGGATGTGCAGATCCTGAAGGCCCAGAAGCTGAGACATCAGGTATTCAAGTGCTGTGTTTACATCATCAGTGTGACAGATGGGAGACCAGTCTATATTATTAATATCCTCGAGAAGTGCAGTTCAGCTTAGTTTGGCAAAATCCTGAAACTGAATGATTCTTGGGGGGGGGAGGTTTAAGGCAGTGGCCATTCCAGATACAGAACGTAGGCAGGTGATCACTAATAGAATCCGAAAAGGTCCCTGTGGCATTTATTTTATTTGCTCTACTTGTAGCCATCCAGTCCAGGAGAGACTGGTGCTCTGAGTTGGAAGAGATGTGTGTAGGAGTAGAGATAAGTTGAGGGACATTAAGTCGGGCAAGAGCTTCAGTATACGTACCAGCATGACTCCCTGATAGGTCTAGGTTGACGTCTTCCCTTAGTATGACTTCAGATCTACCCTTTAGAGTGGCCAGATAATCCAAGAGCCCATTTAAGCCAGAGAAAGCCCCCTTTGGAGGATTGTAGGCACAGATCAGATTTAGCCTTTTATCACCCCCTAGTTGTAGAACCGTATGCAGAGCTTCACAGTGATTTGTTATCCAACACTGGAGTACAGAGACATTGAGATGCTCTTTATAATAAAGGCCAATTCTCCACCCTTTTGTTTGGTGGGGTGATTGGATCTGGACAAGCTGTAGCCAGGTATTTTGTACATGGAATCAGGCATCTCTGGCCTGAGCCATGTTTCAGTTAGTCCAAGTATGTCCGGACAGTAGAGGGCTATCCAGGCTTCAAGTTCAGGAAAGTTTGCTGGTAAACTTCTGATATTCATGTGGGCAATTTTCATGCCCTTAGTGGAGAACCATGAGGAGTCATCCATGGATCTGGCATTCCAATGGGGGCCAGGGTTAGATTCTATGTCTCCTGATAAGCATAAGCACAGGAGCATCACCCAAACTTCTTTGTAGAATCTGTAATTGTGCTTGAGATATTTGGGCATGCTAGGGGTGTGGGAGAGAAGGAAATGCCCTAATTTGGAAGGATGAGTTATATGGTGGGACAGGTTAGGAGAAGGGAGCAAGGTTCTAGTTGGTATAAGGTTGGAGAATACAAAGGAGAATTCTTCATGGCAGTGGGACCCAGGGTACCCAGCTGGTATGTTACATGAGAGATAGGAGAGGACAATTACGGTGGGTAGTAATCCTGATACCACCAGAAGTGACCTTGGGCATGCAAGAGAGAACATTATGTATGCCTTGTATGAAATCTCTGTAAATCAGAGGTGGATTGTCCCTTATAAGAGTAGAATATAAGTGACAGAAATGGTGACTTAAGGGCAGGGTGACACCTATAGTGAAGGCAGTTTGGTGAAACCCTTAGTGGCCGGGGTTGGCAGTCAATTACAAGAGTTATTCACAAGAGCAGGTATTCCAATAGAGCGCAGTTATGAGGGCGGACAGGAGCAGGGGGAATTTGAAAAGGTGAGGGGAAAGATAAAAC
The DNA here is from genome assembly GCA_016271365.2 of Neoceratodus forsteri. Lineage (NCBI taxonomy): Eukaryota > Metazoa > Chordata > Ceratodontiformes > Ceratodontidae > Neoceratodus > Neoceratodus forsteri. The sequence continues at coordinate 72,609,494 of CM057456.1, read as the reverse complement.
TGGGATACCCTCAGTCTGAGTTACTTTTCCAGACAAAATAAGTGTAGAACAGAGGCAAACTTAGAGAATAGGCAAGAGTGAGTGGAGGAAAAAAAAAGAAAAGAAAAGGACTGCCTTGCTGGTTTGAAGAATTAGGACTGATGCAGCAAGGTGGAGGGGGGAGGGGTAGGACTGCCCTTCAAGTGAGTTTATAGGTTGGAACAAAAGTGGGCGGGATTACTAGCGTATTTAATTAATGGTGGAGGAGGGGTTGGGGGTGGGCGAAAATTTCAAGCTTGCAAGCAGCTGCTGTGTTAGAGGATCTGCTAAAATTAATTAAACAGCAGCTGCAGTGTACCAGAATCAGCAAAAGTTAATTAAATCAAGGTAGGCAGGCTAGAGTGTATCATAGGCATAGTCTTAGTCACAGTCTTGTGAGTTGAAATACATTAATTTCCTTGGGTTTAAAGTGGCTGCAGCAGCGAGTACTACAGCGCCAGGGAGCTGAACAGAAAAAAATCACCAAGGTTTAAAACCAAGCGCAGTCTTGAGATCACGTACCTTCCTGCTGCCAGCCTTGTAGCTTCAGGGAACCGAGGGGAGCTGGGGAGGGCTTTTCAACAACCGTTGCCCTCTTGACCCTTCCTGCTGCCAGCCTTGTAGCTTTGGGGAACCAAAGAGGGCTTTTCAACAACTGTTGCCCTCTCGACCCAAAATAGTGTGTCACCATAGAGATATATACATTGGAATTATTGTTTTTAATGTATCTTTATCTGTACAATGGTAGTTCATCTTGTTAGTCACCATGGAGATATATTCATTGGAATTATTGTGTTACAATGCAGCTTTAACTCAAACATATAGTTTACACATTTGTACTTACAAATAGGACTTACCTCACCAGCTCATGCTTCTTAAGGGCTAAGATCAGTATCTATACCACCCAATTTTATTTCTGTTTTAGGTCAGGGTGAGATCCTACTTGTACCTTTCCTTTCAGTATGTAAGCTAATCTTGTGAATTTGAAATTATTGTAGTACTAGTAAGTATCATGATTTTGGCTGCTAAACTACATTTTCAAAATATGCAAATTAGTTATGCAAACATAAACTTGGGAACAAACTAACCATTTATGAACATATATGTAACATACATAAACAATATATATAACATGTAGAAAAATATATGTAACATATATAAAAATATATGTAACGTATAAAATATATGTAAATAATAAATAATAAATAAATACAACTTTATTTGTATAGCGCCTTTCAAAAAATAAAGCACCTTAACAATATTAAAATCACAAGAAACAAAACAAACATCACAGCAGTACAAAATATCAAGTGGAATCACCCAATCGTTAGTCACCAAAAGCCTGGTACCATAGGAAAGTTTTTAATGCTTGCTTAAATCCTTCCATGGTCATGCACTCACATAGCTTATGGGGTAGAGAGTTCCAAAGGGTAGGGGCAGCATACATAAATGCTCTATCCCCAGAAGATTTCAAACACACCCTTGGGATCTCTAGCAACCCCCCATCATCTCGGCGGAGCAATCGCCCAGGGCAGTAAGGGACAAAAGCTCTTTTAGGTAGTCCGGGCCAAGTCTGTGTAGGGCTTTAAAAGTCAAAAGACCAACTTTAAAGGTGATCCACCACTGAACTGGCAGCCAGTTCAGTCTGCACAGCACTGGTAAAAAATGACAGGACTGAGATGATCTTGTCAAGTGCCGGCCGCTGCATTCTGCACTAGCTGCAACTGATGGATTTCAACCCCTGATAGCCCAAAGTAAAGGGAGTTACAATAATCTAAATGAGAGGTCACAAAGGCATGGATCAGAGTAGAAAGATCACCAGATGGAACAAAGTGATTAATCCTGGAGATATTCCTCAGATGGTAAAATGAGGATTTGATGACCACTGGCACCTGCGAATGCAGGGTCAGCCCTTTGTCAAAAATTACCCCCAGGTTTTGCACCCATTCAGAGGTCAGGAGTGACACGCCAAGAAAAAGTCCAGAGGGTGAACCCACGCCCAACCCCCTTATCTGGTGACCTGGATCCACAACCAATACCTCTGTCTTATCAGAGTTCAACTTCAACCAATTGGTGTCCAACTGCTCCTGGATTTCAGTGAGGCAGCTATTAAATACCAAGAGAGCTCCATCCTGGTCAGGTGTGAAAGAAAGGTAGAGCTGGGTATCATCAGCATAGCAGTGAAACCTCAGCCCATACCTTCTTACAATGTCTCCAAGGGGCAGCATATAAACTGCAAAAAACATGGGGGACAACACTGAGCCCTGAAGAACCCCACATGTCAAAGAAACTTTATCTGAGGAATAAACCCCAGACACCACTCTCTGAGATCTTCCAGTGAGGAAAGATATACACCACCTGAGGACTGTACCAGGCAGTCCACAGGTGCACCTCAGACAATCAAACAGGACCCCATGGTCCACAGTGTCAAACTCTGATGAGAGATCTAGGAGAACCAAAATAGAATGGTTCCACTTATCTCTAGCTATCAGGAGATCATTGAGCACCCAAATCAGTGCTGTCTCGGTACTATGCCTCTTTCAAAATCCGGACTGGAGAGGTTCATAGATGTCATTGATGGTCAAATGGTCCTCCAGCTGAGTGGCCACTACTTTCACAATCATCTTCCCTAAAAAGGGGAGGTTAGAGATGGTCTGTAGTTTGCAAGGCAGTCTGGGTCCAAAAAACCTTTCATTAAGAGTGGTGTCACCACTGCCTCTTTCAGTGAGCATGGAAACTCACCTGTCTCCAAGGAGAACCAGACTATATGAGCTAGGATTGGACCGACAGAATCCATACAACCCAAAATCAGGGAGGTAGGTCCCAGATCTAAACTACAGCACATAGGGTGCACACTCTAGACAATCCGCATGACATCCATGAAAGTCAGCCAGTCAAAGGTACTCCAAGAAAACCGAGGGACAGTGGCCCCACTCTGATCCACAGCAACACCCATAGAGTGTGCTGGATGGAGATCTGCCCTGATGTCAGCCATCCTAGTCGCAAAAAATTGAGCAAGCTCATTGCACTCTTCTTGCAAAAAAGCTTTCCAGACTTGAAGACAGGCTGGGTTGCACATTCTGTCCACAGTTTGGAACTGCTGAGCTGGTTGGTTTTGAGCAACTGCAATCTCCCCGGAAAGGAACTCTGCCTTCTTATGAGTGATTGCAGATTGATAGGTTTGATAATGGTCCATCAATCTAGGGTGGTCAGCATCAAGGGCGGATTTCCACCAGCAACGCTCTAACCTTCGTCCTAGTTGCTGCATCTCCCTCAGAGTCCCATCAAGCCATGGGGATCGAGGGTGGCGGGAGAGAGGACAAACATGGACAGGAGTAATGATATCCAGGGCCACCACAATGGCCAAATTATAAGCCATCATGAGGGCTTCTGGGTCACTGTTTGCATCTGAGAGGGATGAGAGATCTAGGACCGCCTCTAGGCCTTGAGAACTTATAGCTTGCAAAGGACGGTACCTAGTCATCTCTACAGGGGTAGGCCTATGTAGGGGGGCAGTAAAACTAAACCCTATGGTGTAGTGATCAGACCATCCAACTGGTTCCACTCCCAAGTTAGAGGCCTCAGTCCCCAGGAGGAAGACTAAGTCACGAGAGTGTCCGTGACCATGAGTAGCAGTGGTAACTATGTGTGTAAGGCCCAGAGGTGTCATCAACTGGAGGAAGTGCTGACCAACATGTAATATTATAAAATATATGTAACATAAAAATATCTGTAACATGTATACAATGTATATAACATATATAAAACATATGTAACATGTACAAATATATGTAACATATATAAACTATATGTAACATGTATAAAAATATAAGTAACATATATAAAACATATGTGACATATATGCAATATGTATGCAACATGTATACAATATATGTGACATATAACTACATTTAACATGCATAAAATGTATGTGACATGTATAAAATATAAGTAACATATATGAAATATATGTAACATATATACAATATATATGTAACATGTACAAAAATATATGTAACATGTATAAAATAGGTGTAACATATATAAACTATATATGTAACATTTATAAAAATACATGCAACATATATAAAATATATGTAACATATATAGAAATATAAGTAACATATATAAGATATATGTGACATATATGCAATTTGCGGTAAATATTCAAAGGGGTTGTGCCTGGTGCAACTGAGTTACACCAGCGCAACTCCAGAACTGAATCCCAGGGCAATAGTCAAAGGAGGAAATTGCACAGTGCAATTCCCAATGTGCCAGGATGCAAGGATAATGTATGCGTCACATTTCCCGGGGTGTGCCCATGCTTATGCGGCACATCCCGATATTCAGTCCATGATGTGTGGCACATCTACTGGCACAACCCAGAGATGTGCTGTATACCTGAGCTAAAAGTTGAGCCCATGATAAATGGCTCAAGTACAGGCCACCCATAGGTGTGCTGCTGTATTGCAGACCACAACACAGCAGCCACCAGCCGTGGGTGGCAACCCCCCAACATCATGAACATTCACCCACATACATCCCTGGTGGTCCAGTGGAACCCCCCACCCCTCCTGTAGAGGTGATTAGCATGGCAGAATGATTGCCAAGTCCCTGGTAGTATAGTGGTACCCCCTCCCCATCCCAACCCTCCAATCGCCAGTGCTGTAATGTAATATTTATCCCTGGTGGTCCAGTAGTTCCCCCCTCCCCAGATGAATTCCTCAATCACCATCCAAACATTTAACTACACCTCCCTGATGGTCCAGTGGTACCCTCACCCAGCTCCACGCCATCATCGGTGGGCAGCAGACCCACCCCCATACCACCATGGCTGCATGTCAAATGACAGCTTACAGTAGCGGCTGCAAGTTCATTGGTCCACACTGTGGACCAATGGGCTTGCAGTGCATACTGTAATAATACGCAACTTTATGAATGAAATAGATATAAAATATATGGAACATATATAGAATATATATGTAGCATGTAATTACTATATTTAATATGTATAAAATAAATTATATGCAAAAAACTGTGTTAATGCATCATTTAGGGTTAAAACACAAAAAGACAGGAAATGAAACATTTTTAGGGCTGCCCCTCCCCACCAGACCCACCCATCATCCCAAGATTGACAGCTAACAGGGTGTGTCATTGGGCTTGTGAGGCCTATCACCTTATTGCATCTGAAATTACATTCACAAGCCACAGTAAATAAGAATGGGGTGACATTTAAGCCTCACAGCCCCAATTACACACCTCGTCAGCTGTCAATCTTGGGATGATGGCCGGGTCCGGGGGATGGGCAACAGTAAAGATTTTTCATTTCCTGACTTTTTGTGTTTTAACCCTAAATGATGCATTAACACAGTTTTTTTGCATAGAATTTCCTTACTTTTTGAGAAAGAATAAAAAACTAAGAACTTGCATAAGTTGGTGGGAGTGCGGGCCCTTCAGGCCCTGCACTCTCACCACTCTACAGAACTTGGTGGCAGCATGGGCCCTTCAGGCCCTGTGTTCCCACTAACCTGTGGAAGGTGGTGGGAGCATGGGACCTTCTGGCCCTGCACTCCCACCAACTTGTAAACATGTGTGTACCATCAACACCCTCCAAATTTCAATGTAAAACACCAAACCGTGTCTGAGATCTAACATGTTAAAGTTTGAGATTTGCAGTTGTCAGAGATGCAGAATTCCACACCTGTTAACATTTTAGAGGCACAACAAATGTGTTTCATTCAAAAAATAACCAGAATTGCATTTTAAAGTTGGCAAATTGAGAGAAAAAATCATGTAGCGAGGAACAGAGCAGCACTGCAGCCATCTTGCTGGCTCCAAACTACTTTTTATGGAGAAAAGTAACTCTGGCAAATATTGCCTGAGAAGTTTGTATGAGAGGGAGTGGTTACACCTTTCAGGGTGGTCAGGAATGAGGAGATGGTCAGAGTACACCAGCAGCTGAAGCACAGGGTATGAGGTCAGGGGTGGGTGCCACGTTACAGTAGGGGAGTGCAGGTTAAGCTTATCCTGGAAGGAGTGGAAAGTACTAGAAGGGTCTGTGCCATGCAACATGAGAAACCTAAAGGTCATGGGGTTCCCATGGGGTGTTTGTTAGAATGTAGCAAGTGGGTAGGAGTAGGAGAATGCAGAGGGGTAACAACGCCATTGGGAGAATTGTGTTAGATTGTGGAGGCAGAGAGGATGCAGCTTTATAATGGTTATGGGAAGGTAGTGAGAAGGGGTCATGGTTGGAGCCAGGAGTGGGAATGGCAGAAAGAGGTAGTGATACCTTCACACTATATATGCAAGGAGGAAATTGGTAGGGTGGACAGTAAAAGGATGGAGAGAAGTAGCGAAGCTTCCCCAGGAAGGGCAGGGAGCTGGGAAAGAAAGTGTGCTAGCCTGAGTTTTGTTTAACTGTTAATTCACCCATATTCTTTATAGATTTAATACACACTGGGTGGATAGGCCATCTGTAGAGATTTGGAGATAGTGGTACAATCACTACAAATGTTGATTCCATGATAAAATTAAGCCCTGCCAAATCAATGATCTCATTTGTTCGGCTGTATATTTTGAGCAAGAGTTAGTTGTATATAAAGAAAAATAAAACACATAATCTCTCAAGGGTGATTACCTCCAAAAATGACTTCCACCATCACTAAACAACGTCCCTGGATAGGCCGACAAAGGGAAACCACCACCACCATCTGCATTTAAAACAAACATATCTCCCCACTTATAAACTGACAATCAAGGATGCTTAGGGTCCATTCCTTAATTGACCCAGATCACCTCACATCCAAAAGAAATGGTGAAAAGTTATTTTTCCAAAATTAGGCAGACACTCATTTTCATAAAAATGGAAATGGAATCGCATAGCACATAGCTTTCTTAGAAACAATACTTCAAGGCACTGCTTCAAGGCAATAATAAAAGCCTAAGGGTTCATTTAAAAGTAGTTCATTTAGAAAACACTTCTCGGCCCCATAATAGGGCCATATCATAAGCAAATAAGCCCTTGCTGCACCTTAAATGTCCTCAGATTGATAAATATGAAAACTGTGATAAAGGAAAGTTGGGTGCATTTAAGCTAAAAAGCTTATACTATATTTTAACTGACGTACCAAATCTTAATACTTCTCACAGCAGGACTCGGATTCTTCCAGTTAGTGCAGCAGACTTGCCTGTTAGTTTTTTCCCCCGGAACCCGACTTGAGGAGGTGCTTATTGGAGAGTGAGGACTCAGGAGGATCCATTGAGGGAGTCCCCAACGAACTCGAAGTGGAATCCAATTCCACCCCACCCCCCAATGGAGCACTGTCAAACTGAAATGACTGCATTGTCAAATCAGGGGCAAAAACTGTAGTGCGGTTGGAGTGCTATCAAGATGACCTCGTAGTTTAAAGTTTTACAGTTCTCTGTCTTGGGTCATTATTTCTTAAAGGATACCTAAACAACATTTTGACAACAAACTATTCAAAAATCTGAATCCATAGGTGACTAAAGGAAAGGCTGCTGTATTCATTAATGCTAAAATTACATTTACATAATTAACCTAAATGTGGTTCCAGAGCATTTGAAAATTGTAAAATCAGCCTTCCAATTTAGAAAAAACTGTCTTACCTGCTTCCTAAAATGGTCACCAAATGTGTGATGCGATGACATCATCTGAGCCAAAGTCAGAGAGGTGTATGGCTCTCTGTACTGCTGTTTCTTTTTCCCTTTGTATAGAAGTGTTTCACCCACATGGTCAAAACCATGTGCATTATTTTGTATAATGCACATGTTAGGCTATGGTTCTGTTCATTTTGTTTACTTTAACATGCTGAAAATGTGTTTTAATCCAACCAACTTTCTCTGTGGCAAACCACAGTGCAGTACAAATCTTGAATAACCTGGAGGTCTAGTGGTTATTGTGGATCCAGGATGCTACAATGGGGTGCTGGGGTGGTGTGCATGCTTAATATGCACTTTTTTAACATTTTTATTAAACCTTTATATTTTCTGCTATTATTCTTTTCTAGTACAATTTTGACAGAACCTACAAATGTAATCCATAGTTTGAAGGTAAACATTTGTACGATCAATAAATCAGTCTTCTTCAACAAAGCGAAATGCAGCAGCAGCTGCAAGCAAGTACATTACTATGTTGGGGGGGAGTTGTAGCCACACCCTTCACCACCCCCTAGAGCCACCACTGTTTTGTAGCAAAGTTCTTGTGCAGTCCAATGTTAGAGTTCAAACTTTCTCGAAACTCAAATATATGCTTGTCTTGTCCTCTTTTTCCATGGGAAATAATACTAAGAAGAATAAGAATCAGCATTTATATAGTGGTTTTCATACACACTCTATCCCAAAGTGCTTTACAGGCGATGCTAGACTGATAGTGAAGTGACTGAACGTGTAGTGGCAGCTGTTCCATACATTAATATCCACACAAAGCCTTGGACATTTGCATGCACTGGTTTTATAGGGAGGGGAATGTTAGCCAGGACAATGGGGTCAGGTAGTGATCAAGGTGCTGGCAGCCTCACATCTTATTTCTCACAGTAATCTACTCATATTTCTCTCCTTCTGTCTTCCCCTTCCCTGAATATAGCAGTACCTTGCAAGAGTGGCCTTCTCAGTCCCCCTCTGGTATTCATTCTTCTCTATTCCTCCTCACACCGAAAACTGGTGAGCTCATCACCCTTCTGCATAATGATTATAAGTAGTACAGTTCCCATTTTATTTTGAAGTATCAAATATAAACATATATTTCCAGTAAGTGAGGCTCATATCGGTAGGTAACAAGGGGAATGATGGGCTTTCCTATCCTTAAAAGATCTAGGCTACCTTTGATTAGGCACTATTAAATGATAAGTGTGCACATCATTATGCATGTCATTTAATAGATCCTAATCATAGGTGGCTTAGATCTTATATGAGTAGGAAAGCCTATTTTTCCACTTGTGCCATGCTGCTATCAGCCTAGCTTACCAGAAGATCATGTTTATTATTATGTAACTATAACACGGGAGACTGTATTAACCACATTCATGATGCAGAAGGGTAGTGAACTCATGAGTTTTTGGTGTGGGGAGCAGGTGAGAAGAATGAATGCCAGCGAGGAACTGAAGAGGCAATTCCAGCAGGGTACAGCTATATTCAGGTTAGCTGAAGACATGAAGGAGGACGCTGAGCAGATCACTGTGAGATCTGAAATGTGGGGCTGCCAGCATTGTGATCACTATCTGACTGTGGATGAGAGTAGCCAGCGATGACAAATACTCAGAGTGGCAGGGCTGCACCTAAACTGTTACTTGAATTCAGTGTAGGGAGATGCCTGAAAATAGTCATCTCTATGGCTAGTGCACTTACCCGGTAAACAAAAACTAAATAAATAAATTATGGGGGGGAGGTGTTTCTTAGGACAGTAAACTCGCATTGTGGAGTAGAGCACAGAAAAGTACTGTAGAAGAATTGCTGGGAACTGTCCTGCGGGGTTCTGCATATCACAGGTAAAGGAGTAGACTGACATTGGAAGTCTGGTTGATTCGATCAAGGTATTAGTGTGCCTCTCCTGCTAATAATATTGTTATCCATTGTAAGTGCAGTCCTTATGAGGTGATGAACAGCAGTTTTTCTGGTGGGTCATGATGCTTATTGCTTGGCCCTCCAGGAAGACCTAATTGTTGCTTAATAAAGTGAGAAAAAAACAACAGGGAACTGTACATACTACCGTCACTGTGCAGACGGGTGGTGAACCACTTAATATCTACTGTGGGAGCAGAAGTCAGACATTGAGAATGTGAACTGGAGAGTGATTTGGGAGGCAATTGTTAACAGTGCCAGCTTATGACACATATCCATATAGGTGTGCATAACCCTCTGAGGTACAAGATTACAATCTGAGGTGTGATAATTCTCTTCATGAGACCTCAAGCTCACATGCTGCCCCAGGCAGTACTAAGGACAGGGTATGGGTGGTGGGGTGTTCAACAGAAGGCAGGCTATGTGCAGGGGAGGTTCACATGGAAAAAGAAAGCCTTATTTGTGGATTAACAAGAGAGCATGAGCTTTGGAACTGAACAAGACTGGTACTTTGTTATGTGACCCTGAGCAAGTCACTAAACTTCCTTGTGCTCCTAGGCCACACCTGTAAACAAGCTGTCAGCTTAGTGTGTCTCTCCTGGTTAACAAAAAACAAAATTCAGTGCATCATATAAACACTAGATAGTCAGGTATTTGAAGTGTTGTACTGTAATGCAGTTTGCCAAAGAAAAAAATCAGCTGGATTGCAGGCCATTTTCTGCAAGTTAAAGTAAACAAAATGAACAAAATCATAGCCTAACGTGTACTGATCAAAATAATCCATGAGGTAATACATGGTGTTGATCATTCTAATACAATTCAAAATAAAGAGGGAAAGAAGAACTATTTAGCACTATAGAAATATACGTGGATCTCTGGCTCTGGCTCTGATGATGTCATCATGACTCATAACTTAACATACTTGGCAGATATCTTAGGGAGAAACCAAGGCTGTTTTTTGAATATGAAAGGCTGATGTTTACATTTTTCAAAAGCTATGAAACTGCATTTTATGTTATTTACATAAATGCAATTTTAACTATACATTTAAACAGCAGCCTTTACTTTACCTCCATAGTTGGCACCGATTGGCCACTACAACAATTTTCATGGTCACTGATCCACACAAGATCTAACATGTTGCATGTATGTAATGTCTGTATTAGAATACTATCTTGTTGAAACGTATTGTTTATTTAGTCACATTATACAACATTGTATGAGGCAGAATGTTTTTGGGACAAAGTAGTCATTTTAAATGCAACATGTTTTGTCCTATTCTTCTGAAATATGAAGGTCATAATTCTTCAATATTAGAAGATACGATTTTCAAGGCTGTGCAGTCTCGTTTAAAAACGTGTAGAATCACACCTCAACTATCCAGTTCGCACCTAGTAGCGAGGTGTAATGGTCAGAATGGATTGACATGGTGATAGATTATACCGGAGTGTCAAACACTGATAGTTGAAGACTATTCTCCTTAGCTGTGTAATCTGTGATAGAGTATAACTCTGAGCCTGTTGTGGTCAAATTGTGCAACATACAATGATATTGAGATGAACTCCTTAGATGTATGGACTGAGCATCTGCTCCGACCTTCCATAGGCATGACTACATTCAGCATTAGTGAATAGCTGTCGAAATTTGACACTTTTGTTTTAGGACAAGAGTTGTCCACAGCATGTCTTGTGTGGTTTCCGCTGTGAATTGCCACGAACACATACATATTTTGTAACATATGTTACTGTGAAGTACTGCCACATTGTGGTGCCATCTTCATCCAGGTTGTTATGACAGCCATCATAAACTCAGTAGTGTCTTGCCGTGTGTCTGCAGCAAATGTACTACATCCAGTATATGTAGCTAACACCTGTCGTAGTGGTGTTAGTGACTGTACATTGTTAGAGTGGTCAGAAGTCATGTTGATAATCTGCTTCGTGGCATTTGATAGATTGCTTTATAGATATTGCCTGCACAGGGCATGTGTAGAAAACTTGCATATTGAGTTAGCATAGTATTACTCTACTGCTGTTGTCAAAGACTGGTACAGCGTTACACCAACTTATTTCTGATGAACTGTTGTGAAATGTTTACCAGTTGTGTTCTTGCTGAACTCTTGTTGAATCACTTGGAAGCCTGCTGTTTGTTGTTACCTCTAGCGTGACTGTCTGTGGAGACAGATGATATGTAGGTGGTATTAAAGACATTTGTATGATGTAGGTACGAACCTGTTGTACCAAGAATACACGCTTGGAGCTCGATTTTGAGGGTTATACTACTGATGTGCAATCCAGAAAGGCTGTGTCTATGTGAAAGCAATGTAGCCATGCCATCCTTGAAAATGTCTGTACCATGTCTACCATTGCTGAATCCAAACTCAATCCTGAGATTTATGAATGGAGACAGTATATGCAACACATAATGGAACTGTTTCGTTTACGAGATATCCTTAAAAACCTGAATTTTACGCAGGTTTGATTTTATGTACAGAGTGTTCCATGTCAAAGTGCACTACAAGTGTCTCAATATATGTCTTCTGACATTATAGATAAAGTCAGTGATGCTTGGCTACTGCTTACCATACCTTGTTCATTCAGATTATGTCACAGCATGATATGTGCATTCTACAAACGTGAGAATAGTTTCGGTCAGCTGTTCGTGAAACATCTGACTTCAGTTCACTTAGTGCTCAGTCATCTTTGTTACTAGCTTTTGATCAAGAATTACGCCATCAACTGATCAACTGCATGCAGAGTTAGAATTTTTTTTTTTTCTTTGTAGTATTAGATTGTTGAATTCAGCGTTTTTTCTTTAGTATGGCATACTATGTGTTCTGCGATATATATCACTGAAGATATTACATGTTTTTCTATGTATGTACTATACTGTGATTTTTCGATCATTTAGCATACAAACATGTTCTGGTGATAGAACCTGTACGAGCTTCATCTAAAAGTGATTTGTAAGCTGATCACCACTTCGCATGTTGTCAGACAGCTCAATATAGGTAATACCTATATGTTATAGCCGCAATGCAACCGGTGATATTCTAGCTTGCTTGGCAGTCAGAGTTGTAAATACATGCCTGCATTGACTGGTGCAAGTCAAAGGTATCTAACACAAGAATTCTTTGCACCAAATGGCACCCATCGTTAGTACCTAAGATTCAGCGACATAGATGAATACAGGCAAGCATGATATTGAGACCATGTGATTTCATCAACAATGAGTAACGGTATCTTGTGAACATGAACGGGCTGATGCAACCTCAAATGATAGTTTACTTATCTCCAGTTCTCCCATGTTCGACTGGCAACATAAAGAGATTGTGTAATGTTACCCACCCATGCCATGGTCCTGGGGAGCAGTCACAGCACAGACATTGAAGAGCCTGTCACACTGTATTTCTGCAGTGATGGTTTCAATCAGAAACTCTTCTGTGCCATGAACCGCTAACAAACATTAGTAGTGGCGTACTGAGTGCAGTCACATTGTTTTGTTTTATGTAGTATACAATGTTGACAGCTCAACCACTTGGGAGGAATTGTGCTGCAGCTGATTTAGTCTTTCTTGTTAGCTGGTTGATCATAGAGTGTGTGCCGCATTGCTGTCTCAATTTCGACATAACACTTCTGGGGCATTAAGGCAGAGGGTCACTCTAGAACACTTTCCTTCTTGACGCGGTTGTCTTGTGAATCACTGAGTCTTCTGAAGTGTTTCTCGCTTCTCAAGCTGTTCTTTTCTGGGCTTAGTCTTTGTATATGTCTGTGAGTACCAGTTTGAAATCTTGAGATTGAACTGTCTTGAATGTGTCAGAGTCACCTTTAATTCAGACCACCCTCCAGGGTCTAATAGGAATAGAGAGCAAAGTGAATTCTGTGCCTGATGTGCCTAGATGCAGTTTGCAGTGATCTATTGTATGGCTTTGCCTTCACAAGACAGCCATCTAGTCCATTGACTTTGTAAATGTGGTGTGTTGAGTCAGGTGTTGCACCTGTCTTGTAGTCATACCACTAGCTAATTTCAAACAGACACATATCATTCATGTTGTTGTGTCTATGTGGGTAGTATGTGTCTATCAGGTTATCTTCAAGATATGTTTGAAGAAGGTGCATTTATTTACCTCCCCCACTTCGCATGAGGAATTAGTACACGCCTGCTTTCTTGTAGTTCACACTGGGGAAATGTATCGCCAGACTTTCTGTACAGATGTACCCATTAAGCGGTCACTGGCTTGGTAAGTTCCATATTCTCTGTGTGAAAGAGTCTTCACCCAGTGGCCATAGCTGAGATGTCAGACTTTATTTGAAGTGGCAATATCTTCCTAAAGATCTTGTGTTGGTCTGTTCATGTTTGGTTATGTAAGGATGACAATGAACCAGGGTCAGTGAGTTGTCAGCCACAAACTGAACATCTATGTTGCTTGCCACATTGGAGAAGAGTTGTTGTAGTCATTGATGCCACCTTTTTCATCCCTGGTAACTCGATATCTCTGGTTGATTTTGTCGTGGTGCCGCATTGCTGAGAAAAGGTCGTTATGTCATTATCTGACAAACTCGCCTAGGAAATCCAAAGCTACATCGTGTACCACTAGATTTGTTCTTTACTACCGCCAGCAATATTTTGCGAAATATGTCGCTGGAACTTTGTACCAACTTCCAGTGTAGACTGTCATATTTGTTGAATGTAGTGTGATATATTTTTTGATGAATGATAGCACTGCTGTTTTATGTTCACCAATGCGTGCATCCTTGATCCACATAACATATGGATATGTGGGGCACTTGTTTGATATTCTGTCCCAAAAGTAATGTTCTACAATACCTAGAGGAGGATTGTCCTTGACAACATGAAAGTGAGAATGTCATGGAACGGCTTTAAAATGTTCGGACAGACACGGATCGGGGAACACATTCTCCAGTCATCGATGAGATGCCTTCACTTCAGAATTTGCCCACTTCAACAGTTCAATGAGTTCGTTCCCAGGCATATTCAGCAACTAAGGTGACAAACCAGTCTGCACCATACTCGTAGCATTGTCATCACTTCCGAGTGTCTGCGATACTCTCATTCTTTGTGCCATCGACTTGAAAGTATGGAAGACAGGTTCACTTGCATTTTTCATCTTTCGCTTAATTTCTAGAAATTGAGCAGCTGTTATTCCATCTAGTGGACTTGTTAGATGAATGGTATGTGCATAGATGCAGACAGAATGCTAAGTTACTCCAGAGCAGATGGAACAGGTACTGTATACGTCGAATTTCTGATCTTTGCTCAGGACACATTGGTGTGTACTCAGCACCCTGTACCTGCATTTTCATCTAGGCATCCACCTGGCCCCTTTGGAAATAGGTCTGGGAACAGGTGTTTTAGTGTTACTCTCAATGCTGACAGCTCACCTTCCACCTGTTTATTTGATAGAGATCAATGTTGTCTCCTAATGGATCTTCCATGGTGGGTGAATTGTACTGTTCATACACATTGTCACTTGTCTGTGTACTGACCTTCTGAATGATTGGTTATTTTTCTAATAGATCATGTTGACAGAGAGACTGGCCATCTGATCTATGTCAAGGTCTATAAAAGAATTGTTACTTTAAATAAGTCAGAGCAAGTTTACCTGTACATTAACAACATCTTGCCGAGGACTTGGCTTTTGTAGGCACACTATTTACAAGAATGACCAAGTTATTTTCGTTGAGATTGTTTGAACATTTTCCTGTAGAGGAAGTGTAGATATCACAGAACCCTTTAGAGATCTAATGCTCTTTCTGGAATGTCTGTCTTGTGTTCAGAAGTAGAATCATTTGAATGGTTTCATTGTCTGAATTAGAATACGCTCAAACATATTCACGTTGGAATCTCACTTGGTGACATCTGTTCATGTTGTTTAGTATTGACCTTGCTGGTCAAGTGTTACACTTCAGTTTTTGAAACAGTGTTGTATAGCCAATGGTGTCTGTAAGTGAAAGTCAGATTTTAGCAGCAAGAATGCTGCAGGTGGAACATGTCATTGTATGGTGACAGGTTTCAGGTTGACTGTGACTGTTTGTTTTCTGTAGCACAATGGTTGCATGACACACATACAGAATCAAACTTGAGACTTTGCAACCTCAAACTAGCAATTTCTTCCTGATTGTTTCAGAATGTCATTTTCAACACTGAAACAGATTTTCCACAGAAGTGTTACACTGAAAACTAGTTGTTTCTGCAAGAAGTAATGTTTGTGTTTTTAGGAAAGTGATGGCACCGCATGTCACCTACTGCATAAGTCATTTAAACAGTGGATTGATGTACAGTCGCTGTATTTCATATACCTGTAGACAAGTTTCACATGCCTGTTTGATGCACTGTAAGCATCCGCATGTTGTGAAAATACTATCACAAACACCACTATCGAGACAAGCAATTGAGGACCCATGAGTCCAGTATGGCCGGATTCCAATGGCTATTTGTAAATAGTTGTGTCTCTCGACTGTTATTACGAATAGGTTAACAAAGGTTTTACTTTTTAAATGATGATTGCCTATGGTTGCATGTATCATCATGACCATGTCAGGCAGTGTGGTTATGAAGAGTGTGGTTAATGTCATCATCAATACTATCCAATTATTCTACTGAGATATTGAGGATGGTTTGCTGACCTAATAGTGAATGTCTGTTGTTTTGTAAAGAATGATAAGTCTCTTCCCAGAAATATGGTTCTGAGTGTTGTGTGCACTACTGTCCGTGAAACATGACAGAAGTTGTCAATAGTCAAACAAGGATACTGTTTTTTTTTTATGGTATATTGTTTCCTGAATTGTTCAATCACATGGCAATATCTACGCCACAATGCTGTAGTACAAACAGCCTGTTGACAAAGTTCGTATTTGTGATGTAACCATCAGAGAAAGGTGTCTCGCTTTTGTGGGTGTGTGAGAGTGTTAGCTATAAGTCTTTCGATCTTAGTTTTACTTGCAGTGATCAGAAATACTTTCTTCTGAGTTGAAGTCACTATTTTGATTTTCCGTGTTGTTTGAGCGCTTTGATGGTTGACTCAAATAGTTGTTTGTCTGAGAGATTGACACAACATTTGTAATGGTATACATTGCTTTTCTGTTAAGGATTGTGTTTGTCTCAGTGACTTGATGATTAAAAGGGTAGTTGTTGATGTCATTTTGGGTGTTTTACTGTTTTGTTGTTGCCCTTATAAAGTGTAGTACTATTATACCGGCCTGCTTTGAAATTCGCCTGTATTAGTTGCATTTTTTGTATAATGGTTGACTGTATGGTAAGCAGTCTTAGGTGTATAGGTACGGAGAGAGAGAGAAATAAAAGTTTTATCAGGTTTCAGTAAATTTCTTATAACAGGTATTGATAGAATAGTACTGCTATATGTTAACAATTTGGTAAAACCATAACTAAATGATATTTTTATGGTGTATCGCAGCTGTTACTGTAATATCAGAAGTTTGTTCATTCAATATTTGCACACATGTAAACTGTTTTTTTTTTTCACATGTGTTCTTCTGATTAGGATAGGTGATTTTTACCTGTGGACGAATATGTGTTTTCACCATGGTGTGTGATGTATAGTCAGTATGATGTTTAGTATGGTAGAGCAAAAACTTAAGTGATAGTGTGTATTACCAAACTGTTACAATTACTATGTTTACAGTTAGAGGTGGACATGGCAGTATTACTGTGTGAGGTGTTACTACAGTTGGTGGTATGTTTGCATGTTCACTAAATTTCAATATCGTTGCTGCATATTATCAACATTGTGTTTTTTTGTACTGCTGTGTATCACTATTGTAGCTATACCAGGAAAATGTTTTTCATGTACTGCACGCGTGTTATTGATGAAATAACTGTGGTACAGTCACAAAATTAGTGTATGTTTGTAGACAACTAAACTGAATATGCTGAAAATCGTGTGAGAATTTGAATATTTGATTTACAGCTTGCGTGTGCAGTTCACATGTACACTTGTAAGTTTGTTTTTTGTCATACTTTCCAGTTGAGAATTTACTATTTTGCTTTCAACCACAATGTTGTGAATAGTACAGATTTCATTAGTCATATCTTAACAATAGTGTGCTTTTGTGCTGCGTTTTGCTTAGTTAATGTGAGAATATTATATGGTGAAATGTTTAAACATAAGAGGACATTGTTATGAGTAGAGGTCTAAATGCATATATGATATATTTGAGTGTGAAAATGACAACAATGGTAAGTCTGCGTTGTACAGTTGTTATGCACGCTTTGAACATTGTAAATCTAAGATATCTGCACTGCACTGAGTTTGAAGCAGGTATGCAGCAGATTATGTGTTTAAAATGGAAATTGAGCTATTTTCCATAGAATCTGAAACTGTGTCAATATATATATGTCTTGAAAATTATTAGCACGAAAGTGTTGGAAAATTTTTCGCATTCTAGTGTGTCGTTGTGTTTCCGCATCTGCTGTCACGGGTCAAAAACTGTTGAACTTTGCATCTTGATACTTTGCGTCCGTTATCGAAAGTGTCGCAATGTTGCCTGGGTATCCGGCTGCATGGCAAAAGTAATGTCGAACTCGACACTGTCGAAATTTTACTTTCGTTCTATCGAAGGCCTAATGTATTTTTTGCATTCGGCGGTAGAGTTAATCTAATACTTGGGAGTGGCTTACATTCTTATCGAATCATAACTGTGTGTTTGAGGACAGCTAGCCTACCAATGAAATTTAAGATTTGTCAGGCCACTTGAGAACGAATCAGAGACGGACAACACTGAAGAAGAAGTAAACAGATCCATTTTGAATACTGCGAGAAAAGCAGTTTGAAACTGTGGCAGTCTATCTACACATGATATTTCTAGTATTAAAAACTTATTATCATATACTATCAATCAAAACTTTTTTCGTTTAATTCATAATGTTAATTGTTATTGTGTAGGATGTTATATTTTAAGAGAAAATACTTTGAAGTGAGAAAGCATTTTAGTACTAATTGTACAGATACAGCTGAATGGAGGGAGATAGGAAGGTGTACGTGGAGTTGTATGACAAAATGGAACCAATCAGATTTGTTTCTGATGTTTAATTGTTTTAAACTGCCCAGAAAAGGATGCATTATTTGTAGTTCCTGTGGTTTCAGATTTTTGCAGGAACATAGTTAGTAATATTGAATGTATTAGTTACATTGGTTGATGAAGCTTACAGGAGGGAATGTTTTTTTTTTATTTGTGTGTTTTGTCTGAATGCACGGAAGCTAGCTTGAAGTCATGAGGAAATATCAGTTTGATTTTCAGTGGTCCGTCACTGCCGGCTGAACAGCCTTTCTTAGTAGTTTCTGTACAGTTCTGAGTTTAAAACTTAGAATGGCAGAAAGCAAAAGGATTTTGTGGATAGTTGGAGGCAGGCATTAGACGAGTGCTGTTCGCAGTTCAGTGATTGGGAGGGACCTGCAGCCCTGAATTGTTATGTAAGATGAGTTTCTTGGTGGCATGAGATGGGAAACATCTTATGCCAACTATGCATAGACTTTGAGAACTCACTCTCCTCCTGACATACTGTTAATACATCTTGGAGGTAATGATTTGGGCTCAAAATGCTGGTGATTTAGTTACAGAGGCAAAATTGACCTTGTTTATTATGTCATGTTGCCTGCCTGTTATCATGTTTTCAGATATTACAGAGCGTAGGGTCTGCAAGAACATCATGTGTATCTGATTGACAGAGCTCGGAAAAGTAAATGTACAAATAACTGTTTTCTATGCATGCATGGAATGTATACTATACGTCATCCAGAAATTATACTATAATGATTGGCCTTCTACCAGATGGTGTACATTTCACATGCTGGCAATTGCCATTTCCTGGGAGACTTGATGGAATCAAAGTCCTTAAGATTGTCAGACTGTTTGAGGAACATTACAGTATACACAGGTTCTTTCAGAATCATATAAATGTGGTCAAAATAGATCAACTGCATGCATCATTCTATACATGCCATATATATTTGTTTGGTATACTAGAATAGGGACAAGCACTAGTAATTTACCCTGCTGTCAGTTCAATTGTATGATGTTTAATCAAATATCAGTGTTATCAAAGGTTCTTTCAGAACCAAATATCTTGGTCAAAAATAGAGTTGCTGCACATTAGTCACATGTACCATATGACTGTGATACTGTGGACCAACTCTGGCAAACTGCTATTGTAATGTGACACTTTGTTGTTAGTACAATATTAACAGTACTGTGGGATGCACATGGCTCGATAATGCATGCTAAGGTGTCAACAGACCTATTTTCATATTATCATGGCGCCTTATTATGCACTTGTAATGTTTAAATTAGAACTTGTTGCTGTATTTTGTGATTGAGCACCATGTTGTAGTGCTCCTCAAGATATCTTTGTGATAATGAATTTTAAAACTAGCTGTTTTAGGTAACAAAATACTGCTGTTAGTACAGTGTAGTCTTCCTTTCATTTTATTATGGTTTAACTTTTTTCACATTTATCACTTGTGAGTGTTTTCACTATACTTCTTTGCCTGATTGGCTGTGGTTACAGTTGAAGCACATCACAAGTCTTTTTAATACATCAAACTTAGAATTATGTAAAGTAGTTGTGGTGCCATGGTACATGGCTATATTTTTAAAGGTAAATCATGGTTGGTGAGAGGGGGTGATGACAAGATACAGTACTGGTGTGCTTTTGGTGGAGAGCCACACTTGGTTGCTACCATGTTGATCTGTATAATAATACTGCTCCACTGTGTTTGTTTGTTTTTTTTTCTTTGTGTGCGGGCCTCAATAGTGTGAATGCTGCAATAATGGGTTTTGTTTGTAGATATTGTGGTATGATGGCATAAATATTAGACGTGTAAAGTGTGCATATAAGTGTTACTATGCAAAAATATAATCTCTGTTTTAAAAAATGTCATTCAATGTAAAGTGGTACAACATGAGTTACTGATGATTGCATATGTGATATACTGACAGTGTATTTGTGCATGCCTGTAAATATTTATAACTGCAAAATTTATAAGATACAGTGTTCTGTATTTTGGTGTGGAAATGTAATAGAAGAAAAATTTTAACATGTCATGTAACATGGCAGTAATTTAGTACATTCTTTTTTTTTTGCAGAGAAATGAGACTCTGGAATTTGAGAGAGGTGGTGCTTTGCTCCGAGGCAGTTCAGGTTTGTGGAAGTGCACACGCATACTAATGCGTAGCACTAACAGACAGTTGGACAGTATGTGGAGGTGCATACATACCTATCTATATGTGATACTTAAAGTTAGGAATAAGAGTGCACTGCAGCAAACGAAAGTGAAGCTGTTGCGGCAGTGGTTTTATCAGCTGAAGCAGAGGGCGAGATACCAACTCAAGACACGGTTGGTACTACTCGTCTATGAGCTTTGGGAGGCAGCTGAAAGCCAAACGCTGGGGATCGCCTTCCACATCGTAAGCAAAGTGATGATATTTCCATCAATAATATTTAGATATTTAGTACTGTGCATGCAAATTGAGACATCATACATTCATGGTACTAATGGGTGATCACTATACATTTATGGTAGCATTACAATTTTGTTCTGACAATTGCAAGTGAAGCAGCTGGTGGTGTGTAAACTGTCCATGGTACAGATTCTATGTATACTGTTGTTTTGTATGAAGGCATCTGTACATCACATTGGGCACAGTCTAACATAGAATGTTGCCATGAACACTACCTTATGTGTCCTGCACTGCTATTGAATGTGAGATTTCTTCAACATAGTCACATAGTTAAGTAATTTTCCTGTGGTGTTTGGTGATCTGAACTCTCAAGCATCATCTCAACTGTCAGTAGTTGTGTAATGACAGTAATATGTGGTGCTGTACTATTCTCACCCCTAGAAATGTTGAGACTATGTCTGTTCACATACTAGGTACATTGCTGGTAACAAGGTCAGCCATCTTCTCCCAACCACAGGTGGCTTATTAGTCAAATTAACCAGCCTGTGAGTGGGTCCCAGGGGTGGTAGCCTGCGTAAAACATTGGCTGTACAACAGGACACAGAAGGTAATTGTAAATGGAGTCCACTTGAAGAAAGGCAGTTACCAGTGGGTATTGCAGGGTTCAGTATTGGTCCAGTCCTTTTAATGTCTTCATCAGTGGCATTGCAGAGGACTGAAGGAGGGTCAGGTGCCTTTTTGCAGATGACACAAAGATCTGCAAACAGGGTTTTACACAAGGAGGCGTGGAAGGATGAAAAGGACTTGGCAAGGTTGGAGGAATGGTCAGACGTATGGCAGCTAGGATTCAATGCAAAGTGCAAAATAATGCAACTGGGAAAGAAGAACCTAGGGAAGAACACACAATGGGTGGGAGGTAGTAACAACAACAAAACAGGAAAGGGACCTGGGGTAATCATATCAGATGACCTTAAGGTTAGCAAGCAATGTGAGAAGGCAGTAGGAGGGCTGGGGTATACTGGGATTTATAGGGAGAGGCATCAGCAGCAGAAAACATGAAGTTTGTTATCCCTCTGTACAGACAGTTGGTGAGACCCCATCTGGAATACTGTGTCCAGTTCTGAGACCTCATCTCCTCAAGGACAGGACAGGATAGAGGCAGTCCAGAGGAGGGCAACTAAATGGTGCAGTGTCTGCAAGAGAAGCTGTATGAGGAGAGACTAAAAGAGCTAATATGTATACCCCTGAGGAAAGAAGGAGAGGGTACATGATAGAAACTTTCAAGTACCTTCAAGGGAGTCATCACAAAGTCCAAGAGGGTAGCATCTTTCAGAAAAGAGACTTGCAAGAACAAGGGGACATAATTTAAAGATAGAAGGAGGGCGGTTCAGGGACAATGTGAGGGAGTATTATTTCACAGAGAGGGTAGTGATGTATAGTATCGCCTGAGGAAGTTGTGAGTCTAAAATCAGGCAGAATTCAAGAATGTATGGGACAGACATAAGGCAATTCTTGTGGTTGGCAGTAAGATATAGGTTGCTGTTAAATAGGATCTGCGGCCTATCCTGTAGGTAGGAAATGGGTGACTAGATGGGCCTATCGGTCCCTATCTGCCATCAAAGTCTATGTTTCTATGTAGGTGGAAGCAACAGAATGATGTTATTTTTCTTTACTCACTTATTATTTTTAAGGTTACAAATATTAAACAAAACAAGCAACCATTTTATAAGTGCACTGAGATACCAGGGTGTTTATGTTGAAGAGCTACATTGCACTTAGGGCATGGAAGGCACTCGGCAGGTGTGTCATACTTACTATGCGCTCGGGCGCAGTAATATCTGTTCAACACACAGCCTGTCATGCAATTTGATTACTTGTCCTCATAGTTTTAAGTGTTGTTACCTATGTTGTTGTTCATGTTACATTACAGTTCTGTTACTTTACTGATCTGGAGTTCATCAATCTCCATGTCTAATTCATATTTTTTAGTCTGGTTCTATTTTGGAATGATGTCTTTTAGTCTGTGTATCGTAACTGGACAATGTTTGATCAAGGGGCGTTCGGTAACAGATATATGTCAATAATTAATAAAAAGTTTGATTAAACAACTGATTATTTGAATGAGAATAACTAATTCTCCTTTATGTTAATTACATATGTCATTGGGAGACGCCTGGTAGTTGCCGAGGTAGTCCCAGCACAGACAGAAGCTGTGGAGGTTGTGAACCTGACTCAGACAGTGTTATTATCTTTGTGGAGTCAGACGGTAAGAAGATGACTTGTATTGAAAATGTTCAATACTCATATGAGTATTGTGTTGTATGATATTAGTAAAACTCTTTAACTATGGGAAACAGAGAGTGAACAGTTTTCTTGGTCTATAATGACCACTGTTGATCTGAGAAAGTTACTGTTGTGTTGTTGTGTATGATACACTACAGAACAGGCAGTAGAGTAGTAGTAGTACTGCTGTGTTAGAACAGCAGTGAGTATGGTCAGTAGGAGACTTGTAATGACAGTAGAAAACACAGTGCAAAGTTAGTTATGCAGCTGTTCACCGACAGTGCAGACCTCAGTAATGTTGTTTGTGTCAGACATCTGGTGTAGCTGTGTAATGGTATAGTCACAGTGATATACATGTACAACTTTTCTGTGAACATGTGTAACACACTGATGCATTGCAGTGTGATATTCAAAAGGTACTATGCAGTACATAACATCTGTTGCTGCAGATGAGCTTTGGATGATGACCTGATGACTATATGGAGATGAGCATTTTTTTTGCATGTCCTATTAAGAAACCAAACATTTTTCCCCAGTAATAAATATATTCTTTAAAATTATTTTTTACTTTATATATAACAACGAGCTCATTAGCTGATAGTGCACACGTTTTCTTGAGTGTGTGTCGTTTGCATAACGTCACCCAGTCAGTTGTTGGACACAGTCAGCCTGTGCCGCCGCACTCCAACCACCTGAGGCATGACATTATTCCAGCATGACACACACTTGTGAGGCATTATTGTTTAATTGTTATATATAGTTGGATGTTAGTATAACGGAATGACTTGTATGTAATACAATAAAAAATTTTGATAGATATTGAAATATTTTACTTATGATATCTAAATAAGGTTGTGATATTTTTCTAGTGACTACAGCAGTTGTAAGTAGACCAGTGGTGCAGGTGAAGCAGGAGGAGACTGGTGGTGAAGAACGTATATTACATCACTAGTAGACAAGTTACAATGTTATGATAAGTATTTTTTAGAACAAGTTAATTCTAATGTAGAATGGGAATAGAAATGTAGTATAAATATTGTAATCTCATTTGCCGTGTGTACACCTGTCCCACTCTAAAGTTGAATCACTATCATAGGAAGCGGAACAGACATCTGTTTGTGTTAAATTTATCCGCACTGACTTTTGCAAAACGTCAATTACATATTGAACTCCTGCTAAGGTGCTGTGTAGTGCAGTTAAATACAAAATAGAAACAAACTTCAGTTACAAAGTCTTAACACTTCACAAAGTAAGATGCCAGACAGCATTTTGAGCTAGTAATTTCTGTAAATCACTATCAAACCCATCTTAGTCAATATGTCTTTTATATGTTTGTTAGTTGCATATACACCAAGATTACAAAATTAATTATATTAGTCTAACAAAAAAAAATGAATACCACATTTGCATTGACAGATAAAAAACATTACAAGAGCACACTGAACAAATGCAGCACAACAGAACACAATTATGGTTGGAATGTGCTCTATCACCTTTTTGGCATGTGAAGTGGCTGTTCACTCACAACCAGGAATGCAAAAATGCACTGTCATTGACAATTATGATAGAATAGTGATCCTCGGTTGTCAGGGTGGTCTATTAATTTGGGGAGTATTTATTCCAGTGGACAGTAAACACTAATATTTAATAAAATAAGTGTAAGAAATGTGTTGTTTATTACTAGCATGTGTGCAAAAAGAGGTCATTGTAGAATCATATGTCACTAGCATGTTGTTGATGACAGCATTCAGCTACATCTGGTGTATTAGTAAGTCTTGACCTCTGCCTCAGTGGGCAGTGATTATCTTAGTATGTGGGTAAATGTTGGCATCAGCAATACCCTTTCAAGTGGTATAAGTGTGTGTGAGTATACAGTAAGTGAATGAAGAATGATTATAAGTTTCAGTATGTCTTTATGATTAGTATTATGTCAAGGTTAGAGATCAGTATGCAGTCTATGATGTATACCACAAAGTGGTAAATACATATTTACATTTGCACTGTTTGATAGTGACTGATTGATTTGTTATAGTAAAACAAAGGTAAGATTTTTAGAGAGATAGCCTATGGCCCAGATATTCAAACTATGGTATTCTCTTGCAGAAGCCACTGTGTCCCCCAGAATAGTTGTGCAGGGGTGTTGCCAGGGCAATATTCAACAGAGTTATGGTATCTCACAGCTTCTTTCAAAATCGAACCCTAGTCACACCCACAGTGCATGGTGCAGTGGAACTGAACCAGTATAAGTGTTCAGACTGGAGAATTGAGATGCGGTGATGAAACTTCCATTCTGCCATGTGGAGCACCTACAATATTGAAAGGTTGACAGGCATATGAGGACATAATTAACGCAATGTACATGGGGGCTATCTGCATCTAATTACGGTGTCATATGGATGCGATAAGCATGGAGCTGTGCTGATTACTGACAGCTTGCATGTGGTGCCATGCAAGGCAGCAGGCATTGGACACCGATTCTGCCTCATGGAGTGATTGTGTCCATTATAGTATTATCCTCCTGAGCCTGATCGTGGCCAGCACAGTATTTTGCCCCGCCCAGCAGACCAATTCTGGATATAATGTAAAGTTACCACCAGCCGCCCCCACCAGTAGGATGATCACGGCCAGAATGTAAAGGTACCCCACCACTCGAGTAGTCCGATCGAGGCATATTGTAAAGTCTCCCCACAAAGTAGTCCAATCATGGGTATAATATAAACGTTCTCCCAGCCCCCAAGTAGTGTGATTGTGGGCGCATCCTCCCCGCCTATCTCCAAGTCCGTTGATCTAGTGCCCCCACGCTGTTGGCTATGGAACTGTACAACCCGCTCCCCTCATTAGCTGGTGTATGGCAGCAGCATGTGTGGCATCCCTGCTGCCCACTGACTGAGAGCTCAGTAGGCAGCATGCCCATTGGTTCAGACCCTCAGCTAATGGGCATGCAGCTCATACTTGTATAAGGTAATGCAGATATGTGACTGAATGAATTAATATATTTATTCACATATCTGTACTGCATTGTACAGTATGGACTCCATGCCCATGGGCTCATGCTGTGAATGAATGGACAAGAAGCCTTACTGAGGTTTCAGTCACTGAGTGGCATAGCAGCAGGTGGGTGTGGTCCAGGCAGGTGTCTGATGGGGTGGGGGCAAGGTGATGGTGCTGCATGGGTGGTAAGGGTGGTAGCCCACTATGTGACCAGGTATTGTGCACATGGGGGGGAGCATGCTGCCCACAGTTGGACACCACTGGAGAGGTGGAGGATGTTTGCAATATGCCTGGAAGTTGGCTACTTTTGTGGTGGGGGCACCTTAATATTATGACTACTATAGGGTTATTTGGAGGGGTGGGGTACTTTTATATTATGTATGCGATTGGGTACTTGAGGGACACTTTAGCCTGTGATTGGGGAATGGGGGTGTCACCAGGTGTAGCAGGAACAAGTGGAAGGCCACCCACAGGTGGAAGCTGCTGTATTGCACCTTGAAATGTGATGCCTGACCTGTGGGTCACCTTGACTTGTGCCTTTATTTTTGTGTATTTCTGCAGGTAAAGGTAGGGGTTGCATGAATTACTTTGCACAGTTTCACTGAATGTCAGGCTGTACAGTTTATGCATACACATGGCGCCCCTTTGTGTGGGTGCATAACTTATTGATCTTCCAGTGCATTGTGATTTGTGCAGGTGCACTTTCCCTTTTAAATATTGAAGTCTGTTGCATCAACTCTGTTGCGCCATACACAACTGTTTTCAATAGCTGAGCCTCTGTATATAATTCTTAAGTAGTAGTTAGAACATTTAGTGTTGCTTTTGTATTGTAATATGTAATCTTATGAAGAAAAACAAACATGTTTAATTGTGTTGATTGTTTGCATATTGTGTTATTTAATGTGTATACAGATCATGTCTTATTGAAAGACTTCAGACACAAGTAATAAGTCTGATTTTTTTATCGTAAACATTACTTGTAAGATATCATGTTTACGATCAGTAGAAGTACATTTTTTATGTTTGTTGTAGATAGATACAGCACGAAAGTTATTGTAACTTGTTGCTATGTGACAGAAATTATTGTACAGAACTATTTACTAATAGGTGCTGACTGACATTACAGTGGCAGTGTATACAACACACATCTAATATTAAGAACTTGTGTGTTATAAACAGTGGGCGAGTCATTCAATAGGGTTGCGCCATGTGCAACACATTTGCGCAGGCGCAAGTCCATACTTGCGCCATTCTGCGATATTCAGCAGGAGGCAGTTTCGCCACAGAAAACCGGCTGAGCAACAGCGCAATGCAAATGAATGCATGCACAACCGGAGTGGGAGGAACCATGCATAAACTGCACAGCCCGATATTCAGCGGGGCTGCACAGAGTTGTGCAGGCGCAACCCCCAACCTGCGCCTGCACAACTTTGAGCCAAAAAAAATTGCCTTAAGTCGAGGGACACCCACAGGTGAGCTGAGTTGTATTGCAGGGCGCAACACAGCAGGTGCCACCTGTGGGTGGTCCCCAGCTCAGTCCCTGGGATGGGGGGATACTTACTGCCCGTGATTGGGCATGGGATTGGGGGGACACTATGCCCGTGATTGGGCTGCGAGGGGGACACTATGCCCGCGATCGGGCTGCGGGGGGGACACTATGCCCGCGATCAGGCTGCAGGGTGCGTCGGTCCCCGAGGGCTGCTGCCTGGCAGGGCGCTAGGCGCAAGTCCTCGGGGATCGGCGCACCTACATGCTAATGGCATGCAAATGGGGCTATAATGACATGCAAATGGCCCCCCTGCGTCATGCATGTATTATGGCCCCATTTTCATGTCAGCTTTGAATATCGTGAATTTGCGCATGGCGCAATGGTACTTGCACCACTGCAAGCTGACTGCTCCACTCTGTCACCTTGCGCTTGCGCAAGTTCCACTGCGCCATGAACAGTGGCTATGGCTGCGGACCGATATTCAAAGCAGTTGCTCAATAGCACCACTCCTTTGAATATTGCACAGGACACACCCCTGCGCATCTATTTTGCACAGCGCAAGGAGTTGCGCCTTTGAATGGCGCAGTTTGAATATCCAGCCCAGTATGTCTACTTAAAAAATATGCGAGCAAAGAACATATCATTATTACATGAAACTCTAGAGAGAAAGCTAAATATTTTCAATCTGCATATTAATGGATTTTCTTTGTGTCTTTACAGAACAAGAGCATCAAGATACATGCACTGTGCACTGCTGCTGTGTCCACAGGCTTGAAAACAAATAGACATCATCAGTAGAAATTGCTGCGCGTTGGGAGGGACAAGAAAATTGTTGTCCTCTTTGCAGCGCAGCAGTGCAATTATTGTTATTGTTGGAGCCTGTGGACACAGCAGCAGGTAGCAGTGTAACAACTACCACTCTTCACCTGCAGCACCCACACCAACTGTTACTGAGACAGAGTGATAGCCTCCACAGCTTCAGTATCTCCCCTTGCTGATGCCGCAACAGCTTCCACTTTGGTAGCGCCTCCACTTACTGTCCAACTCTTTCACCCTGGACTGCCTCCGAGCAGCACTACACCTCTCTTCAGATTGGACACTGTGTTTTGTAAATAGTTTTACAGAGTATAAGTAATTATTAGTTTTATTTTATTTATTCAGAATAATGAATATTTTTTTTTGTTTGTTGTTACAACACTTTGAAGACTCCTACATTTTTGTATTTTTATTTTTCTGGTACAACTATTTATTTTTCTATGAAAGACAGATTTATATTTTTTAAAAATGTTTAATATTTGACTATGATTTGTTTAATTTGAAAAAATACAATATTTTCTTAACAAAAAAATTGGCTCAGTTTCATTTTTTGCTTTATGGGTAGTATCTATGGAACAGGTATGACAAACTATTGTTTTAAGAGATGTTAAAAGAAAGGTGTTGAAGCTTCAGATTGTGTAGTTCAGTGAAAACTTACTTACAGCTTTATACCAATCTTTAAGTTCACATAGCTGTACAATTAAGCAATATGTTGGTCAATATTTATCATGTTTTAAACATGTTAAGATAATTATAAAACACATGACCACGACACATTATGTTAATGGTGAATTAGTAAGTAACGTATAAGAATTAACACTTGGGCAAACATTGTGGCATAATAGAATGCTAGAAGGCCATAATGTCAGCATCAACAGAATTGTTGACCAATCATTGTCACATTTAAAAATAGTTACATTTCTTATGCAGTGCAAGCTGAGGCACACATCAGAGTTGAACAAGTCTTTATTGTGAAATATAGACTATTTATTATCACTTGTTTTCAGAAAGGTTTCGTGACATGTAGATAGTTGTTTGAGCAGTATCTTAAAACTTAAGCAAGTGAAGTTCAAGATGAAAAAATATGGAGATCTTGAACTGTATCAGGAAAACATGGCAACAGATTCTATGTGTTATTACAGTAGTAGCAGTTACTGCTAAAAAGGCAGAATGTTAAAGAGGAGGCAAACATAGTTTTTCATGTCATTGCAACCTAAACACATGTAATCACAAACAGTAATAGTAATGCATAAGTAGATAGATACCAACACAAAAAATATTATGTGGTCATTTGACAATCACAGTATTGATTTTTACATTTCGATACTGTGGGTAAATGTGAGT
Organism: Neoceratodus forsteri; assembly: GCA_016271365.2. Taxonomy (NCBI): domain Eukaryota; kingdom Metazoa; phylum Chordata; order Ceratodontiformes; family Ceratodontidae; genus Neoceratodus; species Neoceratodus forsteri. Next base: position 72,579,539 of record CM057456.1, on the reverse strand, counting down.
TCTGTTTTTTTGTAAGACTTACCATTGATGTGTTATACATGAAATCAAATGGTGTATTGACAGCATGGCAAGCCTGTGCAGTACCACTACTGTACACATAATGAATTATTTCCTGCTGGTGTGGAAGCGTGACAGTATGTGCTCTGTGAACAGTGCAATGATACACCCAATGATGTGATGTAAGTGGAAGGCCAGAAGGGTATAGTAGTAGCAGTGCATCCATGCAGGTAATGATCTGTTGATGGTGTATATCTTGAAGATCCGTGCCCCGCAGCACTACATCTATGTGACTAGATTACATGATGGTACTGTGGACTGATTACATATACTGCCAGCATAGTATACATCCACCAAATTATATGATGAGATCGTGGCCAGGCAAGGGTGATAGTACCATCATTGTATTGATACAGTAAATGATTGATGGGATTGTACGGTTGTAGTGATTAGTTTCTATTTAGTAGTTTGACTTCTCATTCTCAAAAGAAGGAAATTCATAGCAAAAACTATGTTTAATGCATCAGTTAGGGTTGTTCCACAGCGACAAAGTGAGGAAATTAAGCTGTTAGGTTGAAAACCCTAACTCGAATTCACCCCCCAGCACCACACACACAGACACACACACACATTCAAGTTATGGGGAGGACCAAGTCAACACTTCAATGACAGACATCCAGCAGCAGGTGACAGAAATAACAAACAATTGTCTAAATGTACCGAGACATCCCCACCCACCTGACCAGGTACTGCATGCTCAGTGGAGATCAACAGCAAAACTTAGGCCATGTACACTAAATGTACACATCCCTGATTGCAGCTGCACAACGTACCACACTTAGTAGTTGCATGGCTCTACTCACCGATGCCCCACACCAGACCACACCACATGTGGTGGGCCACCTGAGCAATAGAGTTCAGCAAAACCAAGGAGTTGTACAGGAATAATATCTCTGATTATAACAAGGGTTTGAGAAATGCAGCTTTCTAATTGACTGTAAACATTGTAACAGCCTTATGTTTAGTTTTTATTAAGATACATGTAGAGCCTAACCATATCATGAACATGGTTTAATGTTGTTTACAAAACAGTTTTATTATGATAGCAATAAGCCACTCCCAGGTATCATGTTAATGGTCAGTTTATCACTGTCTAGCGACATGTGGCACTCGGCTATGCCTCATTCAACATTAAACCACTACAGGGTGATTAACAGACCATTTAACATAACTGTTGGTCATGCCTTATTGCTTAATTGTCTTTATGAGTAGATACTCTCCCTGTGCTAGGCACTGCAGCAGCCTTGCAACACAGTGTCCCACCCAGTTACACCATACACTGTCTAGTTACTGGAGAATGGCTGTGAATATGAACTCATGAAGATGAACAGTGTAACCTGATCATAACAGTCATGAAACCCTAGTGTGCTTATAACTGACAGAGTCAGTGATAAAGGATAACCCTGCTGGTCCTACTACACTTACCCCATTGTGAGTGAAATCAATACTAAAAGACATTCTGTTTATATCTACACCATACCTACTTGATTCCTGTTGTACCACAATTAACATAGTTATCACTTTGATAGCATCAGTGACAGAAGTGTGGCAAACCCAAACAGTAGTCATACAGCCTGAGTATGAAACAACTGTTAAAAAAATTACACTGTGTCCATAAGTGCATAGATCACTAATTGCAACAATAGTAAATGTATTACTATTTGAATAAGTTAGTCATCACAGATGCAATGAGATTGTCTTAATCAGGTACAATATACTCAGAAAGTCCCTACAGGAAAATCTATCCTATATACGTCCTCCGATACAGGTACATCATTGTTGGCTCAGTAGTGCTATGATATTTAGAAGTTGCTTGGCCTGATCAATTCAATTACAATGTTTCTTACAAAGAATACTTACTGCATCTTTAGTATTGAAACACACTGAAGGTCTATGTATGTACATCAGCAGTACACCTTCATCAGTAAGAATGCATGTGATACTGGCAGTACGAATTTTACAGCGTTGAACAGGCAATGCTTTTCCATATGTTTACATCAGCCTCCTTATGTTGAGTAAACCATTGCAGTAAATGTACTACTATGTAAATCACCTACTAAATGTATCACTACTTTTATCTTGAGCATGCTAGTGTCTTGTAGTTAATTTATGTGCTTCTCTTAATTAATGTATACTACTAGTGTTAAAACCTTTCTACAACTGTCATCATGCACCTTCAGCATTTATGTTGAATAACGGCACAGTACCAGTTGTGGTGTGGTGTGGGGCATTGGTAGGTAAGGCCATGCAACTACTAAGTGTGGTACGCTGTGCAGCTGCAATCAGGGATGTGTACGCTTATTGCATGGCCTAAGTTTTTTGTTGATCTCCACTGAGCATGCAGTACCTGGTCAGGTGGGTGGAGATGTCTCGTAGTACATTTAGACAATTGTTTGTTATTTCTGTCACCTGCTGCTGGATGTCTGTCATTGGTTGTGTTGACTTGGTCCTCCCCATACTTGAATGTGTGTGTGTGGTGTGGGGTGAATTGGAGTTAGGGTTTTCAACCTCAACAGCGGAATTCCTCACTTTTGTCGCTGTGGAACAACCTAACTGATGCATTAAACGTAGTTTTTTGCTATGAATATATATATATATATATTATGGTAGCACGGTAGTGCTACCATAGTTAGGGTTGAGGAGCCATTTCTATGTTAAACCCCAAAACTTTGTGCCTTAATAACTTTGCAACCATTTGATGGATTTGCCTGAAATTTGGAATACTCGATCAAGAACCATAGGCCTTGGGATCTGCCACGTTTCATACCAGTTGGATATACGGCTGCAGAGTTATTAAGCATGATCTGCACATGCATTTACGCTTTTTCTGGAATTCTACGGTCGTGCCTACAGGTCGTACAGTTTGTGCGACTGGCCCAAAATCTTCAGGGAACTTGCAGCTGGGGTCCCCGATGTGCCTTTCAAAGATTTCATGAAAAAATATTAAACAGTTCAAAAGTTATTCAAAAAACAATTTCCCATTATAAGTCAATGAGAAAAGTTAACAAAAAGTTCGACAGTGTCGCAAATGCACTTTTTACTGTAGCAAATGGCCCTGTTACTGTCGCAAATCCACCATCTTGTTTTCAGTTAGTGATCAGAAAAATGCTTGGCATTTAAAATTGAGACCCTCTAGCAACCCAAATTATTTTTGTATTCACCTAGTCGGGCCCTGAGGATGCTAACCATGTCTTTATTTTGGGGTAGAACACCCCAGAAATATGTTTTTCAGATTTCTGGAAAAAGTACTTTTTCAAAGTAGTGTCACACTCAAGAAAGTGTGGCAAATTTTTTGCGAAAGCTTTCGCAAATTGCGACACTACTTTGTGACACTATGCCCAAACTAACAATAATTCTTTGGCACTCCGCTGCAAAAGAACGGTTTGGAGTTTTGGGCTGAAATTTGAAGGGAACACAGATGACATCTCCCAGATATGCCTTTCAGTGTTATATTGAAAAAATATTACACGGCAGCAAAGTTACAGCACTCCAAAGTTGACATTTTTTCCCATAGGATAACATTACGGCGCCCGATGCATTACAGGAATCCTTTGGCACCCTGCTGCAAAATAATGATTTAGTCTTTTTTCCTGAAATTTGGAGGGAATACAGCCAACAGCCCACAGATGTGCCTTTCAGTGGTTTGGTGAAAAAATATTGCAGGGAGGCAAAGTTATGGCACTCCGAACTTCTCTTTTTTCCCGTAGGATAACATTACGGCGTTCGCAGCGCCTTTCATGGCCCGGATCTCAGAAATGGTGCGAGATACGGACTTGTCCTTGGAAAAATACTTAGCACTACAAAATTAGCCAGGACAGTTGTAAATCATATGACTTTTAAGTTTTTTTTCTACGTCGTACGGTTCCTGAGATATAACCTATTTAGTATTCCAAGTTCTCATTTTCTGCTCTGATACTCATTATTATGCATACATTATTTGTACTCACTGTCTTTCTCTATGCAGGTTTTGGGGAAAACCAGCCTGTGCGCTTACATTACTGTTACTGTTGCCCTTTCCGCTTTCGGTTCCGTACCCGTTTCACTTACCATTGACGTCTGCGCCACCATGTGCATTATCCTTTGTGTTTTCATTTGCGCTTGCATTTCTGTTATTTTTTGCCATTTGTATCTACAGTACTGTTTCTCTTTCTGTTTTACTTAGCGTCACCATGCCCATTGAAATTTCCATTTGCAGGCACCATGTTACTATGTGACAACACATCACGTGGCAGACCATTCCCGTCTACTCCACCGTGTGTTACACTTTCTGTTCTCATTTGCGCTTGTGTTACCATGTGCGCCACTGTTAGCGCTTCTGTTTGTTGCTGTTCCTGTTACTATGCCACAAGACATCATGTGGTTGGCCCCGCTCCCCCGCCACATTCGTGGTGGGAGCAAGGGCCCTATGCTATCCTTTGCTTTATTTTGCACTTATGCTTCTGTTATTTTTGCCATTTGTATCTACAGTACTGTTTCCTTTCTGTTTTACTTTGCGTCACCATGCCCATTGACATTTCCATTTGCAGGCACCATGTTACTATGTGACAACACATCACGTGGCAGACCGTTCTCATCTACTCCAACCAGCGCTAAGCACTTCTTTCTTTCTACTTGCGCCAGGTTACCAATGCGCCACTGTTAGCGCTCTGTTTGGTGTTGCTGTTCCTGTTACTATGCCACAAGACATCATGTGGCGGAGGGCCCAAGGCCCCGCCGCTGCATTACATTCACTATTTCGTTATCATTCTCAAAAAGAAGGACATAGGGGCAAAAACTCCATTTATGCATTAGTTAGTTGTTCACAGTGACAAAAGTGAGAAACTGGTGTTAGGGTTGAAAACTCCCTTGGACCTCACCTCCCAACCAGCATTGGGGTGTGCATTGGGGTCATCGGTCCCAACTCTCACCCCATTCTCCCATACTTCTGCTGTTTTACACGTGATGGGGTGAGAGTTAGGGCTGATGACTCCAATGCACACCCCAATGCTGGTTGGGGCAGTGGCATGGGTCCAAGGGGTTTTAACCCAACACCGAATTCCTCACTTTTGTCGCTGTGGAACAACCCTCAACTAATGCATTAAATGGAGTTTTTTTGCTTCTAATATATATATATATATATATATACACACACACACACACACACACACTAAGGACTGACATACATACCAAGAATAATATCACATCATTGTTAGAAGATCACAAATACATAATTACAATTCAACTACTTGAATGACTACACAGTATAGATCTACAAAAGCAGAACTAGGTCACATTCATTTCCAAGAATGTGCAATTCTTCAATGTATTTATTCTATAGTAAATAAAATTCATGGTGGATCTATATTCAACCTCTTTTTAGCTTCATTTTTGAACCATCATTTAATTTATCCTATATGGGGATTAGTGTTAATTGGTTTGAGATAAAGTGGTATTGAATTCCATATGTGAGGACCCAAACAGAAGAAGTGTACTCTACCTAGATCTGTCCTTCTTCTAGGAAGGTCATATTCCATTCCCTCAGCTGCGTGCAGTCCTCCCTTTACCATCCTAATCTGGAGTCCATCAGTAATGTATTCAGGTACTTTACACCTAACTGAGTTAACCATATACAATAAGGCATGAAAAGACCTTCTATCTTTTGGATACATCCAATTCAGAGACTGATATAACTCACTTCTGTGCGTTCCTTTTGGAACATTCAAAACAAATCTTGCTAATTTATTAACAAGAACATCTATCTTAGATAACTGAGTGGAAGTTGCCCCCTATATAGACTATGTCTCCATAGTCCAGGAGTGGTATCACTACAGTTGTAACTACATGCTTCCTTACCTTCTCATTCATATAGTTTCTAATTCTATATAATGCGTCAAAACATCTACCAACTTTCTTTGTTATATTTTCTATATGAGTAACCCATTTAAGTGATCTATCTAAATACATTCCTAAATATCTATAGTATTGCACTTGCTCAAGAATAATTTTATCTCTAGCTACTATATTCAAGTTTGACTCAGAACAGGTTACACTATTCTCTTTAGAGAACAATATAACCTAAGTTTTTTTTTAGTTTAAAACAAGTTTGGACTCAAAATAAAATGTCTGTAACTCACCAAACGCACCTTGTAAAATAGATTCTATTTGCATTACTGATGTGCCTTCCACATAAATAATGGTGTCATCAGCATATAAATGACACTGTACATCAGGATGAGTAAAGGTAAGATTGTTCATTACAAATTGAATAAAATTGGGCCAAAATGGACCCCTGGGGCACTCCAGAAATAATTGCCCCAAGTCCGGATTCCCAACCATCAATTGATACCATTTGTTTCCTTCCAGATAAATAAGCTTCTAACCACTTACCTACTTTTGTGGACATACCCAAAACAGGTAGTCTGGACAGGAAGATGCCATGGTTTAGGGTATCAAAAGCTTTTGATAAATCTACAAAAAATGCCCCCACTGACATCCCCCCCATCCAGAGCACCCACAATGTCCACGGTTTATTTTAATAGGGCAGAGGTAGAACCATGTAGAAGTCTAAACCCTGATTGGAATTTGTTAAAACATCCCTGTTTTTTCCAAGAATTTCTGAAGTTGTCTGGCTACCAGCTTTTCACACACCTTAGCCACTATTGGTAGTAATGAAATGGGCCTGTAATTCTCTAATAAAGTTCTAGACCTGTTTTTAAAAATAGGAATCACTTTAGTCAACTTCCACATCTCAGGAACTTTCCCATAAGTAAGTGACGTATTAAAAATACTGGCCAAGGGGTATGAAATAACAGGAGCAGCATATTTCAAGAGAGTATTAGGAATCCCATCTAAGCCCCCTGATGTCCTGGTATTTATTCTAAGTAATGCATCTTGTACATCTAACAGTGATACAAATTCAAAAATAAACTCCTTACCCTTTTCAATCTCACCTTCTGTGTATTTTTAGGGGTATGTATTACACTCTGTGGTGAAGCCACTGTACCCATTGTTGTAAAGTTGTTATTAAAACTATCTACCACCTGTGGACCTAATGGAATTTTCATATTCCCAATATCAAAATTATCAGGGTAATCCAATGGTTGTTCTCCCTTAACCATTTTTAAAACTTTCCAAAATTCTCTCGGATTATCAGTCAAATTGGTTGTTAATTCTCTGGTATAATAATCTTGTTTAATTTTCCTAAGTTCATGGTTATAGTGATTTCATAAGGCCACAAGAAAAAACTGATTGTGCAGAAAGGCAAAAAAAAAGACAAGCGTCAGAATAAAAGAGAAAAATAGATTCTTGCTTTCAGCTCTGTCGGCCTCAACAAATGGGACAGGGTCTTATCCAACCCTATCACAGAGATATGAATATCCAAATATTTAGAACATTTTCACACAATTTAATGGATAATTATATTGTGAAGTGTTGAACTCCTGTAACTTGCAATTTACAGAACTAATTACCTCTCTATTTAGCAGCTGCTATGAATTTTCCAAGAAAGTATGCATGTATGTTTTCAATTATATAGCTTCAAAGGTGTCTAAGTTGTAAGCATGGAAAAAGTTTCAGAAATTTTTACTTGAATTATAAATTTCCAGATTTTGTGCCCCTATATTTTCTGTACCAAATGTCATGAAAGTCAACATCCTTTTAGGGTCTCTTCCAAATGGTATTCATGCCACTGTTCAGATCTCTAAGTATGATACTGACCATGTTATGATCAATTACAGAAGTTTTGAAAATTTTGCAACAATTCCATGAAATTTCATGGTGTTTCATGGAATTTCTTGAAAAGTCCATGAAACTGAATTTGCTAATTTCACCCAGCCCTAGAGGGCATGTTGTCCTTGTAATAAACATCCATAATGCCCAGCACTGGTTCTGTTTGATGAACATATGCTGAATGCTAAAGAGACTGCTATAATGCATTTTGGCACCAAGTAATTACTAAGCTCAGTTCCATTGTGTTCCAAGCCCTTTGATGGTGTTTCCCTTAAAGAAGTCTCCCAGTTCAAGTATCTTGGTGTGCGACTGGATAGAATCAGGGTTTTCACCTCCCACATCAATGCTATCACAAAATTATTACCCAAAGCATGGTGTCTTGTACAGGAACAAATCTTGCCCTTCCATCCCTCTCCCCTCTAAGATTATCTTTTGCCAATGTCTGATTGCATGTGTGTGATTCAAGGTGCTGCACATATGTCCACCCTGGACAGGCTGAGCAATAAAATACTGAGTCTATGTATTCAGCCCTGAAGTTTCAACTTTGTTTTACTCTGCTATTTTTTTTCTTTAAATTAAGCTTCTTCTTGTCCCTGGTTCTGCAGATGGAATAGCTCCTCAGCCCCATCACAGACCTTCTCATGGACATATTGATTATCCACCATGTATCCAGGACAATACTGTAATTGATGGCCTGCTGTGTGGGTTGTAAAATAGCATGTGGGGTGCCAGCATGGGCAGTTTAGGCATTTTCCTCCATCCTCCTTATTTTCTCTTCATGGTTACCAGCATATAATGATGCACACAGGTGCAAGTACAATAGCACACATAAGAGCTCTTCATCCAGTAGCAACTTTGCTCCTTTCTGTGTTTCTGTCTCTGCTCCCACCCAGTCTCCATCACATGGCAGACAAGCAGTGGGAGCAGTGATATGCCGTCCCCAAGCAAGGAGAGCAGTCCTTGGGATGCTCAGTCCTTCCTCCTCAGCCAGTCCCCAACAGCTCAGACTCATTCCCAAATGTGGGTCATTGGTGTTGCAAGCAGTAGCACTACTCCTGTATAGATGAACCAGACCCTCATTTCTCTTTTTTCATCCATTCATCACTGGATCTGACCACCTCTGCCTGATGACCACACAGTCACATTTACCTCCTTCTCTGTCCTTATCTGTCCTCAAGGGTTACACAGAGCATGCTTCTGTAACTGTGAAATTTGACCAGATGATGCACATTCCTGTCACCCTGGGTGTTACTGATGAGAAAACTGATGATAAGAAAACAGAATAAAAGTTGTTCTGAACAGCACAGAATAATATTTGTTACCACTGTAAAGTCAACAAGGACTGGGGTCTGCTTTGTTTTCTTATTTAAAGTTCCTTATAGACTGTCAGTTGAAAGGGGGACATATTTTTAGTTTTCATAATAACATGACATTAAATTTGATACCAAAAATTGTTTTCTAATATGCTTCTACTTTAATATCTGTGCAGTGTGCTGTATTCTTGGTATAGTTCTTCCTTTTTGTTTTTCTCTCATTTTATGCAGTTGGTTCAATGATTTTGAACAACATTCTGATTAATTCTGTGAAGTTATTTTATTATGTGGAAAACAGCCTTAAATTTCTCTTCCAGGAAAGTATTTTGCAGGCTGAACAACTCATTTTATAAGGCATAATGTAATTTTAACACTTCCTCCCCATGAAGGCAGTTTTCTTTTTGTACTGATAGTATATTTCTATTTCTTTTTAAGCAGCACAGGAGTTGGATTAATATAGATATATGACTTGTTATGATTACTATGACTAACTATTAAATAGTGAGTTAAATATTTTGTATAGTTATTTTGTTCTTCTTAAAGCAGTAGTGTTGTGTACTGAATGTACTGTAAAAGTCCAGTAATTATTCATTTTAATTACTGATTCTATTCTTATCCTCTCCTTCTTTACCCTCCCTTTTTTGCTGCCCTTGTCCTTGCTGACTGTATAAATTTGCATTCCCATCTAATGAACATACAGTGTATAGGGCCTGCTTCTGAAACAGCCCTTAGGTCAATGCAAATATGTAGCAATCTAGGGCTGCAGCACATTCCTGGTGTGTCAGGGACCTTGCGCATGATTCCAGAACATTGGGGGTCCCTGTGCCACAACATCCAGGAAATGCCACAAGGACAAGCTAGCACCGAATGTGAGGAGCACCTTTTGGACCTGTCATGTGGAACCAGGTGCAAGACAGTACTGTATGCTAGGAGGGCTTCTGGGGCAGCTTTGGCACAGGGGATGCCATGGGGTGTTAGGGAGTGGGTGGGTATGCATGGAAGATGATCAGGCAGTCAGTGGGGGTGCCCTTGGTGGCATTAGTCACCTTCTGGTGTATGCTGTGCTGTCTGAGAATGGCACCCCCCCACCAGGTGTCCAATCACCCCCCCGACATACCCCCTTACTCTCCTATGCCTCCATAGTACTCACCAGTCCTGTCTGCTCCCAGACACCAAACATGAAGCCCCCACCAGCTCCCCATCTTGAGGGGCAATGCAGAAAGGGGTTAAGACCATCTCCTGGCTGCTCTAATGTAACCCCCTTCCTACAGCCACAGCGGGGCTTTTGGAATCTCAAGGAAAGGGGAAGGTACAACATCACCATGGCACAAGCCTCCTTGCAATCTGGCATACCCTGTATCTGGCCACAATGGTGGTACAGTGCCCCTTTGCCACAGTAGTGTCCCAGTCCAGTGCAGACTGTGTTCCGGAACAAGGTCTGCTGCAATGGCTGGTGCAAGGTGCATTTTGCATCACTGCTGTCTTGCACAAGCACCCTGCACTGGCCGTAATGCTTATGGAATTGGGCCCATTGAGTCTTCTTGTTTGGCTACACTGCATATAGAAACATAGAAAAGTGATGGACAGAAAAATTCCTGAACACCTTCCATCTAATGTGTTTCAAGACAAACTATTTGGAGATGTACTGGTCTTGTTCTTCATCCCAGTCCCCCTCCCCACACACACTCTGCTTATCTTTTTACTCCTATATAAATGTCCCACTTCCTCTTCATTCTTGATATTATCTTTGCCTCAAGCAATCTTGTCAGGATGTTTGTTTCACCCATTCACCACCATTACTATGAAGTAGTACTTCCTCATGTCCTGTTTGAACTGTCTCCAATACAGCATGAGCAAATGCCCCCTGGAAGACACACTGTTTCTTAATCTGAACAAGTTTACTGTGTCTACTATGTTAAACACTTTTTTTTTATTTGAAGGTCTCTATGAAGAATGCCTCTCTCTTGTCCTCCAGTGAATACTTGTTCAGACATTTCAGTCTTGCATTATAAGCTGTGCCCTGCTGACCATGGATCATCCTCATAGTTGTTCATTGCACTGTGTCTAATCTATCCTGGCCCATCCTTAGTCAAGGTCCCCAGAACTAGACACAGTATTCCAGATCTGGTCTCACTAGTTATCAATACAGAGGCAATATTGCCTCCTACTAGCAATTTCTGTCCCTATGCCCACCAGCATTTTGTTAGCTTCCACATACTGTACCCTGTTGCACATAGCAGCCTGGTTTAGGTTATTGCTGAAACCTACTGCCAGACCCTTTCTCCTCTGTGCTCTTTACCAGTGTTCCATTAGTAAAGTACACTATAATGTATGGTAGAACACTGTTAACCTTAGGAAATCATCATTTCTAAGATTGTTAACCTATCAGGGACATACAAATGCTACGCTCACATCGATAGGTTAACAACGGGATCGGCTCAGCGTGATGTATGCTACTTTTTTACACTTGGAACTGATAGATACATGCAGTGGTTAATAGAAGGACTGAACAGCCGTGAGCAGTGACTATATTTAAAAAGTAAGGAGCCTTTCCTATTTTTGTGGGACCATACGCTATAAAAAATAATGTATGGTCCTTCTATCAGCAACCAGTTACTGTTAACTTTCTCGAGGTTGCCATGGCTATGTAAACCTCTCGAGCTTCGCTCTTGAGGTTTACACAGTCGCCCTGGCAACCTCTCAATGGTTAACAGACCGGTTACCAATAGAGGACCATACATTATCCTCTATGTTCCTAGATTGTTCTCTCCTATGTGCCTCACCTTCTACTTTTAGCATACTGCCTAATACTGGACCACTTCTCCAGTCTCTTCTCATCCAGTCCTATAATATTAATTCATTTCTCACTGGCAACCCTCCTACGGTGTGTGGTATCATCTGCAAGTATGTTCCTCTTGTCCTTGATACCTCTCATAGAAACATAGAAGATGTTGCCAGAAAAAAAGACCACTGGTCCCTCAAGTCTGTTATGCCTGTTCTAGCCTACTCCAGGACCTAGTGTCTAATTGTAGGTTTTGTCTTTATAGTATATAGTGGAGTGCTATTCTGTATAGAATTCCTTCCCTTTCAAAATGCTGTTCTACTACAGTTCCAAAGGTCATGGAATGTGATTCTACCCTACTGTGGTAGAACATCATTCTAGAACATCTAGAGACAGCATGAGTCAGTTTCATTTTGAAAGCAAAAGAACTCACAAAACACATATTTCACACAGTACTATACACTATAAAAATACAGGATGAGCAACTGTATGCACAACCAATGTGTTTTGAACCTCAGGGTTCTGATTCCCATGGACCTCTTGAGCTTCACCCTCAAGGTCAGAGGGAATCAGAACCCCTCTGTGCCAGAACACACTGGTTTTGCATAGTTGGTCATCCAGTATTGTCTATGTCTCTCCCTGCTTCTTGCCCTATTGCTTCATTTATTTACTTATTTATTAAAAAGCTTCAATAGAATATAGGATGAGTTCCATGAGAAATTAGTCTTGTTTACAGAATGTTCCAAGTCATAAGTACAACAACACAACAGATAATTAAGCAATTAAGACAACATACAGAAATCAGTTAATCAAAACAACTGCAATCAGATTGTTCCTGTAGCAGTAACTTTTTTTTAAGCCATGTTTGAAAATGCTCAGTGTAGGTGACTTTCTGATCTTGGGGGACGATTATTCCAAGAAGAAATGGGTACCAGGTGAAACACATTTTCTACCATAATGTGTACTGAATTTAGGTAAGAAGTCACATTGGGGCACATCTCTAAAACTGTATTTATGGATGGAACAATTAATTTTTCTGATACATAAGTAGGACTCTGGTTGTTTGCTGTTTTGTAACTATGGCATAACCAGTGAAATATATGCCTGAAAGATGGGGATGACCAATTAATTTGATGCAGTAAAGTGCAATGGTGCTCATCCCATTTTGATTTTAGGATAAAAAGGAGTAAGTGAAAGCAACCAGTACTTAAGGGGAAAACATATGAGTAAGGGGTATGCTGAAAAATGGTATTGCCTTATTCCAGAATAGGAGAATGGCTTGACCATTAATATGATTATGGTCTAGGCTTGACAAGCAGTGTCTTGCATGTTTTAAATGCCTCAGGCATTGACAGACTTTGGAAACAGTTTTGCCAATGTGTGATTTAAAGGTCAAAAAAGAATCAAAAGTAAGATTGAGGTATCTGAATTCATTAACAAGCTCCATGGAGTCATTGTTTAAACAAATTGAAAAATAATTGGTTGCCAAAGGCAGTGAATACTGGGACCCAAACAGCATTGCTTGACTCTCCTTGCTGTTTAGAAATAGTAGATATCAGGAACCATTTCACCACTTTGTTAAAGTCACCCTGCAGAATTGAGGCAAAAGAAGAAGGAGATTTGTGAGCACAGAAAAGCTCAGTATCATCAGCTTGAAGTCTAACTGAGTTAAAATCCACACCAGAATTTAGTGGATCTTGGAAAAGGTTGAATAGGATAGGACCAAGAATAGATCCTTGTGGGAACCAAATAAAAATAGGAAGTGGAGAGAAAAGATAGCCATTCCAAGAAACAGACTGAGTTCTGCCATGTAGGTAAGATAAAAAACTGCTAGTGACACTTGAAGAAAAGCCATAGGAGGAAAGACAAGTTAGAATCAAAGAGGACTTATCACACTGAAGGCTTCTGACAGATCTGTGAATACAAAACCAGCAAGACTCCCTTTATCAAGAGCCCTTGGGACTGAGTCATGAACATCAGTCAGAACTGTTTAGGTGGAGAAGTTAAGCATTAAACATGACTGGAAATTAGAAAGAACCTGATAATTAGACAGATAATTGGTAATCTGAGAAAGAACTATATTTTCCATAAATCTGGAAGCTTTGGGGAGCAAGGAAATGGGACAGTAATTCTCTACTGAACTGGTATCCTCACCCTTGTGGAGAGTGATAACTAAAGAATATTTCCAAGCTGAGGGAAAGGTTTGATAAATTAAATATAAAGGTTAAAGGATGGGTGAGGATATCAGCACTGGATTTAATTTAAAAGAATTATCTTAATTGGCAATTCCCTTTGCAGTGTCCTCTCTCAAGGTGTATAACAGTTTGAATACTTAATTGGTCTTTACAGACCTAAAATAAAATGTAGGTGTTAAAAGAGAAACACTGCAAGGAGTTTGTGAAATATGCCATCAGAAAATAGTTCAGCCTTGGCTAGCAACATCACAGGAGCCTCATAGAAAAATGAATCAAACTTATCACAAGCACCCTCCTAGGAGTAAGCTGTACAACCACCATCGGACACATCTATGGTGGAAGATTCTGAAGGCATCTTCCAAACAGGATATACTATGCACCAAAATCTTTGGGGATTATTTCTAGCATTAGCTAAATTTACTTTAAAAAGGATGATTTTGATTTCCTGACAATTGAGACATGGTAATTTCAGAATTTTCAAAAAATTGGCCAGGACTCGGGTATACCCGATTCTTTGGCCTTTTGATCTAGTTTGCCTTAAATCATTAATTGATTAAGAATGAAAGGAGTGACACAAGGTATGTTCCTAAATACCTGGTTTTTTTTTTCAAGAAAATGAGCATGCTGGTCACAGATTGAGTAAAATTGCTTAAAAAATAATGCCAGGCTAGATCCACATTTGAGAAAGAAAACAACTCCCTCCAGTTAATTTTTGTTAAACTAAGATGATATGCTTCCAAATTGAAATTCATAAAACAATGAAATCAAAAAGTTTGGGGAATACATTTGAGAGGAGAAAGATTAACTTTGCAAAAGGTAATGATATGGTTGCTAACCCTTACAGAAATATAGGTGTGCTGTGTACATACAGAATGCATGCCACACGCTTAATTATGCAATGTTTGCATGTGGTTTGCATACACTAAGTGAATATATGTGAGCCAGGTCTAAAAGGCAAATCAGGTTTGCATGTTGCAAGATTGACATGTGCACAGCAGGTAAAATGGTGTGAACATCTTCTAAAAATTATATCAGGTTCACTTGTTGCATGCTTGACTTGAATGCAGCAGTTAGCTAGTGTGAATATCATTTAAACATCACATCAGGTTCGCTTGCCACATGCTTGACATGTGTGCAGCAGCTAAGTGGTGCAAATTTCATCTAAAAAGCACATCAGTTTCTATTTCTTATGCTACTGCTAGCAATTAGTCACTAAAATACATTTCATTTGAATTCCCATAAAAATTAGGCAAACTCATTAATTCTGATCCTTTTGCAAGTTGTTTAATGGCTTTTGATTTTTGTCATTAAATTTCCATTATTCTGTAAAGTGTTGTTTGCTCATTGCATTAAATGCCTAGGATATAGCCATCCATTATCCCCCATTCCAGATGTTTGAAAATGGGCCTCTGTGTTGTGAAGCCTATCCTTTTTGTTTTGGACCATGCAAATCTTTTATACATACAGTATTTAGTTCTACAAATGTGTTTTTCCATGACTGTTTTATCTAACTTACTTTCCCCTTTGTCATTCTGTATTGAGCATGTACACTATGACCATGGTCAGCACTGTTTGTGCTGAGTAGGGTCATGGAAGCATGCACCATACCTCACATTTTGTCACTGAAATGAGAGACATAGACACTCACAATGAGGAACACTAACCCACATGATGATCAGGACACATCATGAAACATGGTGATACGGTAGCTCAGAACACAGTGAAAACCATTGTATTAGCACCTGAGAATGAATTTCTACCACTAAGCAGGGCTGCCATTTAGGTAGGGCAGAGGGGTGCAGTTGCCCCCCTCCCCCTGTATTTGTGCCTAGGATGTTCTTATGGTGTGGCAGTAATGGCTTTAAATTTGGATTTAATCTTTTGCACAATAAGTGCCCACCCTGCCTGTGTTTGCTCATGCTGTAGGTACTCTCCAGATTTCATTGTGTCTGTACCTTTTGCCCACACTCTTCACCTATTAGCGGCAGCACAATCACATGTGATGTGGTTGAGCTCCAGCCAAGAAGGAGTGCATTAGCCTTGCAAGTACTACGCTGTGTTTCCAACCACAGAGTAGACAGGCTGAACACTACAGCTCAGCTTGGAGGAGTCAGTGAGCACTGAACTCTCAATAGCAGTTTTGTGGCAGCATATTTTTGTTGTTCTACTCTTAGTGAGTCTCCATCTCCCCTGGTTGCTGAAGGGGCAGAGGGTGAGCTAGAAGTTAACTCAAGACTAGGCTACCTACTTGCTCTACTAGGCTTGACTTACAAAAAAAAATAAAAAATAGTACAGACCCCCATGGCAGCAAGCTGGGCTTAGCAGCAGTGGTGACAGCAGTGTGGGTGGCCTTCATATGCCTTGATCAGTGTAGTGTGGCAGCAGCCACTGCAGCAACCAAGCAAGAAGGAAAAAACACAGGTTGGGTGGATCCATATGATGAGGTGACTTGGTCGTGGACCACATTGGGGACCAGTGATGGTTGGTTCTAGAATTCAGCTTTTGGTGAAGGAGAGAGGGGGAGTGGACTGAAAAGTGGGCTGGTGGCACACTATAACAGGCTGCAGGTTCTGGCCAGATGGCCATGTAAGTAAAAGTAAATCATTTTTTTTACAGGAGGATTGGGGAAGGAGGAAGGACTTAAATATTGATGTGTTTTTCACGTTTCTTCACCTTTGGGCAGCTTCATGACCCATAGGGAATGGGTATTGAATGTAATGGTATCAGGGAGAAAAACTGGAACAAAATTCTATTTTTTTTGGGGGAGAGGGCTGAACTTCAGCCAGGAAAGAAATTGGATAGTAACTGGGTGGGTTTAAGCCCAAATCTGATGCACTGCTCTGGGGTATATACAGATGAATCTTATACATTTAAATTTTTCCTGATTTGCATATCACGTTTCAGTAAAACCAAATAAGTTGACCTTTTAGAGATGTTACAGACATACTAGAGTTATCCCTTGCATTCATGGGCAGTTAAGCGGTATGGCAAGCACAGACTATTAGAGCCAAACTATAGTCAGGTTTATGCCCCCCCCCATGAAGCTGACCTCCACATCCCCATGCTCATGCACATTTTGACAAAAGGCAAAGGATCCTGCAGGGATGTGCACCATTGAAATGAATGGGGGTATTTTTTAATTACTATTTTATACATTATTGATGGAGAGTTAGAGATTAATGAAGGCCACTGCTCGACTAACAAGGGCCTTGTTAGTAGAACAGTGGCCTTCATTATTCTCCAACTCACTGTCATAACATATAAAATAGTAATAGACAATAATTCCATTCATTTCAAGGGGGTACACCCCAGCACTCTGATCTATGGACATCATCTCTTAAAGACACATGCCTCTGGATCCTAGTACTCAAGTAAGAGACTTTTCGACTTTTTACTTACATCTATACTTGGTGGGTTGTCTGTAGCAGCATGGTCATACCTGCTACAGTGAGAATGTGTGTATGTGTGTGTGTGTGTGTGTGTGTGTGTGTGTGTGTGTGTGCGTGTGTGCATAGGAGGGGAGAACTGGCCATGTGTGTGTGTGTGTGTGTGTGTGTGTGTGTCAAGTTATTGTTTTGTTTGTGTTTGCACCTTAAAGTCTGTATTCATGTAAGCATTCAAAACTATGAAGGAAAAATAGTAGAAGTACAGGCCAGACAGAAGTAATTAAGTGATTTTGTGGGTAGGTTTGTGTACTGGGGGTGGGAAAAACATGTGTTTCCATTGGTATGTGTGCTACAGTTTAACTGTGAAAATAAGATGAGGGAGAGAAGAAAACTGAAAAACATACACTGGCTTCAAGCATGCCACATGCATCCAGATGTATTCAGATACAGTATGTATTGAAGTACAAGCAAACCATATGTGTGCAGGCAGTATCACTTAGTGGTCAAAGGCACTGAACTGCAAACCAGGAGACTTGGATTCATGAAGACCTGGGTTTGAATCTCAACTCCCACTTGTGTATGGTATGATCCTGAGCAAGTCACTTAACTTTTATGTGTGCAGTTATCAGTGACCACTTGCTTTTTTGCACGCATGCCACATGCATGCAGTCTTTCCCAATTTAACATAAAAATTATGGTTTCTACACTTGCTTGCTTCATGCATGCCATATGCATGCAGTTGGTTCCAATTTAACATTTAAATCATACTTGCAGCATGCATATCACTTGGGTAGTTTTATGTGTGCACCGTGAAAACATTTCATACACTTATTTGTAAAAGTTTCTCTGGCAACCAAAAACACTAAATGGGCACTCATAGGAAATGAACATAAGATCTAAAATAGTGGAAACACCACAGGTTGTATAAAATCATGAAGTCTCATGAATTAACTTTTTCAGGCCTAGGGGAGCAAGATAGTTGTTCAATGTAAACCCCCTACTAGAGGGCCAATTTGCATTAAAATCACCCAATAAGGCTAAGTATTGAAAGTCACCCAGGTCCTGAGTCAATTAACACATGCAGGAAAATTTTACTGGTTTCAATTGGGGGGTAGCAGTATAGACTGCCAGCTAAGGCTCTGTACACATTGTGGATCTTAAAATGGTTTAAGTGCCTTAAAACAGCTAGACTATGAGCCCCTTCAAACATTTTAACAGGAATGTTTTTAAACCTTTCTAGATCCCTAGTCTTAAAACCATTTTAGACAAAGTTTTATAGCTACCATAGTCTTGCTCACATGTCTGGACAGGGGTAAAAACAATTTAATCTGTAATGGTTTAACTAAAACAATACTAGCTGTAGTGTGTACAGGTAAGCACAGTTATGTGTACTGGAATTAACAGGAAACAGTTACAGAGAGAACAGGTTTACCACCAGCAGTGTGGACACACTTACAGTAACTGTTATCAAAAATGGTTACTGAAAAGTGTGGATACACTGAAAAGGTTCTCTGGAATGGTTTATCTAAACTGGTTTTAAAAATGATTTAAAAAACAGTTTTGCAGTGTGTACAGGGCCTAAAAATTCCCTCCCAGACAATATTTCCCTAAAGGGAAACAACAATAGAAGTGATCAGGCAACACATGGTGTCTGAGCGGACAAGTGAGTATGAAATCACTTCCATGTCTGTTCCTGTCAGATCTAATGACAGTATAATCAGAAAGGTTAAAATCTCCGTTTTGAATGGTGGAATCTAGCTATGTTTTAGATAAGGCAAGGATGGAAGGATGTGTGGCAAGGGACCAACACACAAGAAGGTCTCTTTTGGGAAGAAAATGAACATTTGAATGAAAAAAAAAACTGAGTTCTTGCTGTTGGGGGTCTGGAGTTGGAATCTATATCACCTGCCACCAGGAGAAAAAGAAAAGTAAACCAGTAGTACTTTATAAAAAAGGATATATGTTAAGCCTTTGTATGCCAGTGTAACCACCTAGGATTTTTAATAACAGTACTAAAGGAACAGCATGTTATTCTGCACAGAATTAAATGACTTGAGTGGCCCAAAGAGATAATGTCAGAACATGGTGGTGGGATAGAAAAGGCAAACTTATCCCTGCTCTGCTAAAACGTAACATGGTATAAGATGAATAGATGAAATTAAATGTAATGCTACAACAATAAGGAATCACATGACTACTTAAACAGTTTGTATTCCTAAGGTTAATAAGACTGTCAGAAATGTCTGCCATCTAATTCAAAAGGAGGTGAAATATCCAAGCAAAACAATTAAGCAACAGAAAGTGCAACAGCATCAAATAAGCTAAATTCAATGTTTGGTGACTAGAGTCGTGTTTGTGTATACTGTTGAACTTTGGCCTTTCTTAATTCCTACCCTTGGTAGATAAGCCGGGTAGTGTGTATGGAACAGAAGGCCCAGCACCATGGGTGATTAGAGTGCTGGAGGAGGAGGAGGAACTGGAAGATGGTGGATGTTTCATGACACACTAGGAGAGAGCTGCTGGGAGAGGCTGACTTTTATTTGGAATGTAGGAGGAGCCTATTCCCCTACACTGAACCTCTGGCTTCTGCCCTCCCATTCAGTGTTTAGTGAATGAAGTAGTGTTCATGTAAACTGTTAAATTTTGTCCTTTCTCTATTTCCACTCTTGATAGATGAGCTTGGTAGCATGTAGGTCATAGCAGGCCCCAAAAGATTACATCAGCAAACTCATGGAGAGTGTGTCCAGTAGCACACAGGATAAGAAAAAAAACATGTATAGGAAACCTCTGAGGACCAATGGCTACCAACCTGTACATCCTCAGGGCAACTTAAGAGGAGATGATCCTAAATACTTTCACTGATTTCTGATTCTGTTTTAGAATATAGTGTTCACAGTGTGATGAAGTCTATCTTCCAGGTCTCTATATGATGTGTGTGTAGGAAAGTGATTCTTGAGGCTGAAGAAGTAGATCCAATCTGAATGAATGTCCAGATGATGAATATGTATTAATTCCAGACATTGAAGAAAGGTTCAGACATGATCCAGGAACTATTTTGTGGTTACAAGTAATTGCTTATTGAAGGTAAACAGAGGATGTGATGAATCTGAGCATGAAGAAGAGTACACGTATGTCTAGTTGAGTTGCCAAACTCCAGTAATTATAGGATGGTTATTAGCTTATGTGTACTCCTTAATCTAATCTGTCAGTCTTTGAAGAAGATAATGGCAAGATGTAATGATCAGCCCCTTTTGTTTTCTAAATTGGTAATTTTAAGGACATTAACAAAGAAGAATGATGAGACAGTGAATTCTCCAGGATGCAGGAATCAGAAGAAGTCTAGACAAAATAGTGGAAGAAACCATGATGTTCAAGGTACAGTCAAATGGATCCGTGTTCAGTAAATCCACTACATTTCATTATTGAAGCATCTAAAAGGAGACAACAAGGAGTTTGAGTGATTGAAGCTCTTTGGATAGCCAGCCTGAAGGGTGTAACTGGAGGATTGAAAAACAGTGAAGGCAAGGATGGAGTAGGCTGTAAGGACAATAACTAAATAACTGATAGGTTATAGCTTAATAGTTCTGTATGACAGTTTTGAGGTCTGATGACAAGGTAGAAATGCTAAACATGTTTTACATGGGCACATATTCAGGAAGGACTGACGCGCAAAAATGGGGATGCATTTCTTGCTGTAGTATAAATTACTTGGGTGGCAGGGGCTAAGGTGGCCCATATGGCGCTGACTTGCTGGTGATTAAATTTCAACATGTTATAAGGCCACTAGATAAAAGGAGAAGTCTTAACTGAGTCTGCTGCCTGATTGAGCAATGAAAGGTCTGACAATGGAAACAGTATAACCCATCAACTGCATCATTTGCACAGTCCGATATGAAACTGTTGCACTGTGAAGTTGTGATAAAGAGATAACCAAGTCATTTGTGCTTGGACAGCATGATGGAATGGAAAGAAGACTTGCCCTTGGTGATGGTATTCACTAAGAATTTAGTATAGGGAAAGATAGATACTGTCTGAAGGAACAACTGATGGCCCCAAGGAAGGTGACTGGCACCGTTGGGTATGACTTCATTAAGTACTACAATATCCGGAGGCCAGGGAGCAGCAATCCAGGGTTGCACAAAGATAGCAGGGTAGCCATGTATTGGAGATATATTGGTGTATCAGGGAGAAAAGGAGCTGTAAGGACCACATAGTAAGGATTAGGAAGGAGGGGGGGTTGGGTGGAAGCAAGGTGCGATAAGGTGGAAGCACTAAATGAGTACTTCTGCTCAGTATTTACTAAAGAGAAGAGGGGTGACACCCAAGGTGGGAGAAATGGCAGAAGCGGGGGATGGTGACAGATGGGAAATCATGGAGAGCAGAGTTCGAGAGGGTTTGAAGACACTGAGGGTGGACAAGGCGCCAGGCCCAGATGGCATCCACCCCAGGGTACTAAAGGAGCTGGCAGAGGTCCTTGCAGGACCTTGGCAGACCTATTTAATGCCTCACTACACTGGTGTGTACCTCAGGACTGGAGGATGGCTCATGTGGTGCCCCTCCACAAGAGTGGCCCCAAGGATGAACCAGGAAACTACAGACCAGTGAACCTCACATCCATCTTGGGTAAGCTAATGGAGACTCTACTGAAGGAGAGGCTAGTGGCCCTCCTAGAGGCCAAAGGACTACAGGACAGCAGACAGCATGGCTTCATACGTGGCAGATCCTGCCAAACCAACCTGGTCGAGTTCTATGACTGGGTAACTAGGCAACTGGACAGGGGCCATGCAGTGGATGTCCTGTATCTGGACTTCAGTAAGGCATTCGACAGTGCCACATGGAAGGCTGGGAAGGAAGTTAGTAGGCACAGGGGCGGGTGCAAAGCTGGTGAGATGGGTAGGAAACTGGCTGCAGGGAAGGCAACAGAGGGTGGTGGTGGGTGGGGAGCTCTCACACCCAAGGGCAGTGATGAGCGGTGTTCCACAGGGCACAGTGTTGGGACCAGTGTTGTTTGGGATATTCATTGCAGACATATCATGGGACATCAAGAGCAAGATCAGTCTGTTTGCTGATAATACCAAGGTAGGCGCAGTGGTGGATAACCTAGGGGGATGGCAGGGGTTGCAGGATGATCTGGCAAAGCTTGAAACCTGGTCAGACACCTGGCAACTGGGCTTTAATGCCAAAAAGTGCAAGGTGCTGCATTTTGGGATGAAGAACCCATGGAGGAGTTACCAGCTAGGGGGAATGCAGCTAGCCCAGACAGAGGAGGAGAAGGATCTGGGT
This sequence comes from Neoceratodus forsteri, assembly GCA_016271365.2. Taxonomy (NCBI): domain Eukaryota; kingdom Metazoa; phylum Chordata; order Ceratodontiformes; family Ceratodontidae; genus Neoceratodus; species Neoceratodus forsteri. The sequence continues at coordinate 72,556,816 of CM057456.1, read as the reverse complement.
GTGCTCATTACAGGGTCAATGAACAACTCAGCACAATGTAGGAAGGCAGCTGCAAAGGCCAACAAAATGCTGGGTTGTATTGCAAGGGGTATATCCTCGAGGAGGGAGGAGGTGATTCTGCCACTGTATAGGTCATTAGTTAGACCACACCTGGAGTAGTGCATGCAGTACTGGTGTCTGTATCTGAAGAAGGACATTAAGTTACTGGAGCGGGTGCAGTGCAGAGTGACAAAGATGATCAAGGGGCTGGGGGACTTATCATACAAGAGGAGGTTGAAGGAGTTGAACATGTACTCACTGGAGGAGAGGAGAGACAGGGGTGACATGATTGAAACCTTTAAATACATGAAAGGAATAAACAAGACGGGTACAGAGGGGCTGTTCAAAGTAAGGAGGAGGGCCACCAGGGGCCATGATATGAGACTGGAGCGAGGAAGGTTCAGGAGGAGATGAGGAGACACTTTTTACAGAGGGTGGTGGCTGGGTGGAATCGTTACCTGCTGAAGTGGTATGCAGTAGAACAGTGGACTGCTTCAAGCGAGGATGGGACAGGACAGGGAGGGTTAATGAAGGGAAGGGTGGGAGGGAGGGCAGCTGCAAATAAGGGGTGCTAGCTGCACATTCGAGCACACTTGATAGACCTCTAGGCCTTTATCTGCTGGCAAATTTCGTATGTTCATATGTGTATATTCTGAAGTGCAAGACAGAAGAAAGGTCTTTGAAGAACATCAGCCAGTTATTCCAGGAAAGTATAATTCAGACCACATGGACAAATCTGATTTAACGCTGCTGAGAATTGGATATGATCGTGCAATTTGGAAATTGATGATGCCAGTGCCAATAGGTAGGAATGAAAGACATACCTTGGTGAATTACCAGTTAGTGCCTGTTGCATAACATCCATGGTCATGGGGTGTAAACTGTACATACAGCTATGTGTGATGCTATCTACCTGTGTGCTGCTGATTTCCACCACCCATGTCCCTCAGGCTGTGCAGTGTGTCTGCCTCCCACAGTGAGAAGTCATTCCACAAATGTGTTAATTGGCTGGTGGTCTGCTTCATCCTTGAGAGTTTTTGAAGTTTAGCAGCTATACTGCACCAAATCCTGACCCTAGACATAGCGGTGTGCCTGCTGCTGCCACAAAGCTGATGAGGAGAGCAGTCTCCTCATCACTGAAATTTGGTGCTCTTGTCCATGATCCTTCCATGTTTGTACCTGAAATAGAGCACCTAGCTTCTTGCAACATAGTAGTGGTGGTGGATCTGCCCAAGTTGGCACCAAGCATGATGTGAGTCTGCTGAATGTGTCAGACCACTGTATTCTACACTCTGATGCATCACTTTTTATGCCAGCTGAGTCATTTTTGATACATGTTCAGCATGTGTCATCTTTCTGCCATTCTATGACTAGAGATAGAACGAAATTAAATTCTGCTGGTTAAGTGAATGCAAAGTGGCCACTTTGCATTGTCCTAGTGCTACATGAAGTGACCATAGCAAAGTGCTTACTTCGCTATGTTATTATGACTTTGTGTTGTCATTCCACCTTAATGCGAAGTAAGGTGAAGTGACAATATAGGCAGCCCCCCACACATCTCATGGCTTACTGTACTGTGTCACATGCTTTTGCCAGGCAGGAAGGAAGTAATTCATACAAGCAGATACTTTCTCCTGTGCTATGTAACAGAGAGGAGGCATTTTGTGTAGGAGAGAAGAGGTTTGTTGTTGTTCTTAAACGTGAATATATGATAAAACTCAAAAGCTTTTTTAAAAGCTAATTGTTTAGGGATTTTTTTGTACTGTTTTGGCAGTTAATTTTTTCTTGTGGTGACTGATGTCTTTGTTTTATAAGTTTTGTTGTGTGTGTGTGTGTGCCTGTGTTTTGTGAGTGTGTGTTCTGTGTTGTGTAGTGTGTGTGAAGTCGTTGGTGATGGCGTTGCTAGTCGGAGAGGAAAGGAGGGATTTTTTTGAAATGGAGCAGGGACAGTATGTGGACCATCCAAGTCAGGACTCAGAGGGAATGTGTGGAACTGTGCCTGGGGAAGTGGAGCCATGTGGCAGCATTGCTGGTAGGAGGGGAGTAGTGAACATGCATGGGGGGCATGGCCGGGTGGTGTTGGACTGCTCTAAAGTCTTTGGTCCTCCCCTGGAACCAGTAAAACCACCACGTCCACCAAGTCCAACACCACCACCACCAGTGGCAGCTGCAGGAGCTCCTGCAGCACCTCCTCCACAGCAGCAGGTTGAGCCCCGCTGTGACCATGCTGCCAGTACTGTATCTACCCCTCCCGTGCCTGGTTCCCCCCGCAGATCCCCAGTTTGGAAATTTTTCAACTATCTCGGGGGGGACAGCAGCTTTGTGGTATGTATACTTTGTGGGGTGGAAGTGCGTCGTTGCCCCTAGGGGACACATATGGGGACTAAGGGCCAGTACACCCATATGTTGAACCACCACAAGGTGGAGTGGCAAGCTGCAACAGAACGGGCCAGGCCTACACTTGCTGGCCCTTCTGTGGCAGTGGCAGAGGGTGCTGCACTTGTGTATCACCACAGCAGGAGGAGGGCCACAGCAGCAGCTGCTCCACCACCAACACCAGCACCATCCTCACCACCACCTCTACCTGGTGTACCACCACCAATGGACTCCACAATGTCTGCAACTCAGGCAGATATAGTGCTTTTGTGGGCTGTGGTGAAAGAAAACAATGTGATGGTGGGTGCTGTCTAGCAGCAGTTGAAACAGATAGAGCAACACCAGTTACAGATTGTGTCGATGCTCCATCTACTGCTGGACAAGCAGGGGATCCTCATTAGCTTTTTTTGCAGCACACCTCCCCCCCACCACTGTAGTGTTTTGTCTTTTGTTTAATAACAGAGAGGGAGGGCCACAGTTGCAGTTTCAATATATACATACACATACATACATACATGCTCCTTATTGCCCTGTTATAATCCGGTGATTCAGTAATATTTACTTTCTGTTGTGGAGTGGTTTTGGAAAAACAGGACTGAGCAGTGCAAGTATAATGTGCTAAATTGCATGTGTGCAGTCAGTGTTGTTTTGTGTGTGTGTGTGTGTGTGTGTGTGTGTGTGTGTGTGTGACATCAGACATTGTCCAGAATCTTGCAAGCATATATATGCTGACTTGTTGCAGTGTTTATGGTATAAAGAATAGAGCTAAAAATATATAACATATATTGTATTGTCACCGTCATCATTATCAGCGGACTAAGTGATATGATATTTTTTCAGAGGTGTCTGGCAAGAGTGCAACTTAGTCACATACTGCACACATGACATTTAGGAGAACATGTGGTTTTTGTGCTATTATCTCCGCAAAGTCATGTGTGCACTGTGAGTGACTGAGGTGCACAGTGGCCAGAAACCTCTGAAAAAAATATCATATCACTTACTTCACCGGTGCTGATGGTACAAATAAAATATACGTCATATATTCTTTCTTGTTTTTATTTTTTAGATACTGCAATAAGTCACACCATATATATATGTTTGCACAAAGCTGGACAATGTCTGCACACACAAGAAAGAACACTGACGGCACACATGCAGTTTAGCACAGCATACTTGGACTGCTCTCAGTCCTGCAATGACAAACACTTCATGAGTCCCGACACAAAGTAAACATTACTGAGGGTCCAGAAATATTTATTTTTGAAATAGACATTAATGCAGCAGTGCAACAATCTGGTGAAAATTTTGACCTATATGTTTTATGCTATTTTACATTGCCACTTGTCTTACCTCCTGACTTGTATCATATGATACGATTCTTTCCAGTATTTGAGTCTGCTTTAGTACTTTTTTCATGTCTGAAATAATAAAATGAGCGCCCCTTTTAATACAGTGCAGATCAGGTCTTCATCAGTATTTTCTACTGTTTTTGTCCATCAGTTGTTTATATATCACTCCTGTTGTGAGTAAAATTAACAGTTATGCAGCAGGCAGTGTTTTCTGACTCGCAGAACAATATTTGTTCAAAAACAGCTGTAGATACTGATGAAAATCTGGTCTGAGCCATATTAAAAGGAGTGCTCCTTTTATTTTCAGACATGAGGAAAAGTACTGAAGCAGACACAAATTGTGAAAAGAAGGGTATCATACAAATCAGGAGGTAAGTGGCTGGCAATCTAAAATAGCATAAAAAAGTATAGGTCCAAATTTTTACCGGATTGTTATACTGCTGCTTTAATTTATAATTTAATTTGGACATTATGTGCTCACAACACACAAAATGCAACTGTCTTGTGTCCAGAAAATTCCCAAGTGCTGAAGAAGTGAAATGGAAGCAGTACACCACATGCAAAGTCCCCCAGAATATATTGCACAGTCACTCATACACTCAGTGGTCTCACAGAGTCCCCAGAATTTTTCTGCATCCCCAAAATGCAACTGTCTTCTGTCTAGAAAATTCCCAAGTGCTGATGAAGTGAAATGGGAGCAGTTCACCAATTGCAAAGTCCCCCAGAATGTATTGCACAGTCACTAATGCGTGCAGTGGTCCCTCAGAGTCCCAGAATTTTTCTGTATTCCCAAAATGTAACTGTCTTGTGTCCAGACAATTCCCAAGTGCTAACGAAGTGAAATGGGAGTGGTACTCCACATGCAAAGTCCCCCGGAATGTATTGCACAGTCACTCATGTGTGCAGTGGTCACACAGAGTCCCCAGACTTTTTTTGCATCCCCAAAATGCAACTGTCTTGTGTCCAGAAAATTCCCAAGTGCTGACAAAGTGAAATGGAAGCATTACACCACAGGTAAAGTCCCACAGAATGTATTGCACTGTCACTCATGCACACAGTGGTCACACAGAGTCCCCAGAATTTTTCTGCATTCTTAAAATGCAACTGTGTTGTGTCCAGAAAATTCCCAAGTGCTGTCAGATTGGAGTGTTACACCACATGCAAAGTCCCCCAGAATGTATTGCACAGTCAGTCATGCACACAGTAGTCACACTGAGTCACCAGAATTTTTCTGCATCCCAAAAATGCAACTGTCTTGTGACCATAAAATTTCCAAGTGCTGACAAAATGAAATGGGAGCAGTACACCACATGCAAAGTCCTCCAGAATGTGTTGCACAGTCACTCATGCGTGCAGTGGTCATACAGAGTCCACACATTTTTTTTGCATCCCCAAAATGCAACTGTCTTGTGTCCAGAAAATTCCCAAGTGCTGACAAAGTGAAATGGGAGCATTACACCACATGCAAAGTCCACCAGAATTTATTGCGCAGTCACTCATGTGCACAGTGGTCCCACAGAGTCCCCAGAATTTTTCTGCATCCCCAAAATGCAACTGTCTTGTGTCCAGAAAATTGACATACTATGATAATGATGTCATGATGCACAGTGTCTTGCCAAAGAGTGTGAAGGAGGGATAACATGACATGAATCCATTCAGTGTTCCATCAGAAATGATGACTGTGAGAGAACTGTTGCTTGTCCAAAGTCTGCTGCAATTCCTGCGAATGCTATGCAACCACCTGAACCGGATGGAAAGGTGCCCTTTGTGTGTACACTAATAGTAGCCTTGGTGAGTTGATATATACATATATATATATATATATATATATATATTAGAGGCAAAAAACTCTGTTTAATGCATTAGTTAGGGTTGTTCCACAGCGACAAAAGTGAGGAAATTCGCTGTTAGGGTCGAAAACCCTAACTCAGAATTCACCCCCCACCCAGCACCACACACACACACACACACAGACACACACACATACATACAAGTATGGGGGAGGACCAAGTCAACACAACCAATGACAGACATCCAGCAGCAGGTGACAGAAATAACAAACAATTGTCTAAATGTACTACGAGACATCCCCACCCACCTGACCAGGTACTGCATGCTCAGTGGAGATCAACAGCAAAACTGAGGCCATGTACACCAAATGTACACATCCCTGATTGCAGCTGCACACAACGTACCACACTTAGTAGTTGCATGGCCTTACCTACCGATGCCCCACACCACACCACAACTGCCGTTAGTCAATATAAATGTTGAAGGTGCATGATGACAGTTGTAGAAAGGTTTTAACACTAGTGAGTATACATTAAGAGAAGTACATAAATTAACTATTAGACACTAGCATGCTCAAGATAAAAGTAGTGTTACATTTAGTATGTGATTTACATAGTAGTACATTTACTGCAACTGTTTACTCAAGATAGAGAGGCTGATGTAAACGTATGGAAAAGCATTGCCTGTTCAACGCTGTGAAATTTGTACTGCCAGTATCAGATGCATTCTTACTGATGAAGGTGTACTGCTGATGTACATACATAGACCTTCAGTGTGTTTCAATACTAAAGATGCAGTAAGTATTCTTTGTAAGAAACAGTGTAATTGCATTGATCAGGCCAAGCAACTTCTAAATATCATAGCACTACTGTGCCAACAATGACGTACCTGTATCGGAGATGTCTATAGGATAGATTTTCCTGTAGGCACTTACTGAGTATGTTGTACCTGAGAAAGACAATCTCATTGCATCTGCGATGACTAACTTATTCAAATAGTGATATATTTACTATTGTTGCAATGAGTGATCTATGCCATTTATGGAAACAGTGTAATTTTTTTAACAGTTGTTTCATACTTAGGCTGTATGCCTAGTGTTTGAGTTTGCCACACTTCTGTCACTGATGCTATCAAAGTGATAACTATGTTAATTGTAGTACAACAGGAATCAAGTAGGTATAGTGTAGATATAAACAGAATGTCTTTTAGTATTGATTTCACTCACAATGAGATAAGTGTACTAGGACAGCAGGGGTTATTCTCTATCACTGACTCTGTCAGTTATAATCACACTAAGGTTTCGATGACTGTAATGATCAAGTTACACTGTTCACCTTCATGAGTTCATATTCACAGCCATTCTCCAGTAACTAGACAGTGTATGGTGTAACTGGGTGGGACACTGTGTTGCAAAGCTGCTGCAGTGCCTAGCAGAGGGAGAGTATCTACTCATAAAGACAATTAAGCAATAAGGCATGACCAACAGTTATGTTAAATGGTCTGTTAATCACCCTGTAGGGGTTTAATGTTGAATGAGGCATAGCCGAGTGCCACATGTCGCTAGATAGTGATAAACTGACCATTAACATAATACCTGGGAGTGGCTTATTGCTATCATAATAAAACTGTTTTTTTAAACAACATTAAACCATGTTCATGATATGGTTAGGCTCTACATGTATCTTAATAAAAACTAAACATAAGGCTGTTACAATGTTTAAAGTCAATTAGAAAGCTGCATTTCTCAAACCCTTGTTATAATCAGAGATATTTTACCTGTACAACTCCTTGGTTTTGCTCAACTCTATTGCTCAGGTGGCCCACCACATGTGGTGTGGTCTGGTGTGGGGCATTGGAAGGTAAGGTCATGCAACTACTAAGTGTGGTACGTTGTGTGCAGCTGCAATCTGGGATGTGTACGTTTGGTGTACATGGCCTCAGTTTTGCTGTTGATCTCCACTGAGCATGCAGTACCTGGTCAGGTGGGTGGGGATGTCTCATAGTACATTTAGACAATTCTTTGTTATTTCTGTCACCTGCTGCTGGATGTCTGTCATTGGTTGTGTTGACTTGGTCCTCCCCCATACTTGCATATGTGTGTGTGTGTCTGTGTGTGTGTGGTGCTGGGTGGGGGGTGAATTCGGAGTTAGGGTTTTCAACCCTAACAGTGAATTTCCTCACTTTTGTCGCTGTGGAACAATTCTAACTAATGCATTAAACGGAGTTTTTGCCTCTAATATATATATATATATATATATATATATATATATATATGTATTTTCTAGGTGGGATGTTGACATACAGTATATATACATATATATATATATATATATATAGATATATACGTGTACTCATTGTATTGCTTTGTATCACAGGTCACATACTGTTGGCATGCACATTCTTGTGCTTGATGAGAAATTTTGGCGTTGAAATTGGAAAAGGGATACTCTCAAGCCAATGAAGGTAAATATTTTGTTTTTTTGGGGTGGAAGCATATTTGCAAGTAGGTCTCATTAATGGTTTATTATTTGGTTACTTCTTCACAGATTTCATCCGCTTCCTTCTTCAGTCCAATAATGATGGTCATGGCTATCATTGATTCAAACGACTTCTGCTTGTTGCATGTCTGCCCAGCCTGGGGTGGGGGCATGATGTTGAAGAAGTTCTTTGGATAAGGCAACTATGACACCACAACGCATCTGGACATTTCCTAAAAAAAGAAATGAAGGACTTATTACAACTTGATTGCAGCAGTAAGACATTATGTTTAAGCCATGGCTGTTCCACCACAGGTATCTGGATTAACACAGATAGCAAGTTGTCCCACTGGAATCATCAGATCACAATTTAATTTAATACTAGGCTGTGTAACAAATACACTGTGTCAGTGTTCCTGTGTCTCAACTCAAGTTACATTTTAAAACCACATCTTGTCAAGTAAAAGTAACACAAACTGAGTTCAACTTTTTCAACACTGTCATGGCTGCACAGCTGCAAATTTGGAATACAGTGCATGATATGTTGCAAAAATATTTTTTGTGATGTACATGTCACCTAGTTTATGAATCATCAGTCAGGATTTTTGCACTGTTATGAAAAAAAAAGTAACAGAAAAAATAAAATTGATATACCTACCAGTATGGATTGGAAATAGATATCCCATAGGTTCCTGTAGACAGTAGTGCTGCTGTTCCATTGATACAGTGCTTCAGTGAAGGAGAGTCGTTTGTTGTTAACCTGTAAAATAACAAAATAAGTTGACTGTATGTGTTTGACCATTGCAGCTCAGAAAAGCAACAGAAAACAAAACACACAGCTAAAATAAATTGAATAGCATGAAAAACAGTAGTACACATACTCACTTTATAGTTTTAATAGTAAGAAGCCTTGTGTCAGTGGCTCATGGATGTGCTCTCCTGTTCAACTCCCTCTGCCTTAGCATGGTCAAGACATGTAATGGAAAACATTGTCACAATGGTGGTGGTGGGTGGTGGTGGTCATAGCTGAGGCACATAATGACATTCCCTCTCACATCTTGTGTAGGGAGACAAGGTTTGCTGTCCTCCAGTACTCCAGCACTTCTCCTGCCTCTAAAGAGCAATTGAAGAGATTCACCAGTGGTCCAGCCAGGACCAGTCCCATCTCCTTTAATAATCATGGATGCATCCCATCTGTGCTTGTTGTTTTCCTCACATTCGTCACCTGTAGGACCTCAAACACCCTCTCCACCATGATGGGTTCAGTGATGGCATCTGCCAGTGATCCTCCACTCTTGCTGCAGTCCCACAACAGGCCCTCATTTTCCACCATAAACACTGAATAGCAGTAGCTGGTCAGCACATTCACTCTTCCCTTGTCATCCTCCTCTTCCTCTCATCTTTCACCCTTCTTTAGCCTGGCACCCCCTTTCTTTGTTTTTCTCTGCTCCCCTGTATAACAAAGGAAAGTCTTGATGCCTTCTTTAACCTCTCTACTAGCCTCAGCTTAGCCGTACCCTTTGCCTGTTTCACCTCACTGTTTGCTGACCTTATGTTTTCCTGACATGTCCCCTGTCCTCCTTACCTGGGTTGATTTTTGTCTCCATGTATCCTGGAAGATTAATAGAATAAGAAATGTTAATTGTACATTTCAAACATTTTGCTGAAACTGCCATTACTTTTTTACATGGCTATCACATTTTCTAGCTCAGCAGATTGCTCTCTGTTTTGGAGAAACATAGACTTTGATTTTGCACAACTCGATGAAAATATACAATGACAATGAGAAAAACAATTCAGCATATGAGACAAAGTGAAATTTTATTTTGCATAGTCAGCAATCACAATTGGCTGAACTATGGCATTATTATTGTTGTTTAAAGTTTATTTCCATAATGTGCACATCCTTCTTCTTTTTTTGGTTTTATAAAGAAGATCAAAATGGAGCAATGTACTATACTGTAGGATAGTTTAACCAAGAGATGTCAATAAATGGGACATGACAGAGAAGAATGATACTACTGCCTCCATACTATCAGCAGTTTAAACTTTTTTCATTAACAAAGGAAAACATCAGTGGGAGGATTTTCTTGCAGCTACATTCCAGGTAATAACATCCAGACTGTGAAACTAATTTGTAATGATGTAATACCATTTATAATTTTGTAAAAGTACTGTTAAAGCATTAGTCCAGAACTGGGAATTGCAATAATTATAGTTAAAGTAAGCTTAACTATCTTATTCCAAAATATTAATACTATAAACGTATTTCTTGCAAAATATGATTTTAAATATTTTACATTAGGACTATTATGTAGATCACAAGATAACAGTTTCAACAAAGAGATAGGATGTATTACACTGGGAACATAATTTAATTTTTAATAATGCACTTACGCTGTTAGAAAAGGGAGCACTTCTTTCAGTGCCTTGGTGTTTGGATTCTGCATAACAGTCTGCTGTCTACACAGGTGTGGAATATGTATACATATTTTACATATTCATGTCAAAACAGGGTTATCTGAATGAAAGAAAGACAAAATACTGCATCATGTTACTTTACCTTTGTTTTGTTTGTGTCACTATTCTTCTTTGAGATCTCAGCAAAACAAATGATAGCTTTTTCAACCTTTGTGCCACAGCAGGTACATCATGTCAAAACAGGGTTTTGTGAATGAAAGGTTTGCTGAATAAAAGGGATCTAAAGACCTTTTTTGCTTAATAAAGCTTTTCCCTCCATTTAGATGTCTATTTTTATATTGTAGTTTATTGAATGTTTTTAATTCTATATAGAACTTGGCCATCTGAGCAGTGCCTAGACTCACAATGAAATAGAGCACTCTATTAAATGAATAAACTAAACTAAAGACAAAATACTGCATCATGTTATTGTACTTTATATCTGTTTTGTTTGCTTCACTACTCTTCTTTGAGATCAGAGCAAAACAGATGGTAGCCTCTTGAACATCTGTGCCATAGCAGGTACAGAATGTCAAAAGCTTTCATACAAATGCATTCACTGCTTCCTTCTTCGTGACAGCTCAACAGCTTATCTCCTGTCTTTGTTCTAGAGTTCATCTTCAGGTAAACTTCACAGAAGGCTGTTTGTTCAGTTTTCTGATGACAGTGAACTAGATGAACATTTTTCAAGAATGCAGATCAATGTTAACTTTGTAGATGCCTTTCAGACATTTCAGTTGTCATCACCATCACACCTGTCCCACCCTTGTTTTTTTTTCCATTATTGTGGCTGAATATTAAAAAGCCCCAGGTGCAAATGTGACAACTTTGAAAAAATAAAACATAATATTCAGACACAATTCAGCTTATACTTCTTTTTTCCCCCTTAAATTCTCCCTTTTGTTCCTTATTACTGAGGATGTCAACATGAAATTTCCATCTCTGCCCTGTTGGCTGTGATGGTTTTTCTATACCTGACTTCACAGTTCTGATTGTATCATCACAGTCTGTTACTGTGGAGAGAAATATAATGTCATGAACAGCAGATTATGATGACAGGTGTAGACAGGCAGCCAGCACAGATAACGTCTAAGGGGCAGTGATCCTGTTTTCATGCAACTCTCCTTAGTGACAAAGGAAAAAGGGAGCTTACATGCAGGAAATATATAAAATGTGAACTAAACTGTATCTAAATCTTACATGTTTTTAAGTTTTACCAGTGGTGCTGGGGCGCTTTAAAGACATGTAATGTATTCTTCTTTTTTATTTCATTTCCTATTTTCCTCCCATGCAGGGCAGCTGGCAGGCAGCTTTGGCTCTCCCCATAGGGAGGGCTCAAATCCACCCCATGACTGCATTGCTCTCTCCCGCCCCCCCCTTTGGTGAGTCCCCCCTGAATTTCCCCCTGTGGTAGGGCCAGGGAAGGAGGATATCCCCCCCCCCGTGTATACAATGTATTTGTTGTGGGTTGAGCTGAGGGTCAGGAGAGTGGCCCAGACTTCATGTTGCCTCTCAGCATTCCCCTTTTCCATGTTCTGCCCTTCCTCCTCCCTATTGCTGGAGTGCACACATCAGCATGTGCATGTGGAGGCATGTGCATGCTGTGGAGTCCCACAGTACCCTCCTGTCATTGGAGTCCTCCTAGCTCTTCTACCATCAGGCCTCTACCTAGGGGCTGTAATTCAGTGGGACTGCCAAGTCACCTCCCTGGAAAAGGAGAGCTGTCCTCCAGATGCTTGACCCTCTCCCTCCCCAGCCTACTCCCTGGTACCCACGTTCACCACTAGGCAAGGGTTGCCGGTGTGGCAGAAGGCAAACTGAACAAATGGAACATGCTCACATCATGGTGTATAAAGAGCTGCATGATGCTCTATAATCAATTTACTATCCAGTATTCCTGTTTGATCTTATGAACCAGTTTGTATTTCTCAGTTTGGACACTAGACAATGCAAGAGTACCTTAAGAGTGGACATGCAGAAAGAAGAATCCCCTAGCTGAAGAGGAAGCAACTGCAGAAAGGGGACACTATTGTTGGGCGACAGACTTGGGAGCGGGGGTATCAAGGGAGAGGGAGAGGGAGGTGAAGTGCCTGAGAGAAGTTTGGCTTGGAATGATTGAGAGTGATCTAGAGGATTGCTAGGGAACCAGTAGATCGGAGAGAACTAGATGTTATTGTCCACATTCAGACAAATGATCTGGCAGAGGACTCATTAGAGGTAGTGCAATGACATTTCAGAGAGTTGGGGAGGAGCGTCAAACAGCAGGCATGCATATACTGTAAGCACTTGTCAAAGTTTTGCATTTCTATGGCCAAAAAGAAGATAGGACTCTCTGCATCAGACCTTTTTTTATTGTAAAAGATTTTATTAAGCTTTTTAGATACTTTTAAGCAAACATTTCATTACATGTATTAGGTCACAGGTATCAACAATAACAGATTATTACTTACATAGCTTCTGAAACTTCAGGATGAAACCTTCCAGTAAAAAAAAAAAAAAAAAGGGGAGTGTCTGAAAGTTAATACTAGCTATCTAGATGTCCTGCAGCTTACATAGTTACAGACTCTGTCAAGACATGTGGGACTTACTGAACTATTTGATACCCTTGCCTACATACACATCATTGTCATATACTAGGATATGCCCAGTGATACTAAAATTCAAAGTAAACGCTTTATCCAAATGTATACTGACACAATCTTTTGCTTCCCTCCATGGGGTGGGGGGGTTGAAAATCATATTGTAGTAAAATGGTGTAGATTGTTCATAGGGGAGGGTTGTTAGAAGGTGGTCTGGGTATTGAACAGAGGTGGGAATGTGAGATAGGCATGGTACCACACCATAATTTGGAGGGGGGACTGCTGTTCAGCCCATTGGGACAGCCACAGGTTTCCCCATAACTCAGCACTGCCACCAACATGGAAAGGGAGAACAGAGGAGCCCACTGCATGGTAGAATGGCTGTTATCCGGGGGCTTCTGCATGATACAAGTCAGTAGGCTCGGGCTCTTTACTGGGAAAGGGGCCCTGTGTCACTGCTGTGACATTCCAAGTGCAGGGCCTGCAGTGCTGTGGACATGGCAGGCCATGATTGCAGCTTACATGACATACCTGGCCAGCTGCACTCTTTGTGGGTCTATAATGGCAGTTTGTTTCCCACTCCTGGACTTGCATATGTGTGTCATGCCACATCTGGGGTGTGTTCCTCTGTCACCCTGTTGATTGCCTCTTGGCATTCTGTCACTGCATCACAGGGGTATTATTGTGTTAGTCACCGTACATGTGATTGTACCAACTGGCTTTTGCCACTTTCCACATGCAATATGTTGTGCCACTCCATGTTGGATAACTGAGTGGTTGTGTTTGTCTGATGCCTCATGGCTACATACAGAGAAGGGGAATGATGCACGTAACAGTTATGCCATTTAATATTGGCAGCACCAGACAGCAACACCTCCAGCACAAATCTGTCCAGACACCAAACCTTGTAAGTGTTGCTGTTGTTTGTCAGTCCTTTGTGGGTCATGAACACCCATCTTGGCATTAGGTTGCAAGGGAATCAACAAAGTCCGGTAGCATCTTTCAGAAAAAGAGATGTGCAAAAACAAGGGGGCACAATTTGAAGATAGAGGGGGGCTGGCTCAGAGGTAACGTGAGGACGTATTTCTTCACAGAGAGGGTTGTGGATACATGGTACAGACTTCCTGATGAGGTTGTAGAGTCAAAAACAGTGGGGAAATTCAAGAATGCATGGGACAGACATAAGGCAATTCTAGTGGGGGGGTAGGAGGAAGTAGGCTGTTGGTTAACTAGGATCTGCAGCTTATCCGTTAGGTAGGGAAATGGGCAGACTAGGTGGGCCAAGCGGTCCTTATCTGCCATCAAATTCTATGTTTCTATGGTTGGGATGGTGCACAGCCATGGCGCTGGTGTGGCTGCATTGCAGATGATCCACATCAGTGTATGGCAGTAATGTACCTCTCGAGCCTAGCTTGCACCTGGCCAGTCAATCCAGTCTGCTGCTGGGCACCGACTGTATCTGCTTTGAGCTGTACACTGCATTTTGGTGTGCTACCATGGTGATGCACCTGTGTGCTCAGACGAAGTGACTACTAATCAGCTGGGGTCAGACATGGTGTCCAGCTACTGCAGTCCATGTTCCTCTGATCACTTGAACAAGTAAGAAGTCCAGGCTCTCCTCCTCACCACCATCAGCACCCTGCTCACCATCCATCTCTGTCATTGTTATCCTATGTGCTATGGTGATGCTATGCAGTATGCAGTATGCAGCATGCCACTAGGATCTTTCATGCCACTGTTGGGGTGTACTGCAGGGCTCACTCAATCTGTCCAAAACATCATATTCACATTTTCAGCAGTCTTAACAGTCCTCTCAATCACCGACTGTGCGGATGCCTATGCTTCATTGTACTGTGTCTCTGCCTCAGTCTCTGGATGTCTAAGTGGTGTGATCAGCCATGGTTGCTGTGGCTATCCACTGTCTCCTATGGGAATAGAATGCATCAATTACCTCTGTTGGCATGTCTCTATCTAGTCATCCCTGCACTGCACTGGAGGGGGCAAGGAATGAGAGTTGCCTGCCAATAGGGCATGTGGCCCTACCTGTGGTGGGATGTTTTCCAACACATCAATCCATGGCAGCTATACTGCCCCACCCTACCTCTGCCAGATTATCTACATGATGTACTTTGGCCTTTGGCACATACCACCTTGAGTGTCCTTCAGGCATGTTGCATACAGGAAGAGATGTCGCTAAATTTTACTTTGCCAGTAAAGTTATGGTGAAGTTGCAGAATTTGCCTCAGCAAATAAATTCACAAATTGACCACTTCACCTCTTCACATTGAGTTTTCTATGGGAAATGGCACTTTTTGAGGTGAAGTCAGGCGAAAATAGGGTGAAGTTGGAACTTCAAGTTAACTTTGATTTAACTTTGCTTATCAAAACACTGCACTTTACAAATTTGGCAAACTTCAGAATCACAGAAATCAAACAGCAGAAAAGGACCTCATCGGACCATTGAGTCTACCCTTTCCCCCTTCTCCCCTACTCATCTTCACTCTTATGGGCCTTCCCCTTCCCCTGACACCCCAACTGCATATGTCTGTCCCATGCCCTCTTACATCCCTCCACTGTTTCTGACCACACCACCTCTTCTGGTAGTTTATTCCAGGACTCCACCACTCTCTCAGTAAAGAATTGTCCCCTCACAGTGCCTCTACCGTATATCTTTCACCTTCCAATCTTAGGCTATGCCCTCTAGTTTTCACCCTCCTTCCTTCTGAACAAGTTCCCCTCCTTTGCCTTATTGATCCCCTTCAAGAATTTAAAAGTTTCAATCATGTTCCCCCCTCGCCCTTCTAGTCTACAGTGGGTACAGATACAAATCTCACCACCTCTGATCATATGGTTTCCCCTGCATTCCTTGCACAATATTGGTTGCTCTTCTCTGAACCCTCTCCATCCCATCAATGTCCTTGAGCTGGTGCGGTCTCCAGAACTGGACCCCATTCTCCAGATGTGGCCTCACCATGGCCTTGAACAGAGGCATCATCATCACCTCCCTCCTTCTGCTAGTTATCCCCCTCCCAATGCATGCCAACATTCTATTTGGTTCTCAAAAGAGGTGGCAGTGGAGGTTAGGGAGAAAAAGATAGTATTTAGGAAGTATAAGGAAATACAGAAAGAGCAGGACAGAGAACTGTACCAGTTAAGGTAGAAGGAAGCAGGGAGGGTAGTCAGACTAGCAAAGGCCCAAACTGAGGAAAAGATAGCCAACTCAGTTAAGAAGTGGGATAAAACCTTTTATAGGTATATCAGGGAGCATAGAAAGACAAAGGGAGGGATAGTGAGGCTGAATAGAATGGACGGTGGGTGGGCAGAGAGGGACAGTGAAAAAGCAGGGATACTGAATGAATACTGCTATTCAGTATTCACAAAAGAGGAGGTGGGGGAGGTGCCTAATCCTATTATTAGAAGCACTCTGGATAGGGGAGTCGATCCCAGTCCTTTCACAGAAGAAAGGGTTCTGAAAGAACTCCTAAAACTGAAGGTGGACAAAGCAATGAGGCAAGATGGAATTCACCCCAGAATTCTAAAAGAATTAAGCAGAGAACTAGTGACACTACTGACTACCTTTTTTAACAAATCATGGGAGGATGGTGTGGTACCTGAGGACTGGAGAAAGGCAGATGTGATTCCCCTTCACAAAAGTAGGACCAAGACAGAGGCAGGAAACTACAGACCTGTCAGTTTGACCTCTGTGGTAGGGAAAGTTATGGAATCACTGCTGAAAGAAAGAATTGTTGAGTACCTAGAGGCCAGTGGGGCTCAGGGCCCAAGGCAGCATGGGTTCACAGTGGGAAGGTCATGTCAGACGAATCTAATTGATTTCTTTGACTGGGTGACCAAAGTTGTAGGCCAGGGAGGGGCTGTGGACATGGCCTACCTAGACTTTAGCAATGCATTTGACACAGTCCCACACAAAAAATTAATAGTCAAATTAACCAGCCTGGGAGTGGGTCCCAGGGTGGTAGCCTGGGTAAAACATTGGCTGGACAACACGACACAGAAAGTAATTATAAATGGAGTCCACTCTGAAGAAAGAGGGGTTACTAGTGGGGTACTGCAGGTTCAGTACTGGGTCTAGTCCTTTTTAATGTCTTTATAAGTGACATTGCAGAGGGACTGGAAGGAAAAGTATGCTTCTTTGCAGATGACACAAAGATCTGCAACAGTGTTTTTTTTTGCTGTTTAATTTTTTATTGTCATTTCTTTTCCTTTTACAATAATGAGAACAACTTAATCCAAAAAGGAGAACTGTTATAGAGTTGTTGGTTACATAGACAACTCGACATCAGAGCATATGAAGGGTAGCTGCTACCAATTAACAGGTACTTACCCCGATACATACAACTCTTAACTTTAAGGTGTTGGAGAGACAAGGCTTCCATGCTCCATACTTTTACATCGTGGGGCTCTTTTGGCTTCGGGTGTTGTCTAGGCTTCTGACACCCTAGCTAAAAAAAATAAACAAACACAAAGAACCACTATTCTATATACTATTCAGTGCAATTATATATAGTTAGGGAAGGCAATAGAATACAACAAATTCATACATTCATGAATAAGTGAGCGTAATAAATACATTTACATAATTCTGATACCTAGCAGAAGTCCTGGTTATAAAGTCTTTCAACCTACTCCAGTTTTGGGGGTGGCATATCTGGTAAAGGGGGTCCAACATTTTTCATAGATTCCTACGGAATTATTTATCAGATGGGAGAGTTTGTCCATACTGGCAATATGAACCATAGAAGTGAGAAGTTCTTGAACACTGGGAATCACTGTAGTTCTCCATCTACACACAAGGAGCCACTTTGCTTGCATGGCTCATAGGGCTAGCCAGCGATATTCTAGCTCTCGAAGATGGGGGGCTTCTGATTTCATGCCCAGGAAAAGTAGGGGGAGGGATCAGGGAATGTGTTTCTTCGGGATTTTAGCCCCTATCTCACATACATTATCCCATATCTGTTGTATTAGAGGACAGGACCAAAGGATATGGTGCAAGTCTCCAGGTTGGGAGTTACACCTCCAACATAAATTGGAGCTTAATACCCCTGCCTTATGTAGTACCACCAGTGTACGGTACCATGAATGGAGAATTTTATTTTGTATTAATCTACTCCTTGCATCTGTAAAATATTTTTGGGCCCCTTTCCAGCATTCTTTCCACTGTAGGTCAGTAAACTCAAGATGCAAAGCCCCTTCCCACCTCTGCTTAGACTTCTCAGTTTGACTGGGCAATGTGTCCCAGAGGGCAGCACATATGGAGCTAGCCAGACCCCTCTCTTTTGTTAACCAAAAGGTTACAGTCTGGGTGCCTCCTTTTGTTACGTGGGACAAATATTTCTGAGATGTACTATGTATTTGTAGGTATTTCCAGAAATCAGAAGTAGGAATTGACCATCTGGCTTGCAGGTTGGCAAAAGAATCTATTGCCATAGAGGATGGAGCAAGTATATATTCCAACTTGGCGATACCCCTGTCTGCCCACCCTTTCAAATACACAGGTCTTTTATCAATACACAGGTTCTCTTTCCCCCACAGTGGAGTTAATTTGATTGGTGCCAGGTCCATTTTCAACTTCCTCCTTATTTTTACCCAGCATTGTAAGGAGGCTCCTATGGTGGGGTATGCTTTAAGGTTTGTTGGGGGGTTATTATAGACCAGAAGTGATAAGGAGATCTTTTGACTTACAGCCTGTTCTATATCCACCCATTGAGGTTGGGGAATGGTTCCTATACCCAGCCAATGTAGGGATTGCACCATATGAAAGGCCCATTTGTAACCTTCGAACCAAGGAAGACACCACCCACCTAAGCTCCAGTGTGCCTAAGGTTGTTCCTACTATACCTGGGGGGTTTCCCTTCCAATAAAAATCTACTGACTGCCTTATCTATCTTCTGGATCCAGGTCTGTGGCAAGGAAAGGGGAATATGCGTCAGGAGATAAAAATTTTTAGGCGCTATAATCATTTCAATCGCAGCTATTTTGCCTGCTAGGGTTAAATGGAGTTTAGTCCATCTGGACATATCCTCCTGTAAGTCCAATAGGAGGGGATGGAGATTGTAATCCCATAATTTAGAGAGCTCGGCAGAGAATCGAATACCTAGATATGTGATACTTTCCCCCACCTATTTCAGACCGGTATTTCCCAGTACTGTCGGTTGGCACCTAGAGTTAAGAAGGAGGACTACCGTTTTGGTGGTATTAAGCTGAAGGCCTGACAGTCCTTTAAAGTGGCATATGGTATTGAGTTTAGAGGGTAGTGCCTCAGTCACATCTGCTGCAAAGATCAGAAGGTCATCTGCATAGAAAAGGATAGTATATTCCCTGCTGTCAACAGGGATCCCCTTGATAGTCTTGTTATCTCTAAGACTAGCAGCTAAAGGTTCCACAGCCAGCACAAATAGCAGGGGAGACAGGGGGAAGCCGTGTCTAGTGCCACAGGCTAACTCAAAAGGCAGGGATAAGGTTGAGTTAGTCAGTAATTGGGCCGATAGGGAAGTATATAGAGCTGTTACCCATGAACGAAAGTGAAGGCCGATTCGCAGTTTCACCAAAACCGCATGGAGATAATCCCACTCCAAGGAGTCGAATGCCTTTTCGAAATCTATAGCTACTGCAGCTGCTGGGGTTAACAATTGAGAGGCGATATGGGTTAAATTATTCAGGGTCCTAAGATGGTCTGCACTATACCTACCAGGGACAAAGCCAACTTGAGAAGGGTATATAAGCTCCGGTAATAGGGGTCCTAATCTTAACTCCATGGCTTTAGTAAATATTTTACTGTCCACATTAAGGAGTGAGATTGGGCGGTAGCTACCTGGGGAGGTAGGGTCTTTCCCCTTCTTGGGCAGCACTGTAATAAATGCCTCTCTTAATGTGGGAGGTAAAATCCCTTGCATTTCAGCTTCAACATAAGTTTGTTGAAGAACTGGAGCGATAATGTCAGTCAAGGCCTGCCAAAACTCCACTGAATAACCATCCCCACCTGGGGCCTTCCCTGGTTTAAGAGAAAACAAGGTCTTCTTCACTTCATCTATGGTTAGTGGGGCATCTAGTTGTTCAGCCTGCTGTGTGGTTATAGTAGGAAGGGTAGTGATTGAAGAAAAGAGGGGATTGCTTGGGGGTCTGCTTGTCTGGAAGTGGCATACAAGGATTTATTGTATTCTGCCATAACCACATTTAATTCCTTACTTTTGGTGATCATTACCCCGGAGGTATTTCTCAGCCCGGCTATGTAATGGTCCATTTGCTGTTTCTTCAACCTATAAGCTAATACTTTCCCCCCTTCCCCCCCTTCCCAATATTTGTGTTTCAATCTCAAAATGGAGAGTTCAGCTTTCCTTGATAAAAGAGAGTTTATCTCCATCTCGAGACTTACTACCTTCCTATGAAGGGAATCATGCCAGGCTTTCAAACTGTGTTCCTTATGCTGCTGCTGTGCTACTTTAAGCTCATCTTCCAGGTCTGTTAGTTTTTGCTCCCTACCTTTTCTTCTAGCTCCTGCATAGGCAATGATCCTACATCTCATGGTAGCTTTGAATGCCTCCCATCTGACCCTGGCTGTGGTGTCCTGAGCTGGGTTGTCTTGAAAAAACAGTCATGCCTCTGCTTTGGCCCAGTCCAAAAACTCTGTATTTTTTGTTAGCAGGGGGTCTAATCTCCAAGAAGTGGAGGTAGGAATATGTGGGCACCATAGAATGGTCAATTGAACTGGAGCATGATCCGAGATTACTATGGGGAGTATACTGGACTCTATAGCTGCCTTCGTAATCTGGGGTGATGTTAACAGAAAATTGATACAGCTATAAGATCCATGTACTGGAGAATAAAAAGAATAATCCCTTCCCCTGGGATTCAGTACACGCCACACATCTGCTAGTCCTTGGTCACTCATCCAGTTGAGCAAGGCTCTCCTTCCTTTCCCATGTACAATCCCTTTTTTTTTTCATCGTGGTTTTATCTATCATGGGATTAAGCACTAAATTAAAATCCCCTCTCAAAATGGTGGGCATGTTGTTTTTATTCATATTCAAAATAAGGAGAGCTTGAGAGGTCTAATGAAAGAAAGCTGAATCGTCTTCATTTGCCCCATAGACATTCCCCAACAAAATAGGCCCTGTAGGGGTCTGAAAAATACCAACTACCCACCTGCCCTGTGGATCGGCCCTGGATGTTATGAGAGACCAGTATAACTGCTTATGAATTAAGATAGCTATGCCATGCTTTTTTGTCGGGGCTGAGGCATGAACCTCCACTCCCACCCAGTCCCTCTTAAGGAGCCCATGGCCCTTTCCATCAAGTTTCATCTCCTGCAGGAAAGTCACCTGGGCCTTAGTCTGTTTCAGATATGACAGTACCTTCTTCCTTTTCACTGGCATGTTCAGCCCCTTCACATTCCAAATAATACAGGTTAATTCAGCCATAATCATAGCCCTCGGGGGATAGTGGGGCATAAAATAAATATAAACCACCGGTGAAGGAGAGAAGGCAATGTTCTGAGACAGTTGAATGAAAGTGGCCTATCCCAGATTCTTGCTCCAAATGTAGAAGGCCTTCTAGGACCACCTTGTCATGTATAACCAATCTACCTTTTCTTAGGATCTTCCCCCTGTCATCTATTGGCAACCAGGTTTCACTTAATTGCTCTTTAAATGTAATCCAAAACACAAACATATACAAAACCAACAGTTAAACATATTTACACAATGCACTTCCATGCTCCATTGGAGCCACCCTGCATATATGATCCCTTGCCACCCTTGGAAAGGCCAGATCTGCAGATTGGTTCCTGAGGACGTGGCAGTCGGGACAAAGTATGACCTATCTGCCTTCTGTTTCCCAAATGGTATAGCAACTGGGGGGGGCCTGCATGCAAAAATAATATGCATCAACCTGCACCAATTTCGAATATATTCTGCATTATGTAATGAACATTTAGTAAACAGGAAACTGTTTCTGGGGATATATCAGTATGGGGGGGAGATTAGGCTGTGGGTCCCTTGAGGCTAAAAACCTTCCCGTACCTCCAAGATGTAAAGTACAACTATAAAAGAAAAGGGAGCCCTTATTCCAGCGACTAAACTACCATTAGGCTCTGTTTGTCATAAAAAACAGCACCCCCAAGGTGTCCATTCCCTCACATCACAATAACCCAGAGCACCACAACAGTAAAACACATTCCTAAGCATCCCCGTCAGGTTGAAAATTCCCAAACCAAGGAATAAACAGGATCGAGCCTTGCACACAGCAAAAGGGCCACATCCACTCTCCATAAACTCTGCAATGTGCATCAAAATACATGTTACCAAGGCCAGAGGTGCTTTCATCAATTATTTCTGCCCTTATCTTTTGCTCTCTGCCCCAGCATCTCCTCTCCCAGGTAACTACACAAGGGATATTAACTATGGCCTAGAGATCAGTGTACCCTGGAGGGGTATATGTCCTGATGTCTCGAGATCTCTAAGCCCAAATGGCTGATTTAAAATTAGCCCAGCCGAGGGGCAGTAACAAAACAGAATAGAAACCCCCTGCCTTGCACAGCATGAATACACACTTATTACTTATCTAAAATAGCTCAGGAGGCAGCTTCAGTGATCTCTGGGTTCTGATCACTCATCGACGCTGCTTCTGCGGCCTGGTTGCCATCGCTGGGGTCTTCGGGTGCTGCGCCTGGGGAACACTGCTCCTTCTGTGGGTCCATGTCGCCTCTGCAGTTGAAATCTTCCTCAGTCACTATGGTCTTGTTGGTCTGGGGGGCTGCTTCCATCGGGGGAGTCTCTTCCGATAAAGGATCTCTGGAGGAAGGCGATGGGATCTCAGCACTTCGTATGGGTTCCGGTTCATGTACCGCACTGAGGCCATACTCGCATCATGCTGTTTTTCCCGATCTGCCGATTCTGAGTAGAGGCTGGTTCTAATATGGGGATGCTCTCTGAGCCTGTGGATATCTTTTGTCATTCTTTTCCTGCTTCATCGAAGAAGCCCATTGAGGGCCTCAGGCTGAGTTTCGGGATCTGTCAGCATTCCTTCTGATTCTGGGGTATCTGAGCAAGTGAGAGGCTTGGGGGAATCACCTGGGTGCCTCATCAAAAAGTCTTCCAGGGCTGCTGACGTCTCAAAAGAAAGTGGAACCCCATTGTGCATTATACACATCATGGATGGATACCTTAGAGAATATTGGATGCCCATTTTCTGCATCTTGTGGCACATTGGAGTGTATTCACGCCTTTTATTTGATAAATCCTTTGAAAAATCTTGATAAATTGAGGTCGGTTGTCCCTGCCAGCTTAAGCGACCCACTTCCCTGGCCCGCTGTAGCAGTGCCTGCCGTGTGTTATATGCTAGTAGTTTAATTAAGATAGCACTAGGCTTGCCCCCTTTAGCCGGTATTTGAGTTAGAGTCCAGTACATACATTCAATCTCCAGTCGGAAATCTACTTGTAAGCCCAGGATTTCAGGAAAGGCTTGTTGGAGAAACTTAATAGTATCATGCTTTTCCACTCCCTCTGGGAATACTAACACTCGCAGATTGTTTCTTCGGCTTCGGTTTTCCAAATCGCCAACTTTGGTCAGAAGTGTATTTATTTTACTTTGTTGGTCCCTCTGCATCCCTCTGATCTTTTCAATCGCCGATTCATGCATCAGCGACTGCTGCTCTATTTTTGTTATGCGCCCGGTCAGATTTTGAATAGCTGCTGTTGTATGGTGAGAAGCTTCAGTCACCTCATCCATACGATGTAAGAGCTTCTCAAAAAGGGCATTAAAATACACGAGGTTGCACGTTGGGTCGGGCACCTCTGCCATGCTGCAGGCCATAAACGTTGAAAGGGCTCTCCTCGTTGAATCTCGGCTGTTTCAGCACTGAAAGGTAAAATTAAACACCCAGAGCCTAGCGGTAATCACTATTGTTGTAATTCATGGTCTTTTATCATGCTGGATACAGGCAATTTTGGATTAAATCTTCTGCATGCAGCAGCTCCAAATTTAAGCTGCCATTCCACTTGCTGGTTAGTCCATGCCCTCGATCTGCAACAGAGCTGATACACAAGGAGGTATAGAAAGGATGAGAAGGGACTTGGCAAGGTTGGAGGAATGGTCAGAAGTATGGCAGCTTGGATTCAATGCAAAGAAGTGCAAAATAATGTACCGAGGAAACAAAAACCCAGGGGAAGATTACACAATGATGGTGGGAGATAGTAACAACAACAAAAATGGAAAGGGACCTGGGGGTAATCATATCAGATTACCTTAAGGTTGGCAAGCAATGTGAGAAGGCGGTAGGGAGGGCTGGGGGGATACTGGGATGTATAGGGAGAGGCATCACCAGCAGAAAACAGGAAGTTGTTATCCCCCTGTACAGACAGTTGGTGAGACCCCATCTGGAGTACTGCATCCAGTTCTGGAGACCCCATATCCTCAAGGACATAGACAGGATGGAGGCAGTTCAGAGGAGGGCAACTAAAATGGTGCAGGGTTTGCAAGAGAAGCCATACGAGGAGAGACTAAAGGAGCTCAATATGAATACCCTTGAAGAAAGGAGGGAGAGGGGGACATGATAGAAACGTTTAAGTACCTCAGTGGAATCAACAAAGTCCAAGAGGGTAGCATCTTTCAGAAAAAGAGATGTGTAAGAACAAGGGGACACAATTTGAAGATGGGGGGAGGCTCAGGGGCAATGTGAGGAAGTATTTTTTCATGGAGAGGGTGGTGGATGTATGGAACAGCCTTCCTGAGGAGGTTGTGGGGTCTAAAACTGTGGGAGAATTCACGAATGCATGGGACAGACATAATGCAATTTTTGTGGGGAGGTAGGTAGAAATAGGCTGTTGGTTAAATAGGATCTGCAGCTTATCCTCTAGCTAGGGAAATGGGCAGACTGGGTGGGCCAAGCAGTCCTTATCTGCTGTCAAAGTCTATGTTTCTATGTTTCTATATTTGCCTTCCCCATCGCTTTACTGCACTGGCTACCCACCTTAAGATTGCATGTTATTATATTCACCAGATTCCTCTCTTGCTCTGTCTTTTTGATTTCCTCCCCTCCTACAGCATAAGCTGTTTGTGGGTTTTTATGCCCCAGGTGCATCAAGGCACACTTTTTGGCATTAAATTTCAGTTGCCAAGTTTCTGACCACCCCCCTCCAGAGTCCTCAAGTCATGCTTCATGGCCTCAACCCTCCCCCCGGGTGCCCATCCTATTGCAGATTTTCTTATCATCCGTTAATAGGCACACCCTTCCCTCCAGACCTTCTGCTATATCACTGGTGTATATTTTAAAAAGGAGGGGTCCAGTACTGACCTCTAGGGTACCCCACTCATCACCCCCTTAACTTGGAATGCACCCCATTTACCACCACTCTCTGACTTCTGCCAGCCAACCAGTTTTCCACCCACTCAGTTATTTTCTGTCCCAGCTCTAAGCTTTGCAGCTTATTTACTAACCTTCTGTGAGGGATGGTATCAGAGGTCTTACTGAAGTCCAGATGGGCTATGTCCACCGCTCCCCCCAGTCAATTTCATGAATTCTTTTGTGGAGCGAGGTTTGCAGACATTGCACATCTCTGTATATAGTCTGCATATCTATGCCACAGTACCGTGCACACTGTGGCCCTACAGAATGAAGCCACATAGCTCACATGTGGCTCAGGCCACAGGCGTGCCATGTGTGCTGTTGGGCTGTGTGTATGACCTCATATGTGACACCTTTCAGGTAATGGTGTGTGCCTCATGCACCTACCTATGCATCATTCATCCTGTATGTCACCACATTCAAATGCCTCACAAAGTCCACAGTGCTCAAATATGTAGGTGTCATGGCAGGATCCAGGGTACTAGGCAACTACATCAAGAATGTGGCACTGGCTGCAACAAAACATGCACATGTTCATGGAGTGATATCGCTTTCTGTTGACATATACCTCCTCATCGGTTGTTGATCCTTTATGGCAAAATGTGTGCTGTCTATTGCACCTTGTACATGTGGGAACCATGCAATACTGTGGAACCCCTGCTTTACAGCCTGTTGCCATTGTGCATTCAGTCAGAATTTGATGCACCTCTGAGCCCTGTGTAGCAGTGCCTCCAGGAATTGTTTGAGGTAGTTTGAAACAGAGGACTATGAGATGCCAACAGTATCACCTGTTGGTGTCTGGAAACTCCCAGTTGTTAGGAAGCAGAGTGGAGTACTAACTTTCACATCCACTAGTACAGGATGGCCTCTGTGTGTTCTTCTCTGCAAGTCACCTCTTAACTTACTGCACACCTCCATGACTGCTGCCTTCATGAGCCAGTAGTGTGCTATGCACTGCTCCTCAGTCAGGTCTTTGTATGATGTCCACCTCTGGTATACCTGTGCTGGATTTCTCCTGTGGGTTGTCCCCTGTATGTGGCCTGCCATGCCACTGTGGCCAACCAGCCTGTTGCTGGACTTGTCTCTGCCATGTTGTGTTAGCTAACTTAATGCCCAGAAGTGCCAGTGCCCATGGCATATTGTCATGTCACTACTATGGTGCTAATGCAGCTGCAGTCAACCCTCAATTGTGACTCAGATCTTCCTAACTGCTGTGGGCCTCTTCACGTGCTCTCGTGTAAATTAGACTGACTCTGACTGATCTAACAGGTGCATGCAATGTTAGGCACACTTACAAGTGTTTCCTCGTTTGAAAATGAAATTTAAGGGAATGGTGCATCAGTGTTTTGACACAAGCCCCATTCCCAATATGGCACACCCATTTTTGTTATGCAAGGATGATGCAAGCCCCTCTGGTGGCAACAGACTCACGTTTGATGCAAGTTGCATTAGAAAATCAGAACTGACACATGTTTTGACACAGCTTGCTCATTGCATCATTTCTTTTTTGACCAAGCCCCATGCATCATTCTTGAGGTGTTGAAAATCTGGACTATGGTCTCGGTGAAGAAACAGACTGGGTAAACTTTATGTAGGACAAGAGGGAACTGCTATCCCTCTTTGCTTTAGCAAGCAGTTTTAAGAAAATACAGTTTTAAAATATGTTTGGATTTTCCATTCTGGCACATATCGATTGCATGTATACTAATTATTTTCCTATCTTAATAATGGATTTGATCACATAAAAAACAAGAGCCTTAGCATATGACCATAGGAGAGGAGGTACAATATACTGTATAGTCTTTGATTCCAAGAATGTGGTTATGCATACACTGCAAGTAAAATGAGTGCAACAGCTGTTTTTTTTTTTTTAACACAGCAAAGCCCGATTTTAAATTTTCTGGCAATACCACAGCAACTGCCATTGCTATCACACTGAACTCACTTCGGTCTTTGTGCAGAAAGCTACCCCGACTCTTTAGTGAGTCTCCATTAAGGGTTAAGGCAGTGGAGCTCATCACTCATTTTGTGTGATGTTAGGATGCTGGTGACATCACTGGTGTCACAGATGTCATGGGCTACCTGGAGCATTGTTGGCTGCCTGAGATAAAAGGACTAGTAAATTTAGAGATGTCCCCTATAACAAAATGTGCTAGGCAGCATGAAGAGGATGCCAAAAGTCAGCACTCACAGAGCACCATGGTGAGTGACAAGGTCAGTTTCGGGATTTAGGGCCCCCAGCAAGATTACAGAAGTCATGGAGGCCCCTCTAACTGACCTACAGATATGTGTCTTTATTTTATTTTTATTTACTGTACTTTTTGGCTGCTGGACACCTGTCCATCAACACCAGTCTCGAGCATTTGCCTTGCTCTCTGATCATTGTGCCCCTGCAGATACCCCCTGGCTTATCCCCCAGGACAGGGCTGTGGCACCAAGCTGTCTCATCTTCGACAGGAGAAGGTGTCGGTGAACTGACATTTCTTCCTTGGCTTCCCCCCAGGGTGGGGTTCAGGGCAAGGTGGTACCTCAGGGCCATATTTGGTTGGCAGGGATGCAGAGATCAATGAAAGCCAAGCACCTGTGGGCTTCATCCATGACAGCTGGCAAGTGCTTTCTAGACTGGCCTTGGGGTGGGGCTGTGCCATGACAACCAGCATCTGCCCCTTTCCTCTTGCATGCTGACACAGGTCACCTGTGGTTCCCCCAGCCTCCATCAGGGGTCCATCAGATGCCGGATGCTCTACCCCTCCCCCTCCCCAGAGAAGGAGATCAGTCCATGGGATACTTAGTCCTTCTCTGCCGGCCAGCCTTCTGACTTTCCAGGTCTGTTCCCCAACCCGGGTCACAGGGGTCGCAAGTGGAAATCCAACCGCTATGCTGGTGGGCTGGCCTGACCTACCGATATGTATCTGACTGTAACCCATATGCACAACATTTTGTTTTATTTTTAGTACAGTTAGTGGTCTGTTTGTTTTGTTTGTTTATTTATTTATTTAGGGGACAACAACAGTAATAGGCTTGGGGCTGTTCTTCCAATTCCATCCATTTCTGCTGATCTGCCCCCTATTTGCTGGATCCCAGCTTGGAGAGCAATTCCATGGCATCATATTGCCAAATCAGAAGGAGCTGCACAGCCTTTTATTCGTGTTAAAAAAGGCAATAGGATAAAAACATTTTAAAATTTGAAACTGCTTTGGTTGGGGCCCCAAATAATCAAGTGGCCCGTAGTGACCACAGGGACTGCTGGTGCATAAAATTGGCAATGGTGAGTGAATCACTGTCTTAACAGCCATAGCTGAATAAAAACTCTGTTTCTTGTAAGAATATTTGTTCAAGAAATGTTGAGGTGAGAGACTAGATTCAAAACAGAATCATCAGGTAGAGAAAAATGCTGATTTGTTAGAAATAAACACAATTTAGTAATGATATGACTCCCTTCTACTAATAAGGAGAAGTGCCCTGCATTAAAAACAGAGAGAGAAGGACTTTCAACATGAAGTAAAAAAAAAAGGTGGCTGCAGATTTGGTTAGCACTAAACCTTAAAGTTTATAATTAATTTATTTAAACTCCATTACTTAATATTTTATAGAAACGGTGGCTGGCAAACATTAGTAAAATGCAAACAAAGGAGGCAGTATAGTGCAGTGGTTTAAGGCTCTGAGCTGCATATCTGGTGACATTCAGCAGACCAGACCTGGGTTTGAATCCCACAGCTTCCACCTGCATACTATTTGACCCTGAGCAAGTCACTTAACTTCCCGGTGCTTCTAGGTCACACCTGTAAAAAAATCTTTCAGCTTAGTCTGCTACTCCTGGTTAAACAAAAAAATAAGAAGGAATGATTAGAAGAGGGAGATGTGCCCTTAAAATGAGAAAAGCTGAGCACCCAATAATACATTCATAAAAATGTTAATGTTGGTGGCAATATACTGTACTCACACTATTATGGCTTTTGTATTTAGAAGAAGGTTCACAGATGAATCATTAGCACAAGGACTAATTAACTGAGAATGCATAATCGCTCATGAAGGTAATATATAAAACTGCGCTTATATGTATACGGCAATTGTTTTTATTGCAATGCTCTTATTATGCATGATTATAGTGTGTTTTTCTGCTAATTTTTCCAAAGAACATAGGGGAAGCACAACCTGTGCAAGAAAGAGAAGAATGTATGGATTTGTTTTACATGAGAATGTGCAGAGACTCAATTGGTTTACTTGTAGAGTAAATGAAATACTCAATAATAAGGATTTCTGTATGGTTACTGTTTCATTTGAATTACTCCTACAGAACAGAATAAAGAGAGGAGGTGGGTGGATGTATCGCAGGAAGGACACAAGCAGGCAGATGCTGAATTAGGTAATAGACTGTATACAACAATATTTTATTTCATCAATATATTGTTTTTGTTATATACTAATAAGCTAGCAATAATAACTGACAGGGTGGGCAGTATTGGGCAATACCAGACCACCCAGGGTGGTAATGAGGGCCAGCACCGCAGGTGGAGGGCCTTATAGCCCCCTGGAAGGTCCGGTATTGCCCATACAGCCCACCCTAGAGAGTATTATTGCACTTAGAAAATGGGCTACATGTCATCTTTGTACAGGATTACAAAAAATAAAAGTAATGCCAAAAAAATTGTTACGAATGAATTTTTAGGCCTTTTTAGGTAAAGTAGTCCCTGTACTGTTATGTAGCCATTAAAGGGAATTGTAGTCGTTGGTAGATTTTTTTTTCTTGAAATTTGCTTTTTTTCTCCCTTTCTTATCTTTTTTTTCTTGTGAAGGGCCTGTAGTTGTTTTGTTTGCTGGTGGTTCTCATCACTACGTTATGGGTCCCGCTCTGTTCTGATGGCTTGGTGATAAGACAAGTAGTATTTTCTCCATTTTTGCTTTATGAAATCAATGGTCAGTGATGGCTTGCTATAAACTGCAGAGTGGGAAGACACTCAGAGGATGGGGACAGAAAAAAGGCTGAAAGCTTGGGCCGCCATAGGATGCTGCGTTAAGGTATTATTTTTATTACAAACAAAATGAAAAAAAAGATGATTCTGTTCCTGGATGTGCCCCAATTTGGTTCCTGCTGCATAGTACCGAAGAGCATGCGGCCAATGTACTAGTGTGGTCAGTTGCTTGAAAGAAAAAAGTTTCCTTTCTTAAAAAATGGGAAAAAGAATTCTACTCATTTCTGTGTGGGTTTGTAGGAGGTTGTGGTCATGGAGGGGGGGTACTTGGTAAATGAAGGGGGGGTAACTTGGTAAAAGATGAGCAAAATCTTTAGGTAACTTCAAAATCCAAAGTCACATACTTATACCACTTGGTACTGAGGCAGGCTGGACTGGCACTTTTTTTCTGCCGGGCTATATTGGTAGTTATTGTACATTCCCTGCTATGGCTCTCAGTCAATCAGAGAGCACAAAGTGTCCAGCCCATTTTCTAACTTTTTATAGACACACACCCAGACAAAGAGACAAATGCATTGGTCTTGCAACATTAGTTTAGATTTGAGAAGGTGGCAATGAAAATAAGAGTATTGCACTGATTTAAGCTTCAGATGGTACAGTTTATTTTATGTTTGATTCATCCCAGTTCAACCTAAATCTTTGTCAGTATGGAACTTGATATACTAATGAATCTACCTATTGAAACCTGGCTCCTTGATACCTGCTCCCATGAAGGTTGGGTGGGACACTCCAGTCCATATATAGCACATATGGGAATTCCGTTGTTGGGTTTTACAGTATATGAAAATTCAGGCTTCAGCCACTGCTGCCTTCTTTGCTACCATTAGCATTTACCCACAATTTTTACCATCCTAAATGAATGGATTATAGATTCAAAAAATGTCAATGGCATGGGCTTACTTCCCCTATTCATTTTTTTTTCAAAAATCAAGTTTTATTTTTATTTTTTTCATTCTCTACCCTCTGTGACCAATATGCTCTTTCTCCTATGGATTTATACAGCTTCTTCCAAGCTCAGGCATACCTAACTACAATAACTGATAGCCACCTAACTTGGTCACAGATACTGCCCCCTCAAGATTACAAACATACTGGCCATTGTTACAACAGAGAGTTCAGGAGGGCTCTATTCCTTTCTGGTATGCTGACCTCCAATTGTCCAGTGATACTCTATAGACTTTGGTTCAGACCTAACAGAAGGAAAATCTCATAATTCAACTAACACAATGCAAAGAAAAAAGTATTGTATTTCTGTCCATAAAATTACATTGTCTCTTGACTGGAAAGAGTGTGCCTGGAATCATTTAATTTGTTTTTTTTACCCCTATCAGGCAGATTCATTGAGGAATATCAGTACCTCCTGCCTCTTGAAGAGGATGTGGAAAGCAGAGAGCTTTACATTTTGGGGGTTGTGTAGTACTGTTTTCTTTCCTTAATGATCTGAACAAAGAGATTTCTACTACCCCCCCCCCCACGAAGCTACCTCAATGGGACATTATTTGTGTTTTTCACTTTCTTGAATTTAAGATGGGATAAGGCAGCTCTGTATTTAGGGGCACTGGTTTACCATGATTGTGAAAGGGCAAATTCCATTTTGCACATAGTAAAAACTGATATTGCCACTGGTGTCTGCCAAGTCAAAATCCATTTTTACTGGTGTTTTGTTTTGTGTACTTTATTTAACAATTTTTAACTGTGTTAACATGCATATTAGCAATTTTGACCTCCACTACTGTACATCCATCCATCATTGTACCAATTAAAAGTTATTTTAGGTACAAGATGTGATGGCAGCAGCAGCACTATGGCCCCCATCCCTCAGATTCAGTAGTAGCAACAGCACTATGCCCCCCCCCTCCAGTGTGACAGAAGCAGCAGCACTGTGGCCTCCCATCCCACAGGAATGATAGCAGCAGTACTACATTCCCCATCCCTCAGGTGTGATGGCAGTGTATCAGCACTATGGCCCCCTTCCCTCAGGTGTGATGGTGGCAGCACCACCAACACATCCGCCTCCCTCCAACACAGCAAACCACCCCTGGCACCAACATAGCCAGTTCCCTCTATACTGCACCAATATGCCCACCAGATGTCAGACACCCACTTCACCAATACAGCCAATCCCCCAGTCCAATCCCAAATCACTCAAAAGTGAATACAATCAGCCCTGAAAAAAACACTGCCAATACACCACCACACCTAAATAAATCCTGGATGAATGTACCATTATTTTGTACTGTGTGTCAATGCTACATTATGGAAAGGAGCATTGGCTCTGTATACCTTTTCATGTCACCAGGTACTTAAATATAAAGAGACAAGCTAAGTTAAATAAAATACTGTTTATAAATGTGCAGAAAATGGTTTAAAATGTAGAAACAGTGCAAAAGCACATACATTAAAATGTGCAAAAGTTGTAATCAGCAAAAAAAAAAATGCAAATACAATAAAGATAAACCAAATACTGGAAGAAATATAATTTAAATTGTATATAAAAATAGTAAGAGTGTAGAAACAGTGGAGAAAATGGACATTTCAGACTAAAATCCACATACATTAAAATGTGCAAAATGTTAAGCATAATGTAAACAGCTCAAAAGAATGCATTAATCTAAAGCCCTAAAAAATGTTAAAATAAAGTGTCAACTTTGCAACAAAAAGAAACAGTACAGTAGACTAATGAGCAAGAAACAAAAAATTACAATCCAGCAATGCCACATTGGCTTGAAATAAAAAGGGAGCTAAGCATTGACAACCAATACATGAAGTACCCTATTTATTGAACATCAACATTGAAAACAATCGCAAATTGTCCACCCACAGGTTTCTCCTTTGATCCATATGGATCTGACCATATACTGAAAATGACCTTTCAACATCAGCACTGGATACTGAAACCCAAATTGCCTGCTGAGCAACTCTAGCCAGCACTGGTAGCTGAGGCCCCATAGACTTCCAGTACTTACCCAGATCAAAGTCAAACTTTTCTGGCAAGTCACTGAGGTCTGTCTTATGTAGCGATCCCAACCCTTTTTCAAAGCTGCCGTGTTGTGTAAACCAAACACTGGGATGTCCTCTGCATATTGGTTGTACTCCTTGTTCAGTTTGGGCAGACTGAGTGGGTTTAGTATGCGGCATGCCTTGAAAAACTGTAACAATGGATTTGACCCCATATGCTTGCTGAGTTTGTTTTGCTCTACACTGTAAGCTTTTTGAAATACTGAAACTTGATCCTGCTTGGCCCGGCCTCTACACTGATGAAGCTGCTCATCTGTTTTTCAACCAAAACCATCAGTCTTTAACACTCTAGCCTCAAATCAGTTCTTGATCACCATTAGTGTATCATACATAGACACAGCCAATGGTTTACCTTTTAATTGCAGCATGTACAGTATATTGTCTCTATTATGTTCGTACTATTTTCTGCAATAAATGCAGTCTGAATTTGGAGCTTGCCCATCCATTCAGTAAATAAATTATGTAGCGATTTCAGTGAATTCACATCACTCTGGTCTTTCTGCAAGAAATGAAAATAATGCAAGTGGATAGCATGGTATTTCACAGACTCAAGCCATGTGTTCCAGCGTGTCAGTACTGGGACAGGAGGTAAAGTGCTGTTGTCCACCCCACCTCTGTGAGGAATGTCAGGTACTCCCTTTTTCATTTTGGGGACTGCTGGAGCACATATTTAATCTGTGGACCAGTTTGTTCACCAACTCAAAATGGCTGATCCATGTTTCACCTATAAGTGACAGGACATGTGCCCAGCAACCGACATGGATAACATGGTCCCCAATAACTCCCTGTAATGCATCATTGAAACATTTAATCATGTATCTGGCATTGTCACTGACAAAACCCATAACTTGTTCCATCTCCACGTTATATTTCTGCAGAGTTTTTATAATGGCTTGCACAAAGGTTGAATGGTTCATTGCGACCAACTCCATGGTATTTGCAATGTAAGATTTACCACAGTTGATAACAAAAACAATGTTCAATACTCACCGAACATCTGAATCTATAGATTCATCACACATTACTGTGATGCTCTTCCTTTTTGCCTGTTGGCAATTTTGTCTACTCCATCTCATTCTGCAGTTTTGGCAGCTAGTTCTGACGGAGAGTGTCTGCCTCTGGAAGTGCACCTATGCTCTTGATATACTTTCCAATCCAGTCTCTGAGGCAAGGCTGATCGAGTTTTCCAATGGGAAAAATGGCCCCACACCAAGCCCTCAACGTGTCAACAACTGTTTCTTCCTTTGAAGCAGCGGCAGAAGTGGTGGCGTTGAAACTCGTATGTAATATCATCAGTCTGGTCTCACTTTTCTCTTTCTGGCTCATGTTTTTTAAATGCTTCTTGCAGTTGCAGTGGTCTACAATGGTATCCTTCTGGATGTGGTCCACTGGATGGGCACACAACCGGCAGAACATTGTCCCTCCATCTTCGTACATTCCCATTGCCTTGAACTGTAGGCAAGGTCGTTCACAGTAATGCTAGAGATTTTGGCCATCTTTCATGGTGGTGGTGTTGCCATTGTGATGGTATAGTGATGTGATGTTTCCAAAGAACCAAAAGTGACTCACAGTAGCAGATCACTAACACCACTTTCACAGATTGATCTACAAAAACAAAACAAAAAAAATATATAGTAAGGACTAATCTTGCAACACCAACAAAGCATTCACATTTTTTGCATAAAAGAACCACTAGTGGCCAAAAAAGAAAACAAACTGTACCTTTTTCAATGGATAGACTTGCAGCAGACCACGTCCAACAGCACTTCAAGGCCTGAAATCATAACTGAAATGTTTACATGTGTCCCACAGAGAAATGTACACATAGCATAACTATTAGAAAGACCATCATCCACATCCTCATCCTTATCAATGCATCCTCCAATCACAGCTTGCCACCAACACCCACACCTACTTACTTGAAGAGTGGTGCAAAGGAACAAGCATGAGGTGTTGGTTGCAGTACTGGCAGGTGGTTCAACATCAGCATGAATCTGCAGCAGTGCACAGGCATGGCGTTCATGAAGACTTCACCTTCAGACTCCCAGCAAAATGGCAACAGCAGTCATTCGATGATTCTCCAGGTTAGACAGCACTAGCACGGCAGCCCCCACCCCTCAGGTGTGACGGCAGCAAGTGCAGCACTGCAGCCCCCACCCCTCCAGCATGACTGCAGCAAGTGCAGCCCCCCATCTCTCAGGTCTGATAGCAGCAAGTGCAGCACTGCAGCCCCCACTCCTCAGGCATGATGGCAGCAGGTGCAGCACTGCAACCTCCACCCCTCAGGCATGATGGCCGCAAGTGCAGCCCCCACCCCTCAGGCATGATAGCAGCAAATGTGGCCCCCACCACTCAGGCAGGATGGCAGCAAATGCACCCTTCACCACTCAGGCATGATGGCAGCAAGTGCAGCCCCCACCCCTCAGGCATGACGGCAGGAGATGCAGCCCCACCCCTCAGGTGTGATGGCAGCAGGTGCAGCACTGCAACCCCCACCCCTCAGGCATGATGGCAGCAAATGTAGTCCCCACCACTCAGGCATGATGGCAGCAAATGCACCCTTCACCACTCAGGCATGATGGCAGCAAGTGCAGCCCCCACCCCTCAGGCATGACGGCAGGAGATGCAGCCCCACCCCTCAGGTGTGATGGCAGCAGGTGCAGCACTGCAACCCCAACCCCTCAGGCATGATGGCAGCAAATGTAGTCCCCATCACTCAGGCATGATGGCAGCAAATGCACCCTTCACCACTCAGGCATGATGGCAGTAAGTGCAGTCCCCACCCCTCAGGCATGACAGCAGCAGGTGCAGCCCCCACCCCTCAGGCATAATGGCAGCAAGTGCAGCCCCCACCCCTCAGGCATGATGGCAGCAAATGTAGCCCCCACCACTCAGGCATGATGGCAGCAAATACACCCTTCACCACTCAGGCATGATGGCAGCAAGTGCAGCCCCCACACCTCAGGCATGACCGCAGCAGGTGCAGCCCCGACCCCTCAGGCATGATGGCAGCAGGTGCAGCACTGCAACCCCCACCCCTCAGGCATGATGGCCGCAAATGTAGCCCCATCACTCAGGCATGATGGCAGCAAATGCACCCTTCACCACTTAGGCATGATGGCAGCAAGTGCAGCCACCACCCCTCAGGCATGACGGCAGCAGGTGCAGCCCCCACCCCTCAGGCATGATGGCAGCAGGTGCAGCCCCCACCCCTCAGGCATGATGGCAGCAGGTGCAGCACTGCAACCCCTATCCCTCAGGCATGATGGCAGCAAATGCAGCCCCCACCACTCAGGTGTGATGGCAGAAAATGCAGACCCCACCCCTCAGGCATTACGGCAGCAAATGCAGCACTGCAGCCCCCATCCCACAGGCATGACAGCAGCAGGTGCAGCACTGCACCCCAACCCCTCATCCATGATGGCAGCAGGTGCAGCACTGCAGCCCCAACCCCTTAGGCATGATGGCAGCAGGTGCAACCTCCACCCCTCAGGTGTGATGGCAGCAGGTGCAGCACTGCAACCCTCACCCATCAGGCATGACAGCAGCAAATGCAGCCCTGAACCCTCAGGTGTGATGGCAGCAGGTGCAGCCCCCACCCCTCAGGCATGATGGCAGCAGAGGCAGAAGGATGGTATTCACCCAATGCCATGTACCAAAGCTTGACAGAGCTCAGACGTGAATTAAGCTGAACCACCAGACGCCAAGGTGGACTCCATCAGTTCATAGATACATAGATACATAGACAGTGTCAGCAGATAAGGGCCTATGGCCCACTCAGTCTGCCCATTTGAGCTTGTAAGTTCAGTTTGTTTTCCTAGAAGTCTGTTTTCCCTTACCCCTGACCTCTAGAATTCCTTTATGTCTATCCCATGCATTCTTAAATCCCGTGATTGTTTCAGCCCCCACCACTTCCTCTGGCAGGGTGTTCCACTTGTCCACCACCCGCTCTGTGAAGAAATTCTTTCTCATGTTTCCTCTGAATCGTCCTCCTCCAACTTCATCCCATGCCCTCTAGTCCTGGAACATCTTTTTGCTTAAAATAGTGTTTTCCTGCACCCTGTTCCTCCTGTAAGATACTTGTATGTCTCTATCATATCCTCTCTCCCTCCTCTCCTCCAGGGAGTACATGTTCAGTTCCTTCAACCTGTCTTCATAGGGACTTGTAGCATGCCATGCACCATCTTTGTTGCCCTCCTCTGAACCTTCTCTACCCTGTCTATGTCCTTACGTAGGTATGGTCTCCAGAACTGTACACTGTACTCCAGGTGGAGCCTCACTAGTGTC
Organism: Neoceratodus forsteri; assembly: GCA_016271365.2. Classification (NCBI taxonomy): domain Eukaryota; kingdom Metazoa; phylum Chordata; order Ceratodontiformes; family Ceratodontidae; genus Neoceratodus; species Neoceratodus forsteri. The sequence goes on along the minus strand of CM057456.1, from coordinate 72,519,109 downwards.
TTGTATAGCAGAATTATGACCTCCCTTTTCCTGCTGGTGATGCCCCTGCCTATACATCCCAGCATCCTAGTTGCTTTACCTGCTGCCTTGTCACACTGTTTCCTCCTTGAGGTCATCAGAGATGACAACCCAAAGATCCCTTTCCTGCTTGGTGCATGCTATATCCTCACCCCCAACTGATATATTGCCAGGGTTTTGTGCCCCATATGCATTATCTTGCACTTCTTTGCATTGAATTTCAACTGCCAAACCCCTGACCATTCTTCAAGTTTCTGCAGGTCGCTTCTCATTCTGTCTACACCCTCTGGTGTGTCTACTCTGTTACAGAGCTTTGTGTCATCAGCGAACAGTGAAATTCTGCCTTCTAGATCCTGAGCAATGTCACTGATGAAGATGTTGAATAGGACCGGTCCCAGCACTGATCCCTGTGGTACCCCACTGGTCATTCTTCCTTCTGTGGAGTGACAGCCATTTACCACCACCCTCTGTGTCCTGCCACCCAGCCAGTTACCTACCCACCACACTACTGTCCTGCCCACACCCGTATTCCCCAATTTGTGTAATAGTCTTCTATGTGGCACAGTGTCAAAGGCCTTGCTGAAGTCCAGATAGGCCATGTCCACTGCCCTCCCCTGATCCACCTCGTTAGTCACCCAGTCAAAAATTCAATGAGGTTGGTCTGACATGACCTCCCTGGTGAAACCATGCTGCCTTGGGTCCTGTAGTCCATTGACAACCAGATGTTCCACCAATCTCTCCTTCAGCAGTGCTTCCATGATCTTCCCACTCACCGAGGTGAGGCTGACTGGTCTGTAGTTCCCTGCTTCCTCTTTGTTCCCACTTTTGTATAAGGGGACTACATCTGCTGTCCTCAGTCTTTGGGTACCTCCCTGTTTCCAGTGATCGGCTAAACAGGATAGCCAGAGGTTCAGCCACCACCTCTCTTAGTTCTTAAGGACCCTGGGTGCACCCCATCTGGCCCCATTGCTTTATCAACTCTTATTACTTCCAGTTCCTTCAGGACCCTTTCTCGTAAAGGGACTTGTGTCCATTTCTGCACCATTCTCACCCTTGTACTCCCTTCAGACCCATTACCCCTCTTCCTCAGTAAAGACTGAGCAGAAATACCTATTCAATATGTCAGCTTTACTGTTGTCATCCTCCACGCTGCCCCATCCCCCTTCAGTCTCACTATCCCTCCCTTTGTCTTTCTTTTTCACTTATGTACCTGTAAAAGGTTTTGTCCCTTTACCCACTGATTTTGCAATGTGTCTTCTGTCTGAGCTTTGGCTTCCCTTACTGACCTCCCTACCTCCTTTGCTTCTCCTGGTACTTCTCCCTATCCCCTTCTGCCTGTGTCTTTTGTATTGCCTGAATGCAATCTTTTGGCTTTCATTTTCTTTACTACCTCTTTGGAAAACCATAATGGTCTCCTCTTCCTTTTCCTCTTGCTAACCTGCTTAATGCATAATTCTGTTGTTCTTGTAATCCCCATTTTAAATACTGCCCACTGTTGATCAACCCCTGATTCTTGTCCCATTCCCCTTAATGCCTCTTTCAAGTATCTCCCCATTTTCCCAAAGTCTGCCCCCCTAAAATCCAGGATACGTGTTTTTGTGTGGTTTGGTTCTGCTCTTTCTGTGATTTCAAACCACAATGACTGGTGGTCACTGTTACCCAGGTGCTCCCCCACTGTTACCCCCATCACACTGTCCCTGTTTGTGAGCACAAGGTCCAGCATTGCCTTCTGCTGAGTTGGTTCCATGACCAGTTGCTTGAGGAAGGCACCCTGAAGGGAGTCCAGGATAAATCTGCTCCTAGTTGATGCTGCTGCTGGGATGCTCCAGTCCACGTCTGGAATACTGAAGTCTCCAACCAGTACTACCTCACCCTTGTCTGCCATGGATGGCTAGCATCAGCTCTCTGTCTGTTTCTTCCTCCTGGGCTGGTGGTCTGTAGACCACACCTGTGCGGATGGCTGTCCCCATTTTCCTTTCCAGCTTAACCCACAGTATCTCTCCCCCATTTTGTTCCTCCTGGATCTCTGTGGCCCTTACGTCATTTTTCACATACAGTGCCACTTCTCCTCCCTTCCTGCCTGCTCTGTCTCTTCTGAATATGTTGTAGCCAGGTATGGCCATCTCCCAGTCATGGTTATCATTACACCAGGTTTCAGTGATGGCCACAATGTCCAGGTCTGACTGTACCATGACAGCCTCCAGATCTTCCATCTTGTTGCTAAGGCTCCTGGCATTTGCACACATGGCTTTCCATGATTTGACCTCCCTAGACTGCTTCAATGTTCTACTCCAGCCCCTTCCTTGGTTGTCATTTATCCCTGGTTCTCCTTGCTGTCTGCCCTTCTGCTGAATTTTGCCCCTTTTCTGCTTATCCACCTCTTGGGCACTAATCTCCATCTTTTGCACACTGCTTTTGCAGAGATAGCCACTCCTCTGTTCACTGGTTCCACTGCTAGGGGTGGGGTGAGCAAGTAGGTACCTCCTTGCTGGCCTGCTACCCTTTGCTAGTTTAAATGCTTGTCAATGTAGCATTTAAACTTATCATTGAGTGCTTGATTCCTCCAGGATGGATGCAGGCCGCCAGGCTTGAACAAACCTCCATCCTTCCAGGTGGATCCCCAGTCACCAATGAATCCAAACCTTCCTCACAGCACCAGTTCTTCAACCATGAGTTAAAGTTCCTGGTGCATGCACTCTATGTTCTCCTTGTTCCTCACAGGTAGTACTTCTGAAAGTGACAGAAGTAGCTACTTGCTTGAGACCCTCCCCAGTTTCCTAAACTCTTCCTGAACTTCCTTGGCTCCATTTGCTAGGTCATTAGTACCTAGGTGGATAATGACATCCAGCTCACCCTCCCTGCCTTGCCTTCCCAGTGATCCCCAGGATCTTCCTTCCATCCCTCCATGCCGTGGCACCTGGTAGGCACCTCACCTCCCTGTCCTCCCCTCCTGTGTTCCTAGCTGGATCTCTTATGATGGAGTCCCCACCAGGATTCGCCTCCTCCTCCTCTGGGGTCTACTACTTTCCCGCTGAGGTCACCTCCTTGCTAACCTCCACATCCTTTCCTTCCACTTCTCTGGTACCTCTATTTGGTTGTCCTCATTTGCCAGTGTGGCATATGAGTTCTTGAGTGGAATAGTATCTGGGATGTGCCTCTGCCTGACTGCTCTAACCCTCCTGAGCCCACTGTCATTCAAGTGCCTCGTCCTCGGCATCCTTTGAGGCAGCTGCATTGACTGGGTGGTCCCTGGATAGGTGATGGTACTCCTGACCCAGTTTACTTCCGCTCTGAGTCTGGCTACCTCATCACACAGTCCAGAGAGATGCATGAAGATAGGGCAGCACCTCAGTGTCCAGAAGGTCTGCCTGAATATAGCTGCCCCACAGCCACTGCATTGCACCACTCCCCACATTATACTGCAATTCCACTACTTGTCTGCTACTGAAGCTCTCCTAGTTCTCTTTTTATTAATTTACTGTACTAAAAATCCAGTCACTGATCCTCAGATAATTTGTTTTTAAGGAAAAAGAAACCAATAAATAAATAAATGAGTCAAAACACTTGTCGTGCTGAGGGTGGGCTTCTTCCTCCTTATGCCCCTCCTACTTCACACCCCTTACTATACCCTGTGTTTAGCTCCTGTCAATCAGATTTATCAGGGCATATAATTAAGAGTTGGGGAAGGGAAGGGGGGGCGAAAATTTGCAGCAATTAAAGACAGCACAGAATTACACCACCACTATGTTTTAAATTTTCAACAGCCCAAAAACAATTATAAGTAAAGACAACAAAGAAAGTATAGTGTCACTACAAGCCCACAATCTAAGTTTAAAAGAAAAATAGCAATTACCAGTTACTCTAAAGCACTGAATTGAATATGTTTCCTTCCTTCCCCTTCTGGCTTCTTCCTGTTCAGTCTCTAACATCTAGCTGCCTGGATTGGTTTATATGTAAACAAAGTGCATCCAATTAAAAATAAAATCTGCAGCTGATTAATGAGTATTGAGGATGCTAATGGAGAGATCAACAATCTGTGCAAAAGAATAAACCAATCAGGAATTGCACCCACAGTTAATTGGTTACTTTCTAGCTTGGTCCTCATGAATATGGAGCCTCTTAGTTTTCATGTCAGAGCTCAAACTCATGAAAGATGTTCTACCAGCAGAGGTCAAGCCATAACCACTGTGCAGCTCATGGCTTCATCTCTCCTATCCCCCTGCAGCCAATAGAAATAAACTTGATCTTTGTGCACAATCACCAGTTTGAGTGACCAATCAGATGCAAAGATAATTTTTTAATATAGTGCCTGCAGGGGGTACCAGATAGGTGAAGCCCCTATCCGTACAGTGGTCAGAGTATCACCTCTGCTGGTAGTTCACCTTAAAGAACTTGTCAATTCTCTGTAGTTCCCCAACACTTCCAATAGTATTCCATTAGACATGCCTGCAAAAGTGCAACTTAAAAGTGGAAGATTATTAACATGCAGTTAGTTTATTTATCAACTTGTCTTTGTTTACACCCCCCCCCCAAGGTATTTTGATGCCCACATCCTCCACAATTGATCAAGGAAACCAAAGAGGAAAATCTACAGTTTCAACAGTTGTGAAGGGCACAGATTAGACATGGTTTATTCAGTTTGATGTGGCTTAATAAAGTTATTTTGTCTGACTGTGTCTCTATTATTCTACATGCACACACAGACGCGCACGCACACACAGGCATGTGCACACACACATACACACACACACACACACAGACATGCATACACAGACAGATATGCACACACAGACATGCACACACAGACAAGCACACACACACACACACACACACACACAGACATGCACGCACATACACATGGACACACACGCACATACACATGGACACGCACGTACACACAGACACAATTAAGAAGACACATGCACAGAAAACCATGCTGGACTGGCACAGACACTCTCCCCATCCCGGTGGGCAAGCACGGCCACTTTCCATACCACAATGGACTGGCAACTCTCCCCACCCTGCTTAAACATCATCCAGGTCAGTGTACCCCCACCCACACCATAGGCACACAAAAATAATGACACATTTTATACACATTTTGTACTGTACTGTATTTCTTTCATGGAGAATACAAAAGATTGAGCCACCTCCCATCTATCCCCACCCAGATGAAACAGCATGGCCACACTCCTCACCCCACCCCACCAACACAACCACTTTCCCCACCCTGATGGACCAGCCAGACATTTTTCCCACCCTGATGGACCAGCAGAACATTCGCCACACCACGACAGACCAGCCTGAACACTATCGCCACCCAGACAGAGTTGCCCCACCAGCCTCAATGGACCAGCCAGACACTCTCCCCACCCAGATGGACCAGAACAGCCACACTCCTTGCCCAACCCCACCAGCAGGGGAACTCACCCACATAATTAGTGGGTCCCTTATTCCATCTCTGGTATCCCAATCCAAGCATCTAGGTCTGTGACTCTCACCCTCCCCCCGCCAAGCATCTATGTCTGTCTCTTACCCTCCCCCAACCAACAAAAAATAAAACATTTTTCTACTGTATTTCTTTGTGGACTCCCCACCCCACCTCTGTTTTTCATATCAATCTGACCACAAGCCCACCACCCCACAGATCAGTCAAGCAAACCACAGATGTACAATGCAAGGCATGCAAAAAAAATTGCATCAATAAAATATTATGAAGGTCACATACTGGGGCAGCAAACTAAGGGCACACATTGGAGCAACAAACGCTCACACAGTGGAACGTTTTGTTTTATCAATTTTTTTTTTCCATCATGTGAACCAGTCCGCCCAGCCTGCCTATCTGCCAACCATCAACCAACAACCACTGGAGTATGACATGGACCCAGCAGACTGGTATACATGCTGGAAAAAATGGTTGCCACTCTGCCTGTCCACCCCCCCTCGGAGGCCAGAACCATTTTTTTCCATCATGTGAACCAGTCCAACCAGCCTGCCCATCTGCTGCCCATCAACCTACAACTACTGGAGCATGGCATGGACCTGGCAGACTGGCATACATGTTGGAAAAAATGGTTCTGTGCCACTCTGCCCATCCATCCCTCCCTCAGAGGCCAGAACCATTTTTTTCCATCATGTGAACCAGTCCTCCCAGCCTGCCTATCTGCTGACCATCAACCAACAACCACTGGAGTGTGGCACAGACCCAGCAGACTGGCATACATGTTGGAAAAATTAGTTCTGTGTGAATCTGCACACCCACCCCTCCCTCTTTTATCACCAGAGGCCAGAACCATTTTTTTCCAGTATGTATATAAGTCTTTCAAGTCCATCCCTCCACTGACCATCAACAAACAATCACTGGAGCATGGCACAAACCTGGCAGACTGGGACACATGCTGGGAAAAATGGTTCTGTGCCATTCTGCCTGTTTATTTCTTCCTCAGAGGACAGAACCATTTTTTCCATCATGAGAACCAGTCCGCCCAGCCTGCCCATCTGCCGACCTTCAACCAACAACCACTGGAGTGTGGCACGGATGCGGCAGACTGGCATACATGTTGGAAAAAATGGATCTGTGCCACTCTGCATATCCACCTCTCCCTTCTCCATCACCAGAGGCCAGAACCATTTTTTCCAGTATGTGTACCTGTCCCCCAAGTCCGTCCCTCTTCTGACCATCAACAAACAACCACTGGAGCATGGCACAAACCAGGCAAACTGGCACACATGCTGGGAAAAATGATTTTGTGCAACTCTGCCAGTCCACCCCTCCCTCAGATTCCAGAACCATTTTGTTTCCATCATGTGAACCAGTCTGCCCAGCCTGCCGATCTGCTGACCATCAGCCAACAACCACTGGAACATGGCAATGACCTGGAAGACTGGCATACATGTTGCAAAAAATCATTCTGTGCCTCTCTGCCCATCCTCCTCTCCCTCCCCAGAACCATTTTTTCAGCATGTCTACCATATTGCAAATACATTCAATTTTTTTTTGTACATTAAGTATACCGGCTCATGCCCTTCCCCCACACAACATCTTCTCTCCCTTGCTTTCCCATTCAAATAAAAGCAGCAGGGCTATCTGAAACACAAAAAACTTACCAGACTACAGCAGGCACATAGAAAGGCAGTAGCCCTGTGGCAGCAGATGGCAAGGCATGTCTAGTACAGCACAGGACAGCAGAAAGTGCAGATCAGCAGCACCAGGCTGCTAGCAGGGCAGGTGAGCAGCACAAAGTTTACAGGACAATTCAGCAAGGCCCCTCTCCCCACCACAATGGACCAGCCTGGACATAAGTCCATCCCCTCTGACAGACCAGCCCAGTCACTCTGTCCCCACCCTAATGGACCAGCACAGCCACTCTCCTCACCCAGAAGAAGCTGCATAGCACTATTCCAATCCAGATGCTGATGCACAGGCACTCTGCTTACCCAGAGCAGACACTATCCCCACCCTGATAGGCCGGCACGGCCACTCTCCCCACTCCGATGGACCACCAGGCCACTCTCCCCACTCCAATGTAGCAGCAAGACCACTCTCCTCACCCTGATGGGCCAGCAAGGCCACTCTCCCCACCCCAATGGATCACCAGGGCACACTCCCTATCTAGATGCTGATGCACAGCCACTCTGCTTACCCAGATAGATCAGCCCAGCCACTCTCCTAGCACAGATGGAGCTGTATGGCCACTCTCCCCACCATGACAGACCAGTGCATACACTTTCCCATCCCTAATGGATCAGAGCAGACACTATCCCCACCCCGACAGGGCGGCACAGCCACTCTCCCCACTCCGATGGACTACCAGGGCCACTCTCCCCACTCTGCCATACCAGCAGAGCCACTCTCCCAACCCTGATGGGCCAGCATGGCCACTCTCCCAACCCTGACAGACCAGCATGGCCACTCTCCACATCCTAACGGGCCAGCCCAGCCACTCTCCCAACCCTAATGGACCACCAGGTCCACTCTCCCCACTCCAACATACCAGCAGGGCCACTCTCCCCACCCCAAGAGGCCATCACACCCACTCTTCCCACTCCGACAGACCACAAGGGCCACTCTCCCCACTACGATGGACCACCAGGGCCACATTCTCCACACTCTGACAAACCATACTGGCCACTCTCTCCACCCCTACAGACCATCCAGAGCATTATCCCAATCCAGACGCTGATGCATGGCCACTCTGCTTACCCAGATAGACCAGCCCAACCACTCTCCTAGCACTGATGGAGTTGCACAGCCACTCTTCCAACACTGATGGACTAGTGCAGGCACTTTCTCATCCCCAACAGACCAGAGAAAACAATATCCCCACCCTGACAGGCTGGCATGGCCACTCTCCCCACTCTGACAGACCACCAGGAACACTCTCCCCACTCTAACATACCAGCAGGGCCACTGGTCACACCCTGATGGGCCAGCAGGGCCACTCTCCCCACTCTGAAGGGTCAGCATGGCCATTCTCACCATCCCGACGGGCCTGCCCGGCCACTCTCCCAAACCTGACTGACCATGAGGACCAGTCTTCCCACTTCAACATACCAGCAAGGCCACTCTCCCCACCCCGACAGTCCGGCACGGCCACTCTCCCCACTCTGTTGGACCACCAAGGCCACCATCCCCACCCCAACAGATGACCAGAGCCACTCTCTCCACTCCGATGAACCAGTACGGCCACTCTCTCCTCCCCTACAGACCATCCAGGGCACTATCCCAATCCTGATGCTGATGCATGGCCACTCTGCTTACCCAGATAGACCAGCCCAGCTCTCCCCACCCTGATGGACTAGGGAAGACACTTTCCCATCCCCAACAGCCAGAGTGGACACTATCCCCACCCAGATGGATCAGCCCAGCCACTCTCCTCACACAGACACTATCCTTACCCAGACGTGCCACACCCCAATGGACCAGCCTGGACACTATCCACACCATGACTAGCCTGACCAATAACCCCAGCCCAGCCCAGTCACTCTATCCCCACCCCAATGGACCAGTCCAGCACAGCCACTTTCCTCATTGTCACTCTCCCCACCCCACAAGCACATCCAGGCTAAACTCCCCCCCACCAATGCCAGGCATCCAGATCAGTTTCTCCCCATCCCAAATCAAAATCACAGTGCTCAAAAATTCTCTTCACATTTGAGACTTTTCTTTGAGAGTAGCACATTTGGCTAGCCCAGACAAGGGACGTTTAAAAAGAAAATCAGTCAACAAAAACACTAGACTTTCTGCCCCCAGATCTTCAGAACTCTATGCCAATCTAGACCACAGACAAGGGGGCTAGTTTAGGTCCCAGGAAAGACAAGTGATTGTTATAACTACCGGCATAAAAAAAACGCACAGCAGCAACCTAGACGAGAAGGGAACAGAATAACATTGATGATGTTCCAACCAGTCCAGTCACTTGGTTCCCAAGTTGCCCCCCCCACGCCACATGAAGCCTTGCATCCGATCATGTATTCATGCTGCTTTAATATTTAATGTGGTGTGGATCTGTTAAATGCAATTGTAGCTCACTGGCTTTCCGCATTTTGAGGGCTCAGAAACAGAATCAGACCAACAATATGCAAGTAATGTCAGGAGTATTTGTGCTAAGTATACTGATTTTGTAATATATTTAGCACAAATACTCCTGATGTTACTTGCATGTCATTGGTCAGACTCTTGTCATGTTGTCATTCAAACTCTGAGCCCTCAGAATGTGGAAAGCATTTTTTTTTCTCAGCGAGCTAAAAATTGCGTTTCAAATAATTAACAGCACACGTTTGCAGTTCCATTTTAGCAAGCACAAATTCAAGCCTCCGGAGGTTGGACCAACAGAAAATGACCAACAGATTCTGCAGCCAGGAAAAAAGAAATTAAAATTGCAGTGCACAGAGAAAACAAAATATATATATTTAATCATGGTGCACACACCTTCCAACCAACTAACACATATACTCACGAACAGAATGCAATTTGGACATGATTTCTTTCTTTGAGAAGCCCCAGGACTCCAACAGCAAGACAATAGATAGGAAAATAAGCAAGTCAGTTCAGGCACTAAGAAAAAAGAAAGTAGGCTACCGAGATGTGACTTTTAAAGTGTGCACATAACAGGTGGCCCAAGAACAAATGCTATTTCCATTTTGGCGCTGTTGTCCCATGGGCCAATCACAATTCTGGGTTTCTGGCTGTGTCAATGTGAATGTGGTAAACCAGTGTCCCTGTTTATAGGGGATACATGATGGGCAACAGTGTGATATGGGAAATATTTACATGAGTGCAGAGTGCCATCTGATAATTACATGAGTGGCTTCGCCACTCGTGATATTATATGAGGGCACTCTGCACAAATGCAAATATTCTGCATGTCACAGTAACATATCATGTGTGTGATTTATACAATAGGGTTCCATTTTGTGTTCTTTTTGGTGATATGTTACTTACAGTTTAATGTCTGGTTGGGTGTTATTTTAGGTCAGAGGTGTTGTCTACAGATGTAATTCAGCTTTGCGGTCAGAGAACTTGAGTGGTTTTTAATGGGTGTAATTTGTGGGTTTCTATTGGTGGGTTTAATGAATGATGTAATATCTGGGTTTCTATTGATGGGTTTTTATAAATGGGACTGTAGTCATTGGTTGGGGATTTCTGTCTTGCCTGTTATTGGCCATTGGATATGTTGTGCACTGCTGCTTCTGCTTGTTTGTCATTGGTTGGTCCTTGGAAATGTGTGCTTCGATTGATTGCATCACTGTTGTGGGAGGGGCTTTCTGGATCTAGAGTGTTGGGACATTGCTGCTTGTATGTGCACAGCACAATTGTTTTGGGGGATATTTTTGCTTTTATTTTGTTTTATTCAGTTTTATTTATTTTTAAGGGGTGTGTAGTTCTTAAGTGATACATTTATTTGGTACATGTGAGTTTTTTGAATGTGCTTCGCCAGATGACTTCACCAGTCACAGAACTTTTTCCTGGTTTACTTCACCTGATATTTTTGGAACTGCTTCTTTCTTCCAGCAGTTTCATTCAGGTAAGTGTGCAGTTCTCTGGACATGTTGTCCCACGGACTTTGAGGGAGCAGAGTTGTGGAACTGCATAGTCAGACTCTGCGTCCAATTCCAAAATATGGGTTCTTTCGGGGCTGATTTTCACATTAAGGTCCTGCAGAAGAAAGAAAAAAAATTGATTTAGTGTAGGGGAACTAGAAGGAGGAGTTTTACATGTATGGGCACAACTCACCATGGATAATGTTAAGGGAAGATTTTGAAGCAGGTATGGTTCACGTGCTTTGTTGCAGGTGTAGTGAATTATGTTTAAATGGGGAACAATGTAATTTGGCTTGTTAAAACTACTGTTTCCATGGCAGTGTGACATATGCACAATGCTGATATCTACAAGTGACCTTTGCACTGAATGTATAAATGTAAGCTTTTGTCACAGTGTAGATATCAGTACTGTGTGTACCTGCAGGGTGGAGATATGCATTTTTATTCCACTGCATATCACTTCACCCCATTGTATAAATTGAAATATTGCTGATGGCACCAAAAAAGTACATTAACTGCCTGTGACTTAGTCCAGTTCTCCCTAGTCTGATAGTGTGGCGAACACAAGTACATGCTATCTATAGAATGGAATTGCTTTCATCTTCCCTGATGTCACAATAATGACGTCACTACCAGGAAGTACAATGTGATTAGTTGAAACATGTTTAAAATGCACTTCTTAGTTTGAAACCTTAGCAACCTCTGATTAAGCCCATTTAATGGGTGAAATGAAAGGTGTGGTATTCATCAGAGCACCAAAGACTTTTCTGTATGTGCGCATTTGGAAATGGCAGAGCAAAACCTTCTTACTGAACAAATGAAGTGTTGAGCTTCCTGCTTCCAGAGGGATGCTTGCAGTCTAGGTTTTAATTCAACTCACTGTGTGTTCCTAAAGACCGGCAACACCTGGCAAGTGATTGCCTGTTCTCATTGTAACTGTTGCACACAGAACTCCAAGTGAAAGAAACCATGGATCAATACGTGGCTAAATTGCTCCCCTCCTTCAAATGATCCCACTCCCTATTATTGATGTTTTAAAGTTTTACTTTGCTGGTGAAGTTGCACAGTTTTCTTTTTTGAATAACTTTGCAAATCACCCACTTCACCACTTTGCCACTTTACATTGAGTTTTCCTGGGGAAATGGCACTTTTTCAGGTGAAGTCTGATGAAGTTAATGTAAAGTTAATGCAAAGTTACAATATCACCTGTGAATTTGCATAACTTCTCCTGAAAAGTGCCACTTCACCAGTTAAAAACTTTTCAGTCAGTACTTTTTGTTTCACGAAAGTTGCAAACTTTGCAAACTATTTTGCAGTGTGAAGTCTGCCAACTTTGCACATCTCTACTCTACATGCACCCCAGCATCTGATTTGTTTGACTCATACTCTACTACATTGTGCCAATGTCTTCATGTTCTCCATTTCTTCATTTCTTCTTACGTGCTCTTCACTACCACCACACTCATCCAATAATTTATTTTCGAGATCTTGGCTCCAACAAGCATTACCTTGCATTTTTTTTAAATTACAGTTAGTCTGCTACACCCCTGACAACCTCCCCAGGTTTTCCAGCCTTTTCTTTATGGTTCTAACCCCCTCTTCAGTGTCCACTTTTCCATAGATCTTTATGTTGTTTGCAAAGAGGCATTTTTCCCTGACACCCTTCCACTTTATCACAAATAAATACACTAAGGAGAATGGTCCTAGAACTGATTCCCACTCATGCCTTCCCTTTTCCCGATGATTCTTTATGTCATAACAATCTCTATGTACTCCCACTCAGCTACTTTTTCAGCAACCGTAAAATCTTGTCATCCTTCCTTAGCTTACTCATTTTCTTTATCATGCTCTTGTGTGGGGCAGAGTTGAAGGTTTTGTTGAATTCCAGGTACCAGACATCAACTTCCTGACTTTTATCCATAACTTTTGCCACCAAATTTAAAAATTCAGTCAAGTTAATTTGACATGACCTCCCACTGGTATACCCATTTTGTCTGGAATTCTGCAGAATATTGGCCTTCAGGAACTCTACTGTCCTTTCATTTATTATAGAGTCCATCAGCTCCCCCACAGTAGACAACCAACTGATTGTTCTATAGGTGCCTGGTTTGTCTAGGCACATGGTCTTGTCTAGGGAGGCAAGGTTTGCTGTCCAGTACTCCAGCACTACTCCTGCCTCTAAAGAGCAATTGAAGAGATTCACGAGTGGTCCAGCCAGGACCAGTCACATCTCCTTCAACAATCATCGATGCATCCCATCTGTGCCATTTGATTTCTTCACATTCATCACCTGTAGGCCCTTAAACACCCTCTCCTCCATGATGGTCTCAGTGATGGCATCTGCCAGTGATCCCCCACTGTTCAGCATATTCACTCTACTCTTGTCTTCCTCCTCTTCCTCTCATCCCTCCCCCCCTTCTTTAGCTTGACACCCCCTTTCTTTGTTTTTCTCTGCTCCCCTGTATAACAAAGGAATGCCTTGTTGCCTTCTTTAAACCCTCTACTAACCTCAGCTTAGCTGTGCTCTTTGCCTGTGTAACCTGTTTGCTGACCTTATCTTTTCCTAATATGTCTCATGTCCTCCTCACCTGGGTTGATATGTGTCTCCATATATCCTTGAAGATTAATACAATAAGAAATGTCAATTGTACAATTCAAACATTTTGCTGAAACTGCTATTACTTTCTTACACGACAATCACATTTTCTAGCTCAGCAGTTGTTTTTTTTATTTTTTTTATTGAGGTCTTGGTACAATACCTTTGAGCAAAATAATTTATTTACAAATGTTCCACATCAGTGAAGAAGGGTAACAAAACATGCAAAGGTATAACAGCTACGAAGGTTACAACAATTACAGTAGCTTGGTTTAAAAAATTGCAAAGGTTTCTAATGGAAACAGTTAGGAAAGAGCCTGCACAAAGTGCTATGGTAAGTTAGTAGAGTAGTTTGAGGAAACATCTCTGGTAGAATGAGATAGCAGCAGGATGACCCATGAGTGAGGAGGCAGCCTAGAAGTCCTTGTCAAGCAAAGAAAGACATCAGATGAGAGCACACATGGGTATATAATGTGGACAAGATACTTGAGAAGAGCCAGAGGAAGTGGAGGGGTAGGCAAAAGCAGGGGGGGAGGGGAGCAATGGGGCAAGCAAGAGGAAAGAGGGGACACATCAGGGGGTTGGAAACAGGTTGACTTAATGGGAGGAACTAAGACCATCCAGAGATCAATAAAAGAGGGGAGATTGCTATCTTTTTTTTGAGAAACATAAACTTTGATTTTATGCAACTTGATGAAAATGAGACAAGCAATTTAGCATATGAGACTATGAGAAATTTAATTTTGCATTGTCAGCAATCACAAGTGGCTGAACTATGACATTATTATTGTTGTTTAAAGATTATTTCCATAATGTGCACATTCAACTTCTTTTTTTTTTGTTTTATAAAGAACAACAAAATAGAACAATGTACTGTACTGTACTGTAGGATGGTTTAACCAAGAGATGTTGATAAATGGGACATGACAGAGACGAATGACATTGCTGCCTTCATGCTACCAGCAGTTTAAACTTACTTCAGTAACAAAGAAAGGAAAACATCAGTTTGTGGATTTTCTTGCAGGTAGATTCCAGTTAATAACATACAGACTGTGAAGCTAATTTGTAATGTTGCAATAGCATTTATAATTGTGTAAAAGTACTATTAAATCATTAAGCCAGAATTGGGAGTTGCAATAATTACAGGTAAAACAAGCTTGCATATCCTATTCCAAAAATATTAATACTTTAATGTATTTCTTACAAAATATGATTTTAAATATTTTACATTAGAACTATTATGTAGATCACAATATAACAGTTTTAATAAAGAGACAAGATGTATTACATTGGGAACATATTTCAATTTTTAATTAGGTACTTAAGTTGTTTAAAAAGGAAGCACTTCTTTCAGTGCTATGGTGTTTGGATTTTGCATAACAGTCTGATGTTTACGCAGGTGTGGAATATGTATACATATTTTACATATTCATGTCAAAACAGGGTTATTTGAATGAAAGAAAGACAAAATATACTGCATCCTTTTACTTTACAAGTGTTTTGTTTGTGTCACTATTCTTTGAGATGTTAGCAACACAGATGATAACCTCTTGAACTTTTGTGCCATAGCAAGTACAGAATGTCAAAACAGGGTTTTGTGAATGAAAGGTTTGCTGAATGAAAGAGATCTGAAGACCTTTTTGTTTGTTAAAGCCTTTCCCTCCATTTAGATATCTATTTTTATATTGTAGCTTATTGAATGTTTTTAATTCTATATAGAACTTGACCATCTGAGCAGTGCCTAGAGTCGCAAATAAATAGGGCACTCTATTAAATGAATAAAATAAACTAAAGACAAAATACTGCATTGTGGTACTTTACATTTGTTTTGTTTGCTTCACTATTCTTCTTTGAGATCTCAGCAAAACAGATGATGACCTTTTGAACATTTGTGCCATAGCAGATAAAGAATCTCCAAAGCTTTCCATACAAATGTAGTGACTGCTTCCTTCTTCATGATAGCTCATCTCTTGTCTTTGTTCTAGAGTTTCTCTTCAGGTAATCTTTATAAAAGGTAGCTTGTTCAACTTTTTGATGACAGTTGTCTAGATGAAGATTTTTCAAGAATGCAGATCAATGTTAACTTTGAGGATGCCTTTCAGACATTTGAGCTGTCATCACTATCACACCTGTCCCTTACCTTGCTTTTTTCTTCATTATTGTGGCTGAACATTAAAGAACCCCTGATGCAGTTGTGGTAACTTTGAAAAAAAACCATAATATTAAGACACAATTCAGCATATATTTCTTTTTTTTTTCTTAAATTCCCCCCTTTTTTCTTTATTACTTAGGATGTTAGCATTAAAATTAAATCTCTGCCCTGTTGGCTGTGGTGGTTTTTCTATACCTGACTTCACAGTTCTGATTGCAACATCACAGTCTGTTGCTGTGGAGATAAATATAATGTTATGAACAGAGATACAGTGAAGTTTTAATTTGCCTGCGAAGTTAATGCAAAGTCAATTTTGGTAAAATTTTACAAAGTTTTACACAGGTAACCCAGAATTTGCCTATTCAGCTTTGCATGGTAAACTTTGACTGTTACCTTCAACTTTAATTTGGTGCACAGGCAAAGTTGACAGGAAACAAACAGTTTGGTCACATGTCGACCTCTCTGCAGGTCACATCACCACTTTTCTCCACAGGAAATGCTTGTTTACACTTGCTGGCTCAGCCTGAGTGAGGTTGTAAGTGGTGTGGCATACAGGCAGATACTGAGAGCAATTAATATAACTATTCTAATAGTAGATGTATCAAATTTTGGACTATTGGAAACAGACAGAATTGCTATTGTGGGAGACAGAGAGTTGCTGCTGTATGTTACATGGCTGTGGAGGAGCTGTGAGAGCAAGGCACATGCAAGGTGCTTTTATTGCCTATAACAGGTACACCACTGTTGCCTCACCATACCTGGCAAGTGCACAGAGTCTTTTCAGACCAACACGTGCAGCAGATTATGCCAGTGTTTCTCCTGGCCACCAAATTCTCCTGAAGAAATGGTGGAGTTCCATGGTGGGGAAGTCTGTTCCCTTTAGGAAAGAGCAGAGGGCTTGTGGGGAGCTAGCAGCCACAAGATCCTGAGGAAAGCTTTGGTTGAGGATAGTACTACCACAACACTATCTTTGTTAAAATATTTGTTTGGTAGTTTCAGAGGAGAGTGGTATTTGGGGTGTCTTTTCAGACTGGTATTGGGGGGCCCTCAGAGTTTTATTTACTTACCCTAATCTAATCAATTTCTTTGACTAGGTGACCAAAGTAATAGACCAGAGAGGGGCTGTGGATATGGCCTACCTAGACTTTAGCAAGGCATTTGTCACAGTCCCGCACAAAAGATTAATAATCAAGTTAGCCAGCCTGGGAGTGGGTTCCAGGGTGGTAGCCTGGGTAGCAAACTGTCTGCACAACAGGACATAGAAGGTAATAGTGAAAGGAACACATTCTGAAGAAAGGGGGGTTACTAGTGGAGTACCTCAGGGCTCAGTACTGGGTCCAGTCCTCTTTAACATCTTTATAGGTGACATTGCAGAGGGTCTAGAAGGAAAGGTATGTCTCTTTGCAGATGACACAAAGATTTGTAATAGAGTTGATACACAAGGGGGGTAGAAAGGATGAGAAGGGACTTGGCAAGGTTGGAGGAATGGTCAGACATATGGCAACTTAGATTCAATGCAAAGAAGTGCAAAGTAATGCACCTGAGAAATAAACATCCAGAAGAAGAGTACACAATAGCAGGGGAGGTACTAATGACAACAATAATGGAAAAGGATCTGGGTGTAGTCATATCAGATGACCTAAAGGTGGGTAAGCAATGTGAGAAGTCAGTAAGGAGAGCCAGGGGGATACTGGGATGCATAGGGAGGGGTATCACAAGTAGAAAAAGGGAAGTGGTTATCCCTCTATACAGACAGTTGGTGATACCCCATCTGGAGTACTGCATGCCATTTTGGAGACCTCATCTACGCAAGGACATAGACAGGATGGAAGCAGTTCAGAGGAGGGCAACCAAAATGGTGCAGGGTCTACATCAGAAACCATATGAAGAGAGACTGAGAGAGCTTAATAGGTATACCCTTGATGAAAGGAGGGACAGGGGGGATATGATAGAAACTTTTAAGTACCTCAAGGGAATCAACAAAGTCCAGGAGGGTAGCATCTTTCAGAAAAAGAGATGTGTAAGAACAAGGGGGCACAATTTAAAGTTAAAGGGGAGACGGCTCAGGAGTAATGTGGGAAATTCTTTTTCACGGAGAGAGTGGTGGACACATGGAACCGCCTTCCTGGAGAGGTTGTGGGGTCTAAAACAGTGAGGGAATTCAAACATGCATGGGACAGACATAAGGCAATTATAGTGGGTGGTTGCAGGAAGTAGGCTGTTGGTTAACTAGAATCCAAAACTTATCCAATAGGTAGGGGAATGGGCAGACTGGGTGGGCCAAGTGGTCCTTATCTGCCATCAAAGTCTATGTTTCTATATTACCCTTCCACTTTACAGCCTCTGTATTTTAACTTTTTCTCTTCCTCTCCCCTTTTTTCAAGCACATTGGACTCCCAAACTTTGTTTTAGCAATACATGTAAAAAATTATGAAAATTATTATTTTACCGTGTCCCTCAAAGAATTTGTAAGTCTCAGTGTTCAATTTTATAGGACCATCTAATTACTTTATTTTAGCCTCTTAAGGAATCAAGGCAGATGTTTTGATTTTTTACTAATTCCAGAGCTGCAGTCTTTGATAAACATAGGTATATGTAGATATATTCCTACCCAGAGCTCTAATTTAAAAAACAGAAGCTGGTGTCCTGTTGAAAATACAAAACACAGAATAGCTAGCTATTCAGCTACTTCTCTTTGGACACAAGTGGTCTGATTCTTTTGATTTGTGTCTCTTTCACTGGCCACAATATATTAGTTTATATTAGCTTGACTGTTTTACTTAATTTAATATAGATAACTATTATATTTATTTTACTTTAAAAGTACAGTGACATCATCACATTAACAACTGTGTTCTTGGTACACTACACTCAGTATAAAGTGCACATGTGTGGCATTCTAAGGGTACACTCGTCGGCATGAGCTGTTTGGGTGAGGTAAACATTTTCTTCTACTTGGCTTCCTAGTAATTTTTTATTTACATTAGCTACTTATATGTTTAGATTAATCTTTATTGGGCTTCAAGATTGATTTTCTTTAAAATTCTCCAACTTTAGCTCTCTTTTTTCATCAGCTATTTTATACCCTCAAGATGTCAGCTTCATTATTCTGCCCAAGGGAGCTTAACAGCATTAGAAATTTTACTCTAAGGAATAAAATAAGACTGAAAAACTAAACCTATAAGTGTTTTGCTTTGCTTCAGTTTTGTTTTGGAATGCTGCTCTGAAATTGTATTTCTCTAACTTATTTTACTTCAGCGCTTCACTTTAGAATTTTTAAAATATCAATTAGTTTATATAAGGCGGCTCATACAGAAAAAGAGTTGCCAAAACCCAAAGTCTGTGACCCAGACTTTGATATTTTGATATTTTGCATATTCTTACATTGAATTTTATTTTTATTTTTATATTTATTTCATAGTATCATAACATTCATAGCAGGATATTCCTTGTATATAATACAGCTGTCATAGTTTATCCAGGTATAAGAACTATATTTTTTAGTCTTAATTATTTCTTAGTACATTTTGCAAAGTGTACATTCGCTTAATTAGTGAGGAACACATCAAATTAGGGGCATCATCATCCTCTGATTTTATTCCCCCCAGTGACAGTCTCTCCTGAGAAAGAAGACCTTCATGATTTTTCCAACATAGTCTGGTCACTTCAAACATTTAATCAATCAATCAATCAAATCTTTATTTATTCAGGCGGACATCATTGAGCAAAGCTCATTTACAAGATGGACCTGATAAGGTCAAGGTTCAATGGTTGGTACATTAGCAGATATATACAAAACACTTGTAATTAAACAGATACAGTAATATAAACATATATACAATAATCGAAGGGCAGAGGTTGATTAACCCTAACAGGACAAGGTAGGATACAAGAAAAATACACTAGAAGAATCCAGTATGTACAAATCCCAGTAGAGGAGCCAAAGCAAGCACGCAACATAAGGTACCCAGAATTTACAAGCTCCAGGACAAACTAAAGCAGACAAAAAGATATAATGATTGCCTGACAGCAAAAAAGTGGTGATTACAGCCTCTGACAAATGACATGGAAGGGCTGGAGGGGGATTCAGACTGGGGCTATGGCTAATAGTAGTAGGAGGTATGGGGGAGTACTTAGGGTTGAGGTAAGTGCCAGGAGTTGATGTGAAGATCATAGTCAGGGGAAGCAAAACTGCAAAAATGGTATGATAGGGGGTTGAGATACCAAATAAGGGGGCTGCATGGGAGGGAAAACTAAGGGGATAATTTATGGGAGAGTTACCAATTATAGTTGCTGACAGGAAGGGGGAGGGTTGTGAATGTGACTGGACTAGGTCTTGTGGTAGCAGTTGCATTTCTCTGGGAAGAGACTTATGCAGAGCTTTTTAAAGGATGCTAGAGGTATAAAGTTGGTCAACTTTAGGGTCTTCTGTAGAGAATTCCATGCCATTCCTAGAGAGTAGCTGATTGCAGACGTCCCATGCCGGGTGTAGACTTTGGGTATCTTGAGCGTGATGAAGTTGTTGCTTCTTAGGGCATAGGAACTAGCTGTGGCCAGTATAAAGCAGTCTAAAAATATAGATTGGAAGTTTATTAGACAAAGCTCTGTAAATCCATAGTGCAGCATTTCTGTTCCTTCTGAGGTGTAGGGATGCCCATCCAACTGCAGCATAGAGAGAGCAATGATGAGTGTTGAATGGAAGATCTTTAATAAACCTTAGTGCTCTGTGATTCAGGGTATCCAATTTGCTTAAATAGGAAATGGGACAGTGACCATAAAGGAAGTCTGCATAGTCGATAAGTGAAAGAAATGAGGCCTGGATTAGCCTCAACCTTGAGTCTCTGGTTTGGAAAGTGTTTTATTCTGAAGAATAGACCGAGCCTCTGGCGAAGTTTTTTCAGAAGTTCTTCAATATGATGTGTGTAGTCAAGCCTGCTGTCAATCCACACCCCTAAGTATCTGAATTTATCTACATAGTCCAGGCTTTCTCCAAGGATGGTGGATAGCTGGGGAAGATTGCTTATTGAGGAGCTGTTAGTATAGGTATGATTGGAGAAGAACATTGCTTTTGTTTTCTTTGCATTTAAGAGGAGCTTTTTCTCAAGTAGATGATGTTGCAAAAGGGAGAATTCTGCTTGTAAAATTTCACAGGCCATTACAGGTGATGGATTACTGACATACAAAACAGTATCATCTGCAAAGAGGTGAACATTGGCTTTGGTGAGATTTGAATCAATATTGTTAATGTAAATGGCAAAAAAGGATAGGGCCCAGGATAGATCCTTGCAGAACTCCTCTTAGAAGTGGTTTTAGTGAGGATAGGTCACCTTCAGCTTTCACCTGTTGTGACCTATCAGTAAGGTAACACCTGAACCACTTAAGAGAGTGTGGGTCTAAGCCTATGGAGTGTAATGAAGAGACTAGCAACTCCTGGTCCACTGTGTCGAATGCCTTGCTTAGATCAAGGAATACAGCACAGACACCGTTCATTTTGTCTAATTTGGTTTGCCAGTCATTTGTGACTTTGGCCAGTGCAGAGATAGTGCTGTGCCTAGCCCTAAATCCAGATTGAGCTGGATTTAAGAGATTAGTAACTTCAAGGTAATCTCTTAATTGGATGCTCACTAATTTCTCTAGCATCTTGTATAGCACTGGAAGAATGCATATGGGCCTGTAATTGTTGAGGTCTATGGGTTCCCCTGATTTTAGGAGGGAAAACACTTGGGCTGTTTTCCACATCATATGAATAGAGCCAGAGGTTAATGATAGATTAAAAAGATGTGTTAAGGGAACTGCAAGCACATGAATTGCAATTTTCAGAAAACAGGGGTCAAGAGAGTCTTCACCTGCGCATTTTTTAGTATCCAATTGCAGCATTAGATCCTCTACTTGCTTCAGCAATACCAGTTTGAAGGAGAAGGAAGAATCAGCCTCTGAGCCTCAGTATACTGGGAGTTTAGTTGTGCACACAGTAGATTAGCTGGAGAGGTGTCAAAAGCAAGGCCAGATGTTGTGAAATGATTATTGAAAGCATCCAGTACTTCCCGTTTATCAGAGATAGCACCCTTATTATGGTGCACTTGAGATGGCAGAGAGGTGCTAGCCATAATGAAGCCAACAATCTCTTTGGGTGCTCCTTGAGCAATATCAAGGCCTCTGAGGTCTGGGACAAGAACTTACTCATGTCAGAGGACAAAATCCAACCAAGGATCAAATTGATTTTGGTCTGACCAGAGCGAACATAAGAACTTTACCTCACTTGTTCTACTGTTCATTCTTTTCAAGGACAAGTGGTTTATTTGTGGTAAAATTATAAATAGCTTATCATCATTTGCAATTTTAAATTGATGTTATTTATTACTACTGTTTATTATATTTCATGTTTATTGCACATATTGTTTTTCTTTTGCATTAGTAGGAGATCTCAAGGCAATACAAAGCCATTACAGTGCCAGGTGTTTTAGGGTGCTTTCCTCTATTAGCATGGTTTATACGAGAAGTAGGGAAAATGTAACTGATATTGAGAAAAATGGGTAAATCCACCATCAAAAGGGGAGCAAACCAGCAAGGAGAAAGGCCTCAATTATTAAGGAATCAAACCAGAGGGGAAAGTAATTGTCCCCAAAATAAAAACAGCCAACCATTAAAGATTTATGAAATTTGAATACTAACCCTCCTAGACAGGACTCAACTCCTACTGAGTTTAAGAGCAATCAGGGGATTTATTATTTTAATGAACAAGCAACTAATAGTAGAGCTGACGCGAAGATTTGCTTAGAAACTGATTCATATATAAGTATTTCATCTAACGAATGGGATTTAGCCAAATCCTCTGAGTATACAAATATATATGAGGCTACTCCATTTACAGTTTTCTCCCCTTATAATACCTCTTATAATACCCCTGTTAAGGAAGGGGCAACTATGAAAACAATCCAAGCGTCTGATTACAAATGCCTTAGTACTGAAATGGAAGAGGGGGTGTCATTAATGAACAAAACAAATCAAGGCAAATTAGAGAGCATCCAGAAGGACCTAAACACAACTATTGAAGGTCTAAAAAGATTACAAACAGGGCAGATGCAATGTAAACGTAGTATCAATTCAGTACCAAATCAGGGAAGTGAAAAGAATGAGCCAATCCAAACAGCCTAGACAGAAAGTAAGGAGTTAAATCAAACTGTGATCAATTATGACAGAGAATATTTTACCAGTGAAGGCAATTTTGTAGCCAGCATCACAGTTTCCAAACAAATGCTGGAGATCATTAAGAACATATACTATGCTGATATAGTTATTTTGGAGAAATTGGCATTGATAAAAGACAAAATCATTAATTTAAGAACTGATGTATTTTACAATAAAGTGCTTCTTGATAAATTAAGTATAACACCAAAAACCAGGGAGACAATTCATCCTTTAAATTGAATAGAACAACCCAGGAAACTGATCAGAAAAAGGAGAACAAATCTATAAAAGTTTCATTATCCCTTTTTTTGACAAAGATAAAATGTGTGAGTGTTATTTAAAACCATAAATATTTATGCTTTTTGTATATATTTTTTTCCAATTGTTTAACCAAATGAGACACACTAAGCTGAAAGCTTATTTGCAGGTGCAACCTGGGAGCACAGGGAAGTTAAGTGACTTGCTCAGGGTCACCGAATATGCAAGTGGGGGCTGTGGGATTCAAACCCAGGTGTCCAGATAAAACTCTAAACAAAAGAAAAAAACAAAAATCATAATAAGAATAAAAATATAATTCTAAGTAATAAAAAAAACAGATAAAATAACACATTCAAAGGAAAACAAGGATTTAGACTTAGATACATCAATTTACCTAATTCAACCCAGAAAGCAGACCATAAACAAGAATAACACATATGTCAAGAAATATCAGGAGTTTTTTAGTGAATGCCTCAAAAATCCCAAAATAAGTGAGACCGAAAAGGTCAAGGAGCAAATAAGTAGTGAGACAGACTTCCCTAAAGATAGAGAAAATATTAAATGGGCAGAACAAAACCCAGAAATAATAGATACCAGAAAAAGAAACATTGACAGTCAACAAATATTATCCCTGATAAGTGTAAGGAGAGAAATGGAAATAATTTAGAATACCTAATAGGAATATATGGAGTAAATAGGTTATATGAAGAAACCCAAAGTATACTTTCAGAGTGGATTTTAAAGCTGTTTCATATACAGCAAGATCCAGATTCTCCTTATGTTATGAGAACATTTGACACAAGTGTCCAGGTTTGCATGCTAGTATACTGTAACTCTAAAGCAATAGCAAATAATATATGGAGTTATAACAGAACTTACAATTCTTGTGGCATAACTATTCTTCCCCCACAAGTGGTACCACCTTTACTGGAAACTAACTCAGCTAACACAAATATACACAACATAACAAATTATTTTGACAGGACGAGAATTAAGAGGATACTGGAGGTTATTAAAGACAAAGAAACACATTTAAAACAGGAATGGGAAAGCAAGACACTTTCTATCTTTGGATGGGAAATCAAGAAAAACAAACCCATAAAAGATAAAACGTGACTTAATTGCATCCTGGTCACTGTCCTTACATCCGGATTTACCCAACAATGCCATTGTGTGGCTAAGGGTAAATAAACAAGATTAGAACTCAACACAGATGAATGTTACACTCAGATCCTTTCAGTTAACTAAATCAATTCTAGATCGGTCGAGTAGACTAGATTCTTTAGGCGTTTACGTAGTCCCGACCAATAGATTAGATAACACCTTAAAGCAAACTAAAACACGATAGTAAAACAAGAAAAAGCCCAGAAAAGGTAATAGATATGATGCATTAGAGAATGTAAGGGAAGACTGGAAATCAATTAATTTAGCCCAAAGTCAAGATAGATTTTCAGACATAGAACTGCATACTGTAACTAAGATGTTGCAAAATTAAATTTTGTGGGTGAAATTTCTGCAAAGTCAGCAATTTCACAGCCCAAAACATTCAGCAAAATACCTCCATTCCAAGACATTTTTCATCACGTGTGAAATTTTGCTGTGAAATGTGTAATTTCACTACAAAATGTGCAATTTTGCCAAATTACACACAAAAAATGTCCTGGATTTCACCATTTTGTAGGCAAAATTTCACATTTCATGTGCAAAATTTCAAATTTGGCAGCAACATTTCACAGTTTGCCTGCAGAATTTCACATTTCGCTCTAGTGAAATATTTCACAAATGCTCAAATTTCACAAAATATTTTTTGGAGTGAAATTTTCTAATTTTGCACATCTCTATACATAATCAGAATCATAATTAAGTACAATTGATATCATGGAATATAGAAGGTCTTCACATAAACCTGGCTGATAATGAAATTAAAAGGTTCCTTTAATCATATGATATAATTCGTTTGCAAGAAATGTTGTGTCACGAAAATTCTATCACCTTATTACCTCATTACTCAAGCTATTTAGTACCAGCTTCTAGAGAAAGAGGATGGGGGAATATATAAGGCAGGTTTAGTTACATATATTAAAACTTCACAGGATTGTGTGATACATAAATTACAACTGGACCTAAATAATATTTTGGGACTGAAACTGTCAAATTAGTTTGGGTCTTTGGTCATATTAAATGCATATTTCCCTCTCAGAAGGCTTAAGAACTCAGATGTCATACAGACATTCAAGGTTGAGTTAGAGAAGATAATATATAAGTGGACTGCCATCCCAACAATACTCTTAGGTGATTTTAATGTCAGGTTACTACCACATTATCATCATACAACCCATTTGTATGATCCAACTCTATATTCAGGCTGTCAATCCAAGACTAATGTGTAGAAGAGCCTCAATGGATTTAAGGACAAATGAAAGAGGCAAATCTTAGCTCTGATTATGACAGTATCAAATATGGTCCTAATAAATGGATGTATGAGGGGAGATCCGAAGGGTGCTTTTACATTTGAAAGCCCCTTGGGAGCTTCCACTATAGATCATGTATGGGTTAACACAGAAGCAATGAAGTTCATAGAAGATCTTAAAGTGATAGAATGCAATGAATCTGCACATCACCCAATTTTGTTGATTTTGACAACAGATTTTTCCTTAGGTAAGTGTTATTCTCCTGTCATAGAAAACTTAAAAATGGAAATTATAAATCAGAGTAGAATTAAATGGGACTATAGGAACACACGAAAGCTTAAGGAGGTGCTAGAGACATCACAGACCTTAACTTTGAGGGAATAAATTCTTCTCCCCACAGACCATAAGCTTCTCAAAGATAACTGGTCAAAAAGTCTGTTAATACTTAAGCCACACTGTATTAAGAATAGAACAGCTATTAAAGGTGACTCAGGTAAATCCTGGTTTAACATGATTTGCATAGATGTTAAATCAAACTTAAATCATAGTATTAGGAAAGCAAGGAGATAAATTCATAACCCTAAGAAATGTGACATTTATTTAAATGAACAAAGGAAAGAATACAAATAAATTCTGAGTAGAGAAATGCATAAGTACAACATAAGTATGTGGGATTGTCTCAGGAAAACGGTGGCGAATAAGGACATAAAATCCTTCTGGAGACTGGTTGCCTTTGGCTACAATAAACATTCAAAATCTATGGGAGCATATATAACCCCAAATAAGTGGATAGAATTTTTCCAAAAAATATATTTTCCAGATGAAGACTGTGATAATATAGTTACTTCATTAAATAAAAAACAGATCTTCCCAGTTCCTATTCTAATAGAAGATGACAAGATACTTACAGCTCTAGTTTCTTTGTCTAGTAATAAAGCCCCTGGCTCTGATTCTATACTCAGTGATCTATTTAAAACTTTCACTAATTGGTGGTTACCAGTGTTTAGAGTTTTATTTAATGCAATAGCACAGGGATTAGAAATTCCTGAATCATGGAAAGGAAGCATCATCTATCCTACTTATGAGAAATGCAATAGTACGGACCCTAGAATGTATCTCCCCTTCAGTCTCCTAGATATTCCACAAAAAATCATTACAATACAATCAATACGGATAATTAACCCATAGTTTTTCTACCAATCGCAGAGTATGGCAAGGATGCCTACTTGCACCAACCCTATTTAATATCTACATTAACACAATCTTGGAAAAATGTATGTGTCCCAGACTTTCTCTCATCCAAAATAGGTAATAACCAAATTCCTGCATTAGCTTATGCAGATGATTTGGTTCTGCTGTCCACACCACTGCTAGGACTGCAACAGAAAGTGCACCGCTTTTCCAAAATATGCTTGGATCATGAGTAAAAAATTAACAAAGATAAAACAAAGCTATTGATTTTTGGAATCAAAAATAAAATATCCCCAGCAGCATGGATAGAGCAGAACAAATTAGAAACCGTTAAAACCTAGGCTAAGCACAACTTCTAATGCTCTTAGATCTTTCAACACTAAATTGGGTAGGAGTTCTGTTCTGGAAGAATTAAAAGTTCTAAATACAAAAATTAAAATGAGTATATTATATGCCATGGAAATATGGTACATTGGAGGTTTAAAGAGCTACTGACACCTCAAAGAAAACTTTGAAAAACATAATAATTAGGTAAAATTTTGTTTGTATTCCATTTACATTCTAGATTTCTCCTCCCCATTATTTATTACTGAAAAAACGTGCATGAATGCATGATTTTTATCCCTTGAAGTAATGTTAAAGTTAATCTGCCTCTATAGCTTATTCCCTACTTCAAGTCATAATGCTCTGTTGTGACATCACAATCTGTTGCCATTAGAGTAACTGTGATGTCACAAGCAGTGCATTGTGACCTCAGGTAGGGAGACAGCAACAAAAATAAATTAACTCTTTAGGAACAAAAATTCTGCTTACATGCAAATGCCTTGGCACAAATAATGGGGGGGTGGGATAAAGAACTAGGGCCAGATATTCAAAACTTTGCCCCGGGGCTAAATTAGCACTGCCCCGTGGGCAAACTTAGCCCGGAGCAAAAAGCAAGCTATATTCAAAAGGAATAGCCCTGGGCAAACAGCTTCTGAATATAGCATGGGAATGAGGCAGGGCAAACTGGGTTGGGAGTGCAGGGCAAAGGTAGCCCTGGAATAAGACAGTTCTGAATATAGCAACCAGGAAGTGCAAACCACAACAGTACCACAGTGCACAGCGATGGGAAGGTAGGTAGAGGCAAACTATGTGACCAATGTGTGTGCCAGCAAATGTGTGGATGCAGTACAGCTGCAGGCAGCAGCACATGTGAAAGTAGAGTGTATAAAACTGTTTAATATTCCCTGAACCGTTTGCGCGGCGCTAACATGTTTGGGCAGGTTTAGCGCAGAGCTAACCATTTGCCCAGTGCAAACACGTTTTCCTGGTGCTAAACATTGCCATACTCAAAAGTGTCATGCAAATGAGCCTACTTAGGTAGTCTCTGGGCAAACATCCAGATTAGCATCTCATTATGCCCTGATTTGCATGCAGTTTGCCCAGTGTTATTGCAGGGTCACGCAGCTCCACCTGTAGGTCAGTCTGGAAGTACAGGGGCTGGCCAGGTCTGCCTCAGCTCCACCTGGAGGTCAGTCTGGCAGTACATGATGGTAGCTGCAGGCTACTTGTATACAGCACAGCACAGCATATTGTTACCCGGGGAAAACACAGCATAGGCACAGGTAGTGGTGGTGGTGGTGCTGCATGCAACTTGTTGCACTGTATGTCAGTCATGCTGCACAGCAGACACTACAGTAGCAAGGGGGCCACTTTCGTGAGGGACACATCAATGCCTATGGTGTGTAGGGCAGTCATGACCACTGCACTGTACACACTGATAGGCCCACCTTGCAGGTGTTTACCGACAGTGTACATTACTGTTCCACTATTGTGTGACCCACAGATGCTGCACCTCTGGCATGGGATGCTCACAGTAACATATACATGGCCGGCTGTGTGTGCTGTGGTGTTTGTAAAGCTATGTGGTATGTGGCTCGGCGGGGGCACATATAATCAGACAGGTACACTGGTGTTAGAGTATTCCCAACACTGGTCCATGTGCACTGCATGATATGCCCCCACCTAGTGGCCACACCTGGTCTGTGTCACAGCCTGGCCACCCATACACCCTCCCCCAATATCCTCCATGCCCACACTGCTGCATGTGTGTGTTGGCATCTGTTGGTGTCCACAGCAGAGTGGTCTGCAGGTGTGTGCTGTATGGCCACACTGCCATGGTGTCCACTGGTGGCAGGGTCACCACTTACTGCCTATCATGGCTGTGACTAGTGGCAGATGATGACATCATTGAGATGCCATCAGTGAGTAGCATGTTTCCTCTATGTCTAGCTTTGTCTATGTGTCACATTTATTTATTAGGGTTGTGCAAAGCCATGCAAAGGCTATGCAAATTCCGTGCAGAGCCAAAATGTCATGCAAAGCTGATTGCCCAGGGTTAAGACTACCTTTACCTGGGCGGTAATGTGGACTGCATTAAGTGTCACGCTAAGTCATGCAAAACCACTTTGCACGGTGCTAGTCGCTGAATATAGCATTGCACCTGTATTCATAAACACGTCCCCTCAGTTTGCCCCTTGCATACGTTATGAGTTTGCACATGCTAATGCAGTTTGCATGCATTATTTGGCCTTTTGAATATGGCAAACCCACACTAGTCCGGTGCAAATGGTTTGTGCCCAGTGCAATGTTTTGAATATCTGGCCCCTAATGTGAAATACAAGCTGAACCTTGTCTAAATATTATGTTCTGTTAAAGTTCTTTTGAAGGTGTCAGCTGCTCTTTAAATGAGCTGGAGATTCCAATAAGTAAACTTTACATATACCTTCTTATGGTGTCTCAATCAGTTCCTCTCCCACTCTTATGTCTACAGTTAGGAAAATACACATTATAGGACATGGCAAAAGAGCATAGACTTCTTTTTCTTTTGAAATTATTTCTGCTCCCAGAGGAATGCTTCCCAAGGCAATGCTTGGAAGAGCAAATTAAATGTGCTGATTATGGTTTTAGAGCACCTTTAATGGATCTAATTAAAAATAACTTTTTGTATTGGGTCTTGGTTCTACCTTAATCAAAATTTACCTTAAACCCTGTATTGAAATTAAGAATGTAGTCACATCCAGAATTTGTGATATTGATAGAGCAAAATTTTTGAGTGTCTAGCCAAGTATAAATGTTACAGATGACACAAACAAATTAAAACAATACATTGTCTCGAACCTTATCTAATTAAATGAACTGATCCAGATTATTATCGTTTAACGACAAGATACAGAATGGAATTGTATAAATCAAATTATATACATTATATTCAGTAAAGGTCTGAAGGACTTCTTCCCTATTGTAAGTGTGGAAAATCGGAAGATGGTTTGGAGCACATAGGTTTCATATGCCCTTTCTTTCAGAAGAATAGAGACAAATGGTTGGGAAATATTTTAAGCCTTTCATATATTCTCTTGGACAAAATGTTAGTGGAACTATTCAATACCAAAGATTTAACCACTTTGAATAGTATTACTAGTTTCTTATGGTCTCTTCATTTGTGATGGACAAAAGTTCCCCGGATAGATATAGACTGATTAAAAATTTACATCCTATTTGTTTTCTTTCTCCATTAAAACTGGAATACTAAAGATCATATCTATGTTGTCAATACATGTAATTTCTGGCCTTATTGTTAGATGAAATTAGCTCCCCGAGTCACCTTCTGGTAGTCTTGTAACAGTATGAACTGAGAGACTGAAAAGTATGTTAGACATAAGAAAGTGTATTTAAAGTTAGCACTTTATGTCCTGTTTACATTGTTACCTAAAATGTAACTATTGTACTCATTGCACTGTATTTATTGTATTTTACCATGAGCAGGAGCAGCTGCAGCAGGTGGAACAGCCACAGCAGGAGCAGCAGTAGGCTGGAGTGCCCCCCCCACCATGGTTCCATGCCCAAAGCGTGAACCATCTCCTCCCCAAGAACAAGAGGCAGGGCCATCAGATGGGCATAAGCGATGCAAGTCTAGGGCCTGGGGAAGACCTCCCCTATGTGGGCATATTTTGAATGTGACCAGAATGATAGAAGTGTGGCTAACTGCACTATATGCCACAAGGTGATCAGCAGGGGGAAGGGGGCAGCCCTATTGGCAATGGGAGGTGGCGAACACATCTACTTATGCACCATCATCCAGAATGGCACGAGGCACATACGGCAGCTGCTACATTAGGAGTGTGATACAGACAATGGCGAATTGAATCCACAGTTGCCCCCCTACAGTCAAAATACCAGCAGTAGTTGCTGAATAGGCAGCACCAGCAGTGGCAGCAGCACCACCACCAGTTTCAGGCAATGGGCAGAAGTCAATGCATCATGAAATTTTAGAACTGCGCTGCATGGTCATGGAGCACCAGCAAACTGTAACACAGGTCTGTGATAATCAGGACCTTGAGACAAGATTTTGAATGGGATCCATCATGATGGCAGTCATATAGGTGCCATTGAGTAAATATGTGGCAATGTTCTGACGTTGTACGCTCTTCTGTACCCCTTTATCATCGTTCCTTTCATCTTGTCTTTCTTTAACCCATATGCCCTTTTCCTAACAAATTTAAAGTATATAAAAATGATGACACAAAAACATTTGTGCTATCTTTCCTTGTCCCTTTCTCACCTTATCTTTTAAGTGATGACAACCAATAGCAATGATGATACCCTTGCTGCTGCAGACATCAGTGATCTAGCTCACTTATCCCCCCTATAGGCAGAAACAGTAGTAAGTAAATTTATTTTTACTGTAACACTTGTAAAAACTGCCTGAACCTCTGTTGCAGCTGTCATCTTGTTGTAGTGTTTCTTTCATTCCTCCACAAGATGGTGCTGCTACTGCTAAACATGCATGCCTTTTCACCTTCAAGGCTGTTGTCCATATGAATGGACAGAGTCCATATCTCATAAGTAAAGCACTATGTTAACATTACAGAATGTGAATGTGACTGCCAGACCACACATCGTGTAGTCTCATTCTCTAAAATTAGCGCTAGTTGTGAAATTTATAATCATGATATTATAACATCTGTGTACATATGGACAACAGTCTCTTGATGGGGCAATCGCATGGCATGTTCCAACATGTTTCGCAGCACCATCTCATGGAGGAAAAGCCACCATACTACATTGAAATCATGGCTGCAAGTTAGGTTCTGGCAGTTTTTGTGATCATTATGTAAAAATAAATATCACTTAGTCCTGTGCCTCTGTGGTGGAGATGTGAACTGAAGCAACAATCTCTGCATTGGTCGGTGCTTCATCATAATCAGTGAAAGTACATTAACTTCTGAATCCCCAGCATTTTTCATTTCATCCTGCTGTATACTCCTTTTCCTACATTCCTGCTACCCACAAATGCCAAGTAGTGGACCCATTATAGAAGTGCTTACATGCTGCTCATTGCTACTGCTGCTCCTGCTGCTGCAGCAGCACTGGAGTGCATGTAGGAAGAGAATTCCAGAAGAATCAAACATGAACATCTTTTCTGAGTATTCAAACATAAGTCTTTTTGTATTGATGTATCCTCCTGCTAGTCACAAATGTCAAGTAGTGGCCCCATTACAGAAATGCTTACATGCTGCTTACATGCTGCTGTACTGTTGTGCAAGTGGGAAGAGATTTCCAGAAAAATCAAACATGAACATCTTTTCTGAGCAATGAAGCATAAGTCTTTTCTTATCGACGTTTTCTTCTAGCCACAGATGTCAAGCAGTGGCCCCATTACAGAAATGCTTATTTATTTATTTTGTATTTATTGCAATTTTGGATAACACCTTTGAGAACAGGCTCATTTCATAGGTTCCACATCAGATGACAATACATACAGTATTAGAAAAGTATGAAATGGAGAGCAAACAAAACAAGGAATTATGCAAAACATTACAAGAGTGTATAACTAGAAAAGTTCCAATGCATGTGGCATTGTACAATGTATGCCAAGGTACATATTTGATTAAAACCTGGAATACAAAGGGTCATATTAGAGGGGGTGGGGTCTTATGAAACAACCCTTTACAGGAAAATGAGAACGTCTCATCAATGCATTATGCTACTGCAAAGTGAAAAGAAATACCGGTTGACGTGTTGCTTCTACATAGTGCTGTTGGTTCTGCAGCTGTGGCTGCTGATGATTTTGATACCCTGGAGTGA
This sequence comes from Neoceratodus forsteri, assembly GCA_016271365.2. Taxonomy (NCBI): domain Eukaryota; kingdom Metazoa; phylum Chordata; order Ceratodontiformes; family Ceratodontidae; genus Neoceratodus; species Neoceratodus forsteri. The sequence continues at coordinate 72,486,123 of CM057456.1, read as the reverse complement.
GAACATGCTGTGCTGCTGCTGTTTGCTGCTGTTGTCTAGGTGACAGTCAGATGACGTATGTTGGAGCTGCACTCCTACGCACACACACACACACACACACACTAACAGTTTTAAGTAGTTTTTGCCAGTGCAGCCTAGTTTTGTTGTATTTATAAGCGAATGTTCAATTGTTATGTTTAGATCTCACTCGTGTCTTTTTCCTTTTAGGGCCTCATCTTGGAAATTGTTTCTGATGATACTTCACATTAGGATTGCAGATTGCAATGTGAAGGTAAGTATTTATTGGTATTTAATTTTTTTTTTTTATGGTCTTCTTATCATGGTCATGGTTGGCCGGGCCTGGTAGATTAAAAGGTGAGTAAATTTTTTGGGGGAGAGGGGTTTGTTTCTTGCTGTGTTGCATGTTTCAGTAGTTCTATGATGACACATTAATAGTTGGGGGTCACTGTGTCTGCTAATTGGGTATGACTTCCTTGTTGTATTTCTGTCACCTTCATGCTCCAGATAATGGTCTGCTTTTGCAACAATAACCAAACATGATGCTTACCATTTGTATTACCACACTCCATTGCATAATAAGTTCATTATTTTCTCTTCTTTTTTGCGGGTTTGGGGGTGGGGGCATTGATTGAAACTTTGCCATACTGCAAAGTAAAAGTTTTCTGTCCCTCTTGCTATAATTGCAGATAAGTGTCAGAAAACTTAGCCACATAAATCCCTGTACTTTCAGCAACTACTACCTTTCCCTACTACAGATTAGTACTACCCCACCTACGAGTTCATGATGAGACTTAACATTACTAGCCCCTGATGAACCTGCCTTGTCATCATCACAACTTGCACTGCTACCATTTGGAGGCACACGAGCAATAGGCTTCTTGGCAGCAGTGCCACAGTAAAAAACAGCTTTCCATGACCATCTCTTTGAGGGCATTTTTTTAAGATTACACAGACAGTCAACAAGAAAAGAAACACATGTAATACAAAAAGTTGCTTTTTTTTCAGTCCTGTGTGTTGCTGTAACAAATGTATTTATGTATTTAGTTATTTATTTATTTATTGAATTGTGTTGACCTGATAGGCCCACTGAAACTAGAAGTTCCTTTTTCAGGGGTTACTGGGGGAGGGGGAATACAGATGGCAATCAACTGAAACTGAACCAGATTAAGCTGTTGGTGATATTTTTAGTGAATGGGAGAAATTTGACCAGGACACCTGGGAAATTCCCCTTCTGGCCAGTAGGGGGAATCTCTGGTCGTCAGACCAAGATGGTCACTTTGCAAGAGACTGCAGAGAGGGATGATGTTGCTGGGACAGGAGTGAAGGCCTCACCTCCTGTCCTTTCTATGAAGAAGGCAATGGATTTGGCTTTAGCTGCAGCATAATTCTTTGAAAGTGATCGAGACAGCGATGAAATGGAAATAGATGGTGAAAATAGTTTGGAACAAGGAGAAAAATCAGAAGATCTGGTAAAGTATACATCACCTTTACTAAACAGAAATATGATGTATCATTGAAATGTGAAGCTCTTCTGTTGGAAACAAATAAAGTTTTAGCAAAGGCACAAGAAATTGATAGAACATTGCTTGCCCTGTCAGAGAAATCAACTGCGAATGATTCATATGATCAGAATAACTTCTGTGTGCCAAAAGCTGACTTGTGCTACTGGAAACAGAAAAAAGACTTAAAAGGAAAAAAAGGAAAGCAACATCTCGGTGTAGGAAAGCAGGCCATGGAGTCCTCAGACACAACCAAACAACAAATAGCTGCTAATGTAACACATCAAACGTTCCTATTTTGTGACAGGGGAAAAAGAGAAATGATGGAGTGACTTGGTTCCAGAAACATATTCAACAGTTGTTTTAAATGATAACAGTAATGAACAGAATGTAGAATTAAAGAGTGCGCAAGTAGCTGGTATAAAGGAAGTTGACAAAATGTTAATATGTGCTACAGAACAAGAGGGAGAAACACAGAAGCAGAGCAATCAAAAATAATTAAGTCAAATAAAAGAACCTTTTCCAGAAAATGAAGAAAACACAAATGCTAGTCAAAAACAAGGGACTAAGGAAAGGGAGAGAATGACTAAATGAGCAAAATGTTATACCGGGTGTAAAAACACCAACAGCCCTGGAAGCCTCATTAAAAGATGCAGGGTGGAAAAGATCTGAAACAGGGCAGTGGGTCCCAGATCCTAATCATAGCCCCATTCCAGGCCTGGAGAAAATAAAACAGAAGTGCAAACAATTCTTAAGCAAGATTTTTGCAACAGAAACAGAGTTAGATCTGAATGCTGAGGATGTTCAATTTTCTGAAGGGGATACTGGAACATTATCTCAAATACAGGGTATCTCATCTTCCGATACTGAAGATGAAGGGCCTAGTAATAGAGATCCCATGTGGGGTGAACAAATGGATACAGAGCAACAACAATAAGAGGCTAGGCCCATTCCACAAGAAACAGCAAAAAATAGCTGGGAGAGATTCAGAAGGAGAGATTGCTTTTCTTCCCAATCCCCACCCACTCAAAAACATAACACAGTGAGAATTCAATATGTAAAAGGACTTGTAGAGACACCAGACAGAGTGTACATTGGCAAAAAATTTATGAAAGAGTCCACAGGCTTTTTTACAAACGAAGTATATGTCTTGATACATGTAGGGGGAGAGAATATGTATGATGTGAGCTTCAAAACCCCTCAGGGGTTAGATCATTTTTGGGAAAAGTATGACACATTGAGATATTCTGAATTGTGGATCCAGTTTACAGTAATTCCATTAAACAAACCAGAGGTTAAAAACATAACGATATTGTTTAAAAAAGAAAATGTGTCAGTACACGATATTACTTATTGGTTACAGCAAAAGTGTTAGATAATGAGCCCTCACAAACAATTTTTGACTCAGAACATTTCTGGACGGTGGGTTGTAAGTACATGGTTAGGCTGAGACATAATAACCAAGGGCCTGTGCACCTTCCTAGCAGTCTGTTTATTGGGAGGGAATGAGGGCACTGTTTTTATCCTGGCCAACCCAGGACATGCTTCAGATGTGGTTCAAAGAGACTTTTAAGTACAGGATGTGGTAGATTAAAATGCAGTTTATGTTTAGAACTAGGACACTCAAGTTCAGAATGCCAAGGTGTTTTAAAATATAACCTGTGTGAGTAGATGGGACATGCATTTTGCGCATGCCCCTGGCTACTCATAGTAGGTCTGATCAACCCTGTCATGACAAGCTAGTTACTGAAGCCCATAAAAATGATATAGAAAGAAACAAAGTAACAAAGAGGCACACAAAGGAAGAGGCAGAGAAGAGAAGAGAAGAGAAGAGAAGAGAAGAGAAGAGAAGAGAAGAGAAGAGAAGAGAAGAGAAGAGAAGAGAAGAGAAGAGAAGAGAAGAGAAAGTGAGACAAGTAATAACCACAAAGAAGATGATATCCATCTTACTAATGTACCAAATGCCTCCACTATAGTCCCGGAAAAGGAGATGTTACAAGAAACAAAGGAATTAAGTACAGAACACAGGGAATCCATGGAAGAACAAGAAAAAGATAACCAGAAGAAGGGAAATGAGGGAAAGGTCATGCATCCACCTGAAATGAAAAAAGTATTAAAAAAAAGGGATATGACAAACAAGACCCAAATCTAAACTGGCTAAGGCCTCTTCACCAGTGCAAGTGATAACCTTATCCAATAAATATGAACGTTTAAAGGGAGATATTCAGGAATCTGAACTTGAAGGGGAATCTAAGTCATCATCTCAACCTATCATAACTTCAGAATCAGAAGGTGAAAATAAAAATATGGATGTAGTAAGGCCGAAGAGATTAGGAGTTAGGACAAAAAGTGGGAGAAGGAAAATGTAAATAAAATAAAAAGAGGGAGAATCTTTTTTATCTTTCAGACAATTTCCTTTACACCCACACTTAAAATTGCAACCTTGAATGTCAATAGCATCAAGAATGCAAGATGCTGATTGGTGAAATTTTCAGTATTAAAAGACAATAGTTTCGATATCTGCTTTATTCAGGATACTAGATTAAACACAATATACCTGGAGCAGGTAACAAAAAAACAGTGGTGTGGAGGACCTTCATTCTGTCCTTTTGGAACTGAACAATGTGATGGAGTAGGACTTTTGTTCCTAGGAGATAAATATAAAGTGACTAAAATAATAGCTATATTTGCAGGAAGGGCTTTATTGATAGACTTTGTGTATGGGAACTCTGAATGGAGGGTGATAAATGTTTATGCCCCAGCTAGGAAAAAAGAACGTGTGAAACAATTTAATTTAATTAAACCTTTTTAATTTAGTTGTTTAACCAGGTATAGCACACTAAGCTGAAAGCTTTTTTACAGGAGCGACCTGGGAGCACAAGGAGGTTAAGTGACTTGCTCAGGGTCACACAGTATGCAAGTGGAAGCTGTGGGATTCAAACCCAGGTCTGGTCTGCTGGATGTCACCAGATGTGCAGCTCAGAGCCTTAGACCTTTCAGAACAAAATATATTATATGGGGGGGGCGGGATTTTAACCATGTAATATCAAATCAGGATAGAGGGGCCTGTACAGATAAGAACTATTGTGATACAAATTGTTTAAACAAAATAGTAACTCAAAGTAATTTAAGGGATACATACAGAAGCATTCATTTGAAGGGAGGACGTACATATTTTAAAGGAAAGCTGTCAACCAGAATAGATCTTATTTTTGCATCCAAATTGTTGCATGTACATAATTCACCTACCATAGCAGTTGAAACAACAGATCATGTAACTGTAGTAAGTACAATTGGAGTACAACCACATAAAGCCCAAGGCAACAATTACTGGAAATTAAATTTTACTTAATTAGAAGATCAACAGCTGTACAAAAAAAAATAAAAGAAACACTTTTAGCATGTATGTCAGTAGCAGATTTGAAAGAAGACTTAAGCTACTGGTATAATTAAAGAATGTACAGTATGAAATCAGCATCAGAAAAAAAAAAACACAATACAAAAAGTACCCGTTATTAGGAGCTCAGCTAAGCTATATACTAGTATAAATACAGATTATGGAAATTTGATTACAAAGATTAAGAAAATTAAGACTGAAATTGAAGTATTACAGTACACAAGAGTGACATCAGTGTTATTAGAGCATAACATTTGTTCATCTGGTAAAATGGGATTAGGAGACATTTTCGAAAGTAATATTAAGAGTAGAAAATAGAACCATGCATACAGTAAAAACAGCCACAGGTAAGATAGTATATACTCAACCAGAAATAAGAAATGAAGTGCGCACCTTTTTAAAACAAATGTATACTCCTAGTCATAGAGATGAATATAAAATGAGAACAATGATTAAGAATATTGATGCACCAAACATACCAGATACAGAAATTAGTGGATTCATAGAACCAGTTACAAAGACAGAGGTGAGGCAGGCTATTAAAACTTCAAAAAATTATACTGCACCAGGTATAGATGGGCTACCATCTGAGTTCTACAAAAAGTTTGACAAGATTTTAATAGATATATTAGAATAATCCACCCCCACTGGCCCCCTTGATCAACTAGCAGGGCTGCTCCTCTCACACATGGCACCATCGAGAGGGATGGGGGTTGTCACTACAGTTCAGTTTACTAGTACATCTGAGCCTGCCATCCTCAGACAGGCAAACCAATTGTGACAATGACATGGCTCACACGTGGGGGGACCATTTACCATGGCCATCAACCTGGGTCCCTGGGAGAAAACGTTTGCTCACAATTATGCTAGGTTTGTACTTCTGGTCAGGGGCACCAAGTAAATCCAGATGCAGTGGAAGCAGTAACGGTACTGTCCAAATGAGGTTGGGATTCTAGGGTATGGCTTTTATTCACATACATAGAGAATAATCACAAAGCGAAGATGGACCTCCACAGGGCTACTCCCACTGGTAATGCAGATTATTGAGGTAAAGAGCACACACACAGTGAACCCTCAGGTTCTGAATGAAACAGTGAACACTCTCTGGTTCTGAATTACACAGTGAACTCTCTTGTTCTGAATTACACAGTGAACTCTCAGGTTCTGAATGGAGACTGGCACACACAGCCAGATCTGGTACACTTCCCTCGGCCAGTACTAGGATACTTTCCCATATTTCATGAGGAATTGCTGGTGGCACCCTCAACCACCAAAGAGTACATACAGGCTCACAGAAAATCCAAACCCACATCTGGGTAAACTATTTTTTTTAGGCACTGGCCAAATGCACTGAGAGAAAACAAAGGTGCCCAAACTAAACCCGGAGAGGTAAACCGTTTGCTCCAGATGGGGGGGTCTCAAACCTTTTCCTTCCAAATTTATACTAGGTCATTCATCTGGTTAATAATACCCTTCACAGAAGACTTGTAGATGCTATCTTGAAAAGTATTTCACATTTGACATACTACATTACACACCTCTGAGGTGTCCTGAAGTTAAAAGTTCTGTAATTGGCAATGCCTCTTCACTAGACCCCAACTTTAGCTGCCACTTTTAATTCAGACACAACCTAAAAGTTCTGTACTTGGCAAGTCTCTCTCTGGACCCCATACTAGGCAGACACTTTTAAACAGAAAACAGTCTTGGTGACAGAGTCCCTTTGCCAGAGAAAAACTCACCACAGGAATGCAGGTGCCCCAGGACTTTTCCACACAAAAGTCTTGGGTACTCACAGAGTAGTTGAATCTCCGGCAGCTTCAACACAGTCCAGGCTGGACCCAGGGATTTCCCCTGAATCCTGGAATTGCCCACCCCCACTTCTAGGGTGAGAACAAACTACCCAAACTACAGAGGTGGCTCTCTATCACAGCTAAAAATTGAGGAGCTGCCTACTGCAGCACTCCTCCTCAAACTCCACTCTACAGACTACTCCACTATAACTCAACATTCTACAGTTAACGCCTCAGCTTGCATTCCAATGTGGCTTATGCTGCTGCAAACATTGTAAAGTGACATCATCACTCCAGCGTAGCTGAGACTGAAAACAGAGTGGGACACTGTGAAATCCATTTAATTGGCATTTCACAAGCTGCCTCTCCCTGCCTGCCACTGATTCTAAGTGGGATTCTAGTAGCCCCTGGGAACAAGGGGGTTACATTAGTAGAACAAGATGGACTTTCACATGGGAAATAATTCAACAAGATGAACAAATTAAAGGGATACAAACAGAAAAAAAGGTAATTAACTTGAAAATATCTGCTAATGCGGATGATTTATGTATATGTGCAGTGGTCATACAATCAGGACAGAAAGCAATAGAAAACATGAAGAAGTTTTCACAAAGTACAGGAGCTAAAGTGAATTTCAGTAAAAGTAAAGTGTACCCATTAAATATACCAACAGAACAGACTCCAGATATAGGAGGGATAAAGGTATCAGAGGACCCATTTACAGTATGGGGGATGACCTTTGTAAGGGGAGATAATGGAAAATTAAACTGGGAAGGGAAAATAGAAGAAACAAATACAAAGTTCAGTTTGGGAAAGGATGGCAACAGTATAAAAGGAAAAAAGTACAAATAGTAAAAACACTATTACTACCCATTGTCACATATGTAAGTGTGGTGTACCTGATACTGGCAGCCTTAGAACCATCTTTACTTAGCTTAGTTTTCCAAACTATATGCGAAAGTAGACTGAGCCCAATGAAAAGGGAAATACTTTACCAGCCCATTAGTGAAGGAGGACTGAATTTAATAAACCCCATAGCATGTTTTTTTCAGTATGTACCTCCAGAAAAACATATCAGACCCAGAAAGACCAAATCAAAAAGTATATACCTCAATTGCAAACAAGTGGTTAATACCATGTGTGAAAGCTTGGAAAGAAAGTAAAAGCTTAATCTCTTATATTCATAGTGGTCCAGTATACTTTAGGCCTATCATATCAGATATTAGGAGGTAGAAATTAGAAGCAGGTCAAACAGTAAATAAACCCAGAAAATATATTTATCAGTACATACAAAAACAGGGATTTCAGACAAACATTTCCTTTAGTGGGATTACAGAAATAAATAAGGATCAAATGTTAAAAACCTTGAAAAATAAGCTTACTCCTCCTAAAATGAGGGATATTGTATGGTTGTGTAGGCACGGGCATTTGAATTTGAAGGGAAATGTGAAACATAAAGTTCAACAGGAAAAGTATTGTCCTCGACAGACATGTATAGCGACAGAAGAGACAATGGAACATTTTTTGATACAATGTCCATTTGCAAAATAATTTTGGGAAAAATGATGAATTAGGTTGGAGGAGGGTAGATGGAAACAGGTGACTTATGAAGAAGCAGTAGGAGGGTTTACCAGGAAGATCAGAGGGTTTAATTCAGATACGATACATATCATTTTTACCTGCATTAAACATATTTTTTGTCAAATCAGGTGTAAGTATGTATTGCAACAAATAAATAAAGATCCAGAAAGAACAATATTAGTGGTAGAATATGAACTGAACAAACAGTGTGTGTATGAGAAAAAAATAGTACAATATAATGAATGGAAAAAGAAATGGGGGTAAGAATTTTTGTAAAATAAAACATTATAGAAGAAAATTGAATAGTAAAAGAAATGATTAAAAAGTGTATGTAATTAGATAATGTTAAGTAGAGGAATGTTATGTTATGTCTTTTGTTTGTTTATACAAAAAAAATATTTCCATACTCTGAGGTAGGGGTCGCTGGTGTGCTATGGATTGAATGGAGCTGCCTCAGATGTCTGGAGACCTTGAAGAAGGACAGAGATCTCTCCCTGTATCCTGGACCCTGCTTCTGTTTTTATGCCTCTCCTGTGACTACAGAAATTATGGATTATGCCGATGCAGAAGAAATTGAAGTTGTTAACCCTGATCTGAATGAAGTGAGTTTGCAGCATGAACTGGATTTTATACAGGCTCTAAGTTATGAATAGCAGCAGCGATTTTTGCTGGTATTATTGACTCCTGGACGAGGAGTTCCTCCAAGAATACACACCCTTGAATGTGAGCTAAGCCCTGGTACAACTGTCAAAGCAACTACCATGGACAGTGTCAAGCCCTGTGACACAGACAATGCTGCTGGGATGGAACTCAAACAGGCAATGCCCCAAAGGATGAAGGCCACAGACGGGAGTTCTGATCAGTTAGAGTCTGAGCTAAATTTACCAGAGACGGTACCCGCAGTGTATACCCCGAAAGTTGATATTGAGACTGATGTTATATCTGAAATGAGAATTAAAAAGGGAGAAAGTTCTACACAATTGAGAGATACTGTTCTGGGGTTGCAGCAGCAAGCAGTCCCAGACAGAGGTTTACAATGTGGCAGAAGAGAAGAGGGTGAAACTCTGACAGAACTCTCCAAAACTGAATGGTGATCTGTGGGGACAGCTTTAACAAGAACAGGCTGGTCTAGAAAGGTGGGTGGGGGGGGGTTGGATACCAATCCCAGAGGAAATCTTAGCCCCTGTAGTGGATACTGACAACATAGGCATGGAGAATGATGCCACTAGCACTCTCCAAGAAACCCCTGACACACAGGTCCCTGAAACAGAGGGTCACACCAATGGGGAAGTCCCACAACCTGAACTGCAAGGTGCTGACACTTGGGATCTAGCAACTCCACAAGAGAAGATAGACTTGGGTGATAGAGTAGAGCATGAGGAGACAGATGGTCGATGGAGCCCAGCTACTTTGAATCCTTCCAGATTATGGTCGCAATTTAGGAAATGAGATTGTGCTTTTAATACTACTGCCCCAGCACAGTGTAAAAATGCAGTACAAATGCAATATTTGGGAGGCTTACTACACCCACTGGACAGGCTCTATGTTAGCAGAACTTTAGTTAAGGAATCTTTTCATTTTTTTTGAAGAAAATCTATGCACTGATTCATGCTTTTGGGGACACACAGTACAATATAAGTTTTAAAACATCAGCAGGTCTAGATAGATTTTTGGCTGCATACAAGAAGCAAAGGTAATCTACCCTGTGGTTTCCTTTTCGAGCCATTGCTCTTACAAAGCCAGCAATTAAACAAGTCATCATTCTCTTTAAAAATGAGTGGGTGGCAGTCTATGATGTCCAGCATTAGCTCCAACAGAAATGTGAGTTATTGGGAGATCCTGCCCCCATTCTGGATGAAAAACATATATGGACTGTTGGCTGGACCTTTCAGGTCAGGCTATGAAACAGTGTTTAGGGCCCACAGCACCTTCCCAATTCTTTTTTCCTGGGCAATGAAAGGGGCTATTGCTTCTACCTGGGACAGCCCAAGATGTGTTTTTGATGTGGCTCTTCTCTTCATCTGAGTGGGGCCTGTGGTAGAGTCAAATGTATCAATTGCATGGACTGTGGACATATGAGTGAAGATTGCCAGAATGAACAAAAATGCAACCTATGTGCACAGGAGCACCATGTATACTGGAACTGTGAGTGGGCGACCCATAATAGGAATGGCCGCCCAAACCAGGGAACGGTGGTAGAATTGGCTCAGAAGAAGAGTATGGACATTCAGAGATGTATACAGGCCAGTAATAGGGAGATGGAACAAAGATAACAAGTGGACCAGGTTCTGCCCCCCCCTCCGCAATCCCAGAGCCTATGATAGTATAGGACCTCCCCCACAGACAGATGTGATGGAAGAGCGAAATACAACACAGGACAAAGCCCAGGAGGCACTAATGGATGTAACAGAGGACACAGTGGATAAGGTTCTAGCCACTACATCTGGAGGAGTGGCCAACTTGGACGTGCCTAAAGATCAACAAGAGATGCCCCCACCTGACTTCACTGTGGCTGCCTCTAAAAAGAGACATTTGAAGAAAGCAAATCCAAAGGCAAAAGTCCTAAAACTGGGTGGGGTGCAAGATGCTGTGCCCATTTCTAACTCTTATGAAGCTTTCCTATTAAAGGATTCAGAACATGATGAAGGTTCTAAGAAATCTTTTACCTTCTCCTCGCAATCGGGTGTCTCGTCAGATTCAGATGAGGAGCGTCTGGTAGTAAAGGTGAAAAAAGTGAGGGAGAAGCAAAAGCAAAAGCATTTGGGTCCTGCTCCCAGGAGCAGTAGCAGGCTTGGTAAACAGGCTGGTACCTCAGACATGGACCTTTGAGTTTTAGTTGTATTTTCTTTGAGGGTCTTTTCTTTTGCCTTATGGTTCTTTCTTATGACAGCAATGTATGACTTTACCATAACATCTTTAAATGTTAATAGTATAAAGAATTGCAAGAGACGTTTAACTACTTTCTCCATATTGAAAGACCAGAGCAGTGATATTGCTTGCATTTGAGATCTTAGACTGCATAAAGTTTAGGAAATGAAAAATGCTAGGAGATTATGGTGTTGGGGCCCGTCCTTCTATTCTTTAACACTGGAACGGTGTGTAGGGGCGGGGGTGCTCTTTAAAGGGTTTGACTACTTGATTACAAAAGTTTTGGCTTTAAGCCCAGGCAGGGTGATGTTGATTGATTTTAAATATAAGGATTCGATCTGAAGGATTACTAATTTATATGCAACCCAGACCAAAAAGGAATGGGTAGACCTCTTTCAGACGGTTAGACCATACTTATTTATCACACGTCAGGTGATTTGGGCAGGAGATTTTAATTGTGTTCAGACCAAGGAGGATACAGGAGCTAAAACAGATAAACAATTCAGTGATACCAGTGTTCTGACTGGGATAGTAGACCAGCTAGGTTTGATTGATGCTTATCGGGTTCTCCATCCTAGAGGTGGATATACTTTTTATAAAGCTAAACTGGCAACATGGATCAATTTTATTTTTATTTCCCCTACACTGACCTGTCTGATGGCCTTCACCGTTCCAGTTGAAAGTACAGACCATTTAATGGTCAAAGTCTGTGTCTCACAAGGTCAGGGTATCACTCGAGGGAGGGGTTTATGGAAGTTAAATAATATCTTGGATGACCAGGACGCACTGGACATAATTAGAGACACACCTCAATGCTTGGAAATCTGTTACCTGCATGGAAGATAATCTTAGTAGATGGTGGGTCCAGATGAAGGGATATATCAGAAAAAATTGTGCAAACATACTCTTTTAAAACACATATGGACAAGTTCTTTACATATCTTACTTTAAGAGCACAGTGTACGAGACTCATTTCCTTGATTAATGAAGGATATGGAGAACTAGCTACACAGATACAACATATTCGGCAGCAAATGGAGTGATACCAATATGAGAGAGCAACTTCTCTTCTATATGAACATCGAATTAGTACCCCGGGGAAGGCCACCACAGGGGACATTTTTGAAAGTTGCAAAACCAGGGTTCAACAGTGTACAACGGATGCCTTACGCACATGTGAGGGAATGGTGGCCTCTACAACATATGATATCTTGTCAGATTTGTTCACTGACCTGGTCATCACTGCAGACATGATACTAGAGATGGTTTAATCTTGTGATGTGCCGCACATGCTGACAGCTTTGCTAGACCAAATGGTAGTACCAATAACAGAGGGGGAAATTAGGGATGCCATCCGGTCCCTGAATAACACTAAGCCTGGACCAGATGGCTTCACCACAGAATTTTTTAAACTTCTGGAGCCAGAAATAATATATACACTCCATGTAGTGTATAACGCACTATTGCTATGGGATGATGTGGCCCTACAATTGGATCAAGCAGTGCAGTTATTTATTTATAAAAAAAGGGGACGGATTGGACCTTAAGAACTGGAGACCATTGGCTCTTATGAATACTGACCTGAAGATCCTTATGAAAATCTTAGCAGCACCTCTGGGACAGGTTGCCCCATACGTGATTGACCCTAGTCAGATATGTATGGCTAAAGGGAGGACCATACAGGAAAACCTGCTTCTGTTGAGGAAAGTGGTGGAGCAGGGCAGAAAGGATACATTGGATGGCTATATCTTGAACCTGGATCAGGAACAGGCTTTCAATAAAGTGTTCCATGTATACCTGAAAGTGGTATTAGCTCAATATGGCATGCCAGAGCTGTTAATTACATGGTTAATGAAACTCTATTCAATTGCCTCCTCAATACCACTGATTAATGGACACCTGGGCAGAGAAGGGCATGTATGCAGAAGGGTTCAACAGGGGTGCCCAATAAGTCCCATCTTATATGTCTTCTGCTTAGATCCCCTGTTAAAATTAATATGGCAGGATGTTTTGATTAAGGGACTCAGCTTACAGGATGGGGTGTGTCTCCCAAAAACAATTGCTTATGTGGATGATGTGTGCCTATTACTTCCTGATATGGGATCAGTTGTGCATGCTTTGAATTTAATTCAGAGGTATTCGAGGCTGATGGGATCGGCTTTGAATATCCAGAAGTGTAATGGTTATATTCTCAGTAAATATATGGAACAGGTGACAGATACCCAAGGCATTCATATGTCAGCTTCCTCTACTAAAGTTTTGGGGTGGTGTTTGGTGACTTGGACATGACTTTGGTAAATTGGCAGCTCAAACTGGAGCATAGTAATCTGCAAGTACAAAGATAGAAACAGTGGCAGCAAACAAAAAAGAAATGGGTGGCGGTACTTAAATGTTTTTTTTTTGCCCATTTTCACGTATTTAAGTACTGTTTTTCCCCCTCTTGGTTCACTTGATGTATCTTTCCTAAGTCAAAAATTCCAGCTAGTATGGGGAGCAGACTAAACCCCATTAAGAGAGATGTCCAGTATAGACCATATAAGTTTGGTGGCCTGAATGTTATTAACCCTATTAGTTATTTCTGTAGTCTTTTCTTATTTAATACAGTCTCAGCCTTTTTGATGCCCAGACCTGTGGCATGGAAATCGGTGGCCACCTGCTGGATTATGCTTTTGTTACACAGATGGAGACAAGAGCCCCAGCAGGTGCGAATGCGAGGGTCTTGGCCATCATATCTCCGGGCACCAGTAGACAAAATTAGAAGATGGAAGCTCACTGTACCTCAAGTGTCAATGATTAATAGAAAGGCCTTGTATGTGACTATACAGAACTCTGCCTATAACCTCTCTATTGAATATAAAGATCTGGACCCGGGTATACATTCTAATCTAGAAACATATTTTCTAGACCAACGAACTCCCCCGCTCATGTGGGATGTGATGTGGTTAAGTATGCATGGTAGACTAGGAGTGAAGAGCAACGCCAAACACAAGAGTATTTCAGAATAGAAACATAGAAACATAGAATTTGATGGCAGATAAGGACCGTTTGGCCCACCCAGTCTGCCCATTTCCCTACCTACTGGATAAGCTGCAGATCCTAGTTAACCAGCAGCCTACTTCTTCCTACCCCCACCCCCCAGAATTGCCTTATGACTATCCCATGCATGCTTGAATTCCACCACTGATTTTGACTCCACAACCTCCTCCGGAAGGCCATTCCATGCATCCACAACTCTCTGTGAAAAATACTTCCTTAAATTACCTCTGAGCGCCCCCTCTATCTTCAAATTGTGCCCTCTTGTTCTTGCACACCTCTTTTTTTGAAAGATGCTACCCTCTTGGACTTTGTTGATTCCCTTGAGGTACTTGAAAGTTTCTATCATGTCCCCCTCTCCCTCCTTTCCTCGAGGCTATACATATTAAGCTCCTTAAGTCTCTCTTCATATGTCCTCCGGTGCAGACCCTGCACCATTTTAGTTGCCCTCCTCTGGACAGCTTCCATCCTGTCTATGTCTTTCGGAGATTGGGTCTCCAGAACTGCACACAGTACTCAGATGGGGTCTCACCAGCTGTCTGTACAGAGGGATAATAACTTCCTGTTTTCTACTGGTGATGCCTCTCCTATGCATCCCAGTATTCCCCAACCCTCCTTGCTGCCTTCTCACATTGCTTGCCCACCTTTAGGTCATCTGATATGACTACCCCAGGTCCCTTTCCATTTTGTTGTTGTTAGTATCTCACCCCATTGTGTACTCTTCCCTGGGTTTTGTTTCCCAGGTGCATTACCTTGCACTTCTTAGCATTGAATCTAAGCTGCCATACATTTGACCATTCCTCTAACCTTGCCAAGTCCCTTCTCATCCTTTCCACCTACCCTGTGCATCAACTCTGTTGCAGATCTTAGTGTCATCTGCAAAGAGACATACTTTTCCTTCCAGTCCTTCTGCAGTAAGTAAGCATAAGAGACATTGAAGAGACTAGTCCTACTGAACCCTGCGGTACCCGCTAGTAACCCTCCCTTTCTTCTGAGTGGACTCCATTTACTATTACTCTCTGTGTCCTATTCTCCAGCCAATTCTTTACCCAGGCTGTCATCTTGGGACCCACTCCCAGGCTGGCTAACTTATATACTAATCTTTTGTGTGGGACTGTGTCAAATGCCTTGCTAAAGTCTAGGTAGGCCATGTCCACAGCCCCTCCCTGATCTACTACTTTGGTCACCCAGTCAAAGAAATCTATCAGATTCGTCTGGCATGACCTTCCCGCTGTGAATCCATGCTGCCTAGGGTCCTGTGCCCTTCTGGCCTCTAGATACACGACAGTTCTTTCCTTTAGAAGTGATTCCATCATTTTCCCTATCACTGAGGTTAAACTAACAGGTCTATAGTTTCCTGCTTCTGCCTTGCTCCCACTTTTGTGAAGGGGAATCACATCTGCCCTCCTCCAGTCCTCGGGTACCACCCCAACCTCCCATGATTTGTTAAAGAGGGTAGTCAGTGGTGTCACTAGTTCTACCCTTAGTTCTTTTAGAATTCTGGGATGAATCTCATCAGGCCCCATTGCTTTGTCCACCTTCAGTTTTAAGAGTTCTTTCAGAACCCTTTCTTCTGTAAATGGGCTGGTATCAATTTCTGTATGCAGAGTGTTACTACTGTTTGTTTTATGTACCTCCCCCTCTTCCTTTGTAAATACTGAGCAAAAATATTTGTTTAGTATCTCTGCCTTTTCACATTCTCCTCTGCCCACCCTCCTCCCCTTTATTAAGCCTCACTATCCCTCCTTGGTCTTCCTTTGCTCCCTGATGTACCTATAAAGGTTTATTCCCTTCTTAACTGAGTTGGCTATCTTTTCCTCAGTTTGGGCCTTTGCTGTTCTGACTGCCTTCCCAGCCTCCTTTTGCTTTAACTGATACAGTTCTCTGTCCTGCTCCTGCTGCGATTCCTTGTACTTCCTGAATGCTTTCTTTTCTCTTGAACCTTCACTGCCACTTCCTTTGAGAACCATAGTGGTTTCTTACATCATCTTGTTTTGTTTATTTGCTTCACACAAAGGCTCGTTACCTCTGTGATGGCAGTTTTTATTATTCCCATTGTTCTTCCACCTCCTTCCCGCCCATTTGCTAGTGCATTCCTTAGGCACTCACCCATTTTAGCAAAGTCAGCCCTCCTAAAGTCCAGTACTTTTGTCTTTGTATGGCTTGACTCTATTGCTGTGTTTATTGTGAACCATACTGTTCGATGGTCGCTAGTTCCCAGATGGCTACCCACTTCTACATCTGTGATCCCTCTCCATCTCCATTTGAGAGTATCAAGTCTAATATTGCTCCCTCTCGAGTGGGCTCCAGTACTAGTTGTCTAAGGCATGCCCCCTGTAGGGCATCTAGAATAACTGCACTCTTCGAAGTGGCAGCTGCAACTGCGCTCCAGTTAACATCTGGCATATTCAGATCACCCATCAGCAATATCTCCCCTTTTTCTGCCATTCTAAGTATACTTTCTATCATTTCCTTGTCCACTTCCTCCCCCTGAGAAGGGGGTCTGTATACAACCCCTGTGCGGATTGTGGTGCCATTGCCTGTCTCCAAATTTACCCACAGTGCTTCTTCTCCTCCCTGTTTACCCTTTTGTTCTGTTGCTTTTATTCCTTCCCTTATGTAAAGAACTACTCCTCCCCCATGTTATTTTCCTCAAGTAATCTGTGGACAACAGATAGAAAGTTTCTCATTTCTTTATTGATTGTAAATATGCACACAAGGTTTCGATGATACTAGGTCAAAAATGGGGAAATGTATGTTGGACACAGGTTTCTTATGAGAATGTTATTTCAGGTACAATGCAACTGCTACAAGGTATTGATGAAGAAACTGTATGGCTTCTCTTTACATGTATTAAACTTGTCTTGTGGCAGGCTAATATGTAAATATGTCTTACAGCAGAAAGAGATATTGCCCAGAGTCTTGGTGGGTATTGTAGAAAAGGAAATTAAACTACAGGCTCAGTATGATCAGAAGAAATTGTCTTGGGAGCAACGGAAAAAAATATGGGAGGGGGTTCCCTTGCATAGCATGAACTATGGTTGCACTGCTGACTCATGGTATGATTCTATTTGGTTTATTGCACTGATGGGTTGTACTTAATAATGGTGGAGAGGTGTTATGAATACAGATTTTTATGCTAAAGTATGATGTGGGATGTGGAGTAGCCTTGATACGATTGTTGATTTTCCCCACCACCCTTATTTTTGTTGGTTCCCCCTCTCCTCCCTTTTCTGTTACTAATGTTGTCTAGTAATGTTTATTGTGGGTCTATTTCATATTATATATGTATGTTTTAGATCTCTTGTCTGTCTTTTTTTTTTTATTTCTGTACCGGATTGTATTTCTTTGTTTTGCAATAAAAATTCCTCTACCCTTTTTGAGAAGTGCCATGGGATCTTTAACATCCACCAGAACTGGCAGATGGGAACTCAATTTAACATCTCATCTAAAATACGGCACCTTAAAAGTACAGCATCCCCTCATGTCGCACTGCAGTGTCAGTATTGGGATATTAGTCCAAGTACCTGGTGTGGGGATAGAACCCACAGCCTTCTGATCTCATAGGTGAGTGCGCTACCTGCTGAGCCACTGACACTGTTCATTTAAAAAAGAATTCAGAAGAGTACAATGACAAAAACACTGCAATCTGTACTTTTTTATTATGTCTATTTTCATTCATTTAAACACTATAATATGCACTCGGAGTGCTCATGGTACTATGGTGAAACACACAATAGTGGTACAGTGACATCAAGTTCAACAGACTGAACATAGAGAATTAACAACAACTTTATATTTCTTCATTTTTTGGTGGATGGGAAGCCAGAAAACAACTACAGTGACTTCCAGATGGAGATTGGACACTAAAGAGATGCAGCAACACAGGCACAAGACCTTAATCAGTCTTCAGAAATCCAAAAGTGGAAAAACAATACCTTAATTTGCTGGGGGGGGGGATTTACAGCAGTAGCTAGACAGAAGCAGGGACAAATAATCCAGATAGGCTGAGAAATTCAGAGTACTGCTATTATGGTGGAGAAATAAAATGTGTTTGAATTGACAATACGCTCACAGACTAAAGACCATGCACAGAAACTGTAACCATTCAGTAAACTACAACACAGCCTTTTAAACAGACTGAAAAAAATGCCCAGCAAACAGCAAAAACTTGTAAAAAAATTAATAGAAATATTACTGTGTGTATCTGAACACACAAATACTAAAACACTAGCCAACAACAGTTGGAAAGACTGCCTTTCTCACTGGGGTCTGTGAATTTCCCTTCTACACCACAGATCCGCCTCTCCCTGAAGTGCACTTCTGCAGTGTATATCAGTACAGAGACTGGATGTACTAAATTAACATTCAGTATTCACTCAAAATCAATAAATGCTCGATATAAACACATAAGTGTTTGCTACACTCAATGTACTCCATTTTGACTCCATGTTTGGAAGCAAAAATGCTTTTCTGAAGGGTTTTGGGTGGTTTGATTATCAGAGCTCTGGGACCAAACTGTCTCCAGCTTTCCACTACTCACGCTACGCTAACCTGAGGCTGTGCAACACAATATAGAGCCCATGTGACCTGCCATCCCATGAATCACTACAAAATTTGCCTTAAAGAGCAAAAAGATGGCAAAGTAATGTGAAGTCCTGCGTATTTTGTGAAACTCTAGTTATACACGAAATACTCTGTGTGGCAAAGTTTATGGACTTCTCCCACCTCTAGTTATGAACAGCAGATTATGATGATAGGTGCAGACAGGCAGCCAGTGCAGATAATGTCTAGGGAACAGCGATCCTCTTTTCATGCAACTCTCCTCAGTGACAAAGGAAAAAGGGGGCATACTTGCAGGAAATATATAAAATGTGAACTAAACTGTATCTAAATCTTACATTTTTAAAGCTTTACCAATGGTGTTGGGGGATCCTTAAAGACATGCACTATATTCTTTTTTTTTTCCATCTTTGACAGTATTTTTCTCTCATGTGGGACAGCTGGCATGCAGCCTTGGATTTCCTCATCAGGAACACTCACATCTACCCCTTGACTGCATTACTCTTTCCCACCCCCCTCTGGTGAGTCACTCCCAGATTTCCCCCAGTGGCAGGGCCAGGGAATGGAGGGCTGCCCCCCATGCATACAATCAAGTTGCAGGGGGTTGAGGTGAGGGTTGGAGCATGGCTCTGGCTTCATGTAGCCTGCCAGCATTCTCTTTTCCCATGTTCTTCCCTTCCCCATTATTGCTGGGGTGCACTTGTCAGTGTGCACACATTGATGCATGTGCACACTGTGGAGTCCCACAGCACCCTCCTTGTCATTGGCATTTTCCTAGCCTTTCTACCCTCAGGCCTTTACCTGGGGGCTGTCATTCAGTGGGACTGCCAATCACCCTCCCCAGAAAAGGAGAGCTGTCCTCCAGACACTTGATCCTCTCCCTCTCCAGCTGACCCCCTGGGATCCATGTTCACCACTGATCATGGGTTGCTGGTGTGGCAGAAGGTAAGGCGCGATGCTTCAGCCCTTCACATGACTGGGCCAGTGTTTGCACTGCATTCTTCAGATCAAAAGTGACCTCTGTAAAAGTTAATTTACTAAAATTGTTGCAAGTGAGGGGGACTACTTGTGGAAATTTTGGAATATATTATCAATATTCAGAGCACATTCTGTGGCCCTGTACAAAGAGCAAAGGTTTAAGCAGAAAACATCTGTCCCAAGACTTTGAAGTAGAAAATAGAAAACAACATGCATGTGATGCTGACAGCTTTAGGGAGTCATTGTAGGAATATGATTTTTAGTCCTCTGTGACCGGCAGCAAATGTTACCATACTTATCAGAAAACTTAACAGACTGTAGGGAACATGTTTCTTTCAAAAGGAGTTAGAGACAGTTGGGGTCTGAGACACTTCAAAGAGTAAATAGAACCCCAGGACTGCAGTGTCAGAGAAAAACTAGCAGGGAGGAGGGTGGGATCAGAACATTTTGAATCTGAATAAATGGAATTGAACATGATCATATCATGGTGTAAAAAATCTGCATGATGTTCTATAATCAATGTACTATCCAACATTCCTGTTTGATCTTATGAACCAGTTTATATTTATCAGTTTGGACACTGTACAATGCAAGGGTACCTTAACAGAGGACATGCAGAAGGAAGAAGTCTCCAGCTGAGGAGGAAGCTGCTGCAGTTTGGGACACTATTATTAGGGTGATAGACTTACGAGTGGGGTTATAAAGGGAGAGGGAGGTGAAGTGCCTGAGAGAAGCTTCGGCTTGGAAAGACTGAAAGTGATCCAGAGGATTGCTAGGAAATGAGTAGATGGCAGAGAACTAGATATCATTGTCCACATGCAGACAAATAACCTGGCAGGGGACATGTTAGAGTTAGTGCAGGGACATTTCAGAGAGCTTGGGAGGAGCCTTAAATTGCAGGCATGCATAGAAGCATTTGTCAAAGTTTCACGTCTACAGCCAAAGAGAGGATAGGACACTTCGCATCAGGGCTTTTTATTGTAAAAGATTTTATTAAAGTTTTCAGACACATTTAAACAAACATTTCATAACATGTATTAGGTAGCAGGTATTAACAATAACAGATTATTTTTTACATAGCTTCTGAAACGTCAGGATGAAATCTTCCAGGAAAAAACAGGTGGGTGTCTGAAAGTTAATACTAGCAATCTAGGTGTCCTGCAGTTTACATAGTTACAGACTCTAAAAAGACATGTGGGACTTGCCAAACTAATTGGTACCCTGGTCTACATGCACATAATTGTCAGATACTAGGATATACCCAGTGGTACTAAAATTCAAAGTAAATACTTTATCCAGATGTATACTGAGTTAATCTTTTGTTTCCCTCCATGGGATGGGGAGGAGTTTGAAAGCATATTGTGGTAAAAGGGTATAGATTGTTCATAGGGGAGCCTTTCCAGGAGGTGGTGGGGAAGTAGGGGAGTAGGGTGAGACATGAAACAATTTATTTTATTTATTTGTTTTTGGTAATTGGGTGAGTACACTAAGGAGCTTTATGCCAAGGATAGGCTGCATCTCAACATCGAGGGTACAGGGGCATTGGGACAAGGGCTGGAGAGGTACATTAAAAACAACATTGATTTAAACTGAGGATGGGGGGGCTGAGTCAGAAAACAGGGAGGAGGCACCTTCCAGGAACAATTGGAAGGCATCACCCCCCAAAGAGAGAGGAGAAGAAATTGGGGAAGTTACCAAGACAAATGTGGAAGGGGGGAGAGACTGGAAGAGGAGGGGCAGAACACAAGGTGTACTGTCATATCCTTTAATGCAAGAAGATTAGCAAACAAGGTGGCAGAGTTCCAGGCAATGATGGTGGAGGGGGAGGTAGATATTGCAGCTGTCTCAGAGACCTGGGTCACCCACTACCATGACTGGGATTTCACTATCACAGGATACAAGGGAATCCGCAGGGACCAGGAAGGGGGAAGGGGGGGCTATTTATGTCAGGGAGTGGATACTGTGTACCAGGGTGGAGGGGGGGAGGAGGAGGGGGATGAGTGGAGGCCAGAAGCCATATGGTTATTGCTCCAAAGCCCTAAAGGTAAGAAGCTCAGGATGGGGGTGGTGTACAGACCACTCTCACAGAGCGAGGAGGTGATTAAAGGAGTTGGGGGAGCTAATCAGAAGATCAGTGACAAAGTGAATACAGTTATAGTGGGAGACTTCAACCTACCTGTGGTTGATTGGCAGACAGTAACTACAGCACATGCCAGGGAACAGGTGCTGCTAAAGGCTATCCAAGACAGCTACCTAGTGCAAAGGGTGATGGATCCTACTAGGGAGGGAACATACTGGATCTGGTGTTAACAAATGGGGGATCAAGTCCAGGATGTGGTAATACAGGACCCTCTAGCAGGAAATGATCATCGCTCAGTGTGGTTCCTCCTTAACGCAGGGACTGAGTCAGCTAAGACTAGGACAAGAGTGATGGACTTCAGGAAGGCAGATTTTGCCAGAATGGGCAGCATCCTAGAAGGGTGTTTATCTAAAATTAACCCAGGAATGGATGCTAAACAGGAGTGGGCAATCATTAGGATGGGGTGAATAAGGCCACAAACATGTGTGCTAAATCTCAGAGTAAGCAGTCCAGGTTAAAAAAAAAAAAAAACTAGCTGGCTCAGCAAGGAAGTGGAGGGGAAGGTGAGGGAAAAAAGATTGGCCTTCATTAAGTTAAAAAAATTGGGGCTTGAGGAGGATAGAGAGATGTTCACAAAGGCATCTATGGAGGTGTCCAGGTCAGTCAGAGCAGCCAAGGCAGCAAAAGAGCTCATGTTAGCTCACAGGATCAGAGTGGGGGAAAAGTGGTTCTTTAAATACATAAGGAAGAAGAGGAATCGTACAGATGACATTGTTAGAATCAAGAGAGAGGATAATCGGAACAAGGGGAAGATTGGGAAGAGGCACTCAATGAGTATTTTTGCTTGGTGTTCACAAAAAAAAATGGATGGCCCAATACCGAAGGTGAAAGCGAACAAGGGTGGAAGGGAGGGGCAGAGATAACAGATGGGGTCATCAAAGAGGATAGAGTTCTGAAGGGCCTTAAAGTCTTATTGGTGGACAAGGCACCAGGACTGGATGATGTACACCCAAGGGTCCTGAAGGAACTGGCAGTGGTGTTGGCAGGCCCTCTGATGGACTTGTTCAACATCTCCTTGGAGAGGGGGAAATGTGCTCAGGGACTGAAGGATGGCTCAAAGTGGTACCCCCTTCACAAGAGTGGACCCAAGGACCAACCAGGCAGCTACAGACCAGTGAGCTTGACTTCCATAGTGGGGAAGTTGATGGAGACCATTCAGAAGGAGAAGTTGATAACCTTTCTCAATAGCAATGGCCTTCAGGACAAGAGACAGCATAGGTTTGTCACGGGAAGATCTTACTAAACTAACCTGATTGAGTTCTTTGGCTAGGTCACTAGGGTGGTTGACGAAGGCCATGGTGTGAATGTCCTGTATGTGGACTTCAGCAAGACTTTTGACTTGGTGCCACACAGTAGGTTAATGAGCAAGCTGAGGGACATGGGGTGGGGGAAACCTGGTGGGATGGGTGGAGACAAGATTGCAGGCCAGACAACAGAGGGTAGTTGTAAGGAAGGAGACATCCAAGCCAAGGCCATTAATGAGTGGGGTACCACAGGGTTTGTTATGTAAACAATCTCAGATAGTAAAGTAAATAATACTAATACTAATAAAACAGATTCTTGTGTCTTCAAAGTCTGCCAAGAAACATTCGTAAACAAGCAAGAAGTACTAATAAAGTTTATTATGCTACTTACGCCTAGCATGTGAAAGAGAAAATCACAAGGGAGATGGGTTTCTTACTACTCTCCTGAAGAATGTACATAATCTCTAGTATTTGTAGATCTTAGGTACTTTAAGATCTTGTTCTCTCTCTCTCTCTCTCTCTCTCTCTCTCTCTCTGTGATCTATAGTAGTTCTCTCTGCATGTAAAACTAGGTTACAGAAGTCTAAATACTACAGATAACAGCATAGCAACAGAGATTACCTCATAGTGACAGATATGAGAAACAATATGTATTGGTCCTAAGTCATTCTCCATTTGATGATGATGACTTAGGATACAGAATTACTACTGAGTATCATATGAGACAGAATATGCTTCCATTAGCATTATAGCTTGGACAAAAGAAGCTCTGACTGGGCTCTATTACATGTGGCATTTCTTGCTTATGTATAATATAAAACATAACAAAGGATTTCTCTTAAAAGAGACAAAAAGAAGTGCTGACAAGGCTCTATTACACATGGCATATCTGCCTGAGTGTAAAACACACACTACATATAATTATACGAGACTAGAAGTATACAATAATCACTGATGATCCCTCAGAGTCATCTTTTTTTTTTATTTAGTTGTTTAACCAGGTATAGCACACTAAGCTGAAAACTTTTTTACAGGAGCTACCTGGGAGCACAAAGAGGTTAAGTGACTTGCTCAGGGTCACACAGTATGCAAGTGGAAGTTGTGGGATTCAAACCCAGGTCTAGTCTGCTGGATGTCACCAGATTTGCAGCTCAGAGCCTTAGACCACTGCGCTATACTGCCTCTTATCTCATCTTATCAGTGATTAGGTAGATTATATATGAAATATTTGTAAAAGACAAACATAATCTAGATAAATGCATTATAGTGAGGTATAATGAATCATGCATGATAAACATTAGCATATATTAGCAGCAAAGCACATTCCTGGCACTCATGCTTAAATGATGGGTGCCTATATCTAAATGTTAGTGCAAAATAGCAGTATCACAGTACAATGGACCAGGAATACAGTGTGAGGTGTGTGTGAGACATATGTGAGATGATAGGGGGCATAAGCCAGGCATAACAGTCCCCTCTTTGTTGCCCTAATTGCAAAATTGGCAACACAACAAAAAGATGATAGGCACAATTCGTCTACAGGCCCGAGGCACGAGCTGGATAGAGGAAGTTTAACTCCTCACAGTGGTGTTTCAGGGATGTCCTTAAACACCAAAATGTAATTATAAGGGACAATGTTAGTAAAACTTGTATTACTGGAAACATTTGGAATAGAACTTCACAATGGGGTTTTCCAATATCAAAACAATCAGTAAATACTGATATGTATCAGATGTGTATCTGTCCTATTGGTAAGAAATTGAAGGGACAAACTTAAGTTGCCTCTATTGATATTAAAAATTAGTAAAAATCGAGATAGAGCATCAAGATAGTTAGGACTAGACTTATTAGTATCTGGTTCTGGGATGGGAACAGGTGTGATTACTGTATAACCTATAACCTCTATTGGGAGTAAAAACAGAAGTTAGAAAACTTCACTTTGCATAACTTTTAGTCCATATCAGAAGAATGTATAGTTGGTCACCACACAATTTTCCACATCAGCAGAATATACCACCTTGGAGGATGGCATTTTTCAGTTGGCAAGTCAGACAGGACAGAAAATGTCAATGTCTACAAGCCATATACTATGAACAATTCCAGGGATAAATCCAGAGTTTCTTCAAGTGTTAAATGAAGATTCATAGTTCAGATTTGATGCATTCAGATTTTCCAAAGGTAGATCCAAATGTTCAAGAGGCAGCAGTATTTTCAGAGGCTTCAGCAGGGGATGCATTAGATTGCACATTGAGTTTTACAATTGAATAACAATAACGTTCAGTTGAAGATGATTACACGGCTGCACAAAGTGTAACAGTTTATAACAGTACTCAGTTGCATGAGGTGCCAGCCAGGCTTGGAAAATAAGCAGTGAAGAAAATGGATTTCTTTTGATTGTAGATTAAATGAAGAAGAGGTGTGGTCGGGTTTAAATGGGGATGGGACAGGTACAGGGGGAGAGTAAATCTGACCAAGCCCAGTACAGGTGGAACATCTGGGACTGGAGACAGTATAAGCCAATGGGGAGGGAGGACACCGAAATTGACCTTCAGTGTGGGTGCTGAAAATCGAACAGACTCGAGAGACCATTAGGCCTATTCTGCTGGCATTTTAGTATGTTAGCATTTTAGTATGTTAGAGTCTTCTTGCTGAAGTTAGGGGATTGCACCCACCCCAGACTTGCTTCATAGTATGCATAACAATGAGCTTGATTGTATAATCTTAATTGGATGAACAGAATACAGTTTATTTGAGAGTTCACAAGTGGAAGCCCCAATTTCAGTTATCAGTCCTGTATTCACAAGTTGGTAAGACAAGTTGGAAGATGTCACATCTGCATAAAAGGTGGTGTTCCTTTCAGGTACGACAATCAAAGTTCAGAGTCAGTAATGATTCCAAAACCTCATAGTAAACAAGGAAAGGAGGTAGATTCAACCTTTTCAAGATAAAGGTTCCCACCAAGTTGACCAATAGAATGGACAGTTGCTAGATGAACAGAGATGGATGTTGCTGGATGAAGATGCAGCAATGACACTGTGAGAGTCACAAACATGCCTTACTGGATTGTACAGGAATATGTTTCGAAACATGGAGCAATACTGGTGTGGGTGGTGACATATCCAAGTTTCCTTGCCATTGACAAGGGAATAGTGCTAGATTCAAATAAACATTTGTTAACACATGTAATAGAAGTGCATATTGTGGCAATGCCATTGAGCCATACATCTGTTATGTTTGAGATCAAGGATATATCCTAATTCCAGATCCCAGAAGAGATAAACAAAGGGTTGTGAGAACATAATAGCCATAGGCAGTGCAAAGGACTTTCCTAGATGTGTGATGCTCATCTGCTTCCTTAATTTGAGCAGAAAATAATTTATTAATATGAACATTTTTCAGGTCAAACCTCTTCACAATATCCTTAATACTGTAAATGTAAATCAATCTTAATTAGCAAAATCATGTATACCATGCAATGGGGGGGGTATGATATTATATGTCATACTATCATGAACCTTTAACATATGTGCTTGAATAATGGCTATACCAGCCCTATTTCAAATAGATATGTCAGAGCCAAGTAGGCCTGAGTCTAAACCTGTGATTCTTTTTATAAATAAGAAAACCAAAACCAAAATGCCTAGTGCATTTTTGTAGGTTTACAGTCATAGGATGTACCACAGCAATCAGGATGTGAAAATCCTGTGTGTGTATGTGTATGTGTGGTGCTATCAGTCCCTGTCATTAATGAGTACCTGGTTTGCTGCCAGGGTATTCAATCACATCATTATTAAACAAGCATTTGTCAATGTCGATTGCTTATATGTGCTGTTTAGGTATTTGGAAGTGAAATTACCATGGCTAAGAACTGTCATGTCCCCCCTCCCCAAGACATCCACTGTGTCTTTCTGTTCAGTATTCACAGAAGGGGGGAGGAGCAAGGGGCACAGCAGTACAGCAGTTGCAAAGACTTGAAGAGGTGGGCAATAGTCCATTCACAGGCAGAAGAATCCTGCACAAGGTGAGTAATTTGAAGGTGGACAAAGTGATGGGACCAGATGGCATACACCCAAGGATATTAAAAGAACTGTGAAGGGAAATAGCAGTACCTCTGGCAGCCATGTTGACTGAGTCATTCAACACAGGAGCGGTACCAGAAAATTGGAGGAGAGCACATGTGGTCCCTTTATACAATCCAGCAGTAGGGAGGAGGCGGGGAACTATAGGCTGGTCAGCCTCACTTCAGTAGTGGGGAAGATCATGGATACATTGGTTAAAGAAAGGATAGTGGGGCGTCTAGAAGCCATCAGAGGCCAGGACCATAGACAACATGGATTCACAGTGGGGAGGTCATGTCAGACAAATCTGGCTGATCTCTTTGACTTGGTGACAAAGGAAGTAATCAGGGTGGGACAGTGGACAACGCTTACCTTGATGTAAGCAAAGCCTTTGACACTGTCCCACATAGGAGGCTGATAAAGTAGCTTAGTAGGGTGGGCATGGAGGAAAGGGTGGTAAACTGGGTTAGAAATTGGGTAACAGACAGGAGGCAGAGAGTGGTGGTAAATGGGGCACAGTCTAGGGTGAGGGGTGACCAGTGGGGTGCTGCAGGGAGTGGTCCTTGTGCCAATTCTGTTCAATGTCTTCATTAGTGACATTGCAAAAGGGCTGCAGGGAAAGGTCTGCCTGTTTGCAGATGACACCAAGATGTGTGACACAGTGGATACCCCAGAAGGGGTGGAGAAAATTAGGAGAGACCTGGGGAAGCTTGAGAAATGGTCTGAGGACTGGCAACTGAAGTTCAATTCAAAAAAGAGCAAAATTATGCACTTGGGGCACAGAAACCCTGGGGAAAGATACAGGATGAGAGGGGGGAGTTGTTGACAGTCACAACAAAGGAAAGGGACCTGGGGGTTCTTATTTCAGATGACCTGAAAATGTCAAAGTTGTAAGGCAGCTGGGAGGGCCAGTGATATGCTGGGGTGCATAGGCAGGGGTATCACCAGCATAAGGAGGGAGGAAGTAAAGCCATTATATAAAACCATGGTCAGGCTTCACATGGAGTACTGTGTGCAGTTCTGGAGGTTGCACCTTGGTAAGTATATTAACTGGCTGGAGATGGTCCAGAGAAGGACGAATGAGATGGTACAGAGCTTGCAACATTAGACTTATGAGGAGAAATTAAGGGACCTCAATATGTACTCACTGGAAGAGAGGAAGGAAAGAGGGGATATGATAGAAACATTCAAGTACCTCAAGGGTATAAATATAAGTACTGAGAAGCAGGAGACAGCTGCTATAGGCATATGTGCCAGCTTCTGTGTGATATTCTTTTGTTCTTATAAATCTGTAATCTCCAGTATTTCAGTAACCACATGACCACACTGCCTTCTTTAGGCAATTTTATGCTGGTTGATGCTTGGTGTCAGATGGCAGACAGAGGGCTCACCAGATTGTGTTGCATTTGAAAAACTTCATAGAGTGTTCTTTTACTGAAAAGCATTTTGGAAAGGAGGTTAAGGTCTCACAATTTTTAATACGATTTTATCTCCTTATATCTGTCCCCTTTGGTTCCCCCATCCCCACACCCCAACAGTCATCAGTGGCCACGGCTGCAGCCTTCTTCTTGGCAAGATGGTGGGTGAGAAACATAGAAACATAGAATTTGATGGCAGATAAGGACCGCTTGGCCCACCTAGTCTGCCCATTTCCCTACCTGATGGATAAGCTGCAGATTCTAGTTAATCAACAGTTTGCTTCCTCCTACCCCCCAGTAGAATTGCCTTATGTCTGTCCGTAAGCAGCTGCCTTCACAGTCTGTAAAGTCTGACATCTTTCAATGCCGCTTATTGGACATTTTCCAACACAGGCGAGGCGCTGCCAGCCCAAAACTAACCGAGGACAAGCAGGTTTCAATGTGGGGAGGAAATGGAGTGATCAAGAATCAAGTACTCATTCAGATGCAACGTCGATTTTAAGATCAGCATACTGGTGTGGACACTGCAAATAGAACCCCAGCTCTTTAAGCAGCCTTATGAAGAGTAAAGGCTTCTTGAAACACTGGGGTTCTGTTTGTCTACTGTAAGTGGGCTGCATCTAATTCATTACTGTACCTTACATCTGGATGTATGGTAGGGCCAACTTTAAATAAACACTGCACCTGAATTAACACATGGTGCCATAGAAACATAGAATTTGTCAGCAGAAAAGGAACGCTCAACCCACCCAGTCTGCCCAAGTGTTCTCTACCTACTTATAACTCCTGCCTGTATATGTTACTGCATGTCTTACTCTGCCTGCGTCCATCAGGACCCCCTTGTGAATGAGCTTGCTTAATGGATTTTTCCTGCAGTGAACTTGAACCTACTCCTCTTCCATAGCCCTATTGATCTCTGTTGACCCCCTCCTACCCCTTTTTCTAATAAACCCCTATATTTATCCCATGCATGCTTCATGCCCCCTACCATTTTAGCTTCCAACACTTCTCCTGGCAGTCTGTTCAAGGCATCTACCACCCTTTCAGTAAATAAATATTTCTTTACACCTATCCTGAATACCCCCATCTTCATTGTATTTGCCTTGGTTTGGGTGCTTATCCTCATTTGAAGGAAACTCCCCAACTGTGCCCTCTTTGCCCCTGTGAGGTACTTTGTAGGTCTTGATCATGTCACCTCTCGCCTCCTCTCTTCAAGAGTGTACATGTTGAGATTCTTCAGCCTTTCCTTGTAGGAATTTCTGTGAAAATTCTGAACCATTTTAGTTGACCTCCTCTGGAAAACCTCCACCTTATGTCCTTTCTTTTTTTTTTATCGTATAATGTTTTATTGGGTATTTTCTTTTTTTTTAAATACCATGATACACTGCACAAAGTTACAAACTGATGTAGCCATATAGCCAAGGTCAGGCATATGTATACCAATATTATAATTTCTTTTATACATAATTATTTATATATATATATATATATATATATATATATACACTTATACAAATCTGCATGTCATAATTATTCCCTAGATTCAGTCCACAAAATAGTAGTAGAGACTATCCCTGAGTTGCATTTCTGTTATCCACCATAACTACCACCATACCATACTATTTGTGCTTCCACCTCTCTCTTCAATTTCACTTCAACTGAACACAATATGCCCAGAAGGGTGGGGGGAGAGGAAGGAAGGGGAGAAAGGGCTATCCACCATCCTATTGGGCCACTACCTAATTAGGGGCACCCTAAGGGGGGATTCTTACCTACTTATACAATATGTAAATAGTCAGACTGAAAGTATGGTCCCTATTTAGCCGAAAATGGCCGCATATTTGGTCCCTGCAAAGCCAAGAGCTTCTCAAACAAGGATAACCTAGCTAAGGCTTCATGCCACATCGTTCTGGTGGGTGTAGAAGGCTATCTCCAGGACATAAGCAAGAGGCATTTGGCTTCCAAGATGGAGGAGACCACCTAGTGCTGCAAAGATTTAGAAAGGAATTCAATATGCCTAGTATCTCCTAAGAGGACCAAAGAGGCAGACAAGGCCAGCCTGGTGCCTAACACTTGTGACAAATTTTCGGCTACCATATCCCAGAATGTTGCCAAAAGGGATCAGGACCAAAGTATGTGTGCAATATGTGCATCTGGCTGTGAACATCGCCAGCAACAGTTATGTCCCAATAGACCCCTCTTATGTAGCATTGCTGGGGTATGATACCAAAGCAACAGTATTTTTAATTGTATGAAATGGCTATTAGGATCTCTATATGAGTAATGAATATTTTTTACTGTTGGACCACCATTGTTCCTCAGATATGGCTACCCCCAATAGTGACTCCCAGTGCATTCTACATCTATGCATCGGGTCAGGCTGAAAGTCCCTCCAAGTGCTGTAAAACCTTCCCATGAGGCCTTTTCGAGAGTCTCGCCAGCGAGAGTCAGTGAGCCACTTCCACTTCGTACTGACTGGGCTTTTAACAATCAAAGGTGTTAATGCACTGTGGATCTGTAAATAATGCCAAAAATCTCTTTGCGGTAGACTATATTTTTCCTGTATTTGTTCAAAGGAAAGCAGATGCCCCCCTTGGTCACTCAGGTCTTGGACTATTTGTATACCTTTTTGTTGCCATCACTTCCAGTTTACACTCACCCCTTTAATCTGGATTAACTTATTATGCCATATTGGGACCAGCTGCAATGGGGGAAACCATTCTTGTTTTTGTGTGTGGGATTTGACACCTAATAGTCTCCTAGCCTTAGCAGTATAGAAGATTACAGGGGGGAGTTGTACATCCATCTTACAGTAGGCCACTAAAAGATTATATAGTGAGGAGGGGCTTACCAAATCCACTTCCAATTGCACCTAGAGAGGGGTTGCCCTACTTTGTGGCATGTACCACCTAGTGGCCTGGGTGGCCATACAAGCCAAATGATATCCATAAAACCCAGGTACATTAAGGCCCCCCAGTCCAATGCGCCCTTATTTTTTGCCTACTCCATCTTGGCAGTTTATAATCCCATATAAAATTAAATGCTAACTTATCTAATGTTTGAAAAGGTTTTTTAGATAGAGGTATGGGTAAATTATTTAATAGAAATAAAACCCGCGGTAGAAACAGCATCCGGATTGTAGCTACCCTTCCCAGGAGGGATAGCTTAATTTTCCGCCATCTCTCCACTTCCACAGTCAGCTGAGCATATAAGGGGGAGAAATTAGCCATTTCAAGGGCCACCCACTTAAAGGGGATTTGAATTCCTAAATATTGGAAACTATGGTCTTTCCCACGACAGGCTAGTGCCCAGTATACACTCCCTAGTACAGAGGAGATTTAGTGGCACAATGATGGTCTTTATTTGGTTGATCCTCAGCCCAGAGATTGCGGCAAACTCTTCCAGAAGCAAAAGTACCTCCGGGATTGCTTGTCGAGGGTTGGTTATAGTTAGTAACAGGTCATCTGCATGTGCCATCACCACATACGACTGCCCCCCACATTCAATACCCTGAATCAATGGGTCTGAGCCAATAACCCGTATAAGCGGATCTAAGGCAATCAAAACCAAAAGGGGAGAAACCGGGCAGCCCTGCCTCATGCCGCTTTATAGTGAAAAGGGAGGAGAGATATTCCCATTTGTGAGGATGCATGCCCTGGGTGATTCATACAAAGTGTGAATCCATTGTTGGAAGTATGGCCCAAAGCCAAACACCTTTAAGATTTCATGTAGGTATACCCATTCAACAGAATCTAAAGCCTTGGCAAAATCTATCGCCGTGGCAGCCATGGGGAGGGAAGACCTGGATGCTATCCACTTAAGGCCGAGTAGTAGGCGTGTGTTATCTGCACCTGTCTTTCCCCTCATAAAGCCCACCTGTGCTGGATGAATAATAGAGGGAAGCACAGCACTCAATCTGGTGGCAAGCACCTTAGCTAGAATCTTAGTATCTACTGGCAATAAAGATATTGGCCTAAAATTAGCACAATCCAATTGATCAGATGACTTTTTGGGCAGCAGAGTGATAAGTGCATCCCTCATTGACGGTGGGAGGGAAGTCTTGTTATGAGAGTCCTGAAGAGCTTGTTGAAGTGGGAGGAGTATATCTGAGCCTAACGCCTCATATAACTCGACCGACATGCCGCCTGGTCCGGGGGCTTTCCCCAGCACCATTTTTCCTAACGCGAGTCGTAATTCTTCACAAGAAGCTGGTGCTTCCAATTGTCCCACCTGCTCATCTGAAAGGGATGGGAGGTGCATTTGACGACAGAAGCTCAACAACTTCTGGCTCATCTCTGCCGGATTAACCATGGAGTGGGATTTATACAGAGATTCATAAAATGACTGCATTGTAAGATTCACCTCTTTGGGGGTAGAAGTTAATGTTCCCGAGGGGGTATGAAGGGAATATATCCTCATGGCCGCTTGCTGCTTTTGTAACCTGTAAGCCAGAAGCTTCCCCACTCTTTCCCCATAGGCCCAGTACTCCTGCTTAGATCGAAGGAGGAGCCACTCAGCCTTTTGTTGTAGACTTTCATTAATCTGATATTTTAAATTAATGATTTTACAGTCTAGCTCCCTATCCGTACTCACTCCCGGGGTCACCTTAAAGGATTGTTCCAACCTAGCCAGGTCTGCTTGCATAGTTTTCAGCTTGGTTTTCCATACTTCCTCTCGGTTTGCTGAGAAGGCGATAATACACCACCGCAGCACCACTTTAAAAGCTTCCCAAACCATGCTCGGGGACACACCACAATCTGAATTTAGTGCGAAATACTTTTTCGTGGCCCTAGAAAGCATATTCTTAAAATCTGGGTCTTTGAACAGTAACGGGTTGCAGCGCCATCTAACTTTATGGGAAGATTGTTTAATGGGGAGATATGTCAGCCATACCGCCGAGTGGCCCGAAATTATTATTGAGCCTATCCTGGTCCCAGAGATACCCTCCCCAGCAAAGTCATTCACTAACCTGAAGTCTATACGACTCCGAGTTTGGTGCAGTGTGGAAAAGAAAGTATAGTCTCTAGCAGTAGGGTGCTCCCTATGCCAAACATCAACTGAGGCCCATTTTCTTGTAGCTTGGTGAGGGATTACCTCGCTTTAGGGTTAGTCTGTGCCATGGGTATGGACTTATACAAATATATGTCCTCCACTATATTGAAGTCCCCTCCTAAGATAATGGGGGGTGGCCATCTGCTTGTAGCTCGGAGATTGCCTGACTTATTACCGGGAAGAAATCCATGTGTTCCCCGTTAGGGACATATATGTTACCCAAAATCATAACTCCCTCTGGAGTGGTTAGTCTTACCACTATCCACCTGCCTTGATTATCTGTTTTTACCCAGTCTATCCTCCAGGCAAAGGTCCGGCGAAGCAAAATGGCTACCCCCTTGGATTTAGTAGGGGAAGAGCTTGCCACCACTTCCCCAAACCATGCCTTCTTCAGCCAATTATTGGCTCCGGATAGAAGATGTGTTTCCTGTAGTAGTGCTATTTCTACCTTCAGGGACTTTAAATGCTATAGAACTTTTGTTCTTTTCACTGGGTGATTAAGCCCCTTTACATTCCATGATATCCATCTAAGAGCCTTGGTTGCATTCGACATCGTATTTACCCTCGGTAAGAAAATAAGAGAATTACTTACTGTAAGTCCTGGAGCGGTCTATAGCTGGGTTCGATACTGTAGTATTGTACCCTGCCCACAACAGCACTATCCAACCACAGATTAGGACAGACAGAGGCAGAAGCATCACCCAGAATAGATAATGCCTTGACCTTGGTCTCAACATATTACTGTGCTAGAAGAGAAAAAGGAAAAAAAAAAAAAGACTATGTGCAGTTATAGCTTATAACTAAATTGCAGTCAACAAACTTTTTAAGACACACAATAATGCCCCCCAAAAAACATGCACTACAATAAATTCTACCTATGAGAGTGGAAATCACAGCAAAAGAGGGTTATTTCAGCACCCTACAGCTATGCTAGCTCCAACGCTCAGTAAGGGGCCGTGTACCAGAAGTGGTCACTCAATATAAGTTAGCCCAAACCCCTGTGTTGTACATCCCTGGTCAGTCACTCTGACTCCGTGAGGGGGGAGGGGTTGACAGGTAAAAATATCCAAAAAGAAAAGGAAATAGAAAAAAGAGAAAACCTTGGGAAGGGGGGGAATGGAGTATGTGTGTCCCCCACCCACTCTCAACATCATCTCCTTAAAAAAGCAGGTAAGACCAGGGAGGAGAGTGGAGGAATTGGGGACATCTACCTTCTGATTACTGCCATATCCCTGAGGCCATGTTCTCTACCCATTACATTAAGGAGAACAAAATTAGGACCGACAACAACAACCCCCTAATACCTTACATTCCCAATAAAATAACTCTTTCAACCTTGATTTAAACAGTGATTGAAAAAGGAGCCGGGCAGTATTCTCTTCCCTCCGTAGTCAAGAAAGACAAAAAAAATATCATGGGGAATAGGAAGAGGAATCATAACCCCATCTAACCCTTCACTCTTTGAAAGTTCAAGTATTTGAGCCTTCGGCCCGCTCTGGTGTCCCCCGAGGGAGAGTCTCGGTGTCAGGAGTAGCCTTGGCGGCCACCGCTACGTAGGACTAGAGGCCAGGTTTTGCTCTTCAATTAGAGTACTGTCCGGATAATCAGCCCAGTCCCCTGTAACTTCTGTCTCCATTTCCATATGGAAAGAGGCTTCCAAGCTCCTGTGTTCTGCTGGCCCAGGTGAATCACCTCGCAAAATTTTTGCAGGGAGGTCTTTACTAGGCGATTGCTGTGGTCCACTTCCTGCTCTGTGTCTAGATTTAGTAAAAGAAATGTCCAACCTTTGTGGCAAAGAGCTAGTTTGACTCATTTGTGAGGGACTTGGTTTCTGCGATGGCTTGCTGTCCCTTCCACCAGTGGGATTACCAACTGGTTGCACCGGTCCCATTATTATTGTGCCCCCAGACATGTTTCACCCAGCAGAGAGGTTGCTAACCAAAGATATAGGCACTTGAGGCTCCCAGAGCCTTTTGGGTAATGTAGTTTGGTATTGTAGACTAGGCCATGACCGAGCCAACCAACTTTCCAACTCCTCTGGATGATCCACAACCACCTCTTGCTCCCCTTTGCTGACCCAGAGTCTGGTAAGGTTCTTAAATCTGAAACGAAAATCGTTCTGGTACAGAAACCTCTTGATGGGGCCAAATGCTCTTCTCTTTGCTGCTGTTTCTTGTGTGAAGTCCCTATAGATTTGAATTGGAACCCCTTGCCAGTACAGCTCTCCCAAATCCCTCGCTGCCCTTAGTATCCTCTCCTTGGTTGAATAGCAGAGCAGATACACTACTATAGGTCGGGGATGATCCATTTGCTTTTGATTTCGAGTGGTCACTCTGTGGGCCCTTTCAACTTTGATGGGGCCCTGCCATCTTTCACCCAGTATCATCGGGATGTTGTTGTTTAAAAATTTCTCCATATCCTGCCCTTTCAATCCCTCAGGCAGGCCGTCGATACGCAGAATGTTGTGTCTGTTTCTATTTTCATGATCCTCTGCCCTGCTCTGTAAGGTTTTGAGGCACTCCTCATGCTGTCTCATCTTCTACCACAATCGCAATTGTTGGTCCTCGCAGTTTTCTGCCTTTTGCTTCACTACATTAACCTTGTCCTGCATTTGTTTAACCTCTGTAACTGTATTTGAGAGCGATAAGCTTAGTCCATCCACCCTTGTAATTAAGGTCGCCAACAGGTGTGTGATATGGCGCAAGGACTCATCTACTGCAGGGGGCTTGTCGGGGCTTACCGGTGATGCATTCTGTTCCCCGATAGTGTCTGCGGAGCTCGTCATTACTGAAACTTTTTGCTCAACACATGTAGGAGAAACAAAAACGCAGTCCTGGTTTGAGTTGTTCTCTAGCCTGTCTTCCCCACAGAGCTCAGCTACCATCTCCACTTCTCTTCGCAGCGTGTATTATGGCTAGGGTTGCAAGTCGGGCCTATTCAGCCTCTCAATACTCTGCCAAGTCACCAAACACATGGCACTCAAAGATGCCACCACCCTCCCAAAATCCACTTAAAACAGACGCAGCTCAGAAGGTATAACTGTCACCCAATGATAGAGCTGTTTTTTAGGTCAGGGCTCCATGGGATCTCGGCGATTAAGCACGGATGAACACTTTCAGGGCAAGAGCTCTCTTTTTAGGCTGCCATCTTCCCGGTGGCCAAACCACGCCCCCACCTTATGTCCTTTCTGAAGTATGGACTCTAAAACTGGACACAGTACTCCAGCTGGGAGTATAGCAGGGAGTGATAAAATGGCAGCGCAACATCTTTCCTCCTCCTACTGGAGATGCCACTCCTTATGCACCCCAGAATCCAGTTTGCCCTGCCCATAGCCTTGTCACACTTTACTGCCATCTTGAGGTCCTCTGATATAATAACCTCAAGGACCCTTTCATGTCTAGTGAGTATCAGTACCTCTCCCCATCCTATACCCAGCATTGGGGTTCCTATGCCATAGGTACATGATTTTATACTTGTTGGCATTGAACCCCAAGTAAGTAAGAAAATGGAATTGATTTGAATGAATTGCAGGCTTTTGAGCAGCTTTTAGGGGAGTGCGTATGTGTGTGAGTGGGGGGTCTACTACTATAACTATTTGCTTTTGATTTGGTATAATGTGATAACAGACTAACCCTGCTCCTCAGTCCATGTGCTGTATAGGAGATAAAGAGCCCAAATAGCATTGGGCTAAGCATTGAGCCCTGCGGTACCATGCTTGTCACTGCTCTGGGTGCAGAGAGCTACCCCACCACCACCACCACACTCTGCACCCTCCCCTGTAACCAGTTCTCTATCCATTTAGTCAAACCACCATCCACCCGTACCCCTCCTTCTCCTCACTACTCTCCTCCATTGCCTGTGTCCCTCCTCCCGGTAGTCCACACCCTTTCTCCTCCTTATTCTTACCAGGTGGTGGTGCCTTCTGTATTACACTCAGACCACTCTGCCTGCTCCCTTGCAGGGTTACTTCACCTCCACCTTTACTTATATGTAGGGCGGTGACCTCATCAGGCTCCCCTGTCCAGACCTTTCTACCAACCTCAGTCTTTTGGCCACCCCCCATTTGTTTAAATCCACTTCAGTAGAGATATACCCCTCTAACCCTGTTTTTTTTTTTTTTTGCATATTTTCTCACTGGGCTATGGTCGGCTTGGTCATCCCAACTGACCCCTGTAGCCCTGCCCCCGACATCAGGCCGAGCTGCTCACCTCCATGGATTACCCTCATGGTGGGGTGGCGAGGAGCTTCCCAGGTCAACCCACCAGAGCAGGATCCGGTTGAGGAGGCTCCACTTGGGGCTGGTGGGGGGGTTGGAAGTTCATGCTGCCTGACCATAGTCCATTTTTCACTTTTATCCGCTTTGCAGAGTGCGGGTGTACAATGATGCTTAGGCAGAGCGTGTCAACATCCGCCAAACTCTGCCACCCTTTACTACACCGCTGTAGTAGCACCAGCGGTCATTGCCAGGGGCCGCTACAGATCACTGGGTCCCTGGATCCCTCCCTGGGATAGGAGAGCAGTCCTTCAGATGCTCAATCCTATCCCTCCCTTGCCAACCCTAGGCAGCCCGGGCTTGTGTCTGAACCTGGGTCACCAGTGTGGCACAAGGTGTGGCCGTCCAGCGCCTCAACTCTCAGTGCCAGTGGCCCGGCAGCAATGCTGCCTTTAATACTCCCCTCACCTTCCTGCTCCGGTGTTCTCTGTGCACCACATACAAGTCATTATTCCCCCCAGACCCTACCCCAGTTAGTCACTAACCCATAATCTTTAATGTGGCACCAGTCCTTCAGCCACTCAAACTCCTCAAGCTTACCCTTCCTTGCCAGCAGTACCTCCAAGAATGCCACCGACTTCCCCATGTCCTCACACTGCCTGCCCAATTACTCAAACCTCCCCCTCACTACTTCCACAGGGTCTCCCGCCAACTCATTTGTACCCACATGCAACAGTAAATAAGGTGTCTTCCTCCCCCTCGCTGCATGTTTGAGCAGTGCCTGCCTGCCCCTCCTGCAGTCAACCTAGGGACAGCTTCAATCCAAATATGGTTGTGCCCCTTTCCACCCCATCTCCCATTTCAACATAAATCCCCAGGACGAGTACCCCCTCCTCTTACCCTTTTCCTTCTAATGCTCCTCCACCACCCCAGTATTCATTCTTCCCTGTCCTTTACCCCTGCCAACAGCACCCTCTGTGACTTCTGTATCTGTACCCTCTATTTCCACCTCAACCCTTTTCTCTGCCTTATTCCTCCCATCCCCCTTGAACCTCTTCCCAGCCTGATTACTTCCTTCTGGGCTTCCCATGTCAACCTCCCCTCCTCCCCTGCTGATTTTCAACCCCTCTCATATCCCCACTGTTGTCGATTTAGAGCCCCCATTCCCTTCTACCCCGATAGTGATGCCTCTCCCATCCTTCCCCATTCCTGTAGCCTTCTCTCCTTCAGTCACCACCCCCTCCTTCCTTACTAGCCCCCTTCTACCCTTTTGTCCTCGCTATCTCTTCCCCTACCTGTTGCCGTCCCTCTCATGCCCTGCTTGTCCTCCCCCCTTCAGTATGTTCCTGCTCCCCCTCTCTGTCCCATAGCAGGGGTTAGAATCTATTTGTAATCGATACCTGTCCTACATCTCTTCTCCCTATCGGTTCCCCCCTCCTACTTGTTCCCCTCCGTGGCACCCCGGGTCCCTCCCTACGGCAGCCATCTGCTCTCTCCTCTGGTACTCCTTGTGATCTCTTCCTCCCTCATCAGGAGGCCCCTCGCTCTCGCCTTGGGCACCCCTTCCCTTCTTATCTCTTTTCTGCTACTGCCTCTGATACTGGGGTCGGTTTCAGTCCCTAGATATTCTCCCTCTGTCCCCCATTGCCATCCCCTATTCCCCCCCTCAGGATGCATACCATACTCATCTGCCCTGCCACTTACACTCCTCCCTAACCTCCACAGTTCCTCTCTCAAACTAGCCGGTCATCTACAGACCATATACCCCCACCAATCCTCCAAGCTCAGTCCAGGATCATGGCAGAACCACACCCTGTACACCCCTTCACCCTTCCAAAGATGCCCACCCTATTGACATGTGTCACCTGCCCCATCTTATGTTACGGGCTCTTACTCCCAGGTTCTGTACCCTACTACAACTGTTAGGCCCCTATTTACTCAAATTCCTCCCCACCCACACACTAGTCCCCCTACTGACCCCTTGCTGACCGGGGAAATTCAGTCTCAAATCTCATCCATTAGATACTGTATTACTATAGCAATCCTAAAACCTGCTTGTCCATTTTTAACCCCTCAGCTACCATACTTTTATTCTCGGTTCTCATATAGGTTCACTTAGCCCAGTTAGAAATCCTATTGCACTCCAAGTATTACTCAGCTCAGTTAGGGAAATAAACAGAAAAATAAATATTTATTACTGTATTACAGCAGTCATAACAGTATAGCTCAGTACTTAGCTCAGTTAGAGAAAGAAACAGAACAACTAAATCTGTATTATTACAGCAATCCTAAAGTATCCAATCATTGCTTTGTTTCCATCCAGAGACTCTGCTGTAATATAGGACTACAGAGGACACTGGGCGGAGGGTGGGCAACTGTAAGTCCCGGTAGGGGTCCCATTGAGCTTGCTCACCCCCTCTTGCTCACTCATTCTATTTCTCCCGACACTGCAGGCTGCCCTTTTGTACTGGGTTCCTGCCTGTGTTGGTACCTTTTTCTGGCCACAAAGAAATCTGCAGCAGTCCCGACAGAGCTCCGTTAAGCTCTCTCACTCCCCCTCTCTCACTCGCTCATTCTGTTTCTCACGGCTCTGCAGGCTGCCCTTTTGTGCTGGGTTTCTGCCTGAGTTGGCGCCTTTTTCTGCCCACAAAGAAACCCGCAGTAGTCCCGATAGAGCTCCATTGAGCTCCCTCACTCCCCCTCCCTCACTCACTCATTCTGTTTCTCCCAGTGCTGCAGGCTGCCCTTTTGTACTGTGCTCCTGCCTGCATTGGTGCCTTTTTCTGCCCACAAAGAAATCTGCAGCAGTCCTGACAGAGCTCAATTGAGCTCAGTCACTCCCCCCTCTCACTCACTCAATCCTAATCTGTCCCAAACACTGATTTCCCAAAACAAAGTGCTATTCTGTGCCAGAAGCGCGAAAACACATTTTGGCCAGGATGTGAAAAATGACAGCTGTACTGTTCATAAGGAGGTGTGAAAAAATAGCAGTGTTAAAAATCTGGCATGAAAATATTACTAATTTGCGAAGTTACAAGGGTGCATGGAAACTGCACAATGCATGCTCGTAACACAGTCATTTTATGGATTTTCATCCCAAAATTTTCAAACATAGGCATTTTAGGACCTTTACTTAGGAATAGTGTCACTGTGGTTTTCTTAATGTGTCCCGAACAGTGATTTCCCACAGCAATCATACTATTCTGTGCCAGAAGTGCAAAAACAAATTTCAGCCAGGATTTGAAAAATGACAGCTGTGCTGTTCATAAGGAGGTGTGGGAAAATGCCAATGTTGAAAATCTGGAGTGAAAATATTGCAAATTCGCAAAGTTATGAGCGTGCGTAGAACTGCACAATGCACGCTCATAAAACAGTCATTTTGGTGATTTTTTCTACCAAATTTATTACTCAGCTCAGTTAGAAAAATATGCTGAACAAATAAATGTATTATTACAGCAATCATAACACTATAGCTCACTAATTAGGTCAGTTAGAGAAATAACAGAACAACTTAATCTGTATAATTACAGCAGTCCTAAAAGTATCCAATCATAGCTTTGTCTCTACTCCAGAGATCCTGCTGTAATATAGGACCACAGAGGACCCAGGGCGGGAGGGTGGCAACTCTAAAGTCCAGGCAGAGCTCTATTGAGCTCGCTCACTCCCCCTCTCTGACTCACTGGTTCTGTTTCTCCTGGTGCTGCAGGCTTCCCTTTTGTACTGGGCCCCTGAGTCCATTGCTGCCTTTTTCTGCCCACAAAGAAATCTGCAGCAGTCCCGACAGAGCTCCACTGAGCTCGCTCACTCCCCCTCTCTCACTCGCTCATTCCGCTTCTCTGCCGGCACTGCAGGCTGGCCTTTTGTACTGGGCTCCTGCCTGTGTTGCTGCTTTTTCCTGCCCAACAACAAATCCACAGCAGTCATGATAGAGTCCGTTGAGCTCACGACTCCCTCTCTCACTCGCCATTGTATTTCTTCCAGCACTGCAGGCTGCCCTTGTTCTGGCCCTGCCTGTGTTGGCACCTTTTTCTGCCCACAAAGAAATCTGCAGCTGTCCAGACAGAGCTCCGTTGGGCTCGCTCAGTCCACCTGTCATACGCGCTCATTCTGTTTCTCCTGGCGGTGCAGGCTGCCCTTTTGTACTGGGTTCCTGCCTCTGCTGGCACCTTTTTCTGCTCACAAAGAAATCTGCAGCACTCCTGACAGAGCTCCATTAACCTCATTCACTCCCTCCCCCTTCTCACTCACTCATTTCATTTCTGCCGGCGCTGCAGGCTGCCCTTTTGTACGGAGCTCTGCATGCATTGACGTCCTTTTCTGCCCACAAAGAAATACACAGCAGTCATGATAGAGATCTGTTTAGCTTGCTCACTCCCCCTCTTTCAGTTGCTCATTCTCTTTCTTCGGCCGCTGCAGGCTGCCTTTTTGTACTGGGCCCCTGCATGCATTGCTGCCTTTTTCTGCCCACAAAGAAATCCACAGCAGTCCCAACAGAGCTCCGTTTAGCTCACTTACTCCCTTTCCCTCACTCGTTCATTCTGTGTCTCCCGGCGCTGTAGGTTGCCCTTTTGTACTGGGCTCCTGCCTGCATTGGTGCCTTTTCCTGCCCACAAAGCAATCCACAGCAGTCCTGACAGAGCTCAGTTGAGCTTGGGCACCCCCCTCCCCCACTCGCTCAATCCTAATCTGTCCCAAACACTGATTTCTGACAGCGACTGCAGTATTCTGCACTGGAAGCGCGAAAACACATTCCGGCCAGTAAGTGAAAAATGACAGCTGCACTGTTCATAAGAAGGTGTGGAAAAATGCCAGTGTTGAAAATGTGGCATGAAAATATTACTAATTTGTGAAGTTACAAGGGTGCATGGAAACTGCACAATGCACGCTCGTAATACAGTCATATTATGGAGTTTCATCACAAAATTTTCAACATAGACATTTTAGCACCTCTGCTTATGAACAGTGTCAGTGTGATTTTCTTAATGTGTCCCGAGCACTGATTTCCCAGAGCAACCGCAGTACTGTGCGCCAGAAGAATGAAAACACATTTCGGCTAGGATGTGAAAAATGACAGCTGCACTGTTCATAAGGAGGTGGGGAAAAATGGCAATGTT
The DNA here is from genome assembly GCA_016271365.2 of Neoceratodus forsteri. Lineage (NCBI taxonomy): Eukaryota > Metazoa > Chordata > Ceratodontiformes > Ceratodontidae > Neoceratodus > Neoceratodus forsteri. The sequence continues at coordinate 72,443,175 of CM057456.1, read as the reverse complement.
GGAAATCTGGAGTTAAAATATTGCAAAGTTGCTAAGGTACGAGCGTGCATGGAAACTGTGCAAAGTACGCTCATAGCACACTCACTTTATGGACTTTCGTCACCAAATTTTCAACCTAGGCATTTTAGGACTTCTGCTAATGAACTGTGTCACTGTCATTTTCATAATGTGTCCCAAACATGGATTTCCCACAGTGACCGCGCTATTCTGCACCGGAAGTGCGAAAACACATTTCGGCCAGGATCTGAAAAATGACAGCTACACTGTTCATAAGGAGGTGCAGAACAATGGCAATGTTGAAAATCTGGAGTGAAAATATTATACATTCGCGAACTTACGAGTGTGTGTGCAAACTGTGCAACGCATGCTCATAACACAGTCATTTTATGGAATATCGGCACCAAATTTTTAAGTTACGCATTTTAGGACCTCTGCTCAGGAAAAGTGCCACTGTCATTTTCATAATCTGTCCCGAACACTGATTTCCTACAGTGACCGCTCTATTCTGTGACGGAAATGCGAAAACATATTTCAGCCTGCAAGTGAAAAATGACAGCTGTACTGTTTATAAGGAGGTGTGGAAAATGCCAATGTTGAAAGTCTGGCATGAAAATATTGCAAATTCACAAAGTTACAAGCGTGGGTAGCAACTGTGCAACGCACACTTGTAAAACTGTCACTTTTTGGATTTTTTCCACCAAATTTGCAACATAGGCTTTTTGAGAGACCACCTCATGAACAGTGGCACTGTCATTCATTCATCAGTCCCAAAAGGTGACTCCACACAGTGACCACGAAATCACCTTTCAGGGCCGATTAACGCCATGACAGTGGCAGAATTCATGAGGAGGTGTCCCACAAACCTCATGTTGAAAATTTGGTGCCAAAATTCCAAAAAATTACTGAGACATGCATCAAAGTTGAAAAAAACCTATGTATTCCATTATGCAGCTTACTGGCATTTTCTCACTTAGCGGTCGCCTTTGAAGAGTACAGACGTGTTCCCGGTCCACCGAATATCATCGCACCAGACTCCAGAGGTAAGTATGGGTGAGGAGGAGTGTTTTGGGAGGCAGGTGTGCAGTGGGTGGGCGTGGGTTGTGGGAGGGGCAGGGAGACCGTCGAGGACTGTTCCTTTTTCTCACAGGAAAAAATAAAAACAATGCAGGGGCCATTTTTTTTCAAGGGATGTGGCATGCTGGGGTGGACTATCAGCATACCAATGGTTCTTTTTGAGGGGACAGCTGTTGCTAAGAAGGATTGGGCACCCCCATCAGCACATACTAGTGTGGGGGGGTCTCATGAGTTGAGGGGGATCATGCACCTCCTCAGCACACAAGAAGTTGTGGGGGAGGGGACATGCTGACGGGGATTGGGCACCCCCATCGGCAAAAAGAAACAGGGAAGGGGACATGATGCTGAGGGGGACTGGGTACCCCCTCAGCAAACAGGCGGGGAATGCAAGGGAGCCCTGCAATGAGGACTCACTCCCTCATTGCAGTGGGTGATGCTGCAATGACGAGGTGACCCCTGATTGCAGCAGCTAAAACTTCTCAAGGTTGTGGCATGCTGGCTGAACTAGTGTCAGCAGCAGTGTGCCACACCATTGGGGAAAGTTGGCCAAGCCTTTAAAGACTGTGGCGGCACTGGCCGCAATAGCGCTGTCACTCAAGTGCTTCTTGCAACCTGCCACAATATGTTTCTTGAGCATGCACTAATTAACATAAAAATGACATTAGAAATATGAGTTTCTCAATACATGACATAAGCAGATTAGCGTGGCAGTACATAATCAAGATAACAAGAATAGAACATTACAACAAAAACAGCCAGAGTCTAGGGTGCATCAGAAATAAGGTGCATCAAGATAATTAAACAAATCTGGCAAAAACTTTCTTAGCACAGATAATGCAAACTACAGAAAAGGCAAGAAATGCACTCGCTAGCAAGTGTTGCAGAGTGCAGTGCCGGGATCCCGGCTGGAACTCTATCCCCCACTAAGCTGACCACAGGTTGGAGCCCCACTACATGCACTTGCTTGCATTCTTTCTTCTCAGTTGGTGCAGAGTGCAGTGCAGGGATCATGGCTGGAACTCTTCGGCCCCACCCACCACCAAGCTGACCACAGGATGGAGCCCCGCTACCTACACTCACTAGCTGGTGGTGCAGCATGCAGTGTAGAGATCATAGATGGAACTCTCCTTCCCCCACCAAGCCAACCACAGGATGGAGCCCTGATACCAGCACTTGCTAGCAGGTGGTGCAGCATGCAGTGCTGGAATCATGGCTGGAACTCTTTTCCCCACCAAGCTGACCACAGGAAGCAGCCCCACTACCTGCATTCACTAGCAGGTGGTGTAGCATGCAGTGCTGGGATCACAGCTGGAACCCCCCCACCAAGCCAACCACAGAATGGAGTCCCTCTATATGCACTTGCTAGCAGGTGGTGCAGCATGCAGCACTGGGATTGTGGTTGGTGCAGGTCATATCTTCTTGACGCAAAAGGTAGGGCAATGATCTCTAAGTGCATTGGGGAGCACACCTGCAGAGATGATATGGTGTGGGTGAGTTGATAGCACCCAGTCAAGCCAGAAGTGGGTCTTGGAACGAGGTTTGGGATAAGTAGTCTCTTTGATCAATTGGGACGGGTTAAGTGCCTCTATCTGGAGACAGGAGTTTTGGGACACAGGTGATAGCTAGTCCAAGTTAAAGTGATCAAGTAGAATAAATTCATCCTTTGAGGCATGAGTGGTAATGGAGGTGATACAGGAGACTAGGGAGAAGGGAGGGAGTTTAGGGGAGGCATACAGAACTCCAACAAAAAGTGGTGAGGAGTATGGAAAGGAGAGCTTAACTAATAGAAGCTCTTGTGAGTTCAGGATCGCTTCAAGATGTGTAATAGTGCAAGTAAGGTGATTTGTGGAATAGATGGCAACCCCGCCTCCCCTTTTTCCATGGTCTTGATGGTAAAGATTAAAGTCAGTGAGGGCAAGCTGATTGTCTGAGATACGTGAGGACAACCATGTTTCTGAAATACATAGTATGTCAGGGGGAGTACTGAGTAGTCCAGACTTTTAAGTCATTCATTTTAGGAAGAAGATAATGAGCATTAACGCGAAAACATCTCAAGCCCTTGGGATAGGGATGAACCATAGTAGTCAATCGTGGAGGGGTGCCAGGGATTCGTTAGAGGTAGGCAGGATGGGGTAGTTGGGTTTAAACCTGACCTACACAGAGGGCAGATGTGTTTGGTTCCTGTCTCCAAGGGGCTCACCAGACTGAGTGGGCAGATAACCAGAGGGGCTGCAGCATCCACCAGTCCCCTTAGGGTGGAACTTTGCAATGCCAGATCAAACAGAAACAAAGACTGCAATTATTTTGACTTGATTTCTATGATCGATCGGACATGCATCATGGAGACCTGGGTGGGTGATGATGCCGGGCCACTTTTGGAGACAACCGTTCCCCCCCATGGGTACTCAGTAGTGCACTGCCCTAGGATGGAATGCAGACATGGGGGAGTGGCCCTCTGTTTTAGATGCGACCTAGGCTTCACTGTGCACCCAATGGGAACTACCAGGTCCTTTGAATCTGTGACAGTATAAGGGGGTCAGGGTGCAGGCTACAGGCTGCAAGATCCTCCTGGTTTATCACCCCCTGAGGCTGGAGGAGAGTTCCTGCAGGAGGTGGTGGATCTTATCATCAGAGAGGTGTTGGAGTCCCACAGATTTCTGGTTCTAGGGGACTTCAACACCTGGGCCAATGACGAGTCCTCTAGGCTTGGTTCCAAGATGATGTAATCTCTGGGCCTGACAGAAGAGGTTTCTTCTGTGACCCACCTGGGCAGCCACATGGTGGATTTGGTATTCTCTCTGGGGCTTGAGGTAGGTAACCTCAAGATTGATCAGGTTGTTTGGTCTGATCACTGCACAGTGAGGTTCTCATTCGTGTCACCACACCTGACTATCCAAAAACAAATTGCTACTCAGTGCTAGTAAGTCTCCTTCCATGCCATTTGGCCTTTCCCCTAGAATGAAAACATGCCTGTCTGCCTGTCAATCTCCAGTACAGATGGTACCTTGCTTGATGATGTTAACTATTTCAAGTACCTTGGCATAACCCTTGACACTTCTCTAGATTTCACACTGCACATTCTTAATACCTGTAACTCTGTGAATATCAAGCTTGGCCTGACCTGTTGAACCAAATATGCCCCCACACCCTCCCCCTAAATTGCCATTGCTCACAAAATTATTCTTCCCAGTCTTACCTATGACTCCTACTCCCACCTCCCCAAGTTGGACATTACCTACAATAGCATATGTTGAGTTGCTTTGGTCTCAACCTGGCTTACCCACCATTGCCAGGTCTACTCTGGGTTAAACTGGCTATTTCCTGAGACATGTTGTTCTCTTGCTCTGTGTACTCATATGGAAACTTTTTTTTAGGACTGGGGTACCTTCCTCCCCAGCTGCTCTGCTGGAACCCCCTTTAATCAAGTGATCTGTCCCTTCTCACTGTTCCCAAGAATACTACCAATATGGGGATGCAGGTCTTCTCCCACTTTGCACCCAATTACTGGAACTCAGTCATGACTGCCATCCGGCACTCCCTCTCACATGCATATTTCACAAGAGATCTCTACCGCTATCAAATGGTCTCTCACTCATGTACTATACCTGTTTCTTGCCTCCCTGAGCAAGATATCTATGCTGGCATCTATTCCACATTTCACTTATCTCATGACCCCTGCTGTTATTTTGGTCTACCCTCCTTCCCACTTTTAGGTGGTCCATTTATTTATTTATTTAACATTTTGATAACTAGGAGAGGAACGCTAAGCCAAAGCTTGATTCCAGGTGTGACCTGGGGACAGAGAATACAAACTACAAGGTGATTTCAACAGACAGGTACAACGTAGAGCAATGTAAAATGCAAATGAAGTACAAATTAATATAGGTGAAATTGCAAAAATATAAAAAATATTATAAAGTGCGTCATGTAAAGCAACTTTTTTTTTGAAGGTGAGAGGGACAGTAGGACACCACATGTACAGTAGGTGCAAATATAAAAGGAGATTGAAAACTGGGAGTAGGAGAGGGGTAAAGATGTGGAAAAAATAGGGCAAAGATCTGTCACAGGATGTTACAGGTGGAGGCCTAATGAGGCATTTGAGTGCATTAAAGGAGGGGGAGAGACGGGTATTTAAAGGAAGGTTATTCCAAAAGGAAGGGAGTTGGTAAGAGAAGGTACATTTTCCTATAGATGTATGAACTCTTGGGAGGGCGAAGGAGTGGGTGCTAATTGTGCATGAGTTGTAGGCAAGGGAATAGCAGGCTTCAGTAGAGAGGAGAGTAAGAGAGAAGAGTCCCAAACCAAAATTTAGAGGTGAGTATGGAACAGTGGGACAAACATCTCTGAGAGAGGGACTGAAGGGATAAGGCAGAGTAGAAGTCAGAGTGGTATGTCAGGGAAGGGAGATTAGAGGCAGAATGACAGAAGGCATTGAAAAGGACATTGAGTTTGGAGAGAAAGGAAGCAGGTACTGCACTGAAGACAACATATGTATAATCAAACGTTGGGAGTAGCCACTTGACCAGTAGGTCATGTCTTGTGATGATAGAGTAGCCCTAATTTAGGATGTAGTTTGGAGTAAAGGGCAGAGATATGGGAGGAGAAGTCCAGTGAGGAGTCAAGCCAAACACCCAGGTATTTGTAGGTCAGAACATTATCGAGTGAGGTGCAGTCTGGGGTAGAAAAGACAGGAAGGGAGGGGAGCCTAGAGAGTTTCTGTTTTGATCCAAAGGTCATGGCAACAGTTTTTTTTAGTGTTCATTTTTAGCAGTTGTCTTTGAACCAGTTGGTGATATCAGTGAAGTTTTGTTTGAGGGAGGATTGGACGGCTTGGACAGATGGACCAGAGAAGAAGAGAACAGTGTCATCAGCATACATATGGATCTTGGCATGGGAACATACAGAAGGAAGGTCATTCATAAGCAAGAAGAAAAGAACAGGGCCAAGGATCGATCCCTGTGGAACATCTGCAGAGACAGAGTGGGAGGGAGATAAGATGTTACAAATGTTTACGGACTGGGACCGGCCGATTAGGTAGGAGCCAAACCAGGAAACAGAGGCAGGGGAAAAGCCAATATTGTTAGGCTTGGTTAGAAGGCGAGGGTGCGAGACAGAGTCAAAGACCTTAACCAGATCAATGAATATTTCTGTGGTGATCTAACCTTTATCAATTCCGGTGTGTATGGCATCAGTGAGGTGGAGTAGGGAGGAGGTGTAGTTTGAGGTTTCCTAAATCCGGATTGTACTTGGGAGAGAACATTTGAAGCAGAGAGGATGTAACTTAGACAAGAGAAAATTAAGGATTCTTGTACCTTGGCAAGTGCAGGGAGAAGGGATATAGGGTGTTAGTTACCAAGTATAGTGAGGTCACCAACTTTGTGTAAGGGGAGGACAGTAGCAAACTTCCAGGCTAAGGGGACAATGAAGGATGAGAGAGATAGATTGAAGAGGTATGTGAGGGGAGTCAAGATAAAGGGTGCAGAGATTTTGGGTCTAGGATATAGACCATCTGGGCTGGATTTAGCTTGGTTTAGGGAGCATGAAGTTTTAAGTACTTCAGATTGGGAAGTTGGTGGCAGTTGGTACCCAGAGGACTCCTTGAGGGGAAGGGGAGGACCAGGAGAGTAACAGGGTTCTTGGAGGAGGGTGCAGGTCATAAAGAAATTATTAAGGATGTCAGCAACAGAAGAGGGGTCAGACACTAGGGAAACTGACAATGAGACAGTAGGCAGAGGGGGTTCAGAGGAGGGATGCAGGAATGATCAGAGATCCTTCCAGAATGAGGATGGAGAGGTGTTCGGTGAGTGCAACTGAGAACTGAAGTAATCAGATTTTGACTGCCGAATTTTGTTTGTACAGTCATTTCAGAGGGTTTGATATTTATGAAGTCACCAGGGTCATTTGAGGTTTTAAAACAATGCCACACAATGTCATGGGTTTTACATAGGGACAGGTTATCTGGGGAGATCCAGGGGTTGTGGTGTCATTTTACCCTTATTGATTTCAGTGGAGCATGTGTATCCCAAATATTTAAGAAGATAGATGTGAAGTTCATGAGGGCCATATCAACAGATGGAGAGGAGAGGACATGGGTCCATTTGGTTGTAGCCAAGTCATGTAGAAGCGGAATGTGGCTAAGGCTGTACCTGTTCCCAAACAAGGTGATCCTAAAAACCTTGAGAACTATCGGCCAATAGCCATCCTGTCAGCTGTTAGCAAGCTGTTGTAAAAAGTTGTTGCTACTCAGCTCACGGACTATATATACAGAAACATGAGCTGCTGTCATTGGCTCAGCATGGATTCCATAAGGGGTACAGTACCTTCTCTGCTCTGGCAATGATTTCCTCAGAGATCAGGGTCACTATGAACTACTGTGAGCTCACAGGTGCAATATTCATTGATCTCTCCAAAGCCTTTGACTTGGTTGATCACGTGCTCCTAAAACATCAGTTTCAATCCCTTGGTATGTCAGCCCCTGTCATGGGATGGTTCTCCAATTACCTTCAAGGGAGACAGCAACTTATAAAATTCAACAAGGCCCACTCTGAGCCTGCCCTGGTAAAATCTGGAGTCCCACAGGGGTTGGTACTTGGGTCCTTACTCTTCTTCCTGTTTGTTAACAATTTTCCCGCTGTATCTTCTCACAGTAGCCCCATGCTTTACGCTGACGATCTGGTGATCCTCACCCCTTCCTGTGATGCAAGTGTCATAAACTGCCAACTCAGTGAGGATTTCTGTGCTATTCACTCCTGGCTGAAAGTAAATAAACTTGTACTGAATCTCAAAAAAGCCCAGGCCATGCTTTTTGACTCCAGCCAAAAAGAAAAGTATCCCCTATGCCACTGATCATAACTGACACTGATGTATCCCCAGTAAAGGGGATCCATCAATTTTAAAAAAGCCCTAAAGACCTTTCTTTTTAATCAAGCATTTTCAGTGATGTAAAATATGTTAAATTTGTTATGGATAAAATGTTATTTACTATTGTGGTTTTAATGCTGCTTATGGAATTTTGTAAAGGCGCCCTGAGCTTGGGAAGGGCGCCTTATAGAAATAAACTTCACATTACATCATCAAGTACCTGGGAGTTACACTTGACCCTCAGCTTGATCTTGCACAACACATCTGTAATGTGTGTAGGGCTGTAAATTTTAAGCTGGGACTGGCCTAGAGAGCTAAAAACAATCTCACTCCTGCTGCTTGCCTTGCAATGGTTAGAGGTGTGTTCCTTCCTATGCTATGTTATGGGCTTATATCATTTGCTCTGTCTGCTTAGTCTCACCTCTCCAAATGGGATTCAGCCTATAATAATATTTGCTATTTTGTGCTTGCTGCCTCACGTATTACTCACCACTGTGACCTGTGCAACAAATTATCCTGGCTCTCTCCAGCCAATCATCAGAGTTTTGTCCTAGGATGTTTCACTGACAGTGTTATCAGAACCTCCACCCCACCTCTTCTGGTAGAGCTTCTTAAACCTGTCTCCTCCTCATATTCCCTCAGGTCCCATGGCTCTGCAGTTCTTCAGGTTCCCACTACTCACACGCTTGTGGGCGACAGAGCTTTTGATACGTATGCACCCAGGCTTTGGAACTCCCTTCCTGGTCTCGTGCATGACACCTCCTCCTGTACTTGTTGTTTCCAAAATTCCCTTTGGGACCACTTGCTGCTGTCCTCGGCATGTGTTTGCACTTAAGTCACCAGTGACTGCTCCTAGCCATGTCCTGCCTACCCTTTTTGACTAAAGATGCTATATGTTGTGGGCTCTTTTTTCCCTGTTGTTTTGGTATGTGTTGTTGCCCAACAAACTGTACCTACCTATAAGGACTCACAAAAATGTCTGTTGTGTAGTTTAAACAGCCCACCCTGTTCACTACTGAAATGTCTGTTTATTGTAGTGCTGATGACTTGTACAGTACTTACCATGTTTGTAATTCTGTTCATGTTGTTACTGTACTTCTCTGTAACCTCCCGTGTCACACCTGAAAATAGGCACATTTTGTGTCTAGTGTGATTACCTGGTTAACAAAAGAAAAATAAATAAATAAATAAATGACTGCTGGTGTCACCACACAAAATTTCCATTTACAGTCAATGGAATTATTTAAACTGTAAGCCATACATTTCATATTATATTCCAGTATCAGAAAAACTGTGTATATCATACCCAAGCTGCACATTGTGACTGCATTCACAAATAGCTTCAAACTGTATAGTGCTACTGAATGCAAATTATGCAGTTCCACTATGTTACAGTATTTTTTAAAACTGTTGGATATGTTATGGTCTCCGTGCACACCTCTTCGTGTGTTTGCATGCTGAATGCAGTGCTGAAATATTATAAACAGCATTTTTGCTTCTGGTTGGAGAATACATAATCAGTGAAGAGAACCATGACAGTCTTTCTCAACAGGATGTTCCTTTAGAAAATACAAAATTGTTGAAATTATCAGTTACAGGACAATGGCTTCTGATAGGAGAACACACAGTCTGAGAGCAGAACAGTGATTGGCCTATTGCAAAAGGCTTCTTTAAGGAGAATACAAATACAATATTGGAATGGATAGTGGTGACAGGTCACAAACAGTGACTAATTTCAGCTTAGAACAGTCTCTGCATCATTCATAAGACTAATAACCTTGTGGCATGCAATTGCTGTTGGGGAAGGAAAATCAATACTTAAGAAAATTGATGGTAGGAGAAGGGAAATTATTAAAAAATAAACTAGTTTATTATCCAATGCACATGTCTTCTTACAGTACAAGAGGAGTCACCAGTCTTGGTTAGTTGACATACCATACTGCATGCACTATACAATAGATATATCATATTAAATATTGATTGGAGTTACGAAGCACACACACAAGATAGGATTCCACAACTAAATTAATAGCCAGCTGGTATGGAAGACCAAGTCAAGCCATGGATATGTGATCAGGTAATTAAATTAACAAACACAAGATCAATAAGTCCATCTAAATACTATCTGAAGGCCAGGCTCAGCATATGAATGTGGCAAACAGAGAGAGAGAGAGAGAAAGGGAGATGGGTGGGGGACAGGGCATATATCAAGTTTAATGAAAAATTCATGTTTGAATCCTAGGACCAGTAATTTTGGTTTTGCAAAGATTACTTATAGCACATGCTGTTGTCCAGTGTTGACTGATGAGGCAGTACAACATTCCTACTTATGCTGAACATGCATTTTGAGGGCACAATGGTAGGTGGGGGGATAGCTCAGGTATTTTATGGTTAACTGAACCAACTGTGGGGTTGAATTTAAAAGAGTACTACAGTCAGACTTTGCAAAAACATGTTATGCAGAGTGTTTTGATTTGTGTGTGTAGTCCTAGTGGGCCCGATTTTTGCATGACCCTGAGATCGGTGCACGTTGTACTGAACCTCTGCCTGATGAAAACTCCATAAGTACCAGGGACTCTGCACTGGATTCTGGTACAGCCGGGTCCCAGCACCAATGTTCCCAGAGTTGCCACAAGCGGAGTGGTGTGCCAGACAGGTGCTGCATGGGAGGGGTTTGATGCAGGCTGCCATCATCCCCTGCCTGTGGAAACTCCAGTCCCAGGAAAAGACTTGGAGGTGTAGGAAATCCTGGAATCTCACCCAATAAGTGTCAAAGGTGCCATACAGTAATCCCAGTGGAACCACGTAGCAATGCCAGGTACCTCCCACAGCACCTCATAAATGTAAGCCGTCAGTCTCATAGATAGCAGTGCCAGTGTGTAGTGCAGAGGATGTAACTGTCCAGTGTGTGATGCTCTGAGGTACAGTGCTAAGTGAGCATGCATATATCATGTAGTATTGCTGGATGAAAGACAGCTAGGCAGGTTGCATTAAAGGACACAACAGGAAGAATGAAAACATATGACTATGATGTTGGTCACCCTGTTCCATGTACCATACCTGTCTATGTGTACATATGCCAATATACAGCTATGCGGGTGTGATACAGTATAACACCCACATATTGGACTGTAAGTCTCTGATATATATACAGGCTAGTGCATGGCTCTGCGCGTACAGGTTCAACTGTGTTTTGAGTGAACAATGTAAGAAACTGTACTGCTGCAATATTCCTCAGCTGTGTAATACTTAAGCAATAACATACTAACATACTAAAATGCCAGCAGAATAGGCCTAACGGTCTTTCGTGTCTGCTCGTTTGGTCAGCCCCCACCCTGGGTGCTGACCTTGCTGTCCCCTTCGCCTTCTCTGGCTTCTCCCTTCCCAGTTCCGGATATTCTTGCTGCATTGGATTTTGCTTCCTGAACCCTTCCCTGTACCTGTCCCACCCCTCTTGAACCCCTCCACTGTCTCTGCCTCCACCAGCCCCTAGGTAGTGCATTCCACTGGCTCCACCACCCTCTCAGTGAAGTAGCCTCCTCCTTTCTCCCTGAATCTTCCCCCTCCAGCTTCCACCCATGCCCTCTAGTGGCCCCTTCCTCCTTCCTTCGAAGCACCCTGACTGTTCCTCCCCTATTTACCCTCTTCATGTACCTGAAGACCTCTATCATGTCCACCCGGTCCCTTCTCTCTTCCAATGTGTACATATTTAGCTCTTCGAGCCTCTCCTCATAGGTCCTGTCCCCCAAGCCCCAAATCATTTTGGTTGCCCTCCTCTGGACCCTCTCCAGGAGGTTAATGTCCCTCTTTAAGTGTGGCCTCCAAAACTGCACGCAGTACTCCAGGTGCAGCCTCACCAAGCAGTTATACAGAGGGAGTATCACTTCCCTCCTTCTGGAGGTGATCCCCCTAGCGATGCATCCCAGCATCCTGTTTGCCTTGGCTGCTGCCCTCCTACAAGTCTCAGAGTTGTTCATCTTGACATCCACCACCACCCCCAGGTCCCTCTCAGCCATTGAGACTTGTAGTATTTCCCCCCCCAGGGTGTACACTTGGCCTGGGTTTCTGGCCCCCAGGTGGAGTACTTTGCATTTCCCTGCATTGAAACTCAGCTTCCACTTTCTAGACCATCTTTCCAGAGCCTCCAGGTCCCTCTGCAGGCCACCCTCCCCTCCTCCCAATCCACCACCGCCCCCAGTTTCGAGTCAACTGCAAAGAGACTCATCTCACTCCTGATTCCTGTCCTTATGTCAGATACATAGGCGTTGAACAGAAGGGGCCCAAGGACTGATCCCTGTGGGACCCCACTAATGACCCTCCTTGGAGATGAGACTATCCCACCAACTACGACCCTCTGGGTCCGGTCCTGGAGCCAATTGCCTATCCATCTGATCATCTGGTTTCCCACCCCCATTTCTCCTAGCTTATCCAACAGGCCCACATGAGGAACAGAGTCAAATGCCTTGCTGAAATCTAGAAAGAGGACATCCACTGGTCTATCCAGGTCCAAGGCACTTCTCACCCAGTCATAGAACTCCACCAGGTTTGTCTGACACGATTTCCCCGGGATGAATCCATGCTGTCTATCGTCCAGGCACCCTGACTTATCCAGTTCTCCCCCTAGCCTCTCCTTGACAATGCCCTCCATCACCTTGCCCACCACCGATGTCAGGCTGACAGGCCTGTAGTTCCCTGCCAGCTCCCTTGATCCCCCCTTGTGGATAGGCACTACATGCGCCACCTTCCAGTCTTGGGGCACCCACCCTGTCGACAGGGTGTGTGTTATTGTGTAATAACATCACTCCTGGGGTGGGTCGAAGCACGAGGCAAAGCTGAGTGCTTCCACCACCCCAGGAGTGATGTTATTACACAATAACACATCCCTGGAGTGCCTTATTGCTATTATACAATGGCTCGTTTGTTTATTAAAAAAAAAAAAGAAAGAAAATACTTTTTTTGTCCATTTTGTCTTTGATTTTAGTGAGTGTAGGTGTACATTTGAAAAAAAAAAGTCCAATATTTCTTCCACCACGGGGTGGAGCTGTTGCCGGTATAATGTTGCCTGTTCAATCTCAAAGCTTTTTTCTTGTGCTGCTGTGTTCTATCAGTCTCCCCTCTGACCTTCTTTGTTGTTGGCTGTACATTTATAAAGGATGGCGCTTGAAGGGGAGACTTTCTAACGTGTTTTTTCCCGGGTTTTAAACTCAGTGTGTTTATATTTCTGGCTGTGAAGCTGTTCGGGAACTGTGCAGCTTGCGAGTTTACAGTGGCCACACGCTCGCATAACGTTGGCGGTAACCGGGAGAAGGAAGTGCTGTTTCTTTTAAAAGTGGCATTATTTTACGTAATTATTATACTTGTTATAGTTTAAAATAATGTTCAGGGAATGGGAACCACAACAGTCCATGAAGTGTGGGACACCTAGTAATGACGGAGCCGCAGACAGCAGCATTTTGAGGTACAATTTTATTTATGCAGTTGCAGGCTTCGTTATTATTAAAAGAACAGCAGAACAGAAGAAAAAATGTTGCTATGAGGTGGGTGGGAAGTTTTATGTTGTAAGCGCATATCATGGATGCGGGGGGGCTGCAGCTTTTTATAGCAGCGGTAGAGAGCGGCAGTAAATTCTGCAGGACAGGCATGGTTTTATGGTGTGTCATGCGGTCATGTGTGTGCCTGGACTTAATACAGTGATGTTATTGTGTAATATCATCACTGTGCCAAGTGCACACTGACCAATCAGAATAGATGAATTTCCCTCGCCATTGTATAATACTGCACTTACAATACTGTCATTACTATTGCACAGCTGAGAAATATTGCAGCAGTACAACCTCTCACATTGTTCATCCCAAGTGCAGTCGAACCCATACCCACAGAGACATGATGTAGCCCTGTACACATATCAGACTTACACACTGTCTGATATGTGGGTGTTATGCTGTATTACACACCCATACCTGTACATTGGTGTGTGCACACATAAACCAGTACAGTACATGGTACAAAGCAACCAACATCATAGTCATACGTTTTCATTCTTGCCAGTTTTTATTTAGCAATACTACATGACTGGACAGTTACTGTATGTCTGCTGTACTACACACTGTACTACACACTGGCACTGGTGCAGGCTGCATTCAAAAATTGGAATTACAGCCACTTTTGGCACAAGAAGCCACTTGTGTCCATTCTGTTTGATGGCTGCTTCTTGTGTCAAAATTGGGGCTTTGAAAATCGGACCTTGTGTGTCCTTTCCTTTGTTTACTATTAGGAGTTTTAGTTCTAATTTTGCCTGCTAGTTTTATGGCCCCTGCAGAGCTCCACAGGTGCCTTGTTATGGCTCTTATTTTTCTTACAGTGCCTCCCGTCTCATGTGACAGTGATATATCTGGGACCAGAGATTCAGTAAGCACTGGTTTAGAGCCAATTTTAAAGTAGTAGAGTTGTAATTTTAAGTAACTTTACTCATCTAGTGAGCACTGTAGTGTACATTTACAGTTTAACAAACATGTGATGGCAAATTGAGTGGATTATTTATAAGAGCATAGCTAGAGTCTTTATTAATTATTACATTGATGACCTGTGGTTATTTGTGTACTTGTTATGGCTGAGGTTAGTTTGATGAAAAGAAAAGCTTTAAAAGCAAATTAGTCACTACTGTTGGCGAGACCAAGACACACATAGAAAACAAAAATATTAAATTAGACTCATTTAGTTGACACCAGAAGTTAACATCAGGCACCTTTCTGCAGGTTACTGCTACAGTACTTTCCCTCACTGAATCAGTGGTCCTGGAAGCATCATGAGACAGGGGACATTATAGGAAAAAGAATATAAATAGTCCATGCTAAAAGGGAGATCTCCAGGGGCCATAAAACTAGTAGGCGATTTTAGAAAATTAAAAAAAACTCCTAATAGCAAACAAAGGGAAGGCTACACCAGGGCTACACACACAAATCAAAGCACTCGGCACAACATCTATTTTTTTCAAATTTTGACTATAGCACTCATTTAATTTCATGAGCAATAATGTCCTCACTATAGTAACATATGATTGTTTGCTTCCCAGTCAATCAGGTGTTACTATTTGTGAGGATGTTATTGTTTATTAATTCTCTAGTGGCAGCCAGGATATAAAACAGCACAGGATTGTTTTCTTCATTGCAGGTATTACAGTGGTGATGCCACATATATCCAATTTTCATGTGACTTTGGAGTAATGAAGAAGGATGAGGGCTACAATGTGGTTGGAAGGGGGTATGTGTCACTAATGTCTCAAAGACAGGACCTTGGTGAGGGAAGGAGGATGGTGTGTTGCATGAGTGTGTGGCTAGGTAGAAGACTTGGTTTGCTGGCCAAGGCATCTAGCTTCACCTGAGCTCTTTCCTTCTAAGACTGCTTGAAAAGCAGAGTAGAGAAACTTACCAGAGCAAGGGAGAAGGATTAAGACTTAGTTTGGCTAAGCAGATTTACTGTGTGGTGGTGTTTTTATTTTTTACTCACAGGGATTGCTACTGTTTGTTGCTAACATTTCATTGCTTTATTTTTTCTCTGATTCAAATTGTTGTTGCTGGTATACCTTCTTCTGCATTATTACAAGGTGTGCCTACAGGTGTGTGCTAACAGATTACTGCTGTAATCTTCTGATTCAAATTGTCTTTTGCAAGGTATATCTTCTGTTACTGCTTTATTTTTCTGGAGCAAAGTGTTTCTTACAGGGTATATCTTCTCTGAAATTATTACAGGTGGTGCTTTACAGGTTTTACAGTTTTATCTAACATTAGGATAAGCTTTCAGGGTTACTGCATTTGTTGTTGACTGATTGTTTCTGCTCTTACCTCCTTGTTCTTTCGTCCGTGGTTTCTTCTTTTTAGGCAGGGAAGGGCCCAGCCACCACCCCATCCCCAACCACCCCACTACACTCCTTTTATAGGGTACCACAGTTGTGACATTTTCTGTGGCAGAGCAGGAAGGGCGGATCAGTGGGGCCTCCACAAGGTGATCTCATTTACAGGGCACTAGTAATTTAACTTGTTATAACAAGTTAAACAAAGCACAATTAAACCATTACTTGCATTTTTTTTCCTTCTAATTACTCTGACTAGGTTACAAACCCAGCAACTTATTTGGAATGGATTTCATTAACTGCAGGTACTGTGGAACAATTTTCAGAAGGACAGTCTTACAGGATTTAGGACACTGTCCTACATGCTAGGCCTTTGGAGATCTTAGGTCTCAGCTCCGGGCAGCATGGGCAGAGATTGCACGCCTCAAATTTCATATTGAAGAGGAAATACATTGTAAGAACCACCCGCCATTTCCCCAGCATCCAACAGAAAACCTCGACCGCAGAGGTAGTTGGTCCAGGAGGTTGGCAGGTGGTTAGGAGGAGCAAATCAGGTGCCCCATCACCTCTGCTCTCCAACACATTACCTCCAAAACCATATAAACACTACAAACAGGTATCTGCCTCTATCTCTGAAATCAAATAAAGAGGCAGAAGACACTGCAGAGCAGGACACTGCAGCACAGGAGCTAGCACAACAATACTCACCCAAATCAGGAACCAAAACTAAACAAGCACAAAGGAAATCCAAAAACTTCTGATCATAGGAGACTCCATGATTCGGGAGTTGATACCCATCTCCAGCCAGGGTGATGGTCAGATGTCTCCAGGTACATCAGCATGGAGAGACACTGACCGCATTACTAAAATTGTTCACAAAGCAGGAGAAAACATTGATGTCCTAGTACACATAGGGACTAATGATCTCGCCAGCGGTCAGTTGTGGAGACCAAGGAACACCTGACTAGGCTGGGTGACAAACTATCATCTATTTCGTCCGGCATCTCCTTCTCTGAGATCCTGCCAGTCTGGAAGAAGAGAGCAGATGGACGGAAGGTCAGAGAAGGGAGATAGGGAGCTAAACACGTGGCTCAAGGACTGGTGCCAGGAAAAGGACACAGATTTGTAGGAACTGGCAACAGTTCTGGGAGCCAAAGTTCTTTAAATTTGATGGACTGCATCTGACTAAAGAGGGAGTCAGTGCATTGGGGCAGAAGTTTGACGTCTTTGCAGAATATTTAAACTAGCAAATGGGGAGAGGGGTGCAGCACCCCATATGTTGAATGGGAAGAACACCCCTCCCCCCTCAGCTAGTGGTCAAACAGGAATTCAGCGTGTTTGCCGTTCATTTGCATCACCAGGTAAGAAAAAAGGTTTGTCTCCCCATACGATGCACAGGGGTAATGCCAAACTTCACCCAACAACTAACACACCAAAATCTGGCCAATGGAAAATCATGTACAAATGCTCACAGCCTGGGAAATAAGATCCCAGACCTGCAGGCAATATGTCAGAGGCTAAACTGGACATAGTAGCAATTAGTGAGACGTGGTTTACCAGTAACCACACTTTGAGACTTCAGTACCTGGCTATGTATTGTTCAGAAGAGACCGAGGTGCAAAGGGAGGAGGGCCCTGTATGTTAATGAAAATATCAAGCTACAGAAATTCAGAATACACATAAGGAGCCAGAAGAACTATGGGTCACCCTGGAAACAGGAAATGGGACAGCCATAAGAACTGGGGTTGTCTACAGGCCCCCAGACCAGAGGGAGGACATAGACACATTACTGTTAGAAGATATACAAAACATGACAGCTAAAGGGAGGTTCTGATAATGGGAGACTTCAACATGCAGATACAGATTGGTCAATACCAGCAGGAACATCTGCCAGAACTAGACTCATAGTGGATTCCTGCAGGGAGGGCCTCAAACAACTGGTACAGCAACCCACAAGAGACAGGGCTATCCTAGATCTAGTACTGACTAACAAAGAAGGGATCACAGATCTCCAGGTAGAAGGTCACCTGGGGCCAGTGACCATCACATGGTATGGTTCAATTTGGCTACTACATCTAAATCATCCCATTCCAAGGCAAAATATGGGACTTCAGAGAGCTGACTTTGATAAGATGGCCAACAGAGTTAAGCTAGCCCTGGCAAAAAGAAACACAGGTGAGGAGGTACAGGCAAAGTGGGCAAGCATTAAGGATACAATACTTGAAGCAACATCCCATTGTGTTAGACAGAAAAGGAAGTGCAAAAGAAGAAGGAAACCACTTTGGTTCTCAAATACAGTAGCAGAAAGGTCAGAGCCAAAGGGCTGGCCTTCAGAAAATATAAGGAACACAGCGGGATGAAGATAGGAGGCATACCAAACTGCCCTAAGGGAAGCAGGTAAGGCAGTAAGGCAGGCAAAGTCCCAAACTGAGGAAACACTAGCACGAACAGTAAAAGAAAGTGACAAGACTTTCTATAGATACATTAGTGAAAGGAGAAAGTCCAGCTGGGGCTATTGCTAAGCTTAATGGAGAAAAGGAGCATGTGAGGAGGAGGACCCTGTAAAGGCATCTATCCTAAATAGATACTTTTGCTCAGTATTTACTGAAGAGAAGGTAGGGCAGGGCCCACAGCTTAGCATCATGGACACAGGGGAGGGAGGTGAGCACTACCCCTTCACAAAAGAAAGGGGCTCTACAAGAGCTTGCTAAGCTCAGGGTGGATAAGGCAATGGGACCTGATGGCATACATCCCAGGGTACTTAAGGAGCTAAAGGAGGAACTAGCAGAGCCATTAGCAGAATTGTTTAGTGAGTCTCTGAGCACAGGAGAGGTCCCAGAAGACTGGAGAAGGGCTCATGTGATCCCACTCCACAAGAGTGGTAGCAGGGAGGAGGCGGGAACTACAGACCGGTCAGTCTTACCTCAGTAGTGGGCAAGATTATGGAGGCACTCCTTAAGGAAAGGATAGTACAACACCTGGAATCCATAGGGCACAGGATCCAAGACAGCATGGGTTTACAAAGGAAGGTCCTGTCAAACTAATCTCATAGATTTCTTTGACTGGGTAACCAGAGTGGTGGACCAAGGGGAGCAGTTGATGTAAGCCTACCTTGACTTCAGCAAAGCTTTTGACACTGTTCCACATAGAAGATTGATAAATAAGCTAGGTAGGCTCGGGTGGGTCAGAAGTTGGTCAACTGGGTGGCAAACTGGTTGACTGGCAGAAAACAGAGAGTGGTGGTAAATGGTATACAGTCAGAAGAGATGCAAGTAACAAGTGGGTACCTCAGGGATCAGTCCTGGGGCCAGTCCTATTCAACATCTTCATTAGTGACCTCAGCAGATGGACTAGAGGTGTAAGGCTTGTCTGTTTGCAGATGACACCAAGATCTGCAACAGAGTAGATGATCCAGATGGGGTGGGCAGAATGAGAAGAGATCTGGATAAACTAGCAAAATGGTCAGAAGAGTGGCAACTGGGATTTAATGCAAAGAAGTGCAAAATCATGCACATAGGGAAGAGAAACCCTGAAGCCACTTATAGGCTGGGAGGGAGTTGCTAGCAGTCACAAAGGAAGAAAGAGACTTGGGCATCATCATCACTGATGACCTAAAATCATCCAAGCAGACCTCTAAAGCAGTAGGTAAGGCTAGGGGGTGTTAGGGTGTATTAGTAGGGGTATCACAAGTCATAAGAGGGAGGTAATAATCCTCTGTACAAGACATTGGTTAGGCCCCATCTGGAGTACTGCGTGCAGTATTGGAGGCCACACCTTCACAAGGACATTAACCAAATTGAGGCAGTCAGAGAAGGGCACCAAAATGGTGCAGGGACTGCATCAGAAGACATATGAGGACAGATTAACGGAGCTCAATATGTATACCCTTGAGCAAAGGAGGGAGAGAGGTGATATGATCGAGACATTTAAACACCTTAAGGGCATAAACAAGGTGAAAGAGTCTAACATGTTTAAATATAAGAAAAATAGCAGGACAAGAGGACACAGCATGAGATTAGAGGAGGCCGATTAAGGGGAATGAGGAAATTCTTTTTCACAGAAAGGGTGGTAGATGCATGGAATGGCTTACCACAAGAAGTGTTGGCTATGAATACAGTGCAGGGCTTCAAACAGGCATGGGATAGGCATAAGGGAGCAATACAAATGACTGAATAGATTGGTCACTGACAGAGCAAAGGCCGACGGCACATTTATAAGGTAGAAAAAGAAATGGGCAGACTGGATGGGCCTTGCGGTCCTTATCTGCCGTCAACCTCTATGTTTCTATGTTTCTAGTGGAAGGGCTGCTCTTGAATGCGCTTTTAATTGATATTGATTAGCTTTACTGGGACTGTGGTGGGGAAGTGGATTCTAGAGGGTGTGTGGATGAGAACATCATTTAAAATGATCAGCATGGTGGGAGGAGGGTGTGAACTGCTTGTTACAGTGGCCAGGTGTTGTACCCAGCAAAGTGCCACAATGCATAGTCTTCAAATGTTGAAGCAGGGCACATCACCAGATGAAAACTATAAAATGTGTAACCCTCAGCAATGCAAAGTCAGGAAAGCTTCACAAAGTGTCTTATGATGTGAATTTCCCTCACTTCACACGTTTCTACTTCTACTATTTTATAAGTGATGTACCTGCGAATAATTATTCTACACTGAATCTATGTAATTATTGTCATTTAGACAGTAAAATTAAAAGTAAGTGTTCCTTCACCACACTGCATGAAATACTGTGCATACAAATGTTCACAATGGGCCCCTATACACTAACAGGTGGGTAATACATGCCTGTGGTCTATACCCCACCCATGCAGCTCCTCACCCACAGGAGATCCACTGGTGCCCACATTCACATAGAGTGGCCACCTCACGACTCCTGTACCTGGCCCCACCCTCCTGACACACAGGCCTGTGGAGGCAGTCAGGTGTGGTGCCGCAAATCTGGGTGGGCGGCCAATCAGCTGCCCCTACCCAGACCCCTTAGTGGATCACCTGCGTCCGTGTGCATCAGGTGAGGAGCCAGCATGTAGCGTACCACAGTTGGTGTAGGAGGTGGGTGCCCAGACACCACCTGTAGGCCCCCCAGTGTGCCCCACATGCTGGGGCTCCCTCAGTGGGGGTGCAATGGACCCCACTTCACAGCCGCAGCCCACATCTGTTGCTCTTGCGAGGGCTGCATAACAGGCCTCCTGCCTTTATGGCTGCCCCAACCTGGTGGAGGTGCGGACACTTGCGCCCGGCACGCCGCATGTTCATGCATCCCATAGAGTTCCAGAATGCCCCCTGCACCTCCCTGGTCTGCCCCCCACATATAGGGCTGCATGCTGCCAGAGATCTGCTGTGGGGGGGGGTGGCCATCTGGTTGTGAATGTCACGCAGGGGTCACAGTGGGTCTGGGAGGGTGTGGCGTGGGTTATGCATCAGGGTTACATGGCGCATACCCACTCTGCACTTTAGTGCATAGGACCCAATGCAAATATTCTTGCAGCAAATCAAGTTATTTATTAAAACTTACTCCTGCACTATTCTTTAGTAAAGCAACTTGTAACTACTCCTTATATATTAGTCTGCAAAATGATTACCAACTACATCTGACCAGATGCAACAGAAAGCTCTGAAGAGCTGCTGTCTTCTGGCTTTCCGCGTCACAAGTGTCGATTTTAGCACTAACAACATGCACAACAAAAAATGTTAACTGAAAATGCTTGTGGAAAGGTTGAGAAACAACTCGCATTGTGATGCAAGCAGAACTTGCAGCCCTAGAGTCTCTGAAGTCTCTGGATAACTATTCAAGAACTAAGAATAAGAATTAGCATTCATGTGCTTAAAGGGACACTGTCTATCCCCTTAGGCCTCAGAGTGTCCCTTGGTTACAAAAAACACATTTTATGATTGCCAAGATTCCGTAAAGACTGCTGATATGACAGGCAGTTTGATTCTGATTCTTTTTTGTTTTCTTTTAAAAAGTGAAAAACAGACTGCACACCATACTGGCGTTACCACACAAACACAGGTTTGTTTACATTCCTTGATCAACTCCCATTGCATCTTTCGTGTACTAGGGAACACCCACAACACAGTCTAGCCACTTATGATGCAGTGGGAGTTTAGGTGGCTACTGCCTCATGAGTGACTACACTGTTTAGGGGTGTTTCTAATGTTCAGGTGGTATTCGATAAGAATAGATTCAGGATTTGAAACAAAACAAAGTTGTTTATAAATGTACCTTAGCATGCATTTCATCTCTTCTAAACAAGGAGACAGACATAACAAACAACAACATTAATGAATTTTAGAGAAGGTAGGCAATCATAAAATGTGTGTTTTTAACAATAAATAATATTATGCAAAGCAGGTTGACAGTGTACCTTTACTGTATCCCAAAGTGCTCTCAACCAATGAGAGACTGGTAGTGAAGTGACTGCAAATGTGAGTGGCAGCCATTTGATACATCAGAACACACACACACACACACACACACACACACCTGGAAAATTGCAAGAACCAGTTTTATTGGAAGGAGAATGTTGGCTAGGGCATTTCTCCTACTCTTGCAATAAGTGCTTTTTTCCCCTTTTTTTACTTTCATGTGGACATGTACCACAGCAGCACCAGAAATGTGGAGATGGGACCACAGTTTAATGTCTTATCCAAAGGACAACACATCTGAACAGTACAGCAACTCCCTAGTACTACACTTAGGAGCCAGCATTTTGTGGTCTGAGACCAATCCTGGTGTGGGAACAGAACCCACAGCCTTGTTGCCCAGATGCAGATGTGTGACCAATGTAGTCATGTTGGTGCTAAGAATCCAAGCAGCTTGAAAATCTAGCACTGCAACTTGCCCTGCATATTTGAAACTGCGTGGTACTCGGAGACAGAATGCTAATTGTTACTGTAGTTGTACGTGTATTGAGGTACAATGCTTTTTAGGGCTGTGGGAGGAGCCTACAGCCCTTCTGTCATCGATCAGATTGTAGCTGTAAAACAGCTGATCTTGGAACTCCCTTTTTGGACTTTTGGATGTATTTCCCCACAGCTGCGAAATAGTGCACTCCCCCCTCTGATTTTTGCAATGTGTTGCTCTATGTTAAAGGCATCTGAAGGGAGAAGGGATGCTACTGTATTGTATCTCAGAACTTCTCAGGATATTAACAACAAAAAAAATGTAAAACTGCTGTTTCTATCATCTGTCCAGCTCAGTCTAATAGACATATTCTTTTTCTTTCAGCAACCTAGGGGTTAACTCATTATATCTTGTGGAATTTCCTGAGTCAGACTACAGTGTTAGATTACAGACTTTTGCAACTGTTAGCTATCCTATTCCTATGAGCAGGACAGGTTGCACACAAGCACACACACACACACACACACACACACACACACACGTGATTAACAGAATTATATGGCACCAACAAGAAAATAACTTTGGTCATTTGGTAGTGCTTCACAGCCCTATCAGTTCTGGTTTACATCTGGGACACTTCATTGGCAGTATCCTGTCTTTTTTGCACTGTTAGGGGAGGGGATTGTCACTGTCTATAATCACAGACTTCAGCTTTAGGGAATGTAACCACTGAGTTAAGCTAATTTATAATGGCATTCCTTCTAAATGTCCCGCGTTTCTCAGGGTGGGTTTCTTTTTTGGGGTTTGTTGCTTAAAGCAGCAGTATTTATGTCTGTTCCTGATCTGAAGCTGTAAGCAGCATACACCAACCTCTAATATTTAAACTGTGTATTTTTAAAGATAAAAGAATATAAGCATTTAAAGACTTTTTTTATTATTATTCTTTGGTAACTGGGCATGGCCCACTAGTCACAGGTGCCTGTTTCTGGGGCTACCCAGGAGCACTGAGTAGGTTAAGTGACTTGTTCAGAGTCACACAGTATGCAAGTGGAGGTTGTGGGAATCAAACTCAGGTCTGTGTGCTAAATGTACCAAGCTCTTTACTCTAAACTCTAAGGCTATACTGACAGTTCTAGACTTGGCTGGTGTGTTCCTTGGTTATTGCTTGGATCTGGAATCTATGTACTGGAGTTTAATGCTTATTTACAGTTTATAAATGTAATATAATTACTGGCCGCAATTTTTTTATCACGGGCACAGCGAGTTATAATTTGCCGTTATAACTACCTCAGCTAGTTATAACGGCAAACCTATACTCTGCTCTAGAGCACTGGCCGAAGACATAAGGAAGTAAGCGACTTGCAGTCTTGCAGCTTGCGTGCCCTGTCAGATCTACTGTTCTGAAACAAAACAAATACGGACCACTTTTTAAAAAAGCGGATGTAAAATAGCGACAGCAACAGCACAAGATTCTTAAGAAATGGAGACAAGATTTTAAATCGTAGACTCCCATAACAGAACAATTTACAGTAGAGCAGCATAATCTAAATACCAAAGAAAAACAGACAGTGACCTCCGTCTCAATTTTTTAGCAATAATCTATTGAATTTGCAAATAAATGAATAAGGCAGTTGAAGAAACAAGTTTTTAAAATAATTAAAACTGCAATGTTGTACAACCACCACAAATAAATTCTTCATTATACCACAACTGCCTTATTCATTTATTTGCAAATTCAATAGATTATTAAAATGTGACCAACAATTATAAAAATAAAGTAATAAGACGCATTGGTTGTTGTAAGGAATTTTACACACCCTCGGTGTGGGATACCTATAAAACCCCTCGGGCTTCGCCCTCGGGGTTTTATGGGGCATCCCACCTCAAGTCTCATAATCTTTCCTACTCATCTCATTGTCTCTATTTAATAAATATGTATATTTTTTCCTTTGGTAACCAGGTAAGGCCAACAAGGCACAAGTGCTTGTTCCTAGGGACAACCCAGGAACACTGGGGAGATTAAGGGCCAGATATTCAAAACTTTGCACTGGGCACAATCTGTGCAGGTTTAGCGTGAGTCCTCTAAATTCAAAAGGTCAAATAGTGCTTGCAAACTGCATTAGCGCCAGGCAAAACTATAATGTATGCAAGGGGAAAACTGAGGGGGCAAGTCAGCACAATGCTATATTCAGCGAATTGCACCATGCAAAGTAGTTTTGTGTGACCTAGCACAACACTTTGCCCGGTGCAAATTATAGCCCAGGACAATGTAGTCTTAACTTGGAGCAAACCAGCTTTGTGTGACTTTGTGGCTTTGCGTGGCTTTGCGTGACTTTTGCATGACTTTGCGCAACCCTAGCCAATAAGTATGACACATAGCAATAAGCCAGACATAGAGGAAACATGCTGCTGACTGATTGCATCACAATGATGCCATCAACTGCCACCAGTCCCAGCCATGCCAGGCAGTAAGTGGTGCCCCAGCTCCCAGTGGACACCATGGCAGTGTGGCCATATAGCACACACCTGCAGACCACCCTTCTGTGGACACCAAAGTGTGCCAGCATACACATGGAGCACTGTGGGCATGGAAGGAGTTGAGGAGAGGGTGTGCAAGTGGCCAGGCTCCACCACAAACTGGGTGCAGCCACAAGGCTGGGACAAGCCATGCAGTGCACATGGGCCAGTGTTGGGAATACCCCAACACTGGTGTGCCTTTCTGATCATATGTGCCCCCCAGCCACATAACACACATCTGTACAGACACCACAGCACACACAGCCAGCCATGTATATGTCACTGTGAGCATCCCATGCCAGTGATGCAGCAACTGTGGGTCACACAACAGCATAACAGTAATGTTCACTGTCACTGAACACCTGCAATTTGAGCCTGTCACTGTGTACAGTGCAGTGGTCATCACTGCCCTACACACCATAGGCATTGCTGTGTCCCTCATTCTACTGGCCCCTTGCTACTGTAGTGTCTGCTGTGCACTGTAGCATGAACTACAGTTTGACAGTTGTATACAGCACCACCACCTGTGCCTGTGCTGTGTAGTCCCCTTGGGCACAATATGCTATGCTGTACTGTACAAATGCAGCCTACACTACCACCATGCATTCCCAGACCGACCTACAGGTGGAGCTATGGGCAGACCCAGCCAGCCCCTGTACTTCTAGACTGACCTACAGTTGGAGCTGTGGGACCCTGGCATAGCACTGGGCAAACTGCTTGCAAATCAGGTCATAATGAGATGCTAATCTGGTTGTTTACCCACAGACTACCTGGGTAGGCTCATCTGCATGTCACTTGTGAATATAGCACAGTTTTTCCCCAGGCAAATGTGATTGCACAGGGCGAATGGCTTAGCTCTTTACTAAAACTGTGCAAATGTGTTTGTGCTACACAAACATTTTGGAAATATTGTACATTTTTGCACAATGTAATTTCACATGCACTGCTGCTTGCAGCTTTACTGGCTCCACGCCTTTGCTAGCACACATATTAGTCACATAGTTCACCTCTCCCTTCCTTCACATCACTGTGAACTTGGCTGCTTTTGTGGTGTGCACTCCCTTGTTGCTATATTCAGAGCTGTCTTATTCCTGGGCTATTTTTGCACTGCACTCCCAGCCCAGTTTGCCCAACTTACTTTGCATGCTATATTCAGCAGGTCTAGCACCGGGGCTATCCCTTTTGAATATAATGGGCTAGTGGGTCCGGGCTGATTTAACACACCGGGCATTGCTAATTTAGCCCAGGGGCAAAATTTTGAATATCTGTCCCTACGTGACTTAATCAGAGCCACAGAGTATGGAAATGGAGGTTATGGGAATCAAACCCATGTCTGAATGCTGGATGTACAAAGCTAATTTATAGCTTATTACTCTAACTTGTAGGCTATACTGTCAGCCCAATAAATAGTTAAGAATTTAGACTGGGCTGTTAATATCTCGAAGGACAACTGCCTTGAATCGGCAAACATGCATTTTTGTAGAAGTAGATGATATTTTTTAAAATACCAGTTCTCATTTTGATACTGCTTAATCTTAATTGGCATTTTGGTAAATTCAGTGAGTGTTTCTGATTTACACACTGCTGGCATTGACCATTTTAGAACAGTTTGATATTTTCAAGAACTTACATTGTTGGTACAATGCATCTGTGTCCTAATTTTTAGGTTCATGGAGACATAAACAACATCATACAATTCTCAGATGGCACTTTGCAGCAGTTTGTAACCCATAAATATCCAATAGGTTAACTAAAAGGCCAGCAAAAATGGGGCAGAAACAGAAGTGGACCCACTATATGAAAAAAAGTTTCTACAGGAAACATTACTCACAGGTTCAGTGCAGTTCTCCTTCAACTAAGCTTATAGGGAATGTCAGGCATTTTATCTGAATGGTAAGGAACTCCATCCTGGACAATTTCTGTAACACCATAGACCATTTGTAACTGATGGATATTGCAATACATGAGTACAGTAAAACACTATGCAATACTATCTTGCTTATGATATTATACACAATCTGTAAACTGATTTTTGCATATTTTACAGGTAACATTGTCAATATGGTACAGTTTTATCTCTTTTTTTAAATTGCACTGCTGTTTTCTGTACAACTGGATGGTGTTTTATTGCTGTCTAATAGGATAACATATCTTTGTGGCTCAGTTCTTTAACTTTGAAAAACAAGTTGAAACTGTTATACATGAGCTGAACCATTAATATTACATATTAAATATTCTGATATGGTATAAAGGTATTTTTAAAATTACTATCGTCAGCATAAATGTGTATTTAAAGTATATAAAACCTGGTTTGGAAAAAGTGCCCTTAATAATGCAGCACGTGCCCTTTTTATCTTTGGCACCTCCACCTTTTATAATCTTCCAGCACCCCTGTGGGCGACACCCACACACACACACACACACACACACACACAGCAGCACGTACTCTGACTAAATACATTTAAAAGGACTGAATTAGCAGCATGCCAGTTTTTGATAATTGCGACTAAACCGCATTATATGGAACCAACAAGAAAACAACTTTGGTCATTTGGTAGCTCTTCACAGCCTATCGGCTCTGGCTAGAACTTGTCCTGTACAGTAAGTATATAGAAAACAGCTGATACAGTTTATAACAATAAGGCTATATTGCTGAAATGAAGCCTGCTTTACATAAAATACTGCCTGAACCAAAATGACAAACACAGACAAATGAGGCAATTATACTTCATACATAAGCATTCTTATCTTCTGTATCAGACACATAAAAACATATTAATGCCAAGACTTGATTTATTTTCTTTGGCTATAAAATATTTACATAGCTGAACAAAACAACTCATTTAAAACTAAATTCACACATGAATAATTTTCACATTTTGTTTCTCAGATACTTTCAATGTTAACAACTTTTATTGCTCTTTCATTTGTTTTCACTTGCTATGAGGTTGTTTTTCTTTTGCTAATTTTATTGTAAACCACACAGTGAATTCATAGAGACACCAGTTTGTGAAAATGAGATGAAAACACTTTAAGTAAACTAAGCACATTCCGTTTTTCCGTCTCATCATATTATGACTGGGTTCTGGATTCTGTGGGTAGGGAACAGTTGATAAAAAAAAACAAAGAAAAAAAAACAGTGAAGTAAAGAAAAGGATAGTGCCCACTATGACAAGATAAAGTACTGAAAAGAACAGATATGCAGGGTTAAGAGCATATATTCTAATGACATCAAACAAATGTAAATAAGAAAAATTACAGTTTTATGACTTCATCATATAGGATGGCCCAGATAATATGATGTACCTGACTGACAGTGTGGTCCTTTTTCTACCCAGTTGTCCAGTAAGGGGAGAGGGAGAAGTGTAGGGATGCCATGATATATGCAGTGAATGGCTGAAACCAAACCCAGAACTTCTGGTGGATTGTTCAGTTGTGTCATGTGTGACTACTGCACTACACTGTCTTTTTACCATGGAATACTACAGCTGACTTATAAAAGCTTTTGTTTCAGCACTGGACAATTTTGGCATCTCAAAAGGAAAATAATAATTTTGGGCTATAACAATAAACATAATTACAAATAAATGAGTGTAAACAATGTATGTAGGGATTTCACTACTTAAATAAATGCATTATTTTCCCAAGACTCTGAACCGAGTGAAAGATAAACAATGTAATTCACCCAGTGGGTAAATAACACTGTTTATTTTTCACTTGCCTAAATCACAACCAACTTGATTGACATCCCATTCTGCCAGTCCCACAATGAATCATACCTTAATTGTTACATGGAACCCAGACATTGTGTACACAGAACATAGAATGGACTGTGTTCAAACATGATATTAATTTCCATTTATGAGGTGGCGGGGACTTTTATAACTCACTCATGGCTTTGCCACATGTGAGTTGTGGTCTCACCCTCTCACTCATGGAAATAAATGGCATAACTGAACAAAGACCATTGTATACATTATATTTATTGTAATTTCTCAGAGAGAGAGAGAGAGACAGAGACAGAGAGAGAATACAAGATTAAACTTGGTATGGCATGTTTCTGTTTGTCCTTTGATGTCTTTGTTTTATCAGTAATCCTTATTATTGGAACAAGTATAATAATTGTACTCAGTATTTGTGTGCACTTTTGTATTACTGATCTTCTTCATTGGCCTTCTTAGTCAAATATAATATTTATAGGCACAGTGTATTAATCATTTTCCATTACTTCCATTTCCATTCCAGAAAGAAAAACTGTTCTGCCCTCACCTAGGTGATTAGGGTATATATTGTAAAGCTGCACGTCTCCAGTGGCAATAGTGTTCATACTTTTTTTCTAACAAATTTATTACGCTGTCTAACCTCCAGATAAGTGTTTATCCAGAGATTAGATATATCACTTTCATGATTCTTCACCTTATAAAGAACAGATCAGTTTCATCATCCTAGCTGAGTCTGCCCAGACCATCCAGCAGGGGACCCAGTCTTGAAGCCTCCCAGATGGCGGGCACTGAATCAGGGTACCCCACAATTCTACTTTAAAGATGTTTGAGTCTTAAACACCTCAAAATGCATCAGTGATGTACTTGGCAAAAATAGGTGTGGAAGTTCTTTTGTTGATATGAATCTTCATGGCCTGGCAGTGGAGGAGATTTTTCACCCCATTTTTAGAATTTTTAACTTTTCCTTGTTCTACTTGCCATTCCAAAAGGAGTGTAAATCTACACTGGTTACTTCAGTTTTCAAAAGTGGAGATCACACTAGCCTTGCCAATTGTGGGTGCATTTTTATTCCCTGACCCTGTAAAAGGCTCTCGAGAGAATAGTGACTTATCAACATGTCATATAGAGTACCTTGAAAAATACAAAGTTCAGTGTGTACAGTACAAGTCACATTAAACTGTTCTGCAAATGAGTTGCTTTAGCATTTCTGAATGAGTTGCATAAGTGTTGCTGTGTTCAGTACAAAACCTTGCACAAATTGTTTCTTAAGAGTTACAACTCAGTTTTGCATTGCATTGTGATTGGGCTTCAGGTGCGTGCCAACTGAGTAGCAAAAACATTTTATAAGCATTGCTCTTGGGCTGATATCATGTTGGAAAACAATGCAGTGTGAGTTGCCAATGCATTTCCAACTCTAAAAAAACAATGCTAAACCAACTCATTGGCAGTACAGTTTAATGTGACTTGTACTGTACAGCAGCATAGCTTCTGGAAGATCCACAGTATCATAATGGCAATATTGGAATATATCAACTATGTTCATGAGCTGCTTGATAATGGTGACCTCAACAGACCTATATATATTGACCTTACCAATGCCTTTGACCTGGTCGACCATAAACTCCTATGGTACAAACTTCTTTGCCTGGGTTTGTCATAGAACACAGCTGACTGGTTCCACAGCTATTCATCAATCCTTCCCAGTGTGTGAAGATCAATAAATCTTTGACCAACACTATGGGAGCAACTACTACTACTGTCCCCCAGGGCTCCGTGTTAGGTCCAGTTCTATTTGGCCTTTTCATAAATCAACTGCCCAATGCCTATTAGACAGTCATTGTACTCATCTATGCTGTTGATGCAGTAATTTATTCCAAAAACCCTGACCTTGACAGCCTTACAGCCACTTTCCAAAGTAACTTTAGACTACTAGAATACTGATTCTCCAACAATAAACTGGTCTTCAATTAAAAAACAAGAACGGGCCATCCTGGTGGTGCTGAGGGTTGAGGCACTGGATGCCACACCTTGCCCTATGGTGGAGACCTGGGATTGGGAATGAGCTCGGGGCACCAGGGGTTTGGACAGGTAAGGCAGGATAGAGCATCCCAATGGATGCTTTCCTCCTCACCGGGGGGGTCAGGTTAAACATACAGCAATGCTAACATGCATTACTGCCTGTGGAAGCACAGGTGGTGAGGTGAAATGCTGGCTTCTTATGAGGGATCTGGGGTGGGGAGAGCACTGTGGATGCTTGACGGTGGAGTGCATAAGCACATCATCTGTCTGGACATAAGTAATCTCCATCAGTGCTCTCAGAGAGATAGGACAGTGAGAAAAACCAAAGGCAAAAAAATCTCCTGGCCCCGAGCAGAATAATGCTGGGTTCACACTACGGAAGTGGCCTGGCGGAAAAGACCAGTGGATAAGATCCACTGGGCAGGGACCTGGAAAAAGTAAAAAACCAAAAAACACAAGATCATGCTCTTCTCTAGCCTTCCACAAGAGAGAAAAATTCCACTCTTTGTCATCTAAAACAACCAAGTAGAGATGCAGCGAATTTAAATCTGTCCATCTTTTGGAAGAGACGTTAAACCGAGGTCCCATCTGCCTGGATTGGTGGTAGTTTGGGTGGATGTTAAAGATCCCATGGCACTTATCGAAAAAGAGTTGGGGAATTTCCCCCGGTGTCCTGGCCAAATTTCCCTCATTCACTAAAAAAAAAATACTACCAACAGTTTCATCTGGTTCAAGGTCAAATAGCATTCATCTGTATCCTCCTCCCCCAGGTCGTGCCTGAAAATAGGCAGGATTTGTCTAGTGCACTTACCTGGTCAACAAAAACTAAATAAATAAAAAATAAATAAATTGCGCTGACTAAGTGAACATGAAGTGAGCACTCTGCATTGCCACTCTGGTACATGGAGTGGGCAATGCA
The DNA here is from genome assembly GCA_016271365.2 of Neoceratodus forsteri. Classification (NCBI taxonomy): domain Eukaryota; kingdom Metazoa; phylum Chordata; order Ceratodontiformes; family Ceratodontidae; genus Neoceratodus; species Neoceratodus forsteri. The sequence continues at coordinate 72,411,359 of CM057456.1, read as the reverse complement.
AAGTGCTCACTCCGCCTTATCATTATCATTTTGCGTTAAGGCAGAATGGCAATCTGAAGTAAGGTGGAGTCATTGTTTTCAATGGACTTCGTGTTCCTCATTACGATTTTAAGTGATTCACTTTGTGTTTCAGATTTGGCAGCCCCCTCCCACTCATCACATGGCTTACAGTACTGTAAGTCACATGCTGTTTAGCCAGGCAGGAAGGAATGGAGTCATACAAGCAGACACTTTCGCTCTCTCCTGTGCATACAGAGAGAGAGGAGTGTTTTGTTTTGTCACTGCTGAGACTTGGAGATCAGAGCGAGAAGAAGATTTAAACTTTGATTTAGACCCAACAGCTTTATTAAAAGCTAATTTTTTTGTCTTTTCTGTACTCTTTTTCACTTAATTTGTTCTTTCTGTAAATTAATTTTTCTTATCTTTATAAGTAGTTAGTTGTTTGTGTCTGTGTGACTGGGTGTGTGTTGTGTGACAGTGTGAGTAGTCATTGCTTGGACTGAGGGAGCGCAGTAGGAGAGATCGACCAGGGTGAGGGAATATCTGGGGTGGGGACAGCACTGGGAGAGCATGGTACTGGTAGGCATCATACCGTGAGCATGTGTGGTGGGAATGGCCACCAGTTCCTGTTGGACTGATCAAAAATTCTAAGTGTCCCACCTCATGGAAGCAGGACCAGAACCGCCTCCTGACTCTGAGGCAGTTGAACCACCACCACCATGTCCAGCACTAGTTCTTATGGAGCAGAATGTGCCTGTGCCCCTGGGCCCAGGTGTGGATCCCATCCCAGCTGAGCACCATGACCAGCCAGCTGTCAGTTCATCTGGCCCTCCCCTGCCTGTGCCTGGTCCTCCCCACACCTCCATTGTTTGGCAGGTTTTTAACTGTGTCGAGGGGGACAGCAGTGTGGTCAGGTGCCACCTATGTGAGGTGAGGTGGGTCATGGCCCCTGGGGGACTCACCTGGGGACTGGGGACCAGCGCACCCATATGCTCAATCCCACCAGTTGGAGTGGCAGGCTGCCATAGAACAGGACATGCCTGCACCTGCTGGCCCTTCTGTGGTAGAGGGTGCAGCTGTGCATGGTGGCAGCCCTAAGAAGAAGAAGTGGGTCAGAGCAGCACATGCTACCACCACCAGCAGGTCAGCCTGTAGAACATGTGGACCCCAGAGAACTGTGTGTAACTCAGGCTGACTTGGCAGTTCTCTGGAATGCTGTCAAGAGAACAAAGAGAGGGTGAGTGCTGTTAAGCAGTGGCTGGATCGCATAGAGGGACATCAGTTGCAAATTTTGTCCATGCTGGAACTGCTGCTGGATCACCATGGGATCCCACATTAGTTTTTTTTCATCACACCATTTGCCCCTCGAACACCTTTCTTGCTGTGTTATAAAATGTATTCCTCCACCATCCCCGACCCTTGTATGTAATTATGCCCTTTTTTGTTGTCTTCTATATGCGTGACACTTTGTATTATGACCTCCCTACCTTCTGTTAAGTAAGTGTGTGTGTGTGTGTGTGTGTGTGTGCTGTTTTGGTGCCTCATTAATATTTACTTTCTATCACGGAGTGTTTGTGGAAAAGCAGACTGAGCAGTGCAAGTATATTGTGATAAACGGCATTTGTGCAGTCAGTCTTCTTTCCTGTGTGTATGCATGTACTGCAGACACTGTCCAGCTTCTTGCAAACATCTATATGCTGATTGCTGTCTGACTTGTTGCTGTCTTTATGGAATAAAGAATAAAGATAAGAATATGTAAAGTATATTTTGTTAGGAGATCATAGCAACTAAAAGTCCTGCTTTTCAACAAACAATATCTAACAGAGTTGAAGTATTGGTGATGCACCCAAAATATTTCATGGTGTACGGACATTATAAAATCAGAAAATATATAAGGTCAAGTTCACTGCCACCGCACTGTACTACTACATTCCTTCTTTTCATTATTTGTTCTGGAATATGTCTTTCTAGTTTACACTGGCAGTGTCAGTTTTTCAGCAAGTTGATGTACACCATAACACAACACGGTGCCAGTGGTAGCACAGTGTGGTGGCAGTAGACTGCAGGACCTGTTATATATTCTGTCTTGAACATGTCTGAACACCATAAAATAATTTTGGGTGCCTCAGCAATATTTTATGTCTGTTGGGTATGGTTTGTTTAAAAGCATGATTTTTTTGTGCTATCAACTCCGCAAAGTCATGTCTGAACTGTGTCTGTGTGACAAGTGATTGAGGTGCACACTGGCCCAAGACCTCTGAAAACATATCATATGACTTTGTCTGCTGCCATTGATGGTACAAATAAAATATACAATATATATTCTTATCTTTATTCTTTGTACTATCACCAAGAACAGTGCAACAAATCAACATCAGCATATATATATGTTTGCAAGTTGATGCTGAAAAGTGTCTGCACACACAGGAAAGAAGACGGACTGCACACATGTAGTTTAGCACAGTATAATTGCAGTGCTCAGTCCTGCTTTTTGACAAATACTTCATGATAGCATGACAGAAAGTAAACATTACTGAGGCTCCAAAAATATTTACCAGACTCACCAGAATTCCCAATCCCAAAATGCAACTGTCTTGTGTCCAGAAAATTCCCCAGCGCTGATGAAGTGAAATGAGAGCATAACATGAAAAGCAAAGTCACCTAGAATTAATGGCGCACTCAGTCATGCGTGCAGTACTCACATAGAGTCCCCAGAATTATTGTGCTTCCCCACAATGCAACTGTCTTGCATCCAGAAAATTCACACATGCTGACAAAGTGAAATGAGAGCATAATATGAAATGCAAAGTGTCCCAGAATTAATGGCGCACTCAGTCATGTGTGTAGTACTCACACAGAGTTCCCAGATTTTTTCTACATCTCCAAAATGGATCTGTCTTCTGTCCAGAAAATTTACAAGTGGTAACGAAGTGAAATGGGAGAGTTACACCATATGCAAAGTCCCGTCAGAAATTATGACCATGAGTGAACTGTTGCTGGTCCAATGTATGCTGCGATTCCCGCAAATTCGATGCGATCATCTCAACCTGATGGAAGGGTGCCCTTTGTCTGTACACTAATAGTAGTCTTGGTGAGTTCAGATATATATATGAATGTTTGTATTTTGTTGCTGGGGGGTTGACATATATAAACATGTACTCATTGTATTGTTTTGTATCACAGGTCACAGATACTGTTGATGGGCACATTCTAGTGCTTGATGAGAACTTTTTGCATTGAAATTGGAAATGGATCACTTTCAAGCCAATGAAGGTAAGTATTTTTTTTTTGGGGGGGGGAAGCATATTTGCAGGTAGGTCTCATTAATAGTTTCTTATTCAGTTACTTCTTCACACATTTCATCTCTATCCTTCTCGAGCCTGGTTGGTAATGATGGTCTTGGTCATTGATTAAAATGACTTCTGTGTGTTGCATGTCTGCCCCAGCCCGGGGGTGCCTGATGTTGAAGAACTTCTTTGGATAAGGCAACTATGCCACAAGTAAGCATCTGGAAGTTTCCTAAAAAAAGAAATGAAGGACTTCTTACAACTTGATTGCAGCAGTAACACATGTTTAAGCCGTGGCTGTTTCAAGGGTATCTGGATTATTAACACAGATATTAAGCTGTCAAATTGCAATCAGCAGATCAATCACAAGTTCATTTAGTACCAGGCTGTGTAACAAATTCACTGTGCCAGTGTCCCTGGTTCTCAATCTCAACTCAAGTTACATTTCAAAACAACATCTTGTCAAGTAACACAACCTGTCTGCAACTTTTTCAACACTGCCATGGCTGTACAGCTGCAAGTTCGGAACACAGTGCATGATATTTTGCAGAAATAATTTTGGCTATGTACACGTCACCTAGTTTATGAATTCTCCTCAGTTGGATTTGTTGCACTCTTTTAAAAAAAATGGAGCAAATGAAATAAAATATATATACTTGCTAGTATGTATTCAAAATGTATATTCCATAGGTTCCTGTGTACGGTACTGCTGCAGTACCATTGATACCAACTTTCAGGGAAGGAGAGTTGTTTTTTGTTAACCTGCAAAAAAACAAAATAAGTTTACCGTATGTGTTTGACCATTGCAGCTCAGAAAAGCATCAGAAAACAAAACATACAGCTAAAGGAAGTTGAATACCATAAAAAACATCAGTACACATACTCACTTTATAGTTTTAATATTAAGAAGCCTTGTGCCTGTGGCTAATAGATGTGGTCTCCTGTTCGATTCCCTCTTCCTTGGCATGGTCAATGTAATGGGAAAAAAACTGTCAGAATTACACTGGTAGTGGGTGCTGGTGGTCATATCTGCGGCACATGATGACATTCCATGTGACATCTTCCTGCATCTGGTGGTGGTGGCAGTGGCTAACAGCAGTGGTGGTGCTGGTCCAGGGGCGGCACACTAAGTCATTCTTTGTGGTGGCAGTGGCTAACATCGGTCCTGGTGGTCATAGTCCGAGGGGCACACAAAGTCATTCTCTGTGGTGGTAGTGGCTAACATCGGTCCTGGTGGTGGTGGTCTGGGGGGGCACACAAAGTCATGAAAATGAAAACATGTATCATACAGCAAATGTCACCGCCTTTTAACAACTTCAGTTAAAACCTGCCAACATTAACCTCATCATCATTTTCATAAAGAAAGCTGCCATCACAGTCATCTGTATTTGAAATCTGACTACTGGGAAATTCTTTCTCCATTGTGTCATCATCTACGTCAGTGGTAGGCCGTTTCATGCTGCCACTGCCAGTGCTACCAGGATGGTCCATTTCTACATCACCAAAACCACCATGACTAGGCTGGGGTATGAATACTGAGGTAGCAGTCTGTGCTGGTATGTGCCTCTCATTCATTTTTATGAATGTTAGCAAACTAACATTTGCAGGACAGAGGTTTGTCTGACAATCCCTAACCATTGCACCTGCTGAGCTGAATACCCTCTCGACACTTACACTGGAGGGTGGGCATGTGAGTTACTTCAGTGCCACTGCAGTCAGCTCTGGCCATTCACTGACCTTTCTGCTCCAGTACAAAAGAGGATCATCAGTTATTGACAGACAAATATGACTCAACCATTCTCTATGCCACACTAAGTCCAGTGGTTGATGCATCATCCTCTTCTCCGGAATCATTTATTTCATAAATCCTCACTTATGACAAAGCCTCCCAAAGTGGGTTAATGCCAACCGCTTTGGATGACAGACTACCTGGAACTGCAGTCCCCTTCCCCTTACAGGATATGCTTGATACTACTCCAGTTGCACCTTCAGCCTGATTATGCTGCTGAGGTTTGCTGACCTTGGCATGTGACTTCTGTGCCCCATGAACCAAGCACACCAATTGACCACTGACAGTTTTTACCTGTTTAGGCCCTCCCTCCAGTACTGAGGCAATTCCATGTTTGTATCATGGGTCCAGCATTGTTGCTATGGCAAAGTTGTCACTACGCTGAATGCTCAAAATGTGACGATTCTGGTCGAATACTGTCAGCATGTGTTTCAGCAACATACTGCTAGCACTGTCTCCAGCAACATCAATGCCATGCTGTACATTCACCAATGTCTGCCTCAGCATCCGCAGCAGTGGAATTGATTTGCTAATGGAGGCAGACTCGCCACTCACTGCCTGTGTGGCATGTTCAAAAGGCTACAAAATTGTTATTACAGAGTCCATTAGGTGCCACTGTTCAGTCGTCATAGACATGGAGGCCCTGGAACTGTCACGGCTCGTGTATATCACAAGATATTCTGAGATGGCTTTGTATTGTTCATACAACCTCTCTGCCATGTATAAAGTGGAGTTCCACTGAGTGACAACTTCCAGCTTCAAGCAGTGCTGAGGGAGGTTATTTCACATCTGCAACTGCTGAAATTTGTCACGGGCCTTTGCAGATCGTGAAAAGTGAGAACAGATACAGCATGCAGCTGTCAGCATTTCCTTTACAACAGGCAACAGGGTGCTGCAGAAACTCCTCCACCACAAGATTTAAACAATGGGCCATGCATGGAATATGAAAAAGCCACCATTCATGATGCATTTCACCACATTTGAGCCATTGTCACTTGCTGTAAACCCAACTCTCAGGGACAGGGGGTTCAGCCACTTGTCAGTTTCATTCAGTACCACGTCCAGCATGTTTTCACCAGAGTGTGAACAGGTCACATTGTGCATAGTAATCTTTGCATACTGTCGAATTCCTGGAAGATTGCTACCACGACACTGCAACTTACTACACTGATTATTCACACTACCAACATCACAAACAACCCCCAGCACCTGCGCCCAGTGTGCAGTTATACACAGATATGAACTCCCCACTGTTTTGCCACTTGTCCACATATCTATACTTAAATGGATGAATAGAGAGGAGGAATGTTGAAGGGCATGTCTTACTGAGTCAGACACAGTATGGCACAACTCAGGGACAGCACGGGTCAAAAAGTATGTCCTGGATGGGAATTTCAATTTTGGACAGGCATGTGCAGCAAACTGCCAGAACCCAGAATTCTCCACAAAGGAGAAGGGCAAAAGATCAATTGCCAGCATTTTGGCTACAGCAGCATTAAGTTCACGTGACACTGTATGATTGGGTGGGTACTTAAGCTTATGCGCAAAAACACTCTAATGTGGGCTGACTTAAATATTTTACATGGGGTGTGATGACAAATGGTTCTGCTCTGTGGATGGCAGGGGGTGGAGTGTGGACGTTTGATGAAGACAGTTGCACAAGTGATGATGACAAACCCATACATGCAGTTATTTTGCCACATTTACCAACTGGGGTGGATGTACCACTTGCACTAGACATACTGCATTCACCACCACCACCACCAAAACTGCTACTCACACCATCACTGGACAACATTTTAGAATCATTATGCTCCTCCACCTCATCATGCCTGTAGTAATCCTCTGCTCTTATTTCATCACTGCTGCACACATTTAATTTCCTACTGGATTTTACAGTCATGGAAGGGGATAACATGCTCATTATGGTTGATGACGAGGGTGAACGCCTCTCTGTTGTATTAGCTGCCATCTTGTGCTGGGTCCAAAGTGCCATGTGCCTATTCTTAAGATGCATATGCTGTCCTCCTGTGTCCAGATGGCTCCCCTTTTTACCTTGACTCATATGCACATGGCAAACCTGGCAGATTGCAACTGACTCGTCATTTACATCTTGCACAAAAAAATCCCAAACAAGGGATTGTGATGCTCTACTTTTAACATGTCCCTGATGCTGCTTATTGGACTCTGTTTTTTTAAGCACTGAAGTGGTGGTGGGGGGGTGCTTCATGATTTTTCTGGCAGAACACATTTGGACTGCAACTGACCACCATGACTACCTATCATTATTACTGGTTCATCATCATCATCACCATCAACTGAAACTGGTAAATCACAAGTTTTTACGGGTTGGGGGGTTAATGGAAACAGACCCAGACACAGCCACCTTGAATTTCTTTTTCTCCGGTTCCCAACTGGGGTCAATTACATCATCATCATATTCATCAACATCACCCACATCTTCTGCTTGGATGCTGGCATGTGGACTGCATATTGCAACCACAGCAACATCATCATCAGAATCATCATCATCATCAACACCACCATGTCTATCACCTGATATTTTTTCACCACACTGTGAATCACTGCATGGAAAATGTGTGACCTGAACCACAGTGGAAGAAATGTCACATTGTATGCTGTCGTTGACATGATTTTCTGAATCCTCATGTTCAGTTACTGGGATGCTACTGGGAAGTATGACATCATCTACACTGCCACTCACTCGCACTGCTTCACACTCCACTATATTTTTGGACATGGTACACTGGTCAGAAGTGGAACTTGAGGCAGCAATACTCATACCACAACCAGCAACTGCACTAACACTACTGGCTGGGACAACATCATCTGCTCCAACTATGAGTGAAGCTACTGATTGGGCTGTAAAAAACATTGCAGGAGAAATACCTTTCATCATATCAGCAAGGCACTTCTGCATCTGCATACTACCACGCCCACAGACAATCTTACCACTGGCAGCAGGGCCATGGAGAGAACCAGCTTTCCTTGCATGTCTCTTTGCCGGCATTTTGGGGGATCAACAACAATTTTCTAAACCAATTTAGATTTTGGAACATCCTGTCTGGGTCGAGGGATGCTGGATGTGAAGCCAAAAAAATGACTATGGCTTCATCAACAGACACAGATGCAAATTCACAAGTGAAAACAACACCTTAACTAACCAGTGGTTCTGAAGTCACAAACAATCCAATCTGGAAAACAATTCCTTTTGCTGGTGGGGGGGCACGGACTGCAGATTTTTATGGCAGTGCAAGCAGCAAAACAAAGAAAAGATACCACAATGGCAGTACAAAATCCCGTAGTTGCAGTGGATAGCAGGTTTACACTGCTGCACCTGCAATTACACTGTGGCACAATAAAAGGTGCATTATTTGATGTCACACACACACTCACACACACACACACACACACACACACACACACACACACACACACACAATTTGTCTACAAGTAATGCGTAGCAAATTGAAAAGTTCAGTAATATACCGCTTATTATAAACAACCTGAAATTATGAACTGCTGCACCAGATCCACACAACACACAATCAGCAAACAAACTTCAACAATTACTGACAATATTACTGTGTGTACATTAACACAGTCAGTTAGATAACAAAAATATAACCAAAAAGAACTCCTTATTTCTCCAACTTAAATCTACCTACACCTCATATATATGTGCCCCTTCCCCAAAGCACACTTTGACTGTCTCTTGCTACATGGACTTAATGTTGTATATTAACATTCAAAATCCACACACAAACAAAAATGCTCGATGATATGAGCACAGGAGGGTTTCTCTACAATTGATGAACTAAAGTTTGAGCAAAAAAAATTAATTAAAAAATGCTTTTTTAATAGATTTTATAAGGTTTGAATCACAGACAGCTCTCAGAGCCACAGTCTCCTACAGCTTCATACACACACTACCCCAAACTGAGGCAGTGAAGAGCAATAAAGTGCCCACGTGACCTGAAATCACATGAATCACTGCAATATTCGCCTTCAGAGCTTAAAAACAAGGCGAAGTGTGGTGAAGTACATTGTTCTCAATGCACTTCACCTTCAAAATTGGTGGAATAGTGGTCTGGGAAGATGGAGTAATGTGAAATCATTGCTCTTGACGGACTTCGCATTACTTATCATAACGCAAATTACTCCGTTTCGCTTTGCAGAGTACTCCACGAATTTGCCTTAGCTCCGCGAATCACTTCGCGGAGCGAATTGAGGCCACTTCACCCACTACTACAACCAAGGACACAAACCTTGAACAAGTGGAGACTTTCAGACACCCTGGAGTAACCCTTGGAAGATGCCTTATGTTTTGCCCCCCATGTTGACAATCTGATGGCCATAGTAAATGGAAGACTGTGTGCCCTGTACTGTAACCAGAACAATCTCATTGGGAATGCTAGATGACTTATTGTAGCCAGCTACATTATGTCACTTATAGATTACAGCCTCCCTGTCTGTGCAACTGCCTGTGATAGTGTACTAAACAGAGTAAACCTGATCTGTAATAAGGTATGCAACGTTGTACTTGGTGCAGATAACTGCACTCACAGTTGCACCCTTTATGCACTAACTGGCTACTTTTACCTAGCAGAATAAAACTCCAGACATGTTAGCCAGCCAAAAGTCGCTCCTGGGCCTAGCACCGCCTGCTTTAGGAAATTGTTTCCACATCATCTCCAACTACTACAACACCCAGAACATGGCCAGGAATGCCCTTAAGCCTCCTTTCCTGCGTACTCAGCTGGGCAAGCAGTCATTTGCTGTCAGGGTTGCTAACTGGTAAAAAACAAATGGCTTCTATAAGTGCAGAAATTGCAATGTCTGTCAATATTCTGTACAGACAAAAACCTTCGAAAATCCAAGAAAGAGGAAACAAATTTCTATCAGTGATTTCATAACTTGCACTACCAAATTCATTGTATGTGTCCTGTGGTGCCCATGTGAACTTTGTTACATAGGGAGAACTGTTTGCATGGTAAAAGAAAGACCGCAGGAACAAGTGCAGTCCATCATAAACCAGAAATTGCACAGTCCTGCTGGCAAGCATTTCTTCAAGGTTCATAACAGTGATCCCTCCCCCTGTGATTTTTAGGTTTAGAAATGGTGAAATCATCTAGGAGGGGCAGTAATGGGACTACTATTTTGCTTTGAAGGAAAAGTCTCTGGATCTTTATATTACAAACTGTCACTCCACGGGGCCTCAATGAACTTTGGGACCTTAAGCCTTTTCAGTTGTATATTTGAATAAGATATACCTACCCCCTGTTTCATTGCAAATAGGGGCTGGTAGCTATTATTCATGAATCTGTTTTAATTTGTTGACTTTATGATGTTTGGTGCTCCAACAACTCTCATACCTTGAAATTCCAAACCTAATTTCCCCACTAAGTGCCCCCCACCTTTGTAATAGAAATATTTTTGATGTGTGGGACACTTTCTAGACTCTTGTTTGCTCCTGTGTCAGAGTATGTGAAATAGTGACATTTTTGTTATAGTAATTATCTAAATAACCATTCTTTTTAGATTTTTTGTTTGTATTTATTTCCAATGTCACTAGCACTTATATTTCCTTTTCTTTTCTGTTATAGGTTCTCAGCTTAACATATATTTGGATGTAGCATTGCCTGGTGTCGTCAAACACTTTGTGGATCCCCAGGAATACCCTAATAATAAAAAGATTGGGTGATCACAAGGAATTGGTATCCCTTGCATACTTCATATCAATATATCATATTTTGTGCTGGGAGCTATTTTTGCATATGACTGTGTACATCTTTTTTCATAATCTTTTATTTTATATATAGTACAAGTTTTGTTTCTATATGCCTATTACTTCTAGTGATGTAACCAGTTAGTTAAATGAACAAATCTTTATGTTTGGATATAATATAAATCCTTAAAATAGAATATGTGACATTAACACTTGAGAATGTTGTTGTATTTGGTGATTGGTGCACAGGATGATGATGTAACAGATGATACAATACTTAAAGAATGCTGTTGTGGTATTACTCCACTTCCTGAAGAAGCCCTCACGGGTGAAGCACCGAGGTACATTTGCTAGCTGTGGTGAAAATACTGTTTGGACCTTCTACATTCTGGATTAAAATGTTTTCAATTTGAATTTAGAGTTTGAGTCCATCCTTGTCTGAGTGTCTTGAGTGTCCCTATTTTTGTTTATTTGTTTGATATTTCAAGGTAATCAACCCCTTAGGAGCAGCTTAGCATTCCATGGTGCAGCTGCTGTTTGCACATTGTAACTGGTTAAATAAACTGCCTAATTCACTTCTGAATCTCCCCAAGTTTAATAAGGTTAAGAGATGTTTGTGGTCTGCCTTTGCAGTCCAATGCAATTGTGACTGTTAAACTGTTTTATTCATATTTTCTCTGAATATAGCATATGACTTTTTACACAACAATCTAGTAAGTAAGTATTTTTTTTATTTGTAGAGCATCCTATCCCTAAGGCTCAGGACATTTTACAATATACAGACAGTGAGCTACAGATTAAAATACATATTACAGAGAAACATAATAACCAAATTGATAACATTATTAAAACAAAATAGCAGCAGTTAAATCACACAAGCCCAGTGTGACTTGGATCCAAAAGGCTTCAGTAAAGACATGTGCTTTCAGTCCCCGCTTAAAGACCTCCTGTGAGGGGGCCTACATCCAAGATCTTGGAATCATATTCCATAGGACCAGCACAGCTGCCACAAATGCATGATCACCAGATGTTTTTAGCTGGGTCCTGGGAATTGCTAGGAAATCTTCCTTGGAGAAGCAGAGAGGATGCTGCGAGTGGCAGGGAGTCAGGAAATCACTCAGATAGCTAGGACCCAGATCACATAGGGCTTTACAGGTGAGAAGACCCACCTTGAAGGAGGTTCTCCACTTCACAGGCAGCCAGTGCAGGTCACATAACACCGAGGTCACATGATGTGACCTCAGGAGGTCTGTCAGTAACCTGGCTGCTGTGTTCTGCATTAGCTGCAGGTAATGTAAGACCCCTCCTCTAACCTTGAGGTAAACAGCATTACAGTAGTCAACGCCAGGGGGCTCAATTTTCAAAAAGTCCTTAGATCGCTACAATTTAGGGCTGCAGTGAACTCTGGGTATGTCAGGGACCCTGCACCCAATTTTGTAAAAAACAGGGTCCCTGCACCAAAACCCCAGGAGTCGCTGCACCTGCAGGCTAGTGCTAAACACTTGGCACACCCATGGGAATTGTTGCAGGGATCCAGCCTTCTGCCCCACCTGGTGAAACACTAGAGGGGCCTGGATGGTTGGGGGTGGTGAAGCCTGCCTGTCAGAAGGGGTTTGGGAGCAGAAAGGGCATGGATCGTGCCATAGGGGGGAGTTGGGGTGGTGGTGGGCATGCAAGGGAGTGATGTGGCACCCGGTGGGGGTGTCATTTTTATAGCTATAATGCTAATAGGATGGCACTGCTACCGATGAGTTCCAGGGTAAAACAGTGCCATGGCCCCAGGTGCGCACAGCCCTGGCAGTAGCTGTGGCTGCTGTGTCCACCTGCTGCCATGACAGTGTTTGTCCCTGGAACCCCCCCCCCCCCGAGTGGTACCATCCCATTGGCTTTATAGCTATATAAATAGCACCCCTGCTGGGTGCCACATCACTCCCTTGCATGCCCACTGTCTTCCCAACTCCCCTAATTGACCCCTCATGCCCTTCTGCCCCAGACCCTACTTTCATAGCTTCCCCAATTTACCACATTGTGTGTCCCTGGAACAAAGTGCTTAGACCACCTCATGGCTGGTCTGAGTTGAGCCCTTACCTGCACCCATGTCAGGGCTTCCAAAATATAAAAAAAGGGGATGGTGCAGCCCCATTGTGGTGCAAGCCCAGTTGTGACCTAGCACACCTTGCTACATGTCTCAAGGGTGGAGAAGTGTCACTTTGGTGCAGCAGCTTCCCTTTTCGATGCAGACTGCATTTGAAAATTGGGAATGTAGCATCTTTTGACACAAGGTGCCACTTGCATTATTTATGATTGCTGCATCATTCCTTGAGCTTTCAAAATTGAGCCCTGGATGTCACAAATGCATGTACCAGAGAGGGAAGGTCCTCCAGTGAGTTAAGGGTTTGATCCATCTGATATTCCTCAAGTGATAAAAGAACACTTCAGACAATGGATGACACCTGAGCCCCAAGTGTCAATCCATCGTCAAAGATAATGCCCAGATTTTTCACCCATGCAGTGGCCACCAAAGGTGTAAGGCCTAGCATCAATCCAGAGCTCACCCAGGCAGTCTTTGCTTCCTGTCACTGACCAGCCTCACTAGTACCTCTGTTTTTTGTCTGAGCTGAGCCTCAGCCATCTAGAGAACATTCAGTCTTGGATTTCAGCTAGGCACGCATTTAGTACCTCCATGGCGCCAACAGTCCCGGGTGCAAAAGACATATACAGCTGGGTGTTGCCTGCTTAGCAGTTGAAACCCACACTGTAGCATTGAATGATGTTGCCCATGGTCAGTATATACATTGCAAAGAACATGGGTGAGAGCATCAAACCCCAGGGGACCCAGGCAAGAGGAAAACTTCCTATTACTACCCTCTGCATCCTATCAGTCAGAAAGGATTCGACCAGTTGATGACAGTACCAATGAGTCTGCAAAGCCCCCTATAGTGACCCAGCAGCAACACACCATGGTCTACACTGTCAAAAGCTGAATAGAGATTGAGGAGAATGAGAACTGACCATTCACCTCTATCTCTAGCCCTGCATGCATACTTTCTATATAGACTTTTTTTCAGAGCTTATGTATTTGTTCTGTCTTAAGTACTTTGAGCCTGGCTCAACTGCATTTGCTTGAGAACTGCTTATTAAAATATTTTTTTGTGACTATGTATTTGACATGGAACATTTGTAAATTTACAATTTTAAACTTTTTTTCCTATAAATCAATTATCCAATGACAAGTCAAGGCAGACAATGGATCAGATCTCCAAAGGCCAGGAACAGATGCACAGTGCTTGTGTCAAGCAGAAATGATGTGAGGGGCACACTGCACAGAACCATGCATCAGTCCTGATTTTTGAATGAAGCCAGCAAAGAAGTGTTCCTACCTGAGCCAGGCTGACATGCACCGGGCTTGTGGTGAACTTCTGGCTGTCCCATGGCAGACAGGGGCCCTCCCCACAGAGGAGATGCAGCATTCCCTTTTGTGGGATTCCCAAAACCATCAGGATCTGCCTGTACTTAGACCAGCCAGAGATACTCTATGGACACTAATGCCACATCCACAGCCCATGACTGGCAGGCACACTGGACCATGGGCGTAGCACCCCTTGTGGTCGACACCCCAACGGTGAAACACAGAAAATTACCATTATGGTGACATTCGCAGTAATGGTCCATTTTCTGTGTTTCGCCTTTCTCCAGTGTTCCGCCCCCTCCCCGGACCAACTCCAACCTGGAGTTGGAATCCTAGATTCAAGGGGGTGCAGGGGGAAGAGCCCCCCCACATGGGAGGCTTTGGGGGGGTGCAGCCCCCCACAGAAAACAGCAATACAAGAGGTGGCACAATACCTGCATCGGTATTGTGCCGTTGCTGTTGGGGAGATCGGCATTCTTGCCAATGAGATAGCTTGCTGCTTCCCACTATGGGACCCCACACAGCATACTGCTATATGTGGGCACTGTCCGTATTATTACCATGGTTCTGGACAAGAAAAGACAGGCTATGGCATGGTGGTCATAGGCCAGGACAAAGCCAACATTGTTTGGAATGAGAGAGCTATGGACTACCATACTGACAGCATATAGCATATAGAATCCAGAAAGTGTTACAGACATAGAACTGACAGCAGCAGCCAGTGAACAATAAACGTGTTTGCATGTTTCTGCACCATACTATGATACTGATATGGCCCAAGGTCTGTATCCTCCAACTGCGACCCTGTACTCTCTCTACTGTGTTATGCACATGCTTCAGAATGTGACTTAGCATCATGGTGATCTTGTTGAGCTGGCACCTCCCAGTGAAAGCAGGTTTGATACCAGACCCTGTACTTGTCTGTTCAGGAATGCATCATCCAGAGGAATTCTCCATGGCTCACATTAGTGGATAGGTGGTATCTTATTTCATCTATGGTACCGTGGCAAAGGGGGGTATGAAGAGTAGCGGTCATGGGGTATGGGAGGAGGGGGATGGGTGTCAAACTAGAACCTGGATACCATGGGAATGAGCAATGGGTTTGTGGTGTGGGTTGGAGGGCAACATGGGATAAAAGCAGTTAGAGTGACAGGTATTTTGGGATCTCGTTATTCTTGCTAGGGTAGGGCAGAACGATATAGTGACTTGTAGGTGTTGAATGCAGACCAGGTGTGTGGTATAGGTATTCTTCTGACATGGCAACATCTGTAGAGGTTTGCTCTCCTCATGGAACATACATGTAGTACGGTATACAAGTGGGACGCTAACCAATCTCCTGATGACTCAGGGAACACAGTGTGCCGCAAACAACTGTGGTGTGGTATCTGGACCATGGGGAGATGGGGCTGATTCTGTGGTTCCATCACTCTTCATAGTTAAGGATGCCATGTCCATGCGCAACTCACAGAACACTACACACTCCATTCATGTCGCAGTGCACACTGCATACCTGCTTACACATGTGGAGTGGAAATATGTACCTGTGATATGTCACTGTCTATATTCTATCATGGGTTTGATGGGGACTGCACAGTGGCAGTACTGTACCGTGGGGCTATGACTGGGTTAAAGCAGGTCCCTGCTGTACAAGCAGGGGTTTAGTGGTATGGATCCCGAGCAGGGCAAAGTGAGGGCATTTTAGGGGCAGCCAGTGCCTCCATCCTGGGCTTTCTGTCACCGTCTGATCTGCCGTTGCTTCTGCCAGTCCTACCTCATGTGTCAGTTGTCTAAATGCAGTGGACTTCTTGTGTCTGTGTTGGGAACTTTAATGCAGGGACCCCTCCTGTTGTGGAATATGGTTCATGGACTTTGCCACACTGAGCTTGAATGCACAGAGGTTGTTTGCCACTGTGTTTATCACGCTAAGGGTCCTTTGCAAATCTGGCTCAATTCGTCTTCACAACTTAGTGGGCAGTACATGTATAAAACAATCCTGTTTTCACATTGATTATGGCCTTGCCCCCTCACACTTGTATGTAAATGTAGTATTTTGAGTAAGGCCATTGCATATCCATTTACATAAAGAACTAACATAATCTTAATAATATGTGTCATAGTGACATCTGTAACTAGAAAAGAATGCATTTGTTCTTAGGCAAAGCAACCACTAGTATCTCCTGAACATTTCCAAAAGTAATCTTTTATGATATTTTGTAATCCCTGAAACCATATTTCAGTGTTGTAACTTTTGAACTGTTATACATAAATCTTAAGTTTTTTTGTAAATGAAAGCTCGGCATCCATATAACATGAATAGGTCTTAACAATGTAGTTCCCATATGTCACTACATGTTTATAAATGTTGATATAATATGTAGTTAAAAATAACAGGATTTTAAAAATGTAATGAACCCTTTTATGTTTTTAAATAGCAAAATGTGTTAGAGGAAACAACATATTAAATCAACATATCAGCTTAGCTGACTCCAATCTTTAATTTTTTTTTTAAATTGGTTTCCAGTCCTAACATTTCCAAAGTTATCCCATGGATCTTTTAATGGGAGGGCTTAGCGCAAGGTTCAATGTGGGGAATTGCTCCTCCCACAACCTCTATTTAAACCCTCCACTAATGCTCCTCCTTTACTTAAGGAGTGTTTTTTGTGGCTCCCTGAGCTCCCTGTGTGGCTCGTGTGATTGCCGTTCCTGCGCCTGCTGTTGCTTTCTGGTCTGTTTCCCTTCCCCTTGTGTCTCCCCCTTCCCTCCCTGGTGTGCTTTCTCATTTCTGTTTCGCCACTATTCTCCTGTCCTTGTTCCATTTCTTTTCTCTCAGCAGCTCATTCTGCTTCCCTGCTCCCCTCCTCTGTTGTTTCCCTGCCTGGCTGGTCCCGGGTCCCCCCCCCCTTTTGTGTTTCTTTATGAACGAGGAGTCACCTCACCTGTTTGTCCAGCAGGATCTGCTTTCGCAGTCAGTACCTCTGCAGTCCATTACAGCATTTGTCTGTCTTACGTGGGGTTCAATCATGGCTGCTAGCAGTTCTCACTATACTGGACACCTCTACATGCCTGTCACTTGATTAATTTTCTGTTTCTCCAGCTGCCCTTTGGATGCATTCCTGTTGCTCAGCTACTTCCTGAGCAGCTCTCTTTGTTCTCAGCAACCTGATACCCCATGCAATGAAACTTCCTATGCTTCTGCTGGCTGTAGCTTCCCATACTCACATATGGTGCACTGTCCATACCATACATTTGTTGTGTCTCAGTGTCCTACGATTTATTTGCACCATTCCTAGTCCACTTTGGGTCCCGCATCTGACACTTACTATTAGTGTGTTAACCTGCAACTACAAGTCACACATCTTATTCTTCACTCTATTGACACCTGTCTGTGCATATGGCTGTTCATTTTCCTGAACGTCACTACAAGCAGTACCTTTACACGTCTGTCATTGCGCCCTTGATAAGGATAAAGCTGGTGGGTGGCCTATGCTTCCATTGCTCGGCTCTGTGTGGTACTGGTGGTGGTGATGGGGAAGGGTGCCCTCGGGGGGAGGGGTGGAGGGAGGTAGCCCTTCCATTCACTACACTACTTGCCTCAGGCTGTCAGGGAGTGTAAAAAAGGGGGGTGCTCCCATTCTCCTGCCCCTGTTTGTTTCAACTTCATTGCCTCCTCGACCTCAATCACCTTCGCCCACACAATTCTCCCCTCGTTCCTGCTTTTGTTTGCTGTGGAGTCTTCCTTCCCATGCAATGCTGCCTTAGAAGGATGGACCTTCCTGATCTGCTGCATTTCAGTTTATGTGCCTATCAGTCCTATCAAGCTATGTCTGTCATACCATCCCTATGCACTATCCATCATCCTAATCCCTTTCAGTTTCTTGCTCACCTCTCTTTCCTCAGCAGCGTTCTGCGCTTCGGCCATCCCATACCAGCAGTATTCCAGACTCTGTCCCTAACTCATGCCTTCTGAGGTGCTGAGTAAAGGTAGGCTTCCCCTGTTTACCAGGGAGGGGATTCCATTACATTCACTACCTCATACTACTTACCAATCTGACGTCCTCCATCTCTAACTCTGCTGATCAGCATCGAGTGAAGGTTAACTCACCCCAACTACCAGAGATGGGAGCCATGTCTATAATCAACTGAGTCATACCATGCCTTCCCAACCCATACCAGTTGCCGCTTCCCTTTGGGAATGGAACTTCTTCACCCTACATGCCCTCGCCATTCTACCTATACCTAATTGCTGCAATCCATGCTCATCCTGCCTCAGCCATCACCAAGGGACATCAGGGTCTCCATTCCCTTGCTTCAACTTCGGCTTTCTCAGCCTGATACCCGGATGCTGCTTCTCTTTCAGGACATGACTTTGAATGACTTGCCTCTCCATCCTACTGGCCTGTGGAACGGAACTTCTTCACCCACATATTCTCATCAT
Organism: Neoceratodus forsteri; assembly: GCA_016271365.2. Classification (NCBI taxonomy): domain Eukaryota; kingdom Metazoa; phylum Chordata; order Ceratodontiformes; family Ceratodontidae; genus Neoceratodus; species Neoceratodus forsteri. The sequence continues at coordinate 72,392,690 of CM057456.1, read as the reverse complement.
CCTTCCTCTCCTTGCTGCAGCACATCAAGAAAGTCTCACCTCAACAGTCACAGATGGATGTCTGCCTTTACGTTCCTCTGCTTCACTCATCCATCCTTGACCTGCTATCAGATGCCTCAACACTTTTGGAACTGGACCTTGTCCTGCTTGCATTCTACGTTCTTCCTTTCCTGCAGCCTTCCATCTGATCTCCTCACTCTGACTTCCTTGTCAGGAGCCTGAGCTTGCATATCAGTTTCCACATTCTGCACATTTTACCTGATATGGATAGCACTTCCTTTTGGGAACAGGACCATTACATTTCAACAGCCTTCCACCAACTCTACTCTGCCTGACAACAGAAACCGTAGGTCAGGTCACTGACCATAGGGTGTGGTAGCTTGTTTATGGATCCGATAGTTCACAGCATCCTCTATCTCTTGCCCAGTTGCTGCTTCCCATCTGAAACGGGACCTCATTAACTGGTTTGCCTCCATCCTCAGACCTCTGCCAGGTGTTATTGGATACTAGTTCTCTCTCCTCCATCACCAAGCCTGGAAGCTCAGTTCTACACTCAACCATTTTGATCTTATTTGCTCTATACTGGACCAATGCATGTGCTTCCTCCTGGACCTGAGTCTTGTACCGACTGTGCCTTCACCCCCAACCATTGCCCAGAGCATCATCTCTTGGTCATCTCACTTCACCTACCTCGGTTAGGAGCCTGCAACTGCACCTGCAGTTCCTCCATATGCAGCTTCCATATCTTACTCAATAACCACTTCCCTCCATTCTCAGGACCCTTTTTCTCTGACTAACTTGCCTCTTTCCTCACCACTCACCATCCTGCTCTTCCATGGACCATCATACTTGCCCCTTGGCCTCCTTCACCTCATGATGTGGATCTTGCCAGCTGGTTCGGTATCTATCTCAATGCAGTTTATTTGCCCCTGGGACTTCCTTGCTACAGGTCACCCCTTCCAGTTTCTGCATGTGGTTATTTTCTCCTTCAGATGTGGGAATTTCATCCTTCTTCACTCCAGCACCTTCCGTCCTTTCCACTCATCGTTTGAAGACTTTGTCAGATGTAGGACTTATGTATCTCAACCCAGTTGCTCTTGGTACTTGGCTTCGCTCTTTGGCCTTCCATTGATCATCTCCTAGTTACTTGCTACAGTCTTCTCACATTCCACTGCCATTCACTGAGGATCCAACCTGGTCCTGTTCCTTCCTGCAGTCTATGCCATCTGGCTTCACATAGCCTGGCACCTTCCTGGGTTAGTCCTTCAGTCTATCAGGATCCACTCCAGACTTTCCTTCCATCTTCAGATAGCAGCTTTTCATCTCTGTCGTGCAGGCTCGGGGCTTTGTCCTATTAGCTGTGGCTGTCTTGGACACATTACCATATCTCTGGCCAGTATCCTTACTCAGTTAACTATTCTTCCAATTTATCCATCTCATACTACTACTCTGGCCATTCTAACAGCTCCCATCCACTACTTGATGGATCACTTGTTCATTTCACTCCATTAACCTACTTCTAGCATACAGCTCTTGGATACATACCTCATAAACTCTTATATCATCACAGAGTTTTCTATACTGCCCATTTGGATCCCCTTGATCATTCTGGAATCTCATTTGACTGGACACTAGAACGATTCCCATCTTTCCCTATTGGATACTCCCTATGAATCTGTCTAGTCAGTCACTGTGTATTTCCCTATCTACCATGCCTCACAGGCTATCCTCCACATGTAAAGAACTTAAATTCATACATTATGCACTGACTTACAGTTCATTATCACTGCTATGGATACCGGGACTAGCAAGATACCTCATGCCACCTCAGACATCATCCAGTTTCCTTCTGCAGACTCTCTTACTACCACTGATTCTGTTAACTATGTTTCTCGACTCCTACTTCCTCAATAGACATTGCTTGTCCTAAGACCTTCTCAGCTGCCTTCCCAGAACATTCATCATTGGATCTCCAGTGCCTAGCAGCATACTAACGTCATGCTATCCAACCAACTGTTTCCTAGTTCCTGAACATCACCATACGGCATACAATCATCAGCATTTTTTCATTTATTGCAATCAGTCGAGTTAGCCATCCATCCAGTGGATCTTCCAGCCTATCCTTCTCCAGTTATCTGCATTAATATCTTCGGTAAAGTCTATCACCAAGAACTGGCTCTTGCGATTATTTATCAGGAAACCTGCAACCATTATGGAAAATTCACTATCACAGTCCGCTTCCCAACGGGTCTTAATCAGCCATAGCACTCAGATCATCTGGCATTCCGAGTTACTCTACCTCACTTCCACTACAGCCTACAGACGTTTCCTTATATCCACATCCAAGTTCTCTCAAGTATTTTGGAATTGGATTACTTGTAAACCTAGCCAACTATGAGCCACTTCACTGCATCTTACGAACAATTACACCACAGAAATATCAGTATTTCCTTCAGCTAATGTACCAGCAGAGCATATACAAATATAATTATGATATCATACCCAAAATAAGCCATCCAATTACTTATACTGAATGTCCAATCATTTTCTATAGATACTCAGTTTCCATCTGCAATGCTTCCTCAATTTTTCTACTAATCACTTATGACAGTATCCCATCAGGCACTCATAGACTGTCCTCTACTCATTTTCTACTTCATAAATGCTTACTTAGCAACTCATTTTTCACTACTGAATTCTTTGCCTCCAGACTTCACCTTGAAAGTCAAAGCTTACACAACTTGGATCATTTACCTCTGACTTCACAAATCATTACATTTCCCACCATTCACTGTCTGGTAATATACTGATCAAATCATGCTTTCCCTGCTCATTATACCCTTGCAATCCCTTTGGACAAGTATCCTTCATCACCTTGGAAATCTGGACTTCATTCAGCCTTCTTCAACAGGATGTGCTTCACACTAGGATTCTACTGCTCATTCAGAAAAGACCTACTCTTCAACCTCAGCATCATCATTCAATATGCATCGTCCATGGATCGAGGATGGGCCATTATCTCTCAAAGAAGCTCACCTTCCTTAAATTAGCTATGGTTACTAGAACCTAGGTCCTTCTCCCCTTAGTGTGCCCAGAGGATGGGTAGACCACTGGCAATGGGTTCTCAGATGTTTCTTCCACCTGGAGGGGTTTTCTCTCCTGAGCGCCAGGGAGTCATACTCTCCATGAGTTGGAGAAGGTATCTTTTGGGCCTTCTTTTTTTTCTACAAATTCCTACTTACAGTACATACCTACTACTCAATAGTGGGAAAAGAGTAAAGCCACAAAAAGTACTACAAATTACACAAGCATTAAATACCCCATTGCTATTCCCGAAATATTGAATGGGGGGGGCTTAGCCTGAGGTTCAATGTGGGGAATAACTCCTCCCACAACCTCTACTTAAACCCTTCACTAATGCTCCTCCTTTGCTTAAGGAGTGTTTTTTGTCCACCACCTTCCCTTCCTCCTCCTTCTCTGGCACTCTTCTCACCCTTGTTCATGGGCCTTCAATTCCCTACAAATTCCTACATGCATACCTACTACTCAAGGGTGGGACTAGAGTAAAGCCACAAAAAGTTCTACAAGTTACACAAGCATTAAATATCCCATTGCTATTCACCAAAACACTGAAGTGGTCTAACTTTGGACTCATCATGGCTGGAAACCAAAATAAAAAAAAGCTTGAAGTCCAGCCATTAAGCATTAGCTCTGTTGATACTGTTTCTATTTATTATTACTACTTTTTATGTATTAATAATATTTGAAGCAGACTTTTCAGTATGTTATCGATAAATGTTTTTTAGTTGTGACACAGCAAAACAAAAAAGGGCAAACACACAGTGTCAACAGTTTAAAACAAATTTATAGAAAATATATTTTTTTCTGAATGTTTGTAATACTACACATTGTTTAATTAAAAACTGTGTAGTGTACAACTTAATTTTAATTCATCTCATACCTTAAATCATGTTGTGAACCTTTTCACTCTGCCCTGTTGTCGTATGCTGCAATCTTTACTTTCTTCACCAGATGGCAAACTGCTTTGGGTTGTATTTTCTATGTATACTTCAACATCCCTTTTGAAAGGTTTCTGTATAAACAGTATAGTTAATAAATCCCTGACATGACAAATGAAAGTTGAATAAAAGCATGATTTTGTAGCCACATGTCAGCTTATATTTCATAGTTTATATGTATCAATTATTTTCTGTATTTTAATAACTACATGTGTTATCATGACAACAGGATTCCTGTCCTTTAGACTCCTTTCTGGTGCTCCCATTCTCTGATGTCCTTCCTGTGGTGATCCCCTGCATGTGATATCTGCCCATACTGATCCCCTCCTCCAGACCTCCCCTAACCTTTAGTCTAAATCCTCCTTGACTACTCTACCCAGTTACCCTAACCACTTTCTTGCACATTTTCAGTCCACTCTCAGCATACAGGCATCACTTGCCCCACACACACTCTTCTTCATCTCATGGAACCCTTGTAAAGGGTATCATCTGACTGGTCTAGCACACAAACCCTCCTACCACCTTAGCTGGGTGCCATCTGAATGATGACTGAGAGTGTTTGGGAACAGCACTGTTGGCTGCTGGGCTTGGGTGCCTGAAGGCTGGTGAGATGAAATTTAGATCTAACAGGTTGGACTGGGGAGAGGAGTGTGCAAAGGTGGGAATTCAAATTCAAATTCAAACCCTTACAGAAATAATTATATGAAATGTTTTCATGCTGCACACATAAAACTACCCAAGTGATATGTGTGCTACAAGTATGATTTAAATGTAAATTGGAACCGATTGCATGCATATGGCATGTGTGCAGCAAGCAAGTGTAGAAACCATGATTTTTATGTTAAATTGGGAAAGACTGCATGCATGTTGCATGCATGCAAAAAGCAAGTGGTGACTGATAAGTGCCATGAAAAAGTTAAGTGAATTGCTCAGGATCACACCATATAAAAGTGGATGCTGATAAGATTCAAACTCAGGTCTTCATGGCACCAAGTCTCCTGGCTTGCAGTTCAGTGCCTTTAACCACTAAGGCACACATATGGCTCTCTTACAATTCAATACATATTGTATTTTACTACATCTGCATGCATGAGGCATGCTTGTAGCCACTGTTATGCTTTTTAGTTTTCTTCTCTTACTCATTTCACTTTCACAGTTGAACTGTAGCACACATACCAATAGAAGCATGTGTTTTTTCCCACCCACCCCAATACACAAATCTACCCACAAAACCACATAATTACTTCTGTCTGGCCTGTACTCCTACTATTTTCTCTCCATAGATTTGAATGCTTTCATGCAAACAGACTTTAAAGTGGAAACACAAAAGTAGTAATAACTTGACACACACCCACATGGTCAGTCCCCCATTCACACACACTGTAGCTGGTACAGCCATGCTGCTACAGGCAACCCACCAAGTATAGATATAAGTAAAAAGTCTCTTACTTGAGTACTAGGGAGCCAGAGGCAGGAGTCTTTAAGAGATTATGTCCATGGGTCAGAGTGCTGGGGCGTCACCCCTTGAAATGAATGGAATTATTTTTTATTACTATTTTATATGTTATGATGGTGAGCTGGAGAATAATAAAGGCCAGTGTTCTACTAACAAGGCCCTTGTTAGTTGAGTGGTGGCCTTCATTAATCTCCAACTCTCCATCAATAATGTAAAAATAGTGACAAAAAAATACCCCTATTCGTTTCAATGGTGCACACCCCTGCAGCCTCCTTTGCTTTTTGCCATAATGTGCCTGAGTGTGGGGATGTGGAGGTCAGCTTTACTGGGAAGGGGGCATAAGCCTGTCTATAGTGGCGCACCAATGGTCTGTGCATACCATACCACTCAACTGTCCGTGAATGCAAGGGACAGCTCTAGAATGTCTGTAACATCTCTAAAAGATACAACTTATTTGTTTTGACTGAAAAGTGATACGCAAATCAGGAAAAATTCAAATGTATAAGATTCATCTGTATATACTCTGGAGCAGTGCACCGGATTTGGGCTTAAACTCACCCAGTTACTAACCAATTTTTTTCCTGGCTGGAGTTCTGACCCCCCTCAAACAAAAGAACTTGGTGCTGATTTTTCTTCCTAACTCAATTCCATTCAATACCCATCTGCTATGGGTCATGAAGCTGCCCAAAGGTGAAGAAATATGAAAAACACATAAATATTTCAGTCCTTCCTTCTTCCCCAATCCCCCTGTAAAAAAAAAAAATGTATATACTTTTACTTACCCAGCCATGTGGCCAGAACTTGCAGCCTGGCACAGTGTGTCACCAGCCCAATTTTCAGTCTCCTGCCCCTCTCTCCTTCCACCAGAGGCTGGATGCTAGAACTGACCATTGCAGGTCCCCAACATGGTCCACGACCAAGTCACCTCATGAACTGAATCCACCAAACCTGGGTTGCTTGCTACTTGCTTGGTTTCCTGCTGTGGCTGCTGCCACACTGCACTGATCAAGGCCTATGAAGGCCACCCACACTGCTGTCACCACTGCTGCTAAGCCTAGCTTGCTGCTGTGGGGGGGTCTGTGCTGTTTTTTTTGCATGGTAAGCCTAGTAGAGCAAGTAGGTAGCCTAGTCTTGAGTTAGCTTCTAGCTCATCCTCTGCCTCTTCAACCATCAGGGGAGATGGAGACTCACTAAGAGTAGAACAACAAACATATGCTGCCACAACACTGCTATTGAGAGTTCAGTGCTCACTGACTCCTCCAAGCTGTAGTGTGCAGTCTGTCTACTCTGTGGTGGGAAAGACAGTGTCACACTTGCAAGACTCATGCACTATTTCTTAGCTGAGCTCATCCACATCACATGTGATTGTGCCACTGCTATTATAGACTCAGTCAAATCTGGAGAGTATCTGCAGAGTGAGCACACACAGCCCAGGTGGGCACTTATAGTGCAAAGGATTAAATATAAATGTAATGCCATTATTGCCACACCATAAGAACAACCTAGGCACAAATATGGGAGGGGAACTGCCTCTGCCCTACCTAAATGGCACCACTGCTTAATGGTAGAAATTTATTCTCAGGTGCTAATGCAATGGCTTCCTCTGTGTTCTGAGGTACTATATCTCCATGTTTCATGGTATGTCATGATCATCATGTGGGTTAGTGTCCCTCATTGTCTCTCATTTTGATTGTTCATGCCCCTCATTTCAGTGACAAAATGTGAGGTATGGTGCATGTTCCAAGACCCTACTCAACACAAAGAGTGCTGAGCATGGCCATAGTGTATATGCTTAATACAAAATGACATAGGGAAATTAAGTGAGATGAAACTGTCATGGAGAAACACATTTGTAGCATTAAATATGCATGTTTGCATGGTCCAAAGCAAAAAGGATAGGCTTCACAACACAGAGGCCCCTGTTCATACATCTGAAATGGGGGACATTGACTGGCTATAGCCTAGGGGCCAGATATTCAAAAGAGTTGAGCCATGCACAATAGGGTTGTGCCTGCACAAGTCTGAAAATGTGCCATTCTGCGATATTCAGCAGGAGGCAGTTGCACCCCCCCAAATCACGCTGAGCAACAGGCAATGATAATGAATGTATGCGCAACTGAAGGGGGAGGAACCATGCATAAATGACACAGTGCGATATTCAACAACATGTGCCATGTGCAATAGGGGATCCAGTGGAAGTTGCGCCATAGCAGAAATGAGGCAAAATAAAAGGGAGCAAGGGAGAGGCACAAGAACGCTACAGAGAAGGCACATGAGGCTGAACTCTAGCAAGAGAAACTGGGCAGCAGGGACACACAGGGCAGGCCAGGGAAAGGGCACCTGGAACCCACAGGCTCAGGGGAAGGTGTGGGGAGCCACAGTGCAGAAGGGGGAAGTACTTGCCACACAGCAGTGAGGCCAGCACAGTCAGGTGTTCCTGGTGCAGGGGAAGTAGCAGCCAGAACAGCGGGGGGAATACATAAACAGCTGCCGGGGGGGTGAACACAAGCCAGGGACATGGCCAGTGCTACCATCCAGATGGAGGCAGCAATGAGGGGGATGAGAAGGTGGGCAGCAGGGGGGCGTGGCCATGGAAGGGCCCGTCGGAGGTATGCCCCCAACAGGCAGTACCGAGCCTGCACCAGCTTCGAGCTGTATAGTGATACAGAGATCATGGGCCAGTACCACCTGAATTGAGCAATTCTGATGTGGCTCTGTGAGCTGTGCAGTGATGTGATGCAGGCACCCACACGACGGAGCCATGCTCTGTCAGTGGAGATGAAAGTGACAGCTTGCATGTGCTTGCTCTCCACGGGTACCTTCCAGAGACCAACTGGGGACACCACAGGCATAACCCAGTCAGCCACGTCATGCCACCTCACTCAATTCCTCAGCGCACTGCTGCCACATGCTGTGGAGTACATCCATTTCCCCAGCACACCGGCGGAGTGCACAGCAAACATACAGGAGTTCCACAGGGTAGCACGTATGCCTGGCATGCTAGTGACAATAGACTGCACCCATGTGGCCATCTGCACACCACCTGGCCCTGAGGGGGCCGCATATATAAATCGCAAGGGATATGCCAGCATCAACTGCCAGGTGGTGTGCGATGCCAGGGGGTGCATAATCATTGTCTGTGCCATTTCCCTTGGGGGAGCACATGGTGCCTTCATCTGGCACCAGTCAGCACTGTGCCACAGATTCAAGAGTGCGGATATCCCCACTGGTCACCTAGTGGGTGAGTATGCAAACCACACGGACAATCATAGGGCTGGGGGGGCATGGTCAGAGGTGAGATGGGTAGTGGCCTACATGGCCTGGGGCAGGGCAATGCTGATCACCAAACTAACCTCCACCCTCTACACACAGGTGACAGTGGATACCCACTCTGTCCCTGGCTGCTCACACCCTACCGGCGGCCCACGACCTCATCGCAGCAACACTACAATGAGGCACACGCCACCACACATAATGTCTTCGAGTGGGTGTTCGGGATGCTGAAGGCACGTTTCCATCGCCTGGTCACCTCCGGCAGTGCCCTACAGTACAGCCCCTCAAACGCCTGCGGACTATTCCTGGCCTGTTGCATCCTGCACAACATGGTCAACGAATGTGGGATAGCCGTACAGGTCGAAGAGGGGGACAGTGAAGGGGACGATGAAGACGCCGGTTACAATGGTGATGAGCAGCCCCTCCTTGGGCGATGGGACCCCCGACTGATCCGGCTGGCACAGCTGCACCGGGACACCATCATGGAGGAGCACTTCAGCCAACCCAGGTAAGTCATGGGGCCATGTGCAACCACCAGTGGCTAAGGCGCAACCCACAAACACACATGGACACACACCAGGGGTGCATGCCATCAAGGGAACTGACCGGGCATGGAACCACACACACCACCAGGGATGGGTGAGGTCTAACATGCCACGCGGACACACACACACACACACACACACCACACACACAATGCACCAGACATGCACAAAGGGTAGGAGGCACACCGACCCAGAATGCCACCCCTAGCCACACACACATGTCCACAGACCACCACGCCCACTGCCTGTCTTTGTGCATGTGTCAGATGCTAAGCACCATTGAACATTGGTGTACAGCGTAATGCAGGCATCATCATGCACACGCAACTGCAGACAGCAGCTGGGAGGGTGTGCAGATGGACTGTGTGTCTGTGTGCAGGGCCGGGTACCCACCCGTGCATTGCCTGCTGAATGACACAATGCACACAGAGCAGCACCAGACAGTAGCTGCATTTAGAGACAGGTCAGTCACATGCCACAGTGCCCCAGCTGCCACAGATGCATGGGCAGCCCCGCCGAGACCCGCCAGCACTGACAGGCTGACCACTGGCCTCATGGGGTGGCACCGATGGTCCCCCAGGGGTTCCACTGTGTGAATGTGACCGTGCTCGTGCAGGGGTCTGCAGCACACCAAACATGCCTGCGCCAGGCGTGCTCGGGATGCCCACAGCTGAACCCGGTGTTGACAATGATGGTGTCTCACGGCGCTGGGAATGGGGGGTGGACAGTTCATTGCATGATGTCTGTGACGCATGGGCAAATAACTGTGTGCCCATTATGGCCACGACAGCAGTGAATGCCTGTGTCTGCCTGTCAATGGCAGCGGTCACATCCTCCTGCAACCGGTCCATCCCTGCCAGGATCAGAGCAGTGTCTCTGCTGCGATGCTCCTCTGCCCTCTCCAGAGCCACACTCAGTGCATCCACCGATGTCGCAAGCTGCATCTGCTGGTTGACTGATGCTTGCAGTATGCGGGTGTGATCATCCAAGAGGTCATCTGCCTCCTTGGCATCCTGTCCCTCAGGGTGTGCACGGCCCTGATGCTCAGCACCCCTCGAGGGTGGGCACTGCACACCAGGACCAGGTCTGGGCATGTCCACAGGCGGTGCACTGATGCTGCCCCCTGACACTGTATGCCCAAGACCATTGGCCGACTGCTGATGCTGCCCTTCTGGCTGCCACTCCCCAGGGCTCACTGGTGCCACCGCAGTGGCCGCAACAGTCTCATTGTCCTATATACACATCAGTGTTGCCCCACTGGTGCTGACAGGCACAGGCTGGGACTGTGATGACACGCAGGCCTCCACGGCGGCACCACCCACAGCCATGGCCGTGATGTTACCTGCTGTGTGGCCATCCCGTGGCACACACGTGTCACTGCCCATGGCGTTAGCAACATCATCATCAGTTACGAACCCGGCACCAGCCCGAGTCGCAGCATGCTGGCATCCATGGATGCCGGCATGCTGGGACACGGGCAGGGCCTCTTCCACACCTGTTCCAACAACATCAGTCTGGACAGCCAGGCGGGCCCACTGTCACACTGAGCCATGTATACCTGTGGAGGTGGATGGACCCTCCTCCATCTCCATCTGACTGGCCTCAGTGGACAGGCCCACTACTGCTGACCCATGCAGATGCTCAGGATCTGTAAGGGAAAACAAAGTCGCATTACTGCATGTGACCTACCCTGCCCACCCAATAGACAGACCATGACCTACCATGCAGTGACGGGCTACCACCCATCTGGAAGCCACCACCCGGAACACCCTCAATGGCACAACGCTGCATGCTGCCAGCAACCCTCTCCTTCTGTGGGGTCAGGTGTAGCACCTCCGGCTGTCCCCCACCTGTCACAGCTCGTGCTGCCCTGATGGCAGCCACCTTCTCCTTTATCCTCCTCCTGTCTGTGCCCATCTTCTTCTTGCACTCCTGCACAGAGCGCTGGTGGCTGCCATGCAGGTTCACTGCACGCACCACTTCCTCCCATGCAGCAGCATGGGCCTGTGGTGTTCCCTGCCATCCGCTGAGAAGTGGCTCCTGGTCCAGGTAGGTCTCAAACAGGGCATCCATCTCAGCCTTGGTGAAATTAGGCCTCCTCTTCCTCCTGTTCCCACCACTCTGTTCCTTCTCTCCCACAACTCACTCGGTCATGATGTAGCCTGTGAGAATGAAAGTTGTTATCTGTGACTGTGCAGTCCCATGCATGTCCCAAAATCCACAGTCCACACTCCCAAACAACATGCAACTCACCAATAGACTGCAGTAACCGGCTATGGCCAGTGCAGCCCAATGTCACACTTTTATATTGCAACCCATGCAAATGAGGCGAGGCGCAACTTTAAGTGGATGCAAATCGCACTGTTGCACTTTGTGCAATTGTGTTGAATGTGCTGAGCCAAGGGCGCAGTTCTGTGACATGCGCAGTACACACCTCACTGTGCATGCCTGGGTTGCTGACGCAGGCACCTGCTGCGCTGCTGATGTGCTGTGTGCAGGAGGCAATGCAGAGCACGGCCACCATTGTGCCAGTGGCGCTACAGCGATGTTCACCTATATGGCGATGTGGCACTGGGGCATTGTAGGCGCACTGGGGCAACAGCACGGTAGGCCACTACTGGAGGTAGCACACAGGCACCCAATCATGCTACACACATTGGGTTCCAATGGCACTGTGCCTGTCCGTGTGCCAAAGACCCTTGACCCTGTGCCCGACCTTTGCCCCCTAGGTGCCATGCATCAGGCATGGGTGCACCACTATCGCACTGTTCGGTGACAGCAAGATAGGGAATGGCAGTGCTGTACCACGCAGCATCTGCTCATGGTGGAACCGCACTGCAGAGTGCCATTTTGAACCTACTGAGCAAGAGAGATGGCATGGAGGAGAGCTGCCCAGTGGAGCCAAGTTGAAATGGCAAACCTGGTTGCCATTGTTGAGCCACTTTTTGGCCCACTGTTTGGGGAGGCACCCTTGGACAGGTCTAGGAGCCAGGTGTGGCAGAAGGTGGCCGACGCCCTGGAGGAGGCCACAGGAATGGGGGAATGGCGGAGCAGTGCCACCACAGGTATGGGGACCTGAGGCGGAGGGACCTGGACCTGCTTGCCCGCCTGCGGGCACGTGTCAGGAGGGGCATGGTGCCATGGCCAGGTAGGTGTAATATCCACACACTTTTATCTTCCATATGGGTATCACAGTTGCATGTGTCCAGAACATGGGGGAGGGACTGTCCGGTGTTGGCTGTGGTGGTGTTATCAGGGTGTGGGGTGGGGTGGGTCTGACTGGGTGGGATTGCACACACATGGGGGCAGAGGACTTTGCTACAGGATTGTACTGATGTTCCTCTCTCCATGTTTGCACCTTAGGGCCCAAACAGAGATGGCTGGCGAGGGAGCAGAGGTGCCAGCAGGAAGACAGGACCAATAGGAGGGGCGAAGGTCCACAGCGCCAGAGGGACTGGCCTGATAATGTTGAGTGCCATACCTCCATGATTACTATTGCATGCTGTGTAACAGGGTGGGCAGTGGGGCATGGCCACCATCCATTGACACCACTGCCATGCATGCAACTTGTTACAGTCAGCACTGTCCAGTGGCACTGCATGTCTGGGAGTGTGTCAGTGGTGGTCCATGCGTGCACCGGGTACATGGCTGTGCCACTGCCTTCGCTCCACATAGCCATGTCAATAAACAGCCACAGTAGTGCTGTGCAGGACTTGGCTGGTGGGTGTGTGCAGTGGTCTGCATGGCTGTATGCACCTGGGTGGGCAGGTCTTGTGGATGTGATCACTGTGGGTGGTCATACATGATCACAGAGGCATGTTCCATGGCTGTATGCCATGCATAGTGGGTGGGCTGTATGGGGCTGTGCATTCACACCTATTGACTGTGCTCCCTTGTCCTAGGTGTCCGCCAGCTGTAGGCAATCTGGGAGGCACTGCAGGAAATACTCAACATGGCCAGGGCATCACTGGACATCCTGCGAAGGATTGAGCGGCTGGGTGTCCGGCGGAGACATGGGAGGCGGAGCAGCTGGAGCGGGGAGCGGGGCTCCCACTGACCTTCTATATGCCCCTGATTTCCCCTACCCCCCCTGGACCCATCCTCACACCCCTCTTTTCCTGTCCAATATGTTCACCCCTGCCCCTTACCCACCCCCACCTTGTTTGTGGCCCTCCCCCACACATTTGTACATAGTTGTAAATAGTTTTGTTTGATGTTTTTGATTACAATTCTATTGATATGAATACTGTGGCGGTCTCTGATTTGCAGCGGGCTATAGGTGCTCAGCTGCAGTGGTGTGCATGGCGTCAGGGGTGGTGCAGTCATGGGTATGTGTGTGTGTGTCCGTGGGGAAGTGACTATGGTGTGGGAGTAGCTATCAGTCAGTGTCTGTGATGTGTGTGTTGTTCCCTGTGCACTGGATGACTGTGTGCAGTGGTCCATGGTGCATGCTCTGTGTCCATGACGCACCTGTCAGCACGTCCATGGCCTGTGCAGCTGACACAATTTGCATGTCTGTGACCTGCATGGTCTGCTGGCATGTCAGTGGTGGCTGTCCATGCAGGGCAGCCACTGTAGCCGTCACAATGCTGGGTTGCCTCCTGTCACTGGTGTGGTGCATGTCTGCCTCAGGTGACACTGTGGCCTCCGCGGTTGTTGTCCCATGCTGTGCCTTGTGTGTGTTGCAGGGGATGTGCACCACTGTCTGTGACTTGTACTCCGGGCAAATGATGGTGGCATACAGGTCCACAGTGCCTGCGCAGGGTGGCTGGCACTCCTGTGCCATGGAGGCCTGCTGACTGTGTGTACATGGTTTCCATGGGCCCACGCTGGGGGCTTGGTTGCCCCGCCGCTACTGCGTCCCTGTGTTGTTGTGCCCTTGGGTGTGGGTGTTTGTCCATGCACTGTGTTGCATCCGGTGTGGTGCATGCTTCCATGCACCACTGTGGGTGTCTGCGCTGGCTGTTGTGGCCAGTGCTGGGTCGGGGTGTGTCCTTGGGAGGGTGTGCAAGGTGCTGTATCACTGGTGGTGGGGTCCAGGGCATGCCCTGTCACATGTGGGGTACCTCGTGTGCCGACGCATGGTCGGTCTCTCAGCTGTACCTCGGGGGGGCTGTGCATGGTGGCACTGTGTATGCCATCGTTGCATCGCTGTGTGCTGCCACCCGCTGATGGGTGCTCATGGTGGAGCTGCCTTGCAAGGTTCTGTGGTGCACAGGGTTGCATTGTCACAGTGGGGGTGGTGACATGCATGGGGTATCCTGCAGTGGTGGATGCTGCTCCTGGGCAGGGTGTCTGGGGGTCATGGTGCTGGGTGTCTCTGCATTGGGGGGATGGTGTGGCACAGGTGGTCAGCCCTCCTTGTGTGCTGGTCACAGCTTGCCAGGGGGTGCGATGGGGCACCACGGCCCAGCTGTGGGTTGGTTGCTTGTCTCCATGGGCCAGTGGTTATTCCAGCCCTCCCCCAGTTGTGCAGTGCATGGGGTGTGGGGGGACGATGTCTGTTCTGCTGTGTGTTCCTCTGCCCATCTGTGGCATGGGTGGTGGGCCCCTGCATCCCTTGTTGTGCAGTTGCATTGCTGCCCTGCTGCTGGAGGGCATCCCTGGTTGCGCTATGGCCCCTCTGGACTGCTCAGCTGAACAGCCCTTGTTGCGCTATGGCTCATCAGATATGCTCAGCTTCCCCTCCCTAGTTACGCTATGGTGCAGGTGGTGCAATATTCAGTCGTCGGCTGTAGGTGCATCTTGGCTGGCTCAGTTTTTGAATATTGTGCCTCTTACGCATGGGCGCAATGGACTTGCCCTTGCTCCTGCTATTGCGCACTTTTTGGGCGCAGTTTGAATATCTTGGCCTAGGTATTTAATGTTGTAAGCAAACAATACTTTACGAATTAATGGTGATTTAATGACAAAAATCAAAAGCCATTAAACAACTTGCAAAAGGATCAGAATTAATGAGTTTACCTAATTTAATGGGAATCCAAATAAAAATGTATTTTAATGACTCTAATTGCTAGCAGTAGTATAAGAAATGGAAACTGATGTGTTTTTTAAGATGAGATTTGCACCAGCTTAGCTGCTGCACACATGGCAAGCATGCAGCATGTGAACCTAATGTGATATTCAAATGATGTTACACCAGTTTAACTGCTGCACTCATGTCAAGCATGCAACATGCAAACCTGATTTGCATTTTAGACCTGTTTCGCTTGGGATCACTTTGTGTATGAGAACTGCATGCAAACATTGCACAATTAAGCATGTGGCATGCATTCTGCATGTACACAGCACACCTGTACTTCTGTAAGGAGATGTATTAAAATAGAAAGCTCTATTAGCATAAATGAAGAATATGTTACAAGGGAGGGGAAAGGGTATTGAAGAACTACTGCATGTTTTTATTTTACTTGGTTGCTAGAAGGGTAGGTGTCAGAATGGTTGCTACTGGTCTTGGCTGAAAAGATGGCTGGTTATGGTATTTTATCTATGTTTCCTTAAATTTTATGTAAGAAAAGAAACTCCCAAGGTGAAGTTTTGCATAGTGTGAACTGGCCCACTTTATATTAAACCCCCAGCAGTTAAACCTCCTCATGCAAGCTTCCATCCTGGAACAGCATTGCCCCAGTCAGCTCACCCACTGCATTAACTATGAAATCTCCAATGACTAGTAACTTCTTGCCACTCCACCTAGCTCTTTTTTTCCCTCCCCTTGAAAGGTTGGGCATCCATTTGCTTGGATTACCACCACCAGTCCTAATCCTCTTTTGCCCCTCGCCCCCAACCTGGTCAGACTGATGGTGATTCCTGTTTCTGGTTGTCATTGGTTTTGGTGCTCCCTTATTACCATACCTGCTACTGTCCTTTTACTCATGGATCTACCCCTACTAGTAGAGGTCACTGGTCCTGCCACCCTTTTCACTACTCTGTATGACATTGTCTGCTGCTCTGCTGCCTAGTGCCTACATCGCTAACATCCTCTCCTTGCATCCTCCCAAGTTTCCTGTTCACCTAACTTCACCTCCATGATGCATTTGGGTGTCACTCACATCTGGAAATTGACATTGTGAGCTTGTCACAACCCCATAATGGCCAAATATGAATCCCCATTTTGCTATGGCAGTGCACCATGTGTGCATCTCTCCCAGTGCCATTGAAGTTTCCTTTCACTATCCTCCTCAGAGTCCCCCTAGCTGCCAGTCCTCCTCCTTGTGCTAACATTGTACAGCCAGTTGCCTTTTTAAGAGATTCTACTGTATGTGCTTTTCCAGATCAGTGACCAGCTTGCAGTATATGCATTTGTACCCTCTGCCAGTAAAATGACATACACCAGACAGCCATGGTAGTGCATCAAATGTGCTTCTATCTACCTGGTAAGCAACACAGTTAAAAATAATTTTTATCCACCTCACAAACTCCCACAAGCCCCAAGATCATTTGCCTCATGGCCACCCATTGCTGTGTCCATACACTGTGGGCTCTCACAGTGTTTGATTTTATACAGCAGTGAGGTAGATTAGCCCTGGCTTCAATAACCAGTTTCAGATGGTTGCTTAACCCTTGACTAATTTGTACAACACTTGACAGTATCACTCCAAGACTTTAGTAAATGTTGTTTCTGGGGATGCTATTT
Source organism: Neoceratodus forsteri (assembly GCA_016271365.2). Classification (NCBI taxonomy): domain Eukaryota; kingdom Metazoa; phylum Chordata; order Ceratodontiformes; family Ceratodontidae; genus Neoceratodus; species Neoceratodus forsteri. The sequence continues at coordinate 72,375,767 of CM057456.1, read as the reverse complement.
TTACAAATCACTTTCCCCTAAGTTTGATTTAGACTCCATTCTACTCCAGAGTTAAAAATTCAGTATCTTAGCTTCTGAAGTATATTATCCCTTGCATTCCCCCATGCTGGCCCAATTTATACTGGCCCACCACAAATTACAAACTGCCCCACCACACATTACACTTTCATCTCTTTGCAGCTGGAGAATTTTAAAACTATTTTATAGTATCTCACCATTAACATTACTGTCATGTAAGCAAACAGTCTTATAATTATTATTATTATTAGATGGTGCCAAGACTCAGGATTAAAATGTATGACTATTACAAAGTTGATAAAAATAGACAGAATGGGAAATATCATTACGGCACTTGATGCTGAATATCTTTTTTATTTTAGATTTTTTTTCATTTTGTTTAAAGTAATTTTTCCTTGTCATATTTTTGTTTCTAAAGTTATGCCTGTATAACGTGTGACCAGGAGAGGAGGAAAAAATAAGAAATAAATATTTCCCAATTATTTAAACATATTCTAAGTTTAGAAAAAGCTGCCAGCTATGATTTACTCCGACTTATAGATTCACAGTTGGGAGGAAGGCTGAGAAAATCTGCCTGTCAGTGAATATTTTATTTCATCTACATAGATATAGAAGAAATCAAATCATATAATAAAAGCTAAAACTTGATCTATTCAAGAGCACGCTGCTGTCACCTTTTATTAAGATGACAGGTTTTAAACTGTGTGCCATATCCGTGGTACTAATATATCATGATTTCTGTTTTCTGCATAGCTTAGGGTATTGACGGTATCAAACAGACAGAGATATTTGATCTGGTAACCTGAAGCAGGACACATGGCCATGCCCGGAAGCTCAGAAGTGGTAAATCCAGGGGTAAAATTAGGAAGCACTTCCTCTCTGAGAGGGTAGTGAACCTAGCAAACAGGCTACTTGTGGAGACAGAGGACCTAAAGACATTATAAATCATTAATGTGATTTCAGCTATTATCAGCACACAACGCTACTGTACCTCTTATCCTGTGTACAGTGTGCTCTCATGCAGGTGCATTTGTGAGAATGCTCTACTTCAGCTCCTGGGGGGAGGATGGCACAGTAAAATAAAAAAAAAAAAAAAAGACTATAAATTTCTTATAAATCTCTTGAGCTATTCTTGAGTGATTTGTAATATGTCAATGGGGCCCCTGAGAAGTGCATCTTATGGTATAAGAGTCTCCTCTCATGAGGTTTGGGCAGGCTGAACCACTCAGCTTTGCTCCTCAGTCGTCTCGCCCAAACCTCATGCTGAGAATCTCTTACACCATAAAAGACACCTCTCAGCTATCCTGTTAACTTATAGTATAGGCCTTCCAGGGAAATGTCTGACCAAATCTCTTCCTACCAAGCAAATCAAAGGGTAGTCTGGGTAGAAGAGTGGATGAGGAAACCGCTTTAAATTAGTACTGCACATGCTTTTTACAGCACAATTATTTATTCCTGCTTATAAAACATAGGGATGAGCATAATGGACTTAGAGTACCTTCCAACCTTAAATTATACTGCTATGCACTGAATTTCATCTTTTGTTTAAAAAATTAATGGAAGAAGAAGCATTTGTTGAGCTGCCTTTTTATTCTGATTACTATACTGTATCAATACAAACATTGTAAGTACATTACACATCCTGTGTGCACAGTAATACCTCTGTACTATATCTATGTTGATCTAATTAAGGGATCAATCTATCCGACTAGACTCCTTCTCAAGGACAATCTGCAGAGGGCCTTTTTTTTTTCAGGGGGGGATGAAAAATTCAGCCCAGAAATTCAGGGTATCCATGACATAGGTGACTGCGATTGGGTGCCTACAAAAGCTGGAGTCTCATTTTCATGCCTTCCTGACTTTGTTTCCTCCAGCACGCAGGTTTCCCCCTCCCTGGCCCCCCCTTCTGAGTTCATCCCTGTCCCCCATTATCATTCTCCCATGGTGATGATTACTTAAGAAATGGGGGAGTGCGTGTGATATAGCCCCTCACATAACAACTAAGTTCACATCGCCCCCCCCCCATAGAATGTAAGCACCAGTCGCTCTTCATTGCAGGTGCTGTGGTGCTCATCACTGTTTTCATTTTTGATGATGTGCACTTGTTATCTTTGGTTGGCAGCATTTTGTAGGCGTGATTATCATGGCGAAAATTTCAAGGCTCCCCTCCCAGAGACTGAATGCTCTTTGCTCCTAAGTTAGAGGTCAACATTATTTGTTACATCTCGGTGACAGCCTGATCTGAAGCTACAATTCTATCACAGACAAAGGGTCATTTTCAGTCTCTTGTTCCTCAAATGGTATTTCAAGGGCTAAATCTAGATTACTTTCTGAGCTCAAAAGCAGATGCAAACCCTCCAGTTGTAGTAGACAGACCATATTGTTGTTCACACATTTATTTTGATCCCTAAAATTATCTTTTAACTCCTTTGTTTCCATAGATGCCATATGGCATCGGAACCATCCATTGCTGGATCCGACCCAAAATGGCCACCAGGAGCAAACGAGTTAAGTCTGTTTTGCACAGTAGCTTAAATACATCCACCCTTAGCTGATAAGGGTGTGTTTCACTGGAGGGCATACACAAGAGCCCTTTGATAGTACCATTAACAGTATATCAGTCAGTTGCTGTTTTGAAATGTTTATTATTTGATTGTTTTCCCAGCTGATCTCCTTGGTGCCTGCTGACCCTCACCTCTTCCTCTTCCCATGCCTCATCTTCCTTCTCCTGTGTCATTTACTTTCCTCGTGGGGTGGATGTACTGTTGACTCCATTGCTGCTTCTAAAAAATTAACTTGTTGACTAGGTTCTTTATCAGAATTATCTGAGCGATCTTTATTATCGCTATAATTGTTTTTTTTTTTGTGAAACACAGAAACATAGAATTTGATGTCACATGCAGACAGCTTGGCCCATTCAGTCTGTTCATTCCCCTCGACCTACACTATTACAGAAGACCATGCCCAATCTATAGTTCTTTCTCCTTCCTCACTTCCTTTCCCCTATGATTCCCTTGCATTTATTCCATGCATTCTTGATCCCCACCACTGTTTTCACCCCCACCACCGCTACTGGAAGGCTGTTCCAGGAATCAGCAAATCTTTCTGTGAAGAAGTGCTTCCTCACCTCTTTTAAGTCTACCGCTCTCCAGCGTCATAGCATGGCCCCTTGTGCTTGAGTATCTTGTCTTCTGAAAAAATCTTCTCTCCTGTTCCTTATTTACCACCATGAGGCATTTAAAGGCCTCTATCATATCCCCCTCTCCCTCCTCTGATCCTGGGTGTACACATAGAGGTCCTTTAGTGTCTCCTTGTGTCAACAGTAGGACTTTTGGTGCTGACCATGTACCATTTTAGTTACCTCTTCTGAACCACCTCCACTCTGTCTATATCCTTCTGGAAATGTGGTATCCAAAACTGGATTCAGTACTCCATATGGGGTCTTTCTTGCAATCTATACAGAGGCAAAACCATCTCTGTGTTTCTGCTGGGGATACCCTTCCCTATGCACCCCAGCATCCCACTAGCCATCCTGAATATCTTGTTACACTGCCTGGCCAGTGTTAGGTCATCAGATAATATTACACCCAGATCTCGTTCCTGCTTGGTGGTCCTCAATTCCACTCCACCCATTTTGTTCTCTGCCCCTGGGTTTCTGTGTCCTAAATACATTATTTCGCACTTTTTCACATTGATACCCAACTTCCATACCCTTAACCACTCTTATAGTTTTCTCAGGGCTCTACTTATTCTTTCCACACATACACACACAGACACACACACACAAACACACATGTGTCTACCCTATTGCAGATTTTGGTGTCATCTGCAAAAGATGCAGACCTTCCCTTCCAGTTCCTCTGCAATGTCACTTACAGAGACATTAAAGAGGACTGATCCCAGCACTGATCCCTGAGGCCCCCCATTCATAACCCTTCCTTCCTCAGTGTGAACTCCATTTACTACCACCCTCCGGTCACTCATCCCTTAACCCATTTCTTACCCAGTTTACCACCTTTGGACTCACTCCTAAGCTACACAGCTGGCTTACTAGTCTCCTATGTGGAGCAGTGTTGAAAGCCTTGCTGAAACCTAGGTAGGCCCCATCAACCACTCCATCCTGATCTAAGTCTTTTTCACCCAATCAAAGAAATCTGTTAGATTTATTTGACATGACCTCCCTCCTGTGAAACCATGCTACCTCAGGTTGTGTAACCCACTGGATTCAAGATATTCCACAATTCTTTCCTTCAGCAGTGATTCTATCAGCTTTCTCACCACTGACATCAGACTGACTGGCCCATAATTGCCAGCCTTCTCTCTGCTACCACTTTTGTTTAGTGGGCCTATATCCACACTCCTCCACTCCTCCACAACCATTCCTGTTTCCAGTCAGTTGTTAAGAAACCATTAATGCACAACAGGGTGTGCTGATAATGTGGATTAATGCATACCTTGGGGTGTTGTGAGGCACGAGGCTGCAGTCCGAGTGTCCTCACAGCCACTGGGGTGTGCGTTAATGCACATTATCAGCACACCCTGGAATGTGTTACTGTACATATTACATGGGGTATTATACTGATTAAATGATATGGCACATGTGTTGAAGAGAAACATATGCAAAAACCAAGGCTGACACCTTCTCATGGGTTAGAAGACATGCACTTTAATGAGTGCTCTGCTGCATGATAAAGTAGTGCAATATTCAACAACACAACACAATGATACAGTATGGATGTTTAGGGCAGTATGCATTACTGATCATGCAGCTTTGGAAAACCATGCAGAAGACATGACAAAATGCTTACATTGTTTGGTGCTACTCACCATGCACATTTCAGGAGCACTGCAAACTCCAAAGTGCCACTCGTAAGATGTAGTGCAATACTGTGCCATTCAGGGAAATCCTGTGTGCTTCTGCTACTCTCTCTGTGTCATGCCACCCTGCTTCTGCTACAGTATGTGGTGTCATGCTTTGTTGTCCACCTCAGTGTGCCTATAGCCATGAAACAGACATGTCAGCTTCCAGCCTCAACTCCTGTGCCATGCTGCCCTGCCACTATGACTCGACATGATTACCTCTATTGTGGACAATGTGCATATAATAAGCAATAGCCACGCACACTGCTGCATACCATCGGTGAGCTGCTCATCCGTGTCACATGATGAGCACAACTTACCCATTACCAGCTGCTGCTGTATAGGAACTCTCGGGGATGGCCATGCAGTCAGTGCAAACTCCAAAGTGACACTCCTAAGATGGAGTGTGATAGTGTGCCATTCAGGACAATGCTGTTTGCTTCTGGTACTCTGTCTAAGTTCTGCTGTATGGGAATTCTCAAGGATGGGCATGTAGTCAGTAACAGAAGCACAGCGGGCTGGAAGCACTACACACTTGAAACCTAGGTAGGCCCCGTCCACCTGATGAAAGGCCACTTGGCCACTTAGGGTCAGTGACTGCATGCAAGTTTAGGGCATGGGGCAGACTAGATGAGCCTAGCGGTCCTTATCTGCTGACAGTTTCTATGTATCTATGTATTTACACCTGTGATACTGCTGATAAAGGACATAGCTGGGATAGGTCTGTACACACTGACGTGCGACAAGCACGCTGCACAAAATGAGCTTTTCACTAATTGTGGTGTGCATTCCATAGCAGGTGAGACTGCTGCTCCTGTCCTACCTACCTATCTGCTACATCTCTGTACTTGTCGTGTGGTGTGCACTGCTCACCTCTTCCCTGCACAGTTCTTTCCTGCAGGTCACTGTGTCACTACCCCACGGCTGTTGTGTCACTGTCACCGTTTGACACATATCAGAAAAGTATGCAGCTGTCAGTAATGCACTTCTTCTGTACTGATTTGCAAACTGATGCAGTTCTCAATAATACACTCACTCAGTATAGTATGCAGCCAACAACAGAGAGACAACTACCAGCTACACGTCTGTACTACTCAGCCATTCAAGAGTGCAGCACAGTGCCAGAATTGTTCCACAAGAAGAATGGTGTGCAGGATACCTCTCTCAGGAAACACCTAGCTTCAATTCCAAGCTGACTAGCACCTGTCTATGAGTCAACTACTGCAGCACTGTGTTCAGTGTCTATGCGGTCCGCTGGGTGGGTATATCCCCCAGATTGGTGTTCCCATGCACAAGTCAAGACATAATGTGCCAAGGGTGCTCAGGTGTCTGCTGGTCAGGTGAGTGGGCAAGAGCAAAAGGACAATGCATGGTACATGTCTTGAAAGCTACCTGCCACAACCCAGCACTGCTATCTGCTACAACACATACAACATGGCTCTGGCATCAGGAGGCCATGGCAATGTGCTGCAAGCATGGGAACACTGTATGTAGTTTTTCTCATCACCCATAAACATGTGCCAAAGGTCATGGGTTTGACAGGAGATGGTACTCTGGTATTACCTGCTGGGGCTGATGTTTGCACAGGCTGCTTGGAGGTCCACTGTGCAGTTGGATGGTCACACACAGAATACAGTCAGCAACAGTGTGATGATACTGATGGTATATTAGCTGGGGGCACACTGCAGACCACTGACATCAGTATACAGGACAGATTCATGCTGCTATGGGCTGTCCTGCCAAGGGTGAGACAACTGCCAGGTGTCCGGCAATTTAGAAAGCTACCAATGTGACACACAGGATGCCACAACTGCAGCACAGCATGCACTGTGAGCCACCTGTGTGCCGCATAGCTGTGATTATAAATGGCTGCTCTTCAGTTCCACACACAATGCCTGAAACAAGTCCTGCGTGGCTGCACAATCTGCTAAAGGGATGACTTGATCATCTTGACAGTGCTGATACCGTGCATTATCACACTGTCAGGTGTCCCTGGCTATCCAGTCATGTGGCATATTCAGGTACCCCATGGAATAAGGTGGGATAACGGCACTTCCCAAGCGGTGGAAGCACTTGGCTTTGCCACGTGCTTCAACCTGCCCAAAGCCTGCCATTATCCCACCCTAATCCCCCCATTGTGCCTTATTGCTTAATTGTAATGTACTGCTTCTCATTTCATTCTGAGCATCTTCAACCAATGATACATATATAGTCTACTGCATGTCAGTACATGGGTAAGTAAGAAGAACAAGCAGGTTGCACACTTGCATCTGGTGCTGGAAGATTTGAAGGTTGTGGGTTCTGTCCCCACATCAGGAAATTGGGGTAAAACCTAACAATGACACTGTAGTGCATCATGAGGTGGTGCTTTACTCTAGAGGGGTAAGAAACTTTAACCTTTGCAATCTAAATGGGAATAGATATAAAGTAATTGTTGCTGGCATAAGTACTACAGATGAATGGTATTTTTTTACCTTTTGTAGGAGTTTTTAAGTAGGTTCATGTCAAGTTGCTGTAGAGGCATTATGTATGTTTTGTTCTTTCAGGAATGTCTTTCTTTCATTCAGTGGGAACGTGGGGTGTCAGTCACCATTTAAACTTTGTCATTTGCAGAAATGACATCACTTTAGTAAATAACAGCGTGCCAGCTCTGTTAGTCATCACATCTGCAAAAACATGTGTGAAATCAATGGGTAATGGGGCAAGTCAATTAACTCATTTATATTAAATGGTTGACCCCTATTACCCATGTAAGATTACTGCATCAGTGCTGAAGTAATGCATTTATATCACATGATTTACGGGGTAACCATGTATTAAAGCTGAAGTCAGCTATCTTTTCAATAGCCTACAGCTGATATTAGAGCTTTTCTAATCTCTGATCTTTTGTTTGATTATCCTGCTGTCCTCACATAGCTAAGTACAGTAACAGAGCTCCAACATACACTGCATGCTTTTGAATCTCCCATTGCTGCAACCCAGCTCTGACTTTAGCTTCAGAGGATTCTGGGATTTCTAATTACAGTAAATGCCAGCTTGGGAGTCAACAGAATTAGCCTGATACAGTCTGCTATACTGCATTAAATAGTAAGTAAAACTTTTTTTTTGTACACAAAGTGCAAATTGGGTCCAGATACACAGTTTGGTGTGAGCTTCTTTGTGATAAATGTTCCCCTTAAATTAATAGAATCTTTTCTAGGTTATTTCAGCTTTATTTGTTTTTGGGATGGAGACTTGAAAAATCCTGTGCTGCACTGCTATGACTAATATACTGCACCATTATCAGTTTTTTTTATGGGATAACTAGCTTTGTGTAAAGGAAATAGCAGCTATTCTATTTTACCATATAACACAAGCTGAAGCTTTATAGAAAAAAAGAGGAAAACTATTTCATGTAAAACCAAGTAGTAATTTACTTTAATGTAAAATAAAATAAAATAGGGCTCATTGAATGCTAAGCACTGTGTGTTGTAAAAATGGATTTCAATGCTAACTATAGTAATTGTGGCCTCAAGGACAGATAATTTACAGTTAATCACCAGTTCCTACATTTCAGCATCTGTGTGTTGATTATACTGTGCAGTAGCCATGGATCAAGTGGATTTAAAATGTCTCACCTGTTGTTTCAGCTATGATTATGCTGAGTACAGTATATTTTTGAAGTCTCAATTTTTTTAAGTATACTTCTATAATAGCACACATTCAAATGTAGAAAGCTGTCCTTTGCTGCTCTCATGATGAGAAACTGCAGGTCTTCTTGTGTTTAAAATGCACCACATGCATGACAAGGTATCAATTTAGGCTGCATTTCTTGAGAAACAAGGCCAAATAAACAAAATCCAGTGCAAACTGAGAGGATGTATAATTACAGCATGTTAAAGGTTATATTTGCATGCTGTAGCTCTCCCTTCAGTGTGACTGCACAACTAACTGCCCTTCATCCAAAGTGAGAGCATTTCAAGAGCATAATGTGGCATGGCATCTTCCTAAGAATTAAATTTGAATGCACGCTCTGCTATCATTAGCATATAAATCAATTCTGATAGTTTTAATATAAGCAGTAGAGTGGAGAGCAGAGGAGGAGGGTTGGCATTTTATGTAAAAGAGGGAATTTAGGCCACTGAGATACAAGTACATCAATATAAGAAGGTGCTGGAAATTAATTGGGTCATTCTGGAGACAAGCTCTGGGACCACTATTCATATCTGGTTAGTGTGCAGACCTCCAGCACAAGGACTGAGACAGACGGGGCACTAGGGGAGGCAATTATCATGATAGCAAATAAGAGGAAGTTGCTGCTGATTGTAGACTTAAATCTGCCAATTTTTGAGTGGAACCTTCCAGAGACAGCTTTGAAAAGGAGCAAGGTCACCCTTGACCCTTTACAAAGGTTTTTATCATGCAGCTAGTCAAATACCCTACTTGGTATTATGTAGTGTTAGTTCTGGTGCTGAGAGATAGGGACAAAATTATAGATATCATAGTGGGCAGTCCCCTGGGTACCACTGATCACCATACAGTGCAGTTCAACATGAGGAAAGGAGCAGGTGAGAGCCACACATGGAGGAGCATCCTGGACTTCAGGAGGGCAGATATAAAAATGGGAGACTGCCTCAGAAATTGCTTTGAAGGGGGGGATTGACAGGGACTGAAGCACAATGGTGAAGAATAAGGGAAGTGATAATTAGGGCAACAAACCTCTGAATGAAAGAGGCAAGAAAATGCAAAAGGAAACTTTTCTGGTTCTCCAAAGAAATGACAAGGGTGGTTAAAGAAAAAAGGGTGACATTTAAGAGGTACAAAGAATGCAGAGGGAGGAGGAAAGGAAGGAGCACCAAGCAAGGCAGAAGGAAGCAGGTAAGGTGGTTGGGAGAACAAAGCTGAAAAACCAGAAGAAAGTATTGTGAAAGGGGTAACTAAAGGGGATAAGTCTTTTTTAAGATATGTAAGTTGGATGACAAAAGCAAAGGAAAGAATAATGAGGATTAAAAGGGCAGATGAGGAGACTGTGCAGAAGTGGACAAAGAAAAAGCAGACATCTTAAACAGGTACTTTTTCTCAATTTTCAAAGCAGAAGAAGGAAGGAACAGACCACCAGGGAGAAGGAAGAATGGAGGCAGAGGATGTGGACACACGTCCATTTTCAGAGGAAAGAGTCCTGAAAGAACTCGCAACCTTGAAGGTAGATAAGGCTATGGGACCAAATGGGATACACAAGAGGGTATGAAAAGAGCACAGGGAGGTGCTGGCTGCCCTGCTAATACAATTTTTTAAAAGCTCACTAGAAAGAGGTGTGGTTCTCCAGGACTGTAAAAGGGCTGATATGGTCCCTCTCCATAAGATTCGTAGCAGGGATGAAGTCAACAATTATAGGCCTGTCAGTCTAACTTCAGTGGTGGGGAAATTAATGGGAACCCTACTGAAAAAAAAAGACTTGCTGAGTATCAGAATCAAATGGGCTGTGGAATGACAAGCAGCATGGATTCACAGGGCAAAGGTCATGCCGCATGATCTGAGAGGTTTCTAGGATTTGGTGACCAGAGACATATATTAAGGAGGGCAGTGAACATTGCCTATCTGGACTTCAGCAAGGCTTTTGACACTGTGTCGCAATGGAGGCTTATTAGGAAGGTGACCGTCTTAGAAATGGGGTCCAAAGTGATACACTGAGACTGAAACTGGTTAAAGAGCAGGTATTAACTTTTAACAAATAGACAACTGATTATTTTATTTATTGTATTTTATGTGTTGGCAATTACTTTATAGTGTATAGTGGAATGTTGTTTGTATTCAATTCCATCCCTTTCAAAATGATGTTGTACCACAGTTCAAAGGTCATGGAATGTGATTCTACCATACTGTGGCAGAACAGCATTCTAGAACCTCTAGAAACTGCACAAGTCAGTTCAATTTTGAAAGCAAAAGAACTCACAAACACATATTTCACACAATACTATAAACTGTGAAAAATACAGGATGAGCAACTTTATGCATAACCAGTGTATTCTGCCACAGAGGAGGTTCTGATTCCCTCTGACCTTGAGAGTGTTTTTGAGACAGTATTTGTTTGGGTAGTGAAACAAGTGGATTTTTACCTTTGCTTTGCTTTTCAAAGTGCTAGTAAAAAGAAATGCAGGTGAGGGGGTACAGACAAAGTGGTCAAGCATTAAAGATGCAATACTTGAAGCAACATCCCATTGTGTTAGTGAGAAAAGGAAGTGCAAAAGAAGAAGGAAACCACTTTGGTTCTCAAACACAGTAGCAGAAAAGATCAGAGCCAAAAGGCTGTCCTTCAGGAAATATAAGGGAACACAGCAGGATGAAGATAGAGAGGCATACAAAACTTCCCTAAGGGAAGCAGGGAAGGCAGTAAGGCAGGCAAAGGCCCAAACCTTGGAAACACTAGTACAAACAGTAAAAGAAGGTGACAAGACATTCTATAGATACATTAGTGAATAGAGAAAGTCCAGAGGGGGCATTGCTAAGATCAACGAGGATAAGGGGGTGTGTGAGGAGGAGGACCATGTAAAAGCATCTATCCTAAACAGATATTTCTGCTTAGTATTTACTGAAGAGAAGGTAGGTCAGGGCCCACAGCTCTGCAACATGGACACAGGGAGAGGGAGGTGTGCACTAGTCCCTTCACAAAAGAAAGGGTCCTACAAGAGCTCGATAAGCTCAGGGTGGTCAAGACAATGGGACCTGATGGCATACATCCCAGCGTACTAAAGGAGCTAAGGTTGGAACTGCAGAGCCATTATCAGAACTGTTTAGTGAGTCTCTGAGCACAGGAGCGGTCCCAGAAGACTGGAGAAGGGCTCAAGTGATCCTGCTCCACAAGAGTGGTAGCAGGGAGGAGGCAGGGAACTACAGACCAGTCAGTCTTACCTCAGTAGTGGGCAAGATTATGGAGGCAGTCCTTAAGGAAAGGATAGTGCAACACCTGGAATCCATAGGAGCACAGGATCCAAGACAGCAAGGGTTTACAAAACGAAGGTCCTGTCAGACTAATCTCATAGATTTCTTTGACTGGGTAACCAAAGTGGTGGACCAAGGGAGAGCAGTTGATGTTGCCTACCTTGACTTCAGCAAAGCTTTCGATACTGTTCCACATAGAACATTGATTAATAAGCTGGCTAGGCTCAGGGTGGGTCAGACATTGGTCAACTGGGTGGCAAACTGGTTGATGGGCAGAAAACAGAGAGTGGTGGTAAATGGCATACAGTCAGAAGAGATGCAAGTCACAAGTGGGGTACCTCAGGGATCAGTCCTGGGGCCAGTCCTCTTCAATATCTTCATCAGTGACATTGCAGCTGGACTGGAGGGTAAGGTTTGTCTGTTTGCAGATGACACCAAGATCTGCAACAGAGTAGATGATCCAGATGCGGCGGGCAGAATGAGAAGTGATCTGGATAAACTAGCAAAATGGCCAGAAGAGTGGCAACTGGGGTTTAACACAAAGAAGTGCAAGATCATGCACATAGGGAAGAGAAACCCTGAAGCCACTTATAGGCTGGGAGGGGAGTTGCTGGCAGTCACAAGGGAAGAAAGATAGTTGGGCGTCATCATCACCGATGACCTGAAAGCATCCAGGCAGACCTCTAAAGCAGTAGGTAAGGCCACAGGGATGTTGGGGTGTATTAGTAGGGGTATCTCAAGTCAGAAGACGGAGGTAATAATCCCTCTTTATGAGACACTGGTTAGACCCCAACTGGAGTACTGTATGAAGTACTGGAGGCCACACCTTCACAAGGACATTAACCAAATTGAGGCAGTCCAGAGAAGGGCAACCAAAATGGTGCAGGGACTGCATCAGAAAACACATGAGGACAGATTAACGGAACTCAATATCTATACCCTAGAGCAAAGGAGGGAGAGAGAGGTGATATGGTTCAAACATTCAAACACCTTAAGGGCATTAACAAGGTGAAAGAGTCTAACATGTTTCAGTATAAGAAAAATAGCAGGACAAGAGGACACAGCATGAGATAAGAGTGAGGCTGATTAAGGGGTAATGTGAGGAAGTCCTTTTTCACAGAAAGGGTGGTGGATGCATGGAACGGTCTACCTCAGAAAGTGCTGGATATGAATACAGTGCAGGACTTCCAACCAGCATGGGATAGTCATAAGGGAGCAATGCAGATGAGTATGAATAGATATGCCATTGACAGAGCAAAGGCCCATGGCACATTCATAAGGTAGAAAAAGAAATGGGCAGACTGGAAGGGCCTTGCAGTCCTTATCTGCTGTCAACTTCTATGTTTCTAAAGAATTTAGTGGAATCTTGGTATTGTGCTGTCATAAACTGCCAGCTACTTAAAGAACTGATGACGCATTCAGGTGAACTTTAACAAAACATAACATTTAGACACAGTCCAGCTTGTATTTCCCCTTAATGTTGTATTCTTCCTCCTCATTGTGTATTACTGAGGTCATTTGTATAAACACAGGAGTTTTGCTCCTGAAGAATTCATCTATTGCTGTAGCTGTATCCCTACCATAAGCCGCAGAGCACTTCTTGTGACCTCACAGTTACTTCCATGGCAACAGATTGTGATGTCACAACAGATGATTATGACTAGGAGTAGGGAGTAAGCTATAGAGTCAGATGAACTCAAAATAAACTCTAAGAGACAACATTTATACACATTTCTTTAGTAATAAATTTTAGGGAGGAGAAATATATAAATTATAAATGGAATGCAAGCAGAATTGTACTATGTTTTTTCAAGTTTTCTTTGAGGTGTCAGCAGCTCTTTAAGAGCCCAATGTATTTCGGTGAGAAACTAAATATATTTTTCTGTCTTTTTCAAAAGAAACAGATACTTCTTTTAGTAACAAACATTGACTGTTATATGTTTGCACTACTGTGGTCCATCTGTGTGATTTTATGATTTTTAAAACAATAATTGGCTTCATTTTTTTCTCCCCAAGTAAATTCTGGTTATGAAGAAAGTGTCACCTGTTAAAGTATAACAAAAGATAACAGGTTATCAAAAACTACACATTTCTACTAAACGTATAATATTTGGTAATAGAAAGTGTTATTTCTCAATAAAAATCTGAAAACAGGTATGCAGTTTCACATTGAAAAACACGGCCAGCCTTGATAGTAAAGCTTTTCTGACATCACAATACAAGAATTCCATTGCATTCTTTTTTGCTAGTAGTTGGTGAAAATGTGAATGAAATTATGAAAATGTAATTAAAGAAACAAAAAAAGGCAAGCAGAATGATTACAGATGCATCTAAAGGCTCCAAACCTTCATTATTTAAGATATACATCTTTACTAAGACTGTGGCAATTAAGGTTCAATGCCAAAAAGTGCAAAATCATACACCTAGGGCATTGAATCCCCAGTGCTGAATACAGGATTGGGGAGTTACTGACAGTCACTAGACAGAAAAATAACCTTATATTTATTATAACAGAGGACCCAAAGGTCGCAAGGCAGTGTGCAAAGTTCATAGGCAGGGCTAGTGTGATGCAGAGGTGCATAGGGTGGAACATCTCTTGTAGACAGAGGGGGCGGTGATGCCACTGTATTGCTTGCTGGTATGTCCCACCTGAAACACTGTGCCAAGTGCTGGAAATCACACTGCAGAAAGGACAAAGACATTGTGGAGGAGGTCCAGTGGAAGGAAATTAAAATGATGTGAGGTTTGCAAAGGAAGCCCTGTGAGAAGAGACTGAGGTATCCCAACGTGTACAAAAGTGAGAGAGAAATGTGACATTATTGAAACCTACAAGTACCTCACAAGGGTGAACAGGGTGCAGGTGGGGTGTGTCTTTCATATGAGAATGAACAGCAGACCAAGTTGCATGGGAGGAAGCTGGAGGGAGGAAGTTCAGAAGAGATGTGAAGAAATATTTCTTCACTGAATGAGTGGTCATTGCCTGGAACCTACTACCAGCAAGAGTTTTGGAGGCTAGAATGGTCGTGGAATTCAAGCATGAATGGAATAAACATAGGGGTATTTTTGAACAGGTGCAGGGAAGGGGAACACCAATGGAGACAAATAGGGTATTTGGGTATAGCATGGTCAGGGAACATTTGGACAGGCTTCATGGGACAAACAGTTCTTTTTTGGTGACATATTCTATGTTCATATGAAAGAAAGAAACAATTACATATGAACTAAGATATTCTAGAATGAAAAAAGCAAAGCATCACTTTTTCAAGAGATTTCAAATATACCCCCAGCAAAAAATAACCATTGGCCAACATGATCTATGTACACAAAGAAGTTCTCACATAACGTTTTTTAATATTTTTTTTTAGATTGCAACCCTAAATTTTCAAGATAGTATTTCTTTTTACCATAAACAAGACAGGTGTCATATATCAAATGCCACTTGATATGTGATTTTGTGGAATGACCACAAAAACAGGTTTTGAAAAGGATTTGAAAATAGCACTTGCCATGTTCATTGCAAAGGGTAAAAAAATGACTACGCTGAAAATGTGGGTTCTGATGTAAAACAGTTGCAACATTTTGAGTAAACATAAAGAAATGTCAACACTTGTTCATCATTTTTTTTTTGTTGGTTTTGACCTCCAATTTCCATCATAGTCTTTTTATGAAATATGTCCATAATTGGTCAGCCTGGTGGTGCTGAGGGTTGAGGCGCTGGGCACCACACCTCACACACACCTCACAGCACACCGGTGACCCATGTTCAGGAACGAGCATAGGTTGCCATGGGTCGGCAGGGAGGAGACTGATTGAGCATCTGAAGGACTACTCTCCATCTCCGGGGAGCGGAGGTTTCTAGCGGCTGGTGTCTGCCTGATCCCTAGCGGAAGCTGGGGCTCAACGGCACAGAGCTGCATGCCATGAGGGTGGGACATGGAAGATACTTGACAGGTGTGCGCATGGGAGCATGCATGCACCCAGTCACTGGTGTCATTGCACACCACGAGACCGCATTGGAGAAAAGTGGAAAAGGGCACCCAGTCACTGTGAGCACCCATGCCAGCTCCAGAAGGGGATCACCATGTGGATCCAGAACTTGGTGGGGGAAGTTGACCACCCCCTGCCACCCCACTACGGGGGGTAAGTCATGGGGCAATTAAGGTTATTGCCTTCCTAGGAGACCAGTGTGGGTCAGACGGCAGCCGGAGAAAGGGATGCGAGGATGGATTGACTGACTGGGGGCCCCAGGAGAAACAACACCAATAAAAAAAAAAAAAAGAAATATGTCCATAATGCAAAACATTGAGCAAAGTACACCTGTGCCGGCCAGAATGCAACTCAGTAATTCTGCAGAAAAGCACAACATGCTGTAGTGTACTGCCCAGAACTGTGCATGTCAATGGCAATTAAGCCCTTTTGTCATGCAATATTTTGTGACACATCACATTCTGCAAGTTACTGCATTGCATCGTGGCTGTCTCAGCTGTATATTTTATTATTAATTTAATTGAATTTATTTGAAAATTGGTAACTGCGAAAGGCACAGTGAACTAAGGCTCATTTCCAGGTGTGACCTGGGGTAAGGGTTGCAGGAGTAAACAGTGAAACACTACAGTACATTACACAATGCTGATAAAGTGCAGACACTTCACAGCAAGAATACTTAACTGGTACAAACAGGGAACAAGATAAAGTGCAAAATATGCTGTTCAAGCACAAGGGCAAGTTGCACATTAAGCTTGGGAGGGAACAGTTGTATAGAGGGCAATGAAAAACCTAAAAATACTAAAATCAGTGAGGGTAACTCTTACAGGAAACAGGTAAAGGTGGATGGATTACTGAGGTTCAGCTGATGTCTGAGGTATGGAATGGCAAATGGAATAAGGGAACAGGTTCCCAAGTAATTATATATCTTCATAATGTAAAGCATTGTGGAAAGCATATGTATGTCACCATGAAAGAGTTTAGTCTGGTGTGGAGGGAGACAAGATGGCAGCATAGGAGTGTAGCTCCATCCTGCTTCTGCATAAATTTCTTCAGAATTGCTCCCATTGTGCCCAATAAGGAGAAAATAGGGCTCTAAAGATTCAACAGAATTTCTGTTTTTCAGTCTGTGCTATTTTCGTGAACTGTTATCAGCTCCAATTGTTTTGCTTGAACTGCTGTCATTTTGTCTTTTGGGGACTGTGCCGGTATACCAGTGGAGAAACCGTAGTGGTAAACAGGGAGAATATCTCCGATATAAAAGCAATATTACACTCCTTGGTACAGGATATCCCCAATATAAATGCTTCTGTGGTTCAACTTGAAGACCGAGCAGAGAAGGCAGACACTTGTATAGTGAGAGGAGAGTTGTTTTGCATGTAAGTTGAGTTTTCTACAGACATGTACAGAGATCAGATAGCAGCCTTAGAACATCAAGTACAGGCACTCTCACTAAAAGTGGATGACCTCGAGAACCAAGGTCGAAGAAATAATCTTAGTATAATCGGTCTCCTCGAATGCTCAGAGGGGGATAATATGGAGGAATTCCTGCAGTCCTTTTTTCGCTGATTGCTGAATTATGTCTGGGCCTGTCCTCTGGAGACAGAACAAGTGCACCGCACCTTGGGTCCCTGGCCACAGAGAGGATCTCCCCCGTGCCCCATCTTGGTTTACTTTCTCTGCCTCTCGGTCAAGGAACAAGTGCTGTGACTGGCGAGAGAATGGGATCCTCTTAAATGGCATGGACACTCTGTGCATCTATTCCAGGATTTTTTGAAAGATGTGACAGAGTGGCGGAAAGATTTTGCACCAATTAAGAAACAGCTTACGACCCAAAACATCACATGTATCTTAAAGTATCCAGCAGTGCTTCACGTGTGGTGGGAGAATAATTGGCACCGTTTTGAGTCACCATTTGCTGCTCAGAACTTTTTAAAATCAATCTGTTGTAAGCCTGGGTCGAACTTATCGAATCCTGATTCAAATCAGAATAAGCCAGTGTGGAAGATGATGTCTAATGCTACTGCCCTTAACTCATCTGCTTAAGCTGGAGCTCCAAACCCTGCAGACACTGGACTATTAGGAGCTGGAGGCCCTCACCATGGGGGTGCTTAGGGGATGGCTATACCCTAAGTGGCAAAGGGAGCATAAGAAGGCAGCCTCCTCACCTCAGAATGGTGGTACTGGTTTGAATTACTCTCTGGGGATGGGGTGCAGCTCCATTCTTTCTTGGCCCAGATTTTCTGCCACTCTTGTGGCTCGTTCACCCACTCCCAACCCTAAACATCCCAGGCTCTCTTCAGATTCCTTGGATCTTTCTCCAGATTGAGTTGGGATGGAGCGGGCTGAATATGCAGAGGATGAACTGGTAGAAACTTCTCAAGCTGGATTGCAACAAGATTCTACACTGCATCAGATTGCTGGTTAGAAATGTGATGTTGGCAGTGTGACTACCTTGGAAGACAGTGCGATCGGTGAGAAGACTCCTCTGGAGATTGTATATGTGATGTCCTAACCTTTTTCTTTTCAGGTACTCCTAGTTGGGACTTTTCCCCCTTTTGAGGCTAGGGTATCTGGGGAGTCAAAAATGGGTGCAATTTGTTTTTCCCACAGATTTTTGGTATGGGGCTGCTGTTCTGCTCAGGGAAGAAGGCATTCACTGGGGATTATGTGTATTCAGAGATTTATTGGTATTGGAAGGGAAGAGGGGGTTTTGTGCTATGGTTGGGGTATAGATGTGCTGGAAATTTGGTCGCATCATCTGCCAGTGCCACCTGGGATAGTACCTGTTCTCTCTTTGTAGTTGGAAAGTTTGCTCTTTTTTATGTTATAGATATTTTATTGTTAAATTATCCATTATGACATGGAATGTGCAAGGTCTGAAGATCCCCATAAAATGTAAGAAAGTGTTTACCTACATGAAGTCTTATTTTTCTACAAGAAACCCATTTAATAAAGAGAGATGCTGGTCACTTGGTGCAGGGGTGGGTTGGGCGAGCATATTCTAGTTCTTTTACTTCCAAGAAAAGGGGTGTGTCTATTTTGGTGAAATGGGGATGCACTCTTATCATAGAGAAGTGGGATTCAGATAAGGAGTGGTGATAGGTGTTGGTGCTTGGTAGGGTGGATAATGTATGAGTTTTGCTGGTTAATTTATACACCCCCAATTCTGACTCACCAGAATGTTTCTCCCAGTTGATACAAACCATTATTGAGTGGTATGTTCACCCAGTGGTTTTACTCATGGGGGGGGATTTTAATTCTGTTTTGGACCCGGTGATTGATAGGTTCCCTTTAGATGAAGGGGTTCCTCCTCACCAAAGATCTTGAGGGTGCTGCAGTGCTTTTGAGAGGAATTTAAGCTTGCTGACTGTTGGAGCATTTTGAACCCTACTGTTAAGGATTTTATGTATTGTTCTCCAAGGTTTCAATCTTGCAGTCAGTTGGATTCTCTTTTATGTAGCTCTTTTATTTTATCAGACCTGCTAGAAGTATCTCATAGGTCAACACTTTTATCTGACTATGCATCTGTGTCTCTTATTTGGGAGCCAGGGCAGAATGTTTTGAGAATGCCTTCTGGTGGTTCAGTACAGCTTTATTAAACTCAGGGGAGTTTCAACAATGGCTGGCGAGTGAAACAGATTTATTTTTTCCTTGAACCCCTCCCCAGAAGTTACTTCTTTTATTCTGTGGCATGCTTTCAAATCATTTATTCAGGGTCGAATCATTTCATATGCCTTGTATGTTAACAAAAGGTGTAAGGAGAAGGTGGATGTTCTTACTGGATGTATTCGGCAGCCAGAGGGGCAGATTTATGGGTCACTGCTGGATAAGGATACGAAGGTTCAAGAGCTGGTGGCATGTAAAGATCAGTTGAATAGTATATTTCAGCAGAAGGCCCGATTAGCCCTTTTCTTCCTGAAGCAAGCTTACTGGGAATCTGGGGATAAAGCAGGTAAGATTTTAGCTTACAGATTAAAAGGGCAGGCTATGGAGGCACAGGTTCCATATTTACATGGGGGAGGATGATGGTTTGATTTTGGATGCAAAGTCTATTATGGAACAATTTCAGGAGTTTTATTTGAGATATCAGTCCTTAGTGAATCCATCACTGTAGGATTATGAGGCCTTTTTTTGAGCATATTACAGTTCCAGATTTGTCAGAGGAGTTGTCTTCTCCGTTAGAAGCAGATATCACTTTGCAAGAGGTGCAGCAAGCTATTAAAACTCTGGCATTTGGTAAAGTGCCAGGCTCAGATGGGTTGAGCTTGGACTTTTATCATGTGTTTGAGCCACAACTTTCTCATAGACTTTTAGTGGTGTTTAGGGAAGTAGGGGGACTGGACCCTTACCGAACACTATGAAGGAAGCAATTGTCACCGTCTTGTCAAAACCAGGGAAGGATCACATATCATGTGCCAATTACAGGCTGATTTTGTTGTTGAATATTGACTGCAAAATATTGGCTAAGATTCTTCTGGCTGTATGATTAGAAAAGGTATTGTTCTTATTGGTTAGCAAGTCTCAATCTGGATTTATGAAGGAGAGGCAGGGCAGTGACAACCTACAGGCAGTTATTGATCTGATTCAGGTGGCGGTGCATGGTCCAGACTCTGCAGCTTTGGTTGGGTTAGATGTTGAACGAGCATTTGACACAGTTGAATGGCAGTATTTGCAATTTTTTGTTGGCTAGATTTGGACTGGGCCATACATTTCTGCACTGGATTAATTGTTTGTATGCTGACCCCTGTGCTGGAGTATGTGCTAATGGAGTTGTATCAACATTTTTTCCCCTGTCGAGGGGTATGAGACAGGGGTGCCTGTTAAGTCCATTATTATTTTTGTTGGCTATCGAGCCTTTAAATCTCATGTTGTCACAGAACCCAGATATTGTGGGGATAACAGCAGGGGAGAAATCCTTCTCTACTTTACTATTCATGTATGATCTGCTTCTGAAGGTTAAAACATTGCTACCAAAGGCATGGGAAGTTACAGATTCCTTCAGTGCAATATCTGGCTTACGTATTAACTAAGGGAAGATGTAGATATTGCCTTTGTATAATGCAAACTGTAAATGGGCCTTTGTGGGATCACATGTGCTGAAATGGTCTCCTGGGGGTATGAATTATTTAGGGATGCATGTCTTGGATTAGCTTCCAGACATGTGTTCTAGGAATTTGTCAGATGTTTTGGAGGATATTAAGTTAGACCTTCTGAGATGGAGAAAGCTTACTCTATCTCTTCCAGGAAAGATTGCTACTATTAAAGAGATGGTGCTCCACTGGCTTTTTTACAAGCTATGCAATTTACCTCTGGGCTAACCTGGATAGGGTTGTGGCTGATTTTATTTGGGAGGGGTCTCCCTCTCACTTTAGTAGTAGGATTCTCTGAGCCCCTGGGGTACCGAGGGGGATGGAAGATGCCCTGGTCATGGCCATACCATTTGTGTCATGGGGTAAAACAAACTACAAATTGGTTATCATATTCTCTTTTAGGGTCACCCCTTTGGATGGAGATTGAGCAAGCTTTGCTGGGGGAGATGCCATTAGATGTTCTTTTAAAGAATCCCATGGTAACTTCTTGGGTTGAAACTGCCCCTATGTTTGTTTCACAGCAGGCTTGGGGAAGGTTTTTTAAGTTACTAGGTTGGGATGTTACTTCCTTGGGAAGGTGGGAACAGTTGTGGAGAAATCTTGAGACACAAGTGAGGAATAGTTCTTTATGTTGGGGTTCATGGGTGGCCAGGGGTTTGAAAACATTGGGAGATTTGGTGGACTGAGATTAGGGTTATTTGGTTTCATTTCAGGATTTGTTGTCCAAGGATGATTTGCCATCGAGAGAGCTGTGGAGATAGTTTCAGCTTAGACATGACCTGACAGTTAAGTTTTTCAAAGCTTATTATCTTTCCAGACTGACTTTACAACTTGACTGGGGAGATGGTTCAGTACTCCTAAGGGGCATATTAGTTTCTTGAATAAATAATTGCAGAAAGTGTTTCTACTGAATTGGGACCAACATACAATAAAATGGGCAGTAGATATGCACTGTGAGCTAGATGAGGAGAGGTGGAATAGATGCTGGAATGCTGCATAGAAAGCATCTCCAGATGCTAAACTTCAGCTTACTGTATTCAAAAGAAAGTATTAAGTAGATGGCATCTCACACCGATACAGTTAGATTAGGTCTGTTAGATTCAGATTTATGTTCACTTTGCCACTCTGCAACTTGGTCTATTTTTCATATTTTATGGGATTGTACTGTACTAAAAACTTGGTGGGCCGACATAATTAATTCCTTGGAAGATATTCTGCAAATCCCCATTCTGAAATCCCATGTTTTGGATTTCGGGAGATCCGGTTTATTAGATACTTCCACCCAAAAACATAAAGGGTTTCTTTATATTGCAGCTCTGGAGGCTAAACAACTTTTATTTCTAAACTGGAGATCTACTAAGTTTCCACCCATAATGAGGTAGAAGAAAGCAGTATCCAAAGCAGCATCTTATTAACAGGTGCTGTATGAAAGGCAGAATGCTTTGTCGGGGTTTCTTGTGGTGTGGGGTAAATGGATGGCACGTATGGGTGTTGAGAATGAAGATTTAGTGGGGAGTGCTTCCGATTTTTAAGGGGTTTAGTTTTTGGGGTGGTAGATGATGTGGGGATAGGGATCCACCACCCTGAGTACTTATAGGAGAAATATTCCTTGTTAATTGGTTGTTATTGGAATGTGTTAGACACCTGGCTATGGTTTGTGTAAGTGTTTATTATTATTGTAAAGTTGAATTGTGTTTCCTGCTTTGTATATTATTTTTTGTTTTGTATACTTCAATAAAACTTTTCCATACAAAAAAAAAACATGACAAAGTTTAGACTGGTTCCACTTTAGGTAAAGATGTCACACACTCTGCAAAGAATTGGGGGGGGGGGGCAGAAGAAACAGATACATTATTTTCTCCTACATTGGGTTCATCAATGTGCCCTGCCTTTAACAACCAAGGAGAAGGATGAACCAGTCATATCTGATCTTACTGGTATGGGTCATGGTGGAGCCCAAAAGTAGAAAGTAATCTAAAAGACCCAAAACCTTAGAACAAAAGCACTGAGGCAAGGGCTTCCAGGAAAGGGCATTGACATGAAAGCCAGGTTTCAAGGAAATGTGAAATTACACGTAGCTCCATAGTGTAAAGCAACATGGGAAGTATATGGAACTCTCCATGAAAGAGTTTAGATTGTTTACACTTTAAGCAAGAGTGTATGGTTCCAAATTGCCTCTCAGTCACTCTGCAGAAGCTGAAAATAGAAGACACAGACACATGTTTCATCCTAGACAGTACTCATCTATGTGCCTCATCTGTACCAGCCCAGGGAATGGGCAAGCCAGTCATGAGTTGGTCTTACTGGTTATGGGCATGGTAGAACCTAAAATAGGAAAGTAATCTGAAAGACAAAGAACCTCAGCACTAAAGCACTGAGGCAATGGTTACTCTTAAAGGGCACTGGCAATAAAGACAGGTTTCAAAGAAATGTAAAGCATCACAGGAAGCACAGGGAAATCATCATGAAGGAGTCCGGACTGGTTCTTCTTTAAGGAAGTGTGTATGGTACCAAATGGCCTCTCGCATACTGTGCAAAGGGTGAAAGCAGAATATACAAACACATGCTTCATCCTAGACAGGGCTCATTGTGCTTCATCTATTAACAGCCCAGGGGAAGGATGAAACAGTCATAGTTTGGTCTTACTGGTTTGGGTCATGGTGGAGCCCAAAACAGGAAAGTAATCTAAAAATCAACGAATTTCAACACAAAAGCACAGAGGCAATGGTTACCCAGAAAGGACACTGGCAAGAAACAGGTTTTAAGGAAATGTAAAATCATACATATTCCAGTAATAAAAAGCATGCTGGGAAATATTTGCAGATCACCATGATAGTCTTTTTATTACACCACTTTATGAACATGACGGGAGTCATTTAAGAAATTTCCCCCAAAACATTATTTTGCGTCATTAGAGTGATAAGTCATTTTACCCAGGATTTGAATAATGACACTGGTTATTTTGATTACACGAGGTTAACAAAATGGCAAGGTTGAACATTTGGGGTCAAAATCTGGAAAAATAGCAAAGCTGGGAGTAAACATTGAACAGTTTTAAAGCTTTTTTATAACTTTGTTGTTTTTTGACATTTTGATCCCAAATGCTTAACATAATTTTTTATTCCCCCCTTCTTATGAACAAGACAAGAGGCAGATTGTTAAAGGACAACACAGGGCAGGCACCAAGCCCTGCATCAAACCTGTTTTTTGCCACAGGTGCTCCAAACACCTTTGCCATAACTATAACAGATGATAAGATGCTGGATGCAGCTGTAACACTTCACCTGATTTACAGTGGCTTGAACCAAATATTTGACACCAGCCCTGTAAAATGGGTAACCAGGATTGTCACAACCTAGACTAGGAAAGGTTGGTCTAATTTATGGCAATAGGCACATGGGAGAGAAACTCCCAATTGCAGGTTGGGAGGATGCCGCAGGCTACGTGCACCATATGTTAGGCACATCTGGGGCTTGCGGCATTCGGGAACATTTGAAAATAAAGCCCAGGGTTTTTTTTTAAATCCTGTGACCATCCAAAATGTGATTTCACACAGGTGATGCAAAAACATGTTTTTGAGGGATTTAAAGGTTTACACCTGCCTTGTTCATGAGGAAGTGTAAGGCAAAGGCACTGTTGACAATTTGGGCCAGAAATGCCTAAACATTACACAAAAATGAGTGCAAGTTCAAAACACATAAACAAGCTATTTGTTGGACTGATGTTTTCAGTCATTTTGCAGTTGGGTGCCAGATAGAAAGGAGTTAAACCCATTGCAGGAGGATTGTGTCATAGGCCTTAGAAAAGGTAAGTGAGGTGTGGAGGGTATGGGGTAGTGGGTGCTAAAAGAGGGTCAGGATTTGGGGGATGGAAGGCACTAATGTATGGTTTTCTTCTTTACAGGTGATTAAAAAAAAGAATGAGAGAAGAATGTCTGACAGTTTTCTTTAATGCCACTTCTGACACAAGAGATTGGCATTCCAGGGTTGGCGGTTTGTTTGGATGCACCAGGGATGGGCACTCTGTTGTTGTTGTTTAGAGTGGCAGGGGGGGTATTAACCTGAAGTAAGGAGCTTGCACCCAATTGCCATGGGTATGTCATTGGGAGGGGGATGTTTCTTTGTGTGTGTGTGTGGGGGGGTGTTTACAGGCACCAGGAGTTGGAAATCCTTTAGTGTTGTGTTTTACACATGTAACCCCTACCCAGTCTGCCGTTTCCATCTGACAGCAATACCAGGTGGACTGAGTTCAGGGAGGAATAGGTCACTCAGCATATAGGCTAGGTTTGACTACTGTGCACAGGGGCACCCAAGTAACTCTGAACACAGGAAGCAATAACTGTAATGTCCAATACCAGAAGTGGTATTCTAAAGTGTGGCTTTTATTCACATCCAAACAGAATAAACAAAGCATTGATGGACCCCTATGGGGCTACACTCCTGGTAATGCAGATTTAAAGAGACCAGAACACATCCTCATGACTTTAGCCCTCAGGCTCTACAACACACTGGGCACACAGCCCGGACTTGTACGCTGCTTTGGGTTATGCAGCCCAAACTTGTACACTGCTCTGGGTTTTCTCTGGCTCAGCTCCCTTGCCAGCCACTTGGACACCTTCCATACTTCATGAAAATATTTTCTGGTTGCTCTCTAAACCACCTAAGAGCACCTCGGCTCCATCAGGGAATCTTCCTCTTTAATCCCACGTCTGGGTACTTTCCTCAGGCACTGGCCAAGTATCTGAGGGAAAGCAAAAGGTGTCTCAGAGCAAATCCATAGAGGTGAATTTGGTTACTACTGATGGGGGGGGGTCTCCCACCTCTCGCTTCCACAATTCATACCCCGCCACTTCTCTGGACTGTAAACACCTCATCCTTTAGCACTTTGCTGTGTAGATTCTTGCTAAATGTATTTCACATTCAGTCTACTTGTCTTGCTTCCCATTTGTGCTGGACTTGAACATATTTAAAAATAAGTGGCATTGTCCATTACTCTAGACCCCCCACAGGTTAAACAGTCCAATCCCCACTTTCTTTCTTTCTTTCCACTGTCAACTCAACCCCCCTGGCATATTCCCTCAGGGGCTCTGACTCAAAACAACTCCAAGGCCCTTTCATGTGCACATCAAAGGGCCAATCTGCCTTAAAACAGTGGCTGCCCAAACTCTGGAATGAGCTACCATAGACATTAGGCTCTCCCCTTCCCCAAGGCTCCTCAAAACACTCCTAGATGCCCACTTCTCAGATGCATGCAACTGCAACCTACAGCCTAGACCTGCCCCAAGAGGCATCCAAACGGGTCTTAATTAGAATTAAATTAATAAGCCTAGAATTCCTACTGAATTACTATATTTCTACTGCTCTGTTGTTTCACCCGACAGTCTAGGCCTAACCATGTCAGCAAACTATGCACCCTGATCTGAGGACTAAACTTAGTAATGTCAAAAAACGGTCAACCCAGCCTGTACCTATTCTGAACCTGTTGTAACTCTCCCTGTATATATCCACTCTCATTCTGTTGCTGTACCACTGTATTGTGTTGTACTCTTGGCAGAAGAGTAATAGCTTGGCAGAAGATACCAGGAGAAAGGACTACTGTGTGACTGAACTTCTCTACTGGGACTATATTGCCCTCCTTCCTTCCCCTCCACCCCCCACCCAAAGCTAGTTCTATTTTTATAGGCACAGGATTTGACTGACAACAGGAACTTCCTGTTTAGGGGCAGGAAGTGAGTGATCACAGAACCGCCAAGGACCCACCATCCTAGAAGGGCAAGAGAAGTTCTCCAGCCCCTCTAGCTGCTGGAGGTCTGCCTCTGAACAAGTAAGTGGTCTACTGAGAAATATAGGATATTCTTGTCTCAGAACAGGATAATCAGGAGCTTAAAGGCACACAGGCAGAAAGTAAGGAGAGAGAGAAAAAACAGAGGAAAGAGTAAGGATTGCAAACAGTTAAGGGGCCAGAAATAAGACATGATTGGAGTGGTGCAGTGCAGTGGCTGTGGAGCAGCAGTCTTCCGGGAGATGTTTTGGAGGATGCGGTGTTGTCCCATCTGCAGGCACCTCTCTGGGCTGAGGGAGGAGGTTGCTCATCTCCAGGCTGAGTTGGCCAGGATTTGTGGGACCTCCTCTTCCATCCAGGGACCACCAGTGCCACTGCCGTTGCCTCAGAGGTTGCCAAGAAAGAGGAGCGGTTGGACCACAGTGGGCTCAGGGAGGGTGAGGGTGGTGGAACAGAGGCACATCCTCCAGTTGTACCTCCACAATTACTATGCCATTCTGGCAAAGTGTGGTTCCTCTATGGAGGCACCTACAGTGGAGGCCAAGGAGGATGTTGGGAACCTCCACAAAGGAGACCCACAGGAGGGTGGCAGAGGACCCTGCAGGGAAGGAAACAACCCTGGTGGGGACTCCATTGTTAGGAAGGTAGAACTTGGCAAGAAAGGGAGAGAGAGGTAAGGTGCCTGCCTGGCACCATGGCTTGAGGGACAGGGAGCGAATCTCAGGATTGCTGGAGTAGCTGCACAGGGAGGGAGCTGGATGTCATTGTCCACCTAGGGACAAATGACCTGGCTAAGAAAGGGATTAGAGAAGTGCAGAAAGAGTTTATGGAATTGGGAGGGCCTTGAGTCAAGTAGCACCACTTGACCTTCTCGGAGGTGCTACCCATCTATGGCATAGGAGAGGCTAGGGTATTCCATACCATGGGATTCAACAGTGGTTGAAAACTGGTGTGGAGCTCAGGGATTTGGCTTCATTGGGGACTGGGGGTCCACCTGGAGTGATGCAAGCCTATACTGGCATGATGGGCTGCATCTGTCCGGGAGGGGAACCAGGATCCTAGGTGATAGGTTTAAATGCTTCATTGGCAAGCTTTTAAACTAGCCAAGGGGGGAGGCACTGGAAAGGAGCAGGAAAATCCTAGCCCCCCCAAAAAATCACGGTAGTAAGTGTGGCAAACACCAACATGGAGGTGTCGATAGGGAGAAGAGCAGGGGTAAACAGAGAAAGTGACAAAGGCAAGAAGGACAGGGATGGGGCAAAGGGGTAAGACCATCAGGAAATGGAGAGTAATGAGTACCAATGCCCGTAGTCTGGGCAACAAGCTCCTGAACTGGTGGCCTTAATGGAAGAGGGATGCCTGGATAGCGTAGCAGTCACAGAAACATGGTACACAGAGAACCATGACTGGGATGTTAACATACCAGGGACATAACTTACAGGAGAGACAGGCAGGGGAGAAGAGGGGGAGGAGTAGCTCTCTATGTAAAGGAAGGGATAAAAGCAACTGAACAAAAGAGTAAACAGGGAGGAGAGGAGGCACTGTGGGTCACCTTGGAGACTTGAAAGGGCACCACAATCCGCACAGGGGTTGTGTACAGATCCCCATGTCAGGGGGAAGGAATGGACAAGGATATGATGGAAGGCATTCTTAGAATGGCAGAGAAAGGGGAGATACTGTTGATGGGAGACCTGAATATGCGGATGTTAACTGGAGCACATTTGCTGCAGCCACATCCAAGAGCAGGGCCATTCTTGATGCCCTACAGGTGGCAGGCATTAGACAGCTAGTTTTGGAACCCACTCATGAGGTAGCAATCTTAGACCTCGTACTCTCAAACGGGGGCAGTGAGAGGATCTCAGATCTAGAAGTGGGTTGCCATCTGGGGACAAGTGACCATCAGACAGTGGGTTCACATTAAACTCAGCTACAGAGTCAAGCCATACAAAAGTGAGGGTACTGGACTTTAGGAGGGCTGACTTTGGCATGATGGGAGAGTGCCTCAGAAAAGCACTAGCAAACAGGCTAGAAGGAGGTGTGGAGCAACAATGGGGAATTATCAAAACTGCCATCACAGAGGCAACAAGCCTTTTGTGTGAAGCAAATAAACAAATGAAATGAAAGAAAAAGCCACTATGGTTCTCAAGAGAGGTGGCTGTGAAAGTCAGGAAAAAAGATAGCATTCCGGAAGTATAAGGAAACACAGAAGGAGCAGGACAGAGAGCTGTACCAGTTAAGGCAGAAAGAAGCAGGGAGGAAGTCAGAATAGCAAAGGCCCAAACTGAGGAAAAGATAGCCAACTCAGTTAAGAAGGGATAAAACCTTTATAGGTACATCAGCGGCGAGAAAGACAAAGGAGGGATAGTGAGGCTGAATAGAATGAACGGTGGGTGGGCAGAGGGGACAGTGAAAAGCAGGAATACTGAACGAATATTTCAGCTCAGTATTCATAAAGAGAGGGGAAGTTCCTAATCCAATTAACAGAAGCACTCTTGATAGGGGGTCGATCCCAGTCCTTTCACAGAAGAAAGGGTTCTGCAAGAACTCCAAACTGTAGGGTGGACAAAGCAATGGGTCCTGATGGAATTCACCCCAGAATTCTAAAAGAATTAAGGAAGGAACTAGTGAAACCACTGGCTACTCTTTTAATAAATCATGGGAGGATGGTGTGGTACCGAGGACTGGAGGAAGGCGGATGTGATTCCCTTCACAAAGTGGGACCAAGACAGAGGCAGGAAACTACAGACCTGTCAGTCTGACCTCTGTGGTAGGGAAAGTGATGGAGTCACTTCTGAAGGAAAGATAGTTGAGTACCTAGAGGTCAGTGGAGCACAGGATCCAAGGCAGCATGGGTTCACAGCGGAAGGTCATGTCAGATGAATCTAATAGATTTCTTTGACTGGGTGACCAAAGTAGTAGACCAGGGAGGGCTGTGGACATGGCCTACCTAGACTTTAGCAAGGCATTTAACACAGTCCACACAAGATTATTAGTCAAATTAACCAGCCTGGGAGTGGGTCCCAGGGTGGTAGCCTAGATAAAACATTGGCTGGACAACAGGACACAGAAGGTAATTGTAAATGGAGTCCACTCTGAAGAAAGGGCGGTTACTAGTGGGGTACCGCAGGGTTCAGTATTGGGTCCAGTCCTTTTAATGTCTTCATCAGTGACATTGCAGAGGGACTGGAAGGAAAGTATGCCTTTTGCAGATGACACAAAGATCTGCAATAGGATTGATACAAGGCGGTGTGGAAAGGATGAAAAGGACTTGGCAAGGTTGGAGAAATGGTCAGATGTATGGCGAGTTAGATTCAATGCAAAAAGTGCAAAATAATGCACCTGGGAAACAAGAACCCAGGAGAAGAATACACAATGGGTGGGAGGTAGTAACAACAACAAAACAGGAAAGGGACTTGGGGGTAATCATATCAGATGACCTTAAGGTTAGCAAGCAATGTGAGAAGGCAGTAGGGAGGGCCGGGGGTATACTTGGATGTATAGGGAGAGGCATCAGCAGCAGAAAACAGGAAGTTGTTATCCCTCTGTACAGACAGTTGGTGAAACCCCATCTGGAATACTGTGTCCAGTTCTGGAGACCCCATCTACGCAAGGACATAGACAGGATAGAGGCAGTCCAGAGGAGGGCAACTAAAATGGTGCAGGGTCTGCAAGAGAAGCCGTATGAGGAGAGACTAAAGGAGCTTAATATGTATACCCTTGAGGAAAGAAGGGAGAGGGGACATGATAGAAACTTTCAAGTACCTCAAAGGAATCAACAAAATCCAAGAGGGTAGCATCTTTCAGAAAAAGAGACTTGCAAGAACAAGGGGACACAATTTAAAGATAGAAGGAGGCGGTTCAGGGGCAATGTGAGAGTATTATTTCACAGAGAGGTAGTGGATGCATGGAACAGCCTTCCTGAGGAAGTTGTGGGGTCTAAAACTGTGGGAGAATTCAAGAATGCATGGGACAGACATAAGGCAATTCTTGTGGGGGGCAGGAAGATATAGGCTGTTGGTTAACTAGGATCTGCGGCCTATCCTGTAGGTAGGGAAATGGGCAGACTAGATGGGCCTAGCGGTCCTTATCTGCCGTCAAAGTCTATGTTTCTATGTTTCTATGTTTACTCTGAACCTGTTGTCAAACCACTGTAGTGTTTTGTATTCTGAACCTGTTTGGATCTATGTAACCCCCACTCCAGGTCACATCTGGAAACGAGCGGTCCCCGCTCAGTATGCTTATCTGGTAAATCTCTTAAATAAATAAATACATTTTGTGTTGGCCTTGAATATACTTATAAGTGACTTTGTCCATTACTCTAGACCCCCCACAAAATTAAGCAGTCCAATCCCCACATCTTCCAACTGTACTTGGCTGTCTTTTCCTGACCTCACAGTAACACTCCCTTTAGTTTCCTTCTGTTTCAGGTGAAAACACTTGGCCCTTTTTCAGAGTGAACTCACCCTTTGGTTGCAGGTGCCCCACAGGCATTTCCTCCACAAGGAATCTCTTACAGAGCTTCTGGTGCCTCAGCACAACTCAGACAGGCAGCTTCTTTTCCTTAGCTGGACCCCGGAGGTTTTCCCCTGGAAAACAGGCAGACACGTTCCCCCCATCCTCTCAGGGATGGGGCTCTGAACCATTGAGAGCTATCTTCACCACTTCAATTACCAGTTCCTGTGTTCCTCCTCAGGTGGAAACACACACCTTGAACAAAAGTAGCTCTGGAACAGAGCTTAAAGCTCTGAGATCATGCACACACTCTGCTGCACTACAGTCTCTCTCTAAGTCTGCACACAGACTGGCTTCAAATTCCAAACATTCTACTCTAACCTCCAACTGCAACATTCCAGTGTGGCTTATGCAGCTGTGACAGTTCTAAAATGATGTCATCCCTCAGTCTCAGCTGAGACTGAGAACAGAGTGAGACAGTTTGAAATCCATTTAACTGGAGTTTCACAAGCTGCCTTCCCTGCCTACCACTAGGTCTTACTGGGATTCTAATAAACCCAGGTAACAGGGGGGGTTACACTCACCATGGACCAGGAAAATGACTGTCTGCAGTCATTAATCTCCCGGCTTAGGCCATCTCGCCCCATGTGTTGACTATGGGAAGGTAGTGCTACCTTCTCCCCTACCATGTGCTAGCACAGGCAGGCAACACTAAGGGCCTAGAGGCTTTGGCTGACATATCAGCCTCTACTCTACCTGCTAACTATGAGCACCTAGTGGCTCTGGTAGAACTGTCCACAGCATAGCCCTAATAGATCAGCACTGTGGCCCTATGGCCATTCAGAACCACAGCCTGTCTATCCCCCTAGCCCTCTATGGAACACCTGTCTGCCTCTAACTCAAATTTCCAAAAACAAAACAAACAAGGGACCTCCCTGACCCTGGACACCATGCAACCGTACACCAGGAGCTAATACCATACCTATGCATTACTTCCACACTCCCCCACAACCATACCTGTGGAAAAAAAAGTTACACACAGTAACAACAACAACAACAGTACTTCAAACACTACCCTCTAAAGTACTAGTGAGCGACTCCGATGAGTCCCTCCTTCTCTTCTTGTCTTCTCTTCTGTCTTCTTCAGGAACACCTGCAAGAAAAAGAAAGACAACCTACACTCCTAATCTGCATACACAGTCTATCTAAACCCCTACCATCTAAACACTGGAGAATCCCAAAAATATTTCTTTTTAGAAAAGTAGAAAAAACAGTATAAACATAGAAAACAGTAAGAAACAATGACATTATTTACAATACACCATATTTGGGGGATGGAGTGCCCTAAAAGTCCCTTCTAGTGACCACAGTGCCTGAAGGCAAGTCCATTAAAGACTTTCTCCTGGGCCGGGGCCCGATGAAGCACAGTTCTAGCAGGCCAAAGTCCTGAAGGGGATAGTCTTTGAGGACAGTTCAAACATCTAGAATCTGCTAGTGTAGGGTGTGTACTGCAGTGTCATAAGAATAGAAAAGTCTGGACTTACCAGTCCCTTGTAGATTGAAAATGGCACCAAACCTGGTCCTCAGCCAAAGACTCTCCCTAACAGCATTCTTACGATATAGCTGGGTGGACATCTTCCGGGAATGACAGAGGGCACATCTGGAAACTGCTGAGCTGATGTCATCTCTGGAGATGGAACCTTGGAACAGGAACAAAAAGGAAAACAGCTGGACTGAAGTCATCCAATTGCCAGGTGATGAATCAGGATACAGCTGGGTTAGTGTCCTCTCTGGATCTGAAGTCATCTGATGGGCCAGTCGATGGATTCTGGGAAGCCAGTACACTGTAGAACTGATGAATGTGGGGCACCTAAGTCCTGGACGTCCATACTGGCAGAACAACATAGATACTGCAATGGCTGGAGTGGCAGCACTGCCTACTACTGCTCTGCTTTCCACTTGGTAGGCCTGGGCACATTGACAGGAAGGCCTTTGCATTGTGGCCAATAGCACAGTTGGTCAGGTGCTTGAATTATTACCCCGTCTGGGCGCTCATAATTCATACTGTGAAAGGTTTCATGTCCCTCTCCATCCACAATTCAAACAGTGTCCATTAACAGTGTCCTGACTCTTTTTCACTGGCTGTATTTGTTGTAAAACATTCTGTGCTTGACATGCTTGTTTGCACCAGGATGCACACATTTCATTGCTTCAGCCAAAATCCAGGACTTCCTGTTTTGTTCAATATCTTCCCAGACTCTCTGAGGAAAGGTAGGAAATGACATCCCATATATTTAATTCACCTTCCTACAAACCTGTCTTTTCTCTTTACTAGCTTTGGTAAACCTGAGACCTCTGGCCTGGCTTGGGGGTGGCCAGTCCTGGTTCTGCCAGCTACGCATTCTCAAAGACACAAAAAATGGATCCCTGGCTTCTTCTTGCACAGCCAGGGCAGTGGCATCACCACTCTCTTCCATGCATTCCTCTGAGGCAAGAGCTTGAGGCTGTGTACCAGTTCTTTTTCACAAGGCCACATAGGTTCCCCCTCTTCTTCTTCCTCATTGAGAATCTGTACCCAGGAGTGAGCAGTCGTCCTCACTCCTGAGACTATCCACTCTTCGCTGAGTGCGGAGGTCTAAACCTCCCATTCAAAGGCCTCCCTCATCTCGTCTTCACCTATGAGACTTGGGCTAGGCCCCTCTCTCCATGGGTCTACTGATGCTCTTCCTGAGATTTCTCTCTGTGACTCAGAATCCAAAACATCAGCACATTGTTCTGTCTGTAAATCTGCACCCTCTAGCCTTGTGCCACACTCTTCTGAGGGGCCTTCTCCAACAAGCTCCATCTGGTGCTGTGTGCTGCCAACTGCAGATTCTTGAACTTTTGTCCATGTAGGAGCCAAATGAATCTTGGGCGCTTTAAACAAACCATATTTCTCTAGGCACCCAGAAAAGTGAGGTACCATGAAGATGTCCCTTCCAGCATTTAAGCACATTAAACATACTTGTACTGGATATCCAGAAATTGCCACATGAGGAGGCAGTCATTCTCCGTAGTAACGTCTCTCAATGTCCCTTAACTTGTTAACTTCTACTGCTACCACAGCCCAGGCGTGATCCTGGTAGCGGGCTGGTCCTGAAGCCATGACTGCAGAGAAAAACAAACGCTCACTGTTATTTCAAGTCCCATTTCATTGAAAACTTTCTCTCTCTTTCAAAATGGCTCCTCTGCTGCTGTGTTTACATTACTACCCCACCCTGTAATGGTGGCAGCAGCACTCCTACGCATCAACATTCTGTAATTGGGTCAAGCTACTGCGCATCCAAATTACACACTCTACTGATAACTTTTGCTCAAACTGCACAAACTTGCACTGTTCTTTATTCTAGCACATTTATATGATTTACCATGGACTTTTCACTTGCTGAAGACATTGCTCTAGCTCACAGTCCCTTAAAGTCTCAGTATTTCATAGCACAGGATTGCATGTAACTCTTGCTGCATATCTGATACAACTCACAGTCTCTCTCTCTCTCTCATGGCTTTGAAACTTACACTGATGCTGAACCTATAATTATGCTCACAGTCAATGGCTTAAGAGGCTTTCTTTTGCTGGAAAACTTAACACAGTCCTTGTTTGCTAAGCGACTACACTGCTACAAACAGATTCAGCTGGCTTTTGGCAAAATCACTTAGTTTGAGCAATTATTTCTGTTGGTACTCACTGTTATCAGTAACTGTTTGCTGCAATGGAAAATGGCCTGCAGCCAGTCTTGGAGGCCTCTGGAAAGAAGCGGGTTGGCAATCCTGCCGATTGTCCCTCTAAACACCACACTCATAGTCCAGTCGATAGAGATGCGGGTTGAGCCCAAATTCAGACAGAAAAGTCCGTTTTTTGAACTGTTTACAGTGCTTTCAGTCACCACGACGCTCCTTCTAACAAGCCAGTATGCACACTGTACTCAGTCTCCCTCTCAAATGCTGGGCAGTCACTCTAGAGCTGGCTTGGGGATGGGACTGATTGCAGTCTCACCAATCACTTAACGCCATACAAATGAGCCTCTTTCCTCTCGAGTGCTCTTCTCCTCACGGTGATCGTCGAGCAGGCAAATTTAAACTGCAAAACCACACTTTTTTTTTTCTCAACTGACTCCATGGCGGAGCCCATTTCAACCATTTTTTATGCCCATTAACACAACAAGTCTCTCAGTTCACAAGAAAGCATTTCCAACGTCTAGGGCACAATTTTCCTTTTGCTACCCCCAGTTTTCCACACTTTTTCTTTGTCACAAACACATTTAAAAGCTGGCAAACACTGTAGATTTGATGCAAGATATGGGCATACACTCTCAGACTTTACTGCTCCTTGGTAAACAGTTGGCATTTTAACAGCAGCACATGGACAACAGCACACAGCGGCACATTAGTTAACCTTGCTTCAGCTTGTTGGGCTACCCACTGCCAGATAACCAAAACGCTAGCCCTCTGCCCAAGCGACATTTTTTACATTCCTCCCTAAATTCCAAACCCAAATCCTCAGCGGTGCCTCCATTTTTGTAACCCCCACCTGGTCTGCGGTTTGCATCTGACAGCAATACCAAGTGGGCTGGGTTCGGGGAGGAATAGGTCACTCAGCACATAGGCTAGTTTTGGCTACTCTGCACAGGGACACCCAAGTAACTCTGAACACAGGAAGCAATAACTGTAATGTCCAATACCAGAAGTGGTATTCTAAAGTGTGGCTTTTATTCACATCCAAACAGAATAAACAAAGGATAGATGGACCCCCACGGGGCTACACTCCTTGTGATGCAGATTTATAGAGACCAGAACACATCCTCATGACTTTAGCCCTCAGGCTCTACAACACACTGGGCACACAGCCTGGACTTGTACGCTACTTTGGGTTACACAGCCCAAACTTGTACACTGCTCTGGGTTTTCCCTGACTCAGCTTCCTTGCCAGCCACTTGGACACCTTCCATATTTCATGGAAAAATTTCCTGGTGGGTCTCTAAACCACCTAAGAGCACCTCTGATCCATCAGGGAATCTTCCTTTTTAATCCCATGTCTGGGTACTTTCCTCAGGCACTGGCCAAGTTCCTGAGGGAAAGCAAAAGCTGTCTCAGAGCAAATCCATAGAGGTGAATTTGGTTACTACTGATGGGGGGGTCTCCCACCTCTGGCTCCCACAATTCATACCCAGCCATTTCTCTGGAATGTAAACACCTCATCCTTTAACACTTTGCTGTGTAGATTCTTGCTAAATGTATTTCACATTCAATCTACTTGTCATGCTTCCCATTTGTGCTGGACTTGAACATGCTTAAAAATAAGTGGCATTGTCCATTACTCTAGACCCCACACAGGATAAGCAGACCAATCCCCACATTCTTTCTTTCCATTTTGTGCTGGCCTTGAACATACATATAAGTGACTTTGTCCATTACTCTAAACCCCCCACAAAGTTAAGCAGTCTAATCCCCACATCTTCCAACTGTACTTGGTTGTTTTTTCCTGACCCCACAGTAACAGTCCCTTTAGTTTCCTTTGGTTTCAGATGAAAACACTTGGCCCTTTTTCAGAGCGAACTCATCCTTTGGTTGCAGGTGCCCCACAGGTGTTTCCTCCACAAGGAATCTCTTACAGACCTTCTGGTGCCTCAGCACAACTCAGACAGGCAGCTTCTTTCCCTCAGCCAGACCCAGGGGGTTTGCCTCTGGAAAACAGGCAGACACCTTCCCCCCCATCCCCTCAGGGATGGGGCTATGAACCAATGAGAGCGGTCTCCACCACTTTTATTACCAGTTCCTGTGTTCCTCTTCAGGTGGAAAAACACACCTTGAACAAAAGTAGCTCTGGAACAGAGCTTAAAGCTCTGAGAGCCTGCACACACTCTGCTGCACTACAGTCTCTCTCTAAGTCTGCACACAGACTGGCTTCAAATTCCTCAATGTTCTACTCTAACCTCCAACTACAACATTCCAGTGTGGCTTATGCAGCTATGACAGTTCTAAAATGATGTCATCCCTCAGTCTCAGCTGAGACTGAGAACAGAGTGAGACAGTGTGAAATCCATTTAACTGGAGTTTCACAAGCTGCCTTCCCTGCCTACCATTAGGTCTTACTGGGATTCTAGTAAACCCGGGTAATGGGGGTTACACACAGAAGAGCTGGATTGGACTGGAGGGATTAATACTTATGGTGGGACTGAGCACATGTGGCTGGTTTGTATATCACAACAGCTGGATTGGGCATGAGGGGGATACTGGCAGTAGAAATGAGCATACACCTCTGGTTATTGTATGAGAGCTGTAATGGGTGGAGAGGGAGTATACTAATGGAGAAATTGAGCCCCTGATGGCAATTTTATATAACAGCTGGGTTGGATAACTGGAGGGATACAAGCAGTGGGATTGAGCAACCACTGCTGGTTTTCTATAAAAGTTGGGTCACGTGTGATGGGGGCCATCAGAAAATTGACCACCCACCATAGGTTTCGTGAATGCTAACATAGTGGCCACAGACAGGAAGAAGTTGTCACCATTGTTCAACATCTCCGCTGACCCCAAGACAGCAGGGAAACAAAGTACTGGACAACACCAGTACAGTGGAACAAACTGCATAGGAAACATTGGTGGTAGAATCTACAACTTGCAGAAGGAAATCCTATTTTCCTTTGCATTTTCCAGTGTTCTAATTGGCCAAACACTCCAAATAAAAAATGTGAAGAGTGAGCAAAGAAAAGCAAACACTGGGTAGAATTTTAGAGGAGTTACTTTCTTGCAAAGCAGTGACAGGTGGAAAAAGGGTGGATCCTCAAAATACCTCATGCAGCTCAGACTGACAGCTTAATTTTCACATGCTTTGCAGCCAAACTTAAAGAACAAAATTATACATACCTTAAATCAGTACTGCACATAATTTCAGAACTTAAACTAAATAGAACTGTTTTTGTACTTAAAACCACATATATGTCTCTATTGAATACTTAGTACCAAGTATAGAAAACTACTGAAAATAAGCTGTAAAACAAAGTGGAAAAGAACAGTTTAAATCTTCTTTTCTGTGCATGTAGCATCTTTAAAACATCAGACATAATGAAAATGAACACACACGCACTCACACACAACACACACACATATCTCCCATAGTACTTAACTATTTATTTATTTAGTTTTAGTTTTTGTTAACTGGGTAGGTACACTAGACAGCATAGCTGCCTATTTTCAGGTACAACCTGGGAGATTACAACAAAGGGTACGTAAACAATAGTAGATACAAGAAAACATCATGGGAACAAGTAGAAGTAGAAGTCAGACATAGTACACTTATACAAAATTTTCATCAAATTACAGTACATTTGCAGGAATCTATATGTAGTAACAAAACAGAAAAATAAGTGCAAATAGCTAACAGTCATAAGTCAACAATTAGTGAGTAAGTGCTAGAAGAGAGGAAATGACAGGATTTCCAGGCAGGTTTGAGAGTAGTAGAGGTTGGAGCCAGTAGGCAACTAGGAGGAACCAGTACAGGAGTGGGTGGATAGAGGACAGGAGCAGGGTTCAGAGCTTAGAAGAGCCATATGAAGCTCCTGTTTGAAGCTATGTGGGGAAGGGGAGATTCTTAGACTCAGTGGAAGGGAGTTCCATAGTTTAGGGCCCAGCTAAAGTAAGAATTCTCCCTCATTTTGGTTTTACATCTTGTTGGACAAGAAGGGATTTGTCAGCTGATCTTAGTGGGTAGGCAGAGGTCACAGGTTTGAGCAGTAGAGCCAGTTTGTCAGGTATCTGGGAGGAGATAATATTCTTTATAAAACAGTTGGAAGGTTGAGAGGGTAAACATCCCAGACTGGAGTATAATGTGCATCGGTGAATAAGTCTGAGCAAAGACAAAGCAAAATGGCAAATGCTGTTGTAGCAGCATCCCCCTTTCAGAGGAGCCCTCAAGTAGTTGCCAGAAAAGCTATTAACCCATACGCCAATTTAGGTCTCAGGATCCCCTGTGCAATGGCCATCCTCAACATGGATGTTAGACTATGTCTCACCTTGTATGCCAGTCCAAGTTGAATATTGACAGATTTAATGACTGAGGCAAGATGCAGGTCAAAATCCAAGGTGTGATCAAGGGTTACTCCTAGGTATTTAGAAGAGGTAATTGAGTTAAGGGGAGAGTCATCTAATGCTCTGATACTTAATGGTTGGGTGCAGGACTGAATTTTTGAACCTGAACCAAAGAGCATAGTCACCGTTTTATTTTTATTTAAGACAAACTTGTTTTGCAATACCCTGCTCTGACAGGTATTGAAGTTACTATTGAGATTCAGGTTGATATCTGAAAGGTTTGAGGAGGATGAGTAAAGAACAAGATTGTCTGCATATAGCAGACCTGAGCAAGCACCAGTGAGTGGTGGAATGTCATTTATGAAGACTGTAAACAGGAGAGGACCAAAAATTGAACCAACCCTGGAGCACTCCGATCCAAGTAAGAGCAAGAAGGGACTTAGCATCTCCAATCTGGACAAATTGTTGCCGCTTTAAAAGATAATTTTGGAACCAGGCGGTGACAGAGGGTGAGAAGCCTAGGGATGACAACATTGATAGGAGCAGCGGGTGGTCAACTAAATCAAACACTTTTGTAAGATCAACAAAAGTAGCCCCAGTGAGATAGCCTTTGTCCATAGGAAGTCTGATATCATTTGTTAACTGTATGAGAGCAGTGGATGTACTGTGCCCACGTTGGAAACCATGTTGGTCAGGGGTGAGGAGTTTGAAGGAGTACAGGTAATCCGAGACCTGGGTAGCAACAATTTTCTCCAGTATTTTAGAGAAGGTGGAGAGGATGGCAATAGGGTGGTAGTTATCCAGGTTAGTGGTGTCCCCCTTTTTGTAGACTGATACAACTCGAGCAATCTTCCAGAGGGAATTAACAAATGGATTAAACAAGCCATCATTTATTCCTTTACTGCTAAAAATATTTAAAATATCTGGCAAAATCTGAAAAGCAGCCATACTTTGAATACCCCTATATAACAACAAACAACGTTGAAGGATTCTGTACTTTAGTATATTGGCCTCTTGACGTCATAACTGTCAGTTGTCCTGTTAGTTCATGGCTTTTAATCCCATTAGACCTACCAATGCTTGAGTACTCTTGTATATAATCCTTTACTATCATTAAGAGAAGGCTGTCATGATAGATACCGACAGTATAAAAAAAACACCTGGAGTTGAACAATGTACAGGAGGGGAGTATTTTTCAGAGGAAAAGCTGCATAAGAACAAGGCAACATGCAATGGAACTGGAAGGGGACATTTAAGAAAGTAGTGAGGGAGTACTTCTTCAGTGAAAGAGTAGTGGAGGCCTGAAACAGTCTTCAAGGGGAGCTGGTGACGGTGAAAACAATGGTTTGTTTCAAACATGCATGGGTTGGCACAGCGGATTCAGGTTGAAAAGCAAGTAGGGGTCGGAGATCAAGCAGAGTAAGTTAATAGGGCTATACTTAACAAAAACACAAAAACATGTATTTCCACTATAGCTATGTACAAGTTACAAGTGTAGCTAATCAATAGCTATATATGTGATGCACAAAGAGAATGGAATGAATTGAAATGGCAGAATTCATTTGCTGACAAAAGATGTCAGCATAATGTTGTTTGAGCATAAATTATGCTTGTAAAAACATGAGTGTGCCTTTTTCTTTTCTTTATTTAATTCCTGAACTGAGATTGGTAAGTTTGAATTGTTTCAAACTTCCTGCTCTCTTACCCGTCTACAATAAAAAAATAAAAACCTATGCTATGCTGTTTTTCATCACAAACATGTGCCAAGCTCAATATAAAACATAGCCAAATTAGTCTCAACAGAGGAGATTTTTAAAAATTACTGGTGGTGAATATGTAAGCAATAATACCCAACAGGGTGGGCGGTATTGGGAAATACCAGACCGCCCAGGGGTGTAATGAGGCCTGACGCCACAGGCGGAGGGCCTTATAACCCCTGGAAGGTCTGGTATTTCCCAATACCGCCCACCCTGGAGGGTATTATTGCACTTAGAAAATAGGCACTGTGAAAAAAAAATTTATTAAAAAAATGGTTAGTGAAAAAATAGTTTAAAATACATTTTTTAATAAAATAGTTCATCCACCTGCATTACAGTGATGAAGTTTTATCCTTATTGATACTCTAGTTCTAAAATGAAACGAAAGAAAACAAAAACTAGGCAGTATGCACTAACCATCTCCACAGCAAGAGTTAGTTTGTGGATTTGGATCTCCCTTTTCGACCGTGCATAAAGTGGGTAGATTTTGGAGTTTCGATGTAGTTAAAACAAAAATTTGCAGAAGATTGGTGTCGGGGCTCACCCCATTAATTGTTGCATGTGATCCCCTTTGCTCCAACCTTCACTGTTTTGGTTTAAAATTTACATTAAATAATTCAGCTACTATGGTGGGGAATAAATTTTGTTGCATATCGATCGGGTGCGGAGATGACCTTGAAGAGCAGCGGGAATGGTCTTTGCTTGGTTTGTCTTTTTCTTAAGCATGATCGGGGCGAAGAGATTGATTAGAAGAGCACAGCAGCGGGATCGGGCAAGACGACAAGGAAAAGATTTGGACATGGCAATCCTGCTACAAATGAGGCTTGAATTTGTTATTTTCTTAATGTTGGTACATTTGTCCAGTAAATATGGAGGCATGGCAAGCCAAGAAACCTTGTTATAGTAGCGCCGAATACGCGATTGTGCTGCCAATGTTCATTTTAATAAAATACTATTGCCTTTTTGTTTCTCGCCACTGTGTGGGAACAGCACATGATGACAGTTTACTTTTTTTTTTTTACATGTAACGAGAGATGCCACGCGGGTGGGGGGCTAATCATCAGTCCTTCTGACGCTTGGTAAGCGAGGGAGAGAAATGGTCTGCAGCGGGGTGGCAATAGCACAGTGTCTGACTCCAGCATGATAGGACAGGGTACACTCGGCTGATGAGCTACAGCATGGAAAGTCGAGTGAGCTGGCAGCAAAATGAAAAAAGTTTAAGTGTAAAAGCAGGTACAGATCTGTGTTTTCTTTTTAAGGAGTACAGTTTTACATCTAATGGTACAATATTGCAGAGAATCGGGCCTAATAGTTGTGACAGCACTTCAGAAGTGGGACTTCCAGGAGATGGAGATGTGCTGCTGACTGTTTTCATGATCAGCTAAATCGGCCAGCTTTTCAGGCAGCAGGACTGCTTTTTTTTTAAATTGGTGTTTTGTGTGGCAATTTACTGCAGTTTTCTATCAAATTTAATTGACCATGGCAGTTGATGATTCAAAAGACTAACAGGTAATTTTTTTTTTTGGTGGGGGGGGCTGTCTTTCGTTAAGTGGAGAAACAAACATGGTGGCAATTTTTAAATGAACATTCTGTTGCCACAGTGATTTTGCAAGGTAATCAGGCAACAGAGATGAGGACTAGTTATTTCCTGTTCTCTGTTGCCTGATACCGGACCAGCTGGTTGGTGGGCTTAGCCAATCAGTTTTAAGGATTTTTAGAACCCATTTAATAAGTTAACTGAATTGAGCCATTAGTTTCAAAACTAGTAAGAAAATGATTTCAGAAGTATCTGGGGCAATTAAAATATACTGATATAAAAAGAAATGTCAGAAATGTATTATTACTAAACCACTATGGTGACATTTGAGCCAATTAAGAAATACCAATGCTTTAAAATTAGTTTTTCTTATCTGGAGATGCAGAATGTTTCTAATTCATATCTGGCTGCAATTACAGTATTTGGTTTGCTTACCAGTGCAAGTACTTTATCTAGGTCATGTTAAAGTAGGTCTACAGGATCCACAATGGAGGGCAAGTAGAATGGGATCCAAGATTATAAAAAGGCTCTCAGAAATGCTGCAATCTGTTTGGCTGTTATAATTCCAACAGCCTTACATTAATCCATGTTATACTGTCATGTACAGCCTGATCACCATGGCACATGGATTCTTCCTGTCAGCATTCCATCCTCTAGCACTGCTGAATGTATGGAATGATGCATTCTGATTTTGAACCAGCATTCTTAAACTGTTGGTGGAAGAACTATTTTATTAAAAATTTCCCTCTAAATGAGGAAAACATTCAAAAAGTATACTTTTAACACATTTCTTTTGGAACCATTTTTTATAATAGCAATAAAGCATTCCCAGGAGTTAGCTTAACAGTCAGTTAATCACCCCCTAGGGGCAATATGGCACTCGGCTGCGCCTTGTGCCACATTACACCCTTAGGGGGTGATTATCAGACTGTTAATCTAACTCCTGGTCGTGCCTTATTGCTTAATAGTACTCCTGTACACCCAGAGGTTCGTAGCAGAATATTGAGTACAGGGAACAAGCTAGGGGTTACAAGAGTAAGGGTGGAATGGTTGTAGGAGCAAACATTGCAGGCAAAGGCACAGGAGAGAAAACATAGGAGGCAGATGGGCAGCAGCAGAGATAGAGCAAAGGCAAGTAGAAGGAGGTATGCATTAACACCAGGAGCCTGGGGGGCAAACTTAGTAAACTCCAGTCAATGATGGCACACACTGACATAGACCTTGTGACCATCAGAGAAGTATGGGCCACAGAAAATAAAAAAATGGGAGATGGCAGTCCCTGGACATACATTATACAGGAGAGATCTAAGGTCAGCTGGGGGAGGGGTCACCTTCTATGTCAGGGAGGACATTGAAGTGACTGAAGATAGTGGCATTATAGGTACAGATGGGGAACCAGAGATTATATGGGTGCAATTCACTGTGGCCTTGGGCAGAAAGATAAGATTGGGGTGGTCTGTAGGCCTCTGGGTCAGGGGGAGGAAAGTGACAGAGTACTTGAGTAGAAATACAGAATAGGAGTGGCAAAGGGGGTAGTGGTAGGGGACCTAAGCTTGCCTGACATGATTAGAAGGTCCCTGTGGCCAAGAGCACCAAGAGTCAGTCACTGCTGGATGCATTTCAGAACTGTCTCCTGGTACAACTAGTTAAAGACCCAACAAGTTAGTCAACAGTCCTAGATCTGGTACTTACCAACACAGAACTGGTGGTGCCATGAAACTGGATGAACCATAGGGGAATAGCAACCATGGCTTTGTGTTGTTTGAACTGACCCTAAGGGCTGGTAAGCCAAACTCAAAAAATGAAGTCCTTCACTTTAGAAGAACAGACTTTGTTAAGATGAGGGAACTGGTCAGGTAAAAGTTAGAAGGTGGTGGGGGACATAGGCAGGGTGGAGGAAAAATGGAAAACAATCAAGGGGGCTATCCTTGAGACACTGAAGACATGTGTAAAAGCAGTGACAAAGAAAAATAGATCAAAGAAACTGCTATGGTTTTCACCTAGAGTCAGAGAAGCAGTAG
The DNA here is from genome assembly GCA_016271365.2 of Neoceratodus forsteri. Lineage (NCBI taxonomy): Eukaryota > Metazoa > Chordata > Ceratodontiformes > Ceratodontidae > Neoceratodus > Neoceratodus forsteri. Next base: position 72,331,282 of record CM057456.1, on the reverse strand, counting down.
GGGCCAAAAAGAGGCCTTTTTATAAATACAAGAGCTAAAATGGAGAGGGAGATCAGGTTAGGAATATCTTTGGAAAACCAGGGAGGCAAAGAGGACCATGGTGGGGGGGGGCAGACAAAGAACTGTACATTGCAGATGTGGCGAAGAAAGGGGAAAAACTTTTTTTCTATATACTGTACTAGCAAGAAGCATAAAAAGGGGGGGCATTGCATGATTGGTGGAGGGGGGTAGTCTGATAGAAGAAGACGGGCAGAGGGCCGCAGCTCTGAAAGACCATTTTTGCTCCGACTTCACTATGGAAGAAGGAAGACCCCTGCCTGAGAGTGGCATCAAAGGGGCCACAAAGGAAATCCCAGAAACTAGTCTTACAGTGTTTACTAGGAAAAGAGTCCTGAAGGAACTGACAGACCTCAGGATTGATAAGTTCACATGTCCAGATGGGTTGCATGCAAGGATACTGAGGGAGTTAGCAACCAAACTGGCTCATGCACAGGCTGTGTTGTTTAACAGCTCACTCTGGGATAGTCCTAACGGACTGGAATTTAGTGGATGTCTTACGGATAAATAAGAGGAGGGACAGGGGGCAATCAAAGAATTATAGGCCTGTTAGCCTGACCTCAGTCATGGGGAAGCTAATAGAGTCCCTGATTAAAGATGACCCCATAAAATACCTGGAGCGCAACTGACTCTAGGATGGTAAACAATATATTTTTTTCACAGGAAGATTTTGTCAGACCAACCTGATAGTCTTCTTTGACTGGTTGACAAAGGAGCTAGGCAAGGGCAGTGAGGTAGACTTCTTGTACTTTGACTTTAGGAAGACATTTGATTCAGTACCGCACAAGATGTTGCTTAAGAAAATGGAGGACATGGAGCCAGCAAAAACTCTTGTGAGTTGGGTGGGAAACTGGCTATCAAGTAGGTGACAGAGGGTGGTGGTCACTGGGGTTAAATCAGAAGAGAAGGTGGTAACAAGTGGGGTTCCGTAGGGATCAGTCCTGGAACTGAACCTCTTCAACATGTTCATTAGTAACATCAGAGAAGGAATCCAGGGCAAGCTGTGTCTTTTTGTGGATGACACAAAACTATGTGGGTGAGTAAATTGTGAGAAAGGAATATAGAACATGCAAAACAACCTGCTAAGATAAGAAGGGTGGTCAAAGATCTGGCAGTTAAAATTCAACACAGAAAAGTGCAAGCTAAAGCACCTAGATAAAAAGAACCCCATGACAGAGTACTGGATAGGAGGAGAGAGACTTAGCACTACAAGCATGGAATGGGATCTAGGAGTTACCATCAGTAACTCCCTTAAACAAACTAGTTAGTGCAACAAGGCCTACAGTAAGGCCAACGAGGACTGACAGTAGGAGAAAAGAGGTAGTACTACCCTGCTACAGAGCCCTGATGAGGTCTCACCTGGAGTACTGTACTGTGCCCAGTTCTGGCGTCCTTGCTTCAGAAAAGACACGGATAGAATAGAGATGGTATCCAGTGAACACGGCGACCAATGATTGAGTGACTGCAATAAGGATGACTCAGTCAAGGCGCCTGTGTTCTAGGCTACCTGGCAGGTGAGGGATGGGATACGGGCATAGGCGACTACAGCGACAGAATGCTTGTGTATATACATGTGTTCGGGGGAAGGGACCATGCCACGTGACAGGTGGATGGGAAGGGAGGGTATGTGGGGTGTAGTGCAGTGGCTGGCTGCTAAGCTGGCCATGTGACGTGGTGGGTAGGTTGGCAGGCTGGGGGTGTGAGGGTGCCAGGTTTGGTTCTGGGGCAGGTTTCTTTTTTTGCGTAGGGCTGTTTTTTTTTTTTTTTATTAAATTTTACACACACACACACACACCCTGACATGCACCCCCTAGGAGTTGAGAATCCTTAAGTAGGGGGGTGCAGGGGGCACAGCACCCCAGCATATCCTCGAATCCTGTCGCTGGTTTTGTGGTCGCCATGAGTGTACATCGCCGTTACTTATTTTCTGAGATGTACACTCGCCCAAATGGTGATAGCTGTTTGGCGATCACCTTTCTGACGTAGAACCGCTAGAGACAGTGCAAGGCAGAGTGACCAAAATGATTCAGGAATAGCTGGGTAAATCCTATGAGGAGCACCTCAGGGTACTAAATATGTACTCAATGGAAACCAGAAGAGAAAGGGGCGATACTACTGAGACCTTCAAATTCCTCAAAAGAATTAATAAAGTGAACTGTAGGGAATTATTTTGCCTGAGTACAAACTAAAGGTCATGGGGTCATGAGTCGAAGTTGGCAGGCAGGAGGTTCAGGAGGGACGTGAGGAAGTGTTTCTTTATGGGAAAGATGGTGGATCCCTGGACAAGTCATCCAGCTTAGGTGGTGGGAGCGAGCACAGTAAGTGGGTTCATACAGGCCTGTAATAGAATGAAGGAAATAGTGGGCCTGCGTCAACACATAGAAACATATAATTTGTCAGAAGATAAGGACTGCCTGGCCCATCTAGTCTGCTTGTTTCCCTGCCTACTGTATAAACTCCAGATCCTATTGATCTGCATCCTACCTTCTCCTTCCTACCTCTAGTGTTGCTTTCTGCCTGCCCCATGCATTTTTAAATTTGCCAACCATTTTTGCCCGCACAACCTCCTCCATGAGGCTGTTCCATGCATCCACCACCCTTTCTGTGAAAAAAATATTTTCTCACATTGCCCCTGAGTCTTTCCCCTCTCCAGTCTCATATTGTGACCCCTTGTTCTTGCCCATCTCCTCTTCTGAAAAATACTGCCCACTTGAACTCTATTGATCCCATTGATGTATCTGAATATCTCTATCATATCCCCCCTCTCCCTCCTGTCCTCCAGAGTATACATATTGAGTTCTCTAAGTATCTCTTCATATGTTTTCTGGTGTAGCCCCTGTACCATTTTTGTTGCCTTCTCTGGACTGCCTCCACACTGTTAATGTCCTTTCAGAGATGAGGTCTTCAGAACTGCACGCAGTACTCTAGATGAGGTCTCACCAACTGCCTGTACAGCAGCATCACCACCTCCTGTTTTCTACCTGAGACCTCTCCCTATGCACCCCAGCACCCCACTGGCTTTCCTCACAGCCATCTCACATTATTTGGCTACTTTCAGATCATCTGTTATGACTACCCCTCAAGGTCCCCTTCCATCTTAATTGTCGTTAGTACCTCCCCCCATTGTGTATTCCTCCCCAGGGTTTTTGCTCCCCAAGTGCATAACTTTGCACTTCTTGACATTGAATCTGAGCTACCACACTTTTGAACACTCCTCCAACTTGTCAAAGTCTCTTCTCATTTGCTCCCCCCCCCCCGAAGTGTCAACCCTATTGCAGATCTTGATGTAATCTGCGAAGAGGCATACTTTTCCTTCAAGTCCCTCCACAATGTCACTTATAAAGACATTAAAGTTGACTGGCCCCAACACTGAACCCTGTGGTACCCCATTGGTTACCCCCCCCTTTCTTCAGATTAAACTCTGTTTACCACTACCCTCTGTGTCCTGTTGCTAAGCCAATTACTGACCCAGTTTACCACCTTGGGACCCACTGCCAGACTGCCCAATTTGTTAACTAACCTCTTGTGTGGGACTGTTTCCAGTGCCTTACTAAACTCTAGATAGGCCATGTCGACTGCCCCTGTCTGATCTACTACCCTGGGCACCCAGTCAAAGAAATCTGTCAGATTAATTTGACAAGACTTTCTTGTTATAAATCTATGTTGCCTTGGGTCTTGTGTTCCACTGGCTTCTAGATATTCTACAGTCCTTTCCTTTAACAGTGATTCCACCATCTTTCCAACTACTGAGGTCAAACTGATTGGTCTATAGTTTCCCACCCGTACCTCGCTCCCACTTTTGTGAAGGGGTATCACTTTAACCCTCCTCCAGTCCTGCGGCACTACTCCCTTCTCCAACGATTTGTTGAATAGGGCTGTCAGTGGTGTCAGTAGCACCTTTCAGCGTACTTTTAAGATTCTGGGATGTATCCTGTCCTCTGTCCCCATTGCCTTGTCCACCTTCAATTTCAAGAGTTTGTTTGGTATCCTCTCTTCTGTGAATGGAATTGTGTCCACCACTCTTCCCTGTGTGTATCTACTGGCTAATTTTGGTCCCCCCTTCTTTTGTGAATACTGAGTAACAGTACTCATTCAGTATCTCAGTCTTTTCCAGGTCCCCCTCTATCCACTCCCTCCCCCTTTTACTTAACTGCACTGTCCCTCTCTTGGCCTTTCTTCTTTCCCTTATGTACCAGAAGAAGGTTTTGTCCCCCTCCTTCACTGTCTGGGCTAACCTTTCCTCTGTTTGTGCCTTTGTACTTCTGACTGCTTTACTGCTCTGCTTTGTCTGATACATTTCCTTGTCTTCCTCCCTTTGCGTTTCCTTGTACTTTCTGAGTGCCAGTTTTTATTTCTCTAACCTTCTCTGCCACTTCTTTGTAAACCATAATGGTTTTCTTTTTCTTCTGGTTTTGTTCACTAGCTTCACACAAAGGCTTGTTGCCTCTGTCATGGCTCTCTTGAGGTTCTCCAACTGTAGCTCTACTCCACCTCCCTGACCATTTGCCAGTGATTTCTTGACACAACCAGAGAATAAAATTAGAATAAGGTCCAGGAGTGTTAGTACCCTGGGTGGAACATTAGGTTCCAGGAATGATCCCAAGGATTTAGGAAACCTGGGCAGACTTGGTGACCATTGCTCTTTTTCTGCCATCACTGTCTATGTGCCTGTTAGATCTCTAGCTTTAGAACATTAACATCATCTTACCACACATATGCTCTATCTTTTGCCAATAGAATTAGCATTTTGATCTTCTGTTAGTCGGTGTTTGTTCACTGTAATGATGTGTTAATTATTTCTGCTACTAGGTGGCTTCTAAATGAGGGCAGCTTCTGATTGATGAAAAATTATATTCCAAGTGATCACACTGTGAAGATGTAAACATGATAGACAAGGAGATGGGGTAGTTAGAGCAGAATATACACAGGGGAAATTGTAAGATAAAATATTTTGGAGCTGCAATACTTCATCTTTTTTTGTTTTGTGCTAGTATTCTTGGAAGTCTGAGAAGACAATAAGAGCAGCAGCACTTCTGTATAGAAAAAGCTGTGAACTTCCTTGTTTGGCCAGAAGTTGCTTTTAATGTACAAATTCAGGAAAGTGATTTACAGAACTTATGCACCCCAACACAGAGATGCCATTAAGCACCACACACCTCTGACCAGTGTTGCATGGTTGGTTACTTTCTTCAAGGTAGGCTTGAACCAGTCAGGGGACCTTTTCCTTGTTTTGATCCTCCTAAGTAGAGCATGTTTATTTTTCAGTCCCACTAGTAGGTTTTGGAAAATATTGAAAGCCTCAGTAACAGAGGAGGTCAGATAGAAATCTGCAAATTGATGTTACCAAGGTCTGTTAGGAAGGCTGAAGTAGACAGCCTGTTATGGGACCGGCAGAGGCACAGTGATCGCTGAAGGCACTGTGAAAAACTTCTGTATGGGTGATGTTGTGAGGCTTACTGACGAGCATAAGATCCAGTAAGGTACTGTGGCTGTGTTTTTTCTTGTTTGGTCAGGTGTTCTCTGGAGTCATCTGGGTTAATCCGTGTACATCGCAGAACTCTTTAATCTTGTTAGCGCAGGCATCATTCCAGTTCAGATTGAAATCTCCCAATATTATGTTTTCTAGGTTCACCTTATCCAGTATAGAGTGTAGGTGTTCTATAGTGCCAAGCGTCACAGAGTGTGGCCTATAACAGACAGATATTAAGAGGGTTACTTCAGGTGAAATGGTTAATTTAAGGGCAAGACATTCAAATTCCTTAAGTAGGGAGATCCGAACAATGTCTGAGACATGGTATTTGATCTTGGCATAGATAGTGACTCCACCTCCCCTAGTGGGTCTGTCACATCTGAACAGGTTATATCCATGTATATTGATCATTTTGTCAGGGATATGGCTCGAGAACCATGTCTCCGAAATCATAACTACATCAAGTACTATGTATAATACCCAAGCCTGGACTAAGTAAAATTGTTTTGGTAAGCTGCAGACATTCATGTGCAGGAAACTAAGACCCTTAACTTGCAAGAGATCTGATGGGGCTCCAAGCAGGAGGGGTGAGCCAGGGCTAAGTTCAGCATTCCCTGAGTAGAGTAGGAGAAGTACTAGCAACTTCCTAAGACAGTTTATAATTGTTTTTAAGGTGGGTTTGTTTTGATGTTTGGTACTTGAAGCTTTGTGGGAAGTGTTGCTACAGACAGTGAGGTGGTGGCAGAGAGACAGGGCATAGAGCGCCACTCTAACTGTAAGTAGGAGGAATGGTATGTGAATGTAGACAGAAGGTCTGAGCTTGGGAATGAAAGAGGAGTGCAGGAAGGAGTCAGTGCTCCTTGTGTGGGTAGAAGATTTTGCAAAAATGATCTTTGGCAAAGCATACTGCCTAGGTGGGTCCTGTTGGGGAAGATCACCCTTTTTTCCTTTAAAGCTGTTATTTAGAAGCAGGATCAATCCATAATTGATACTGGCTGTTAATGCAGCCATCAGACTGGGAGACTACATACAGCAAGGGCACAGACTGTAAAGGAGCTGCCAAGACAGTGGTGCAGAAACCCTTTAAGGAATGATTACCAAGACAGAGGAGTAGAGTCCCTTTAAGGAGGGAGCAGCCAGAGATGTGGCCCAGTGTGAAGGGGTGGGGGAGTAGCAGGCTCCCCAGTAAGAGTATTTAATAAAGGTAGGAGGATGGGGGGAAAATTGCAATTAGTAGCAGCTAGAAAAGCTAAAAATGGCAAGAGATTTTTTTTTTCTAAAGTCAGCAAAATCAGCTTGTCTAGCATTGCCACTGAACAACAGATGTAAAAAGTCTAAAATGCTAGCTCAGTCCTGCACACCCAGCAAGTCACAATTAGGCTGGTGAAATAGTTGAGGTAGTCAATTGGGTCCGGGAAGCAGTCAGGGAAGAGCCCAATCACAAACGTGGCTTTTAACCTGTGGATGGTCCATGGCTAGGAAGGGAAAATATCTTGTACCTGAAGCTCTGCTGATTGACTGTGTGTGGACCCATGGCCAGCAGCAATTCTCTGGGACCGCGGAGCTTAAGAGCCCTCTGAGGGCTGAATCTTCAGGAGAAAGCGAGAGGGACTCCAATTAATATAATAGGGGCAGGCACACAGAATTGTATTGCTGCAATGTCAGAACTGAAGCAAACTGTAGCAAAGCAGTGAATATGTCTACAGGGAATTGGCCAAAGCTGAATAAAGTACCAGAAAATATGTGTGACATGTATTGACTAGTGCTGTGTAAAAGCTGAAGTTGGGCAACGTTACAATTCCACTTCTGAGAAATGTAAAACCTATATGACATTTTCACAAAATTTCACCAAAGTTTAATTTTCAGTTTCTTCCATTTACTTTTAAATCCTCTCATCTGGCCATTATCACATATTATTTATTTATTTTGTTTATTTTAAACGTTTCACCTGGAAAGACATACTGAGCTGAATAACAGCTTGTTTCCGGATGCATCCTGGGGGAAGGGGAAACGGGAGACAATAATAGAACATTACAGGACAGAATATGCAATAAACAGTACATACAGAGAGAGGCAATAACAGAGCATTACAGTTAAGTATGCACAATAACAGAACATATACAGGACAGTATTTACATAATGGTTACAGTATACATAAAAAGTCAACACAGTGCTGTGTAATAATATGAGGAAAGCAATGGGAACTTGAGAGAGATGAGGCTGAAAATTGTGGAAGAGCATTCAAGGAACTATTCATGGGAAGTGAGGCAGTGGTAGAGTATATGGAGGAGAAGAATGTGGAAGTTAGAAAGGAGGGGGAGTAGGAAAGTAGTGGAGCAGCAGTGGAGACTTAGGTGCAGTTGCAGGAGGGAGCAGTGAAGCCATGGAGAAGAGAGGAGAGGGAATGAAGGGAAGTGGCAGAGCTGATGCAAAGTGGGATGGTATTCAAGAGCTCAGGGAGGCAGGAGGAGAAAGCAGCCTGGTTGGATGAAGATGACCTTGGGGGATTGCAAAGGAGCAAATGTCAGAGCTATGGAGTGAGTAAGAGGAAGGAGGAGGGGATGATAGTAAAGAGAAGAGGTAAGAGGGAAGAGAACTAAACCAGTACTTGACAATAACTTAAAGAAGTCCAAAAGAGATTTACAAAGGTTGTACATGGGTTAGGTGAAAAACATGAATACAGATTAACTAAACTGAAGCTTATGCCCTTGGAACTGAGAAGGCACCGGGGTGACCTATTATTTCTATAGGACATAAGTAATGACACATATTTATTTAAAAACTTGGCAACATTTTTAAACAAGGTGCAGTTGCAACTAGATGCCATCCACTTTAATTGAGTGTCCCAAGGTTTAATACCATTAGAAGAAAGTTGTTCTTTACAAAGAGAGTTATAAGTACTTGGAATGCTGTTCCACTTTATGTAATCTTCAGTAAAAGTAAACAGAATTTCAAATTTAATCTGGAAAACTGGCTTTTAGTAAACACTGGATTAAGCACTTAAGGGCCCTCTGATAGTAGCAATTTATGTACAAACTGCATTTAGTTCCTGACTCCTACCATAGTATGAACCATTGTAATAAAAGATGAGTAATGTGCAAGGCATCCGGATTCAAGGAAGGGGACAGAGTGAGGTGTAAAGAGAGCATTGGTGAGACCAAGGTAGATGGTCAAGAGCAAACTGACAGAAGGAATGTAGTACATTTGAAGTCTTATAACAAGTGGGTATGTTTGCCAAGCTTCAGATCTCTAGCTTCATAGGGTTTTTCATTAATAACAGCCAAACATTCACCAAATGTTGTAAGTACTGTAAGTCAACTGTTAGATTTTAAACACATGTAATTATAAAATTAAGTAGTACTGTATCAGATATTTTGTTTGATTTATAGACTGTAAAGGGAAGTCTGTGTGTGTCCACTTTCTAATCTATTGTTTCAAGAATGGTTAAGGTATTAGCAGCCAACAAAAGCAAAATAACATTAGTCCTTAAACTCACTTTTTATGAGTTTTTCATAAAATTGTAAAATTTTATGTTAATTGTTGAGGAAGTCATATACAAACATTTTGTCTATTCATATACCTGACATGCCATAAAGGAGAAAGGAAAAGGTGGGGTGGAGTGGTTATAAAGTAGCATTCATGGCAGATTCCATTATAAAGGTAGTCAGAGGGTTGGAATAGCATTGTAACACCATGATTCTGGTGCTGGTATGGTGATTTGCCTGCCAGTAATACAGTTTAAATTACTTCCATTCATAGTCAAGCACTGTAGCTTGAGGGGACCTGACTATTGTCTGCATTTCCATAAATGACATAGGGAAAACAAGTCTTGACACATGGAGCCTCCTAGCTGCAGCTAGGGCTGGAAGCAGGGCTATCGTAATCTCCCTGTAGGGGGTGTTTTTCAGACAATTAGTCAGAGATCCACTCAATATGGGACAATACTAGACCCGGTGCTCATAAACAGGTACAGTATTGCAGACATCAAGGTGGGAATCCATCTGTGGACCAGCAGTCACTGCACAGTGTGGTTTCACATAAGGACAGCAGCAGAGACAACCCACACATGGATGAGGGTCTTGGACTTCAGGGGGGCAGATTTTTAAAAGAAAAATGGGTGAATGCCTCAGATATGACCTAGCAGCTGATGGAGATTGCCTGGGTTGGGTAAAGAAACAGTGGGTCATATTGAGGGATGACATAAAGAAGGAAAAGCACTTCTGGGCAAAAGAAATGAGTAGAAATAGGAGGAAAAAGAGACCACTATGGTTCTCAAGTGAAGTGGTAAAAGCTAAAAGGGTGACACTTAGATGATACAAGGAGACACAGGGAAGAGGATAGAGAGTTGTACCAGGAAAACAAAGTGAAGTAGAGAAGGGGATGAGGGATGCAAAGGTACAAATAGAGGAAAAGCTAACAAAGAGGCAACTGAAGGGGCCAAGACCACTTTTAGATACATACACGAAAAGAATGAGACCATTGGAGGGATTGTGTGATTAAGATCTAAACTCTCAATGCATCTCACAATTCAAAAATGGCCTAAGGCAACACCTTCTTACTAGGGCAGTTTGTGACTGCCACTAGGATTCTAACACCCATAATGCCCACTCACCCACACACTCCTTCCCCTTCATTTTACCCCCACTCTTCCCCTTGCCCTATCCCTCTGTTTTCCTCTCCCCCATATCTTTTACCCCACTGGAGCAACCTTATAACCAACATAGCACCACTACCTCCCAACCTCCTAGACAAAGCCACTTCTTTTGGATGCCCACTCTGTCCCCACCCCAGTCTCCCTTCCCCCTCACTTTGATTCCTGCTCGGACTCTCACACTAGGTGTCACACCTCTTTATCTCCTTTGATACATACAAACACTTCCCTTTACCTTAGATAAATGCTCTTGACGCTGTACTAACACCATTGGTACTATGAATGGTATTGTAACCTTATTCTATACTAGCTACCTACTATTTGAGTATTGTATATAAACTGTTTGTTATTGTTGTCATTGTCACTGTTTGACATGGAACTTTTTTAAAAGAGCTCTGAGCTCAAAGGTAAGATCTGAACCCCTAAATAAAAAAAAAAATAAGATAGGCAGAGAAGACTGTGCAGAGGAGGATCAAGGAAAAGCATATATCCTAAACGCATACTTCTGCTCAGAGCATCACAGTAAAAGATAGTGATGTTGCAGTTTTAATTTGCAGGTGAAATTAAGGTGAAGTAGCCAAATTCACTTCCATGGATCATTTTGTGAAGTTTTTCTAATTAACAGGAAATTCATCATTGGTAACCTTGCCTTAAAACTTTGCCTTTAACTTGTCCTTGGGGTACACAAAGATGAAATTGGTTAAACTTACCTCCACCAATAACTCCTTTTGGCTTTTTTAGACATAACTTTGTCTGAAACATGGTTTAGTTGTAGTCCAAGAGGAAGTGCACATTTGATGCATTTTTGATGATCAACAGACTTTAATTGTGGATAGGTAATTGTGGATTTGGCACCACGGTCAAGTTGGGGGTTATTTTGGGTGTTGTGCAGAACACATGGATTTTTCCAGTGGTATTATATGTTACCATTTAGTACACATTGAGATCTTTGTTTGGATGTATGGAGTGTCCCTTAACTCTAAAGACAGGTGGAGTTCTGGCTTGTTAAAGTGGTAGTGTCATCCTATAGAACATTAGGTTAGGGTTAGGGTTTATTTTAATTCTTTTTTTTCTTTCTTCTTTTTCATTGTACTATCTCCTCACTACCTTCTCTCTCTCTCTCTCTCTCTCTCTCTCTCTCTCCCATACTCAACTGCTGATCTCTCATGTTGGCTTACGGCTCAGTCTTAGCCGTTACTACTCCATCTCCCTAACTGCTGCATACCCTGTCCTTGCTGTTTCTACCCACTCTCAGCTCTCTTTCACTACCTCTCCTGTCTTTCCTGCTTCACTCTGGACATGTGCCCCCTCCCCTATCTAGTCCTTCCCCTCATCTCCCTCTTTGCCTTTCCTCCCCTTTTCTCTCTTCTGGGCCCATGCCACCCCTGCCCGTTACCTACAATCTACCATGTCACTACCAGCTGCACCCTGGGTACACTTCACCATTTGCACAATCCTACACATGCACCGCCACTCAACAATACCTGGCAGCTTCATAACAGCACCTTGGTCTATCTCTATGCCAACCTATCCCTACTGTACCACACTGCATACCATCGGGGCTGCCGTATGGAATCCACCTTCTGCCCATACAATAAAAAGAAACACAAGTCTATATCACTGCTCATTGAAGCTTCTCCTACTTCTCCTACTGATATCAGGAAATGTCCACCAGAACCCTGGCCCTATCTGTCCCAGCCACTTGAAAAAAGGCAGGAACTCTTACCATCACAACCCTTAATATCTGCAGCCTACTGCCAAAGATTGATGTACTACAAGCCTTCACCAGCCAACATAATCTGGACATCTTGCAACTGTTGAAACATGGCTGATACCTAAAGTTCCAGATCTGGCAATCACCCTACAGGGCTACAATATTTTCAGACTGGACCGTATCTCCAAAAGGGGAGGAGGCTGCACTATCTACATTAAGGATACTCTCTTGGGACACCCTTTTGTCAACTCCCATGACTGGCTCCTCTGCCCAGCTCCTACCCATAAAAATCCTACTTGGTCCCACTCAAAAAGCTCTTGCCATCGTAGCTGTTTATATTCCACCTCAGAAACAAGATTCTGGCATCAAAGAAGTATTTAACTTCATCAGCTCACAACCCCCTGGCTCTGAACTCATCCTTCTTGGTGACTTTAATATTAATTGGCTCGCATCTGACGTCTGCACTCATAAGGATGCCATTGCAGCTGCCAACCTCTCACAACTGGTTACTTCACCAACTAGGATTAATTACAAAACTGACACCAGCACCCTGCTGGACTGGGTTCTCACCAATCACCCTTTCAGGATCTCCAGCCCCTCCATTCTCCCAGACTCTCTCAGTGACCACTCCCCAATTTTATGTGAATGGTCCAATAAATTTCAAAAACCACCCCCATTAATTATAACCATCAGAGTCCTCCCACGTGGGAAACTTACCCTTCTCAAACAGCACCTATCCCTTTAAGACCAGTTACCTATTTACACTGCATTAGATGTTAACATAGCCCTCTATTACTTCATTACCACCTTCAACAAGGCCTTTGACCTCTTTGCTCCTGCTAGAAAATGGAAAACAAAAGCCCTCTGTAACCCTTGGGTAACTACGGAGCTCCTCTCACAGCTGAAATCCAGGGACCATCTATGGGCAGTGACTAAAGCCACAGGTAAACAATCTGACATCCCAAAATACAAACATGCCTGGAATGCCTGCACCAAATCCATTCGTCTCATGAAAAGTTTATATTATAAGGATGTCCTCACCAACACCTGGGGGAAAAAGCCGTGCTTTCTGGGACAATATCAAGGACATCACTGGGAAACAATCAAAGTCCCCTCCTGCAATGCTAATTGTAGATGGTTCCACTACTTTTGATCCTGTGGTCATTGCTAACACCTTCAACATGGCTTTTACCGACCTTAGCTCTGTTCTTCTGTCTGATTTTTTCATGGTTAATGGCACCCCCTCAAGCAATCCCTGCACTTCATCCAACCAATCATGCTTCTACTTCAGGGAAATTAAGATGAGTGAAGCTTGCCGCCACATCGCTTTGGCCATCTCTAAGTCTAGAACCAGCAGTGACACCCTAGACCTTAAGCTGCTATCACTTTCAGTTGATGAGGTCCTTTGTCCCCTCACTAAAATTCTTAACCTCTCCCTCAACAGTAGTACATTCCCAGAAATCTGGAAAACTACCACAGTGACCCCTGTCCACAAAAATGGGGCCAAGACCAGCCATGCAAACTATCGCCCAATCTCCATATTGCCACCACTCTTCAAGGCCCTTGAGCATATCGTTGCAGACCAGCTCACTGACTACTTGGACAAATACAACATGATGTGCCCTCAGCAGCATGGTTTTAGAAAAGGGCATAGTACCACCACTGCTCTACTTGAATTTACTGGCAAAGTGCACTGCTCCCTTGATAAAGGACTTCTCACAGGGGCTGTCTTCGTCAACCTATCGAAGGCGTTCGACACGGTCCATCATTAGCTACTATTTGACCAGCTACTCATTACTGGCCTTGCGCCTGACTCAGCCCTCTGGTTCAGAAGCTACCTTGAAAACCGCTCTCAAAGAGTAAAAATTGCCAATGCTCTGTCACATACCTTGCCTGTATGCTCTGGAGTCCCCAAGGGGTTCATACTGGGCCCACTCCTTTTCAGCCTTTTTCTAAACTCCCTACCTCAATCCAGCTTAGAACAAATCATCCTGTACACGGATGATGCTGTTGTTTTCTCCATGCATAAGGACCCTGTTCAACTCCAACTCAGCCTACAGCTTGGATTCAATGCCATTGAAACTTGATTCTCCAATCATAAACTGGTCCTAAATCACAAGAAAACCAAGTTCTTGATATTCTGTAGTTCTCATAACCATCACAGGCATCAACCCCTCTCCATCTCCACCAAACAGGGATCTGTGCTCGAACAAGTATCGTCCTTCAAATATCTAGGTATTTTGCTTGACCCCAAATTCTCCTACTCTGCTCACATTGACAGTGTGTCCAAAGCTACCAATACACACCTTGGACTGCTCTTCAAGCACAGGCAACATTTCATTCCAGAGGCCCTGAAGATTGCCGTTCAGAGCTCGGTGGTGTCAATCATTGAGTATGGCCTCATTATCTATGGCTCTGCCTCAACATCCACCCTCCATCATATAACAATTGCACTAAACAAAGTATGCCGCCTCACAAATGGTGCACAATGCCTCACCCACACCTGTTCCCTCTGTGCACAAACTGGTTGGCTCCAACTTCCCAATAGGATAAAGTATGTCACCTGTGCCATGGAGAAAAAAATCAACCTTGGCCTGACTCTTCCTGGTGTTTCTGCCTTATTACAACAAAACACTAACCAGCGGAACACCAGGAATTCAATAACCCAGAATCTACAAGTCCCTTTCTGTCGTACTACTCAGGGCCAATGCTCCTTCGTCTACAGGGCTCCTCTATGGCTGAATGATCTCAGTGACACCATCACCTCAGCCACTACTTTAGGTCTGTTTAAATCCAGACTCCAGGCTCATCTCACTGCCTCTTGCTCCTGTGACTGCCTCACCTAGCTCATGATCTACACAGCTCTAGCCTACTGCTAAGCCTCTGGCTCCCTACCAGTCTCCTTCCCCCAGACTTCTGAGGCGACAACATAAAATCCCAGGCCTTCTTACCACCTTTTTAGTCTCTCCATGCCCCTATTGCCACACTTATTCCTCCCCCTCACCCTTCCCCCTCTTCTCCTCCATCTGTCCTTCCAACTTTACATGACAAATGCCTCTGGCTGCATCTCCCCACTCTCCCTCTCTACTCTCTTCAGACAGACAATAGCACTGCAGTACACAAATTGCTTTACTGTTAACCCAATGTTGTTTTCTTGCTGTTTGTTTATCCCTGACATGGAACCTTTGTAAAATAGCCTTGGCTAAAAAGTACTTGTAATCCTAGATTAAATAAATAAAATAAAAAAAAAATACTGTGGTCCCTTGCAACCTATGCAATAAACATGTCCCCCAGGTTGCTTACTACTGCTTCTTTTATCACCTCCCACATCCCCAATCAGCATGGCTGCCACAGATGTGACAGAGAAAAATCTGACAACACTAATGCTACCACCGCCAACCACTCCTTCGCTTCTTCCAGCCCAGGAGCCTGTAGAACATATTGCCATAGACATAGTTTTTTTAGCTGCAACATTACTTTGCCCCATAGATTTTGAACACTTGTTTGCTGCCTCCTTAGCAGCTCTCCCTTCAATAGAGCTTCTCTTCCCAGTCATTCTTATATGCTACTTGTAATTAAGTGTCAGTGGCTCGGTAGGTAGCACACTCGCCTCTGAGGCTGGGAGATCAGAGGGGCTGTGGGTTCAGTTCCCATGTCTGGCACTTGGGTTAATATCCCAGTACTGACACTGTAGTGCAGCATGAGAGGGGTGCTGCACTTCTGAGGTGCCGTCTTTCGGATGAGATGTTAAACCGAGGTCCCATCTGCCTGGATTGGTGGTAGTTCAGGTGGATGTTAAAGATCCCATGGCACTTATCGAAAAGAGTAGGGGAATTTCCCCGGTGTCCTGGCCAAATTTCCCTCATTCACTAAAAATACCACCAACTGCTTAGTCTGGTTCAAGATCAGTTGGAATTCATCTGTATCCCCCTCCTCCGGGTCGTGCCTGAAAATAGGCAGGATTTGTCTAGTGCACTTACCCGGTCAACAAAAGCTAAATAAAAATAAATTTTGATTTTGGATGAAAAATTACAAAATGTAAATAAAGTCTGCAGTACAAATTAGTAGCAGGAGCAGAGAACACCTCCCCCTAGGGAATCAGGGCTCAGCAGTGTGATCTGAAAAAAATAAAGCACCACAAGGATTATTAACATGACACACACAACAGGGGTAAAAGTGTTAAACAATTTATTAACTATCAGTAGCAGACAGTGCCTCCCCCTAGAGATTCAGGGATCAGCAGTGTTATCTGAAAAATTGCTATGTTAATAGTATGTTGCAAAACTAAACAAATATATATTTTTTAGCACAACACAGGGATTAATAAACTAATGCCACAGTACAAATAAGTAGCAGGAGCAGACAACACTTCTCCCTAGCGAATCAGAGATCAGCAGCATGATCTGAAAAACTACTACTAAAAGCAACCAAAACAAGTCATTTATTTATTTCAAACTAAACGGATTAAAATGATGGGTAATTTAATAATAAGTGTAATAAAAAATTGCAGAACACTGTCAATTTAAGAAAAATATAACTAAAATTAACTAAAACTGTTACAGTAAGATACTGATAAAATATTCTACTTAAACACACCAAACTAAACCACAGAAACCACAAATTCAGGCAAGAGCCAATACAACTGAAAAATAAGGGTATTGTGGCACAGAGAAATGTGTAAACTAGCAATTTTTGCAATAACCACTGAGTCACCTAACTGCACTTTCTAATTGTTTTGATAGACACACACACTCTGACTAATACATATGGAGATATATGCATATATATTCTAGTATAACATAGCAGAGTATTGTCTACACACACAGAACATTGCGACACACACACTAACACACATACACTGTCATTTCCCTGATGTGTCTACACACATTTTTATAGATAATAAAAAAGACATTGCGGGACCGTTTTCTTTTTTTCAGGCGGGGGTTGCCACTAGACACTAGAATGAAGACTAACAAATTTTGCACTAACCACTGAGTCACCTAACTGCATTTTCTGTTGTGTTCAGTGTGTGTGTCTCTTCAGTTGTGAACACACACACACACACACACACACACACACACACTGACTAATACATATACACATATATGCATATATATTGCGGTATAACATAGCAGTGCACTGTCTACACACAGAACATTGCCACACTCACTAACACACATACACTGCCATTTCTCTGAAAACCCATCTTTTTGCACAGGTGTTTGATGATTATTGATGAATTACTGGAATTCTGATTATGCTATTGTTGCCGCACTTTTGGATTAGAACAGTTGTAAAATGTTTTCTAATTTTTAAGTAATTTAATTAATTGAGTTTCACATTTGTATTGTACTTTTTGTAAAGGCGCCCTGATCCTTGGAAGGGTGCTTAATATAAATAAAGTTTGCTTTGCTTTGCCATATATGGCATTCATTTATTTATACATCTAACCCTAACTTTTACTGTATTTAGGATAAGCACTGTGTTTTGCACTAACATATTGTACTAATCTATGGAATGACTGGGTAACTAAGATAGTGGATGTGGGAGGTGTGGTGGATGTGGCCTATCAGGATTTCAGAAAGGTCTTTCGCACTGTCCCCCATTGAGTGCTGATTAACAAACTGCAGCCTAGGGGTGGATCTGAAAATAGTCCTGTGGGTGGAGAACTGGCTGAATGGCAGGAGTAAGAGGATTTCCCCAAGTCACACCGTGATAAGAGCAACTTGTTCAGTGTACCCCCCTGGTGAAACATTTAAATAAATAAATAAAGAGGGTTGTAATAAACAGAGAGTACTCTGGAAAGGGCGTGCTGCAGGGGTCAGTGCTGGGGCTGGTTCTTTTCAATGTCTTTACTGGTGAAATTGCAGAGGGACTAGAGGGGAAGGTATGCCTCTTTGAGATTATACAAAGGTATGTAATAGGGTGGACATGCCAGAGGGTGTTGAAAGAATGAGGGAAGATCTTAAAAACTGGAGAAATGGTCTGAAGAATGGCAGCTAAGATTCAATGCAAAGAAGTGCAGGATCATGCAGATAGGGCACAAGAACCCAGTGGCAAAGTATGAACTACAGTTGGTGGGGAGGTACTGACAGTAACAAACCAGGAAAGGGACCTGGGAAATATCATCTCAGAGGAACTAAGAGAAACTAAGAAGTGTGATAAGGCAGTTGGAAAGGCTTGCCAGATGCTTGGATACATAAGGAGGGGTATCAGGAGTATAAAGAGGGAGATCATCTTGCCCCTGTATAAGACACTGATGAGAGATCACACATGGAATACTGTGTCCAGTTCTGGAAGCCCCATTTGTGAAAGAATGTAGACAATGTGGAAGAAGAGCAGTGGAGGGCAACTAAAATGGTGCAGAGTCTGCAGGATGAGACCTATGAGGAAAGACTAAAGGAGTTAAATATGTATTCCCTGGAATAAAAGGGGGGACATGATTGAGACATACAAATACATCACCAGTATAAACAGAGTACAGGAATGAAGCATCTTCCCAAGTAAGAGATGCTTCAAGTCAAAGGGACACAAAATGAAATTAGAGGGGGAAGGCTCAGGGGAAATGTGAGAAAATATTTTTTCACAGAGAGGGGGTGGACACCTGGAATAGCCTAGAAGAGGGGGTAGTAGGGGATAAAATGGTCACAGAATTTAAGAAGGAGTGGGATAGACACAAGGGTATCCTGGAGGCGGGGGGGGGACCTCCAGAGTTCAGTTTGGGTATGGAGCCTCACACTAGATAGAGATCAATAGGGCAGACTGGGTGGTGATGCAACTTTCACCACCCCAGCCTGATCTCCCACTGAGGACCCACCACCCCACATCCCCAGACCCACCACACACCGTCACTCATGTGAACAGGTTCCAGTGAGAAGTTGGGCTGAAGGTGCGGGCTTGCATAAGCAATGGACCTTTTTCTACAGATTAAAAAAAGGGAAAATAAGATTACTTAAAACTTCCCACAGATCCATCTGGACCAGTGAAAGATATAGTTAAAGCCCTTTTAAACAGAACTTTTGAAAATAACTGAATAAACACATGGGAGTCCGTTTAGGTCTACCCCCTCTATTCCAATATTTTACACATTACCTAAAATTCATAAAGATTTGCACAATCCCACAAAGAGACTCATTGTTTCCTGGATTAATTCAGTCCTAGAGCCCCTTTCCTTCTATATTGACCATTTTTTATTAGACAATTTGCTGAACAAACTAGGATGTATATTAGAGATGCAACACATGTTATAGAGCAGATAGAGGCAGAGAATGATACAGATCTTGATATTGAACAATGTCTCCTAGGTCATGGGATCTTAAGGATCTATACACTTTGATACACCATAAAGAAGGGTTTGAGGCTTTACAGGAACTGTTAGAAACACAGAGGCAGGATCAGAAACCACCAAATTCCCTACTCCTTAAGATGGCAGAAATAGTATTGACACATAATTTCTTTAGATTTGAGGAACTTTTTTTTTACAAACAAGGGGAACAGCGATGGGGTCTAGTATGCACCATCATTTGGGAATATTTTTATGGATAAATTCAAAAGGGAATAAGTCTTTTGCCAAAACAATACATTTTTTAACCACATCAAACTGTAGAAACATTTAATTCATGATGTGCTGTGTATTTGGAGTAAAGAAGAATTAACAGAATTTGATTATTTTCCCCTGATCTCCTCCCAGAAATGAAACTCTCGCCACACCTGCTGGATTGGATGCACACTGGCAAATTATTTATTAAAGGAGATAGGATATGATTTTTCCATAGTTAACTGGCCTTCCATCTTCCTTTCCATGCCAGTTAGGAATTCTGATATGCTTTGATAATTTTTTGATAAATAAATTATCTAGCTTTGGGGTGACCTCAGATCTACATTGACTTCTACTCTCTTCACCAGCTACTGCTCTTGATTTTCATGTTTCTAAGACATTCTATGACATAACAGACTCCCATTCCATGCTATTCATGTGAATGGCCTGGAAAGGAGTTTTTGATGTTATAGAATGTTCAGGCAGTACAAAAAGAGACAGCAGCAACTGACGAACAGAAAGGGATTCAGTGCAGTTACAAAAGCAACAAAATTAGATTATTAATTTAACAAAAAAAGGTAAAAAGTATATCAGAATACTGGGTAGCCAATAAATGAACAACTGGAAGGCATCTGGGGTGTTAAAACTGTTCCCTATCACCTTTAAGGCACACAACTAATATTTACATTCCAAAAACTTCGTAGCTCACAGCGAACAGTAGATTAACACCAAATCAGTCCACTTCTTCCATCCGGAACTTTCTTCTTTCTTCATCCTCTTTTCCTTGCGTGTTGTGCTTTGGGGTCCGGACACTCTGATCTGCTTCCCCCCCACATCACCAGAATGAGGTACCACCACTTACCTGGGCCTCACCTCTCTAGGTCTGGACACTGTGATCTGACCCCGAGTTTCTATCCCTTTTCCCTCCCCAATTACTTCCATGCCTGGGTTCCTTTGCCTCCAGTCCATGCTGCCACCTCCCTCTCTCCACTCTCCTTGCCTCCCCCTTTTCCCCTCCCTCCCCCTTTTCCTATCCCTGTTTCACTAGGCACTTGCAGCCACCCGCCAGGGCTCCTGCAAGCCCCCTGGACCATGCGCTGCCATTCTGCAGCTCCCCAGATCCCGGGATCAGGGTGCAACAGGGAACTATACCTTTTCCCCATTTTCTGCTGTGCAAACCAGCCTGCCAGACTTCTAATTAAAATGGGTTGGTGGGTGGGGAAATTTCCCAGCAAAAGAGGGCTCCCTGAGGGCAGCGAGCTCTTAAAGATCCCCTCAAGACCCCAGCTAGGACCCTTACTAACTCGTCCTCCAGCCAATCACATCACACCCCTGCCTCTAATCATTTTACCACCCCTCCTGATGTCACTGTCCCTCCCCCTCCACCTTCCCCTTCCCCTTCCCTTTTGTCTTTTTCTGGTAGGGGCCATGAGACAACCTGGCCTGCCTTTTAATGGCAAGCTTAATTGTCCCCTGATCCCGTCCCAGAAATAAAACTCTTGCCACACCTGCTGGATTGCACTGTGGCAAATTATTTATTTAAGGCACACAATTAGTATTTACATTCCAAAAACTTCATAGCTCACAGAAAACAGTACAGTAACAACAAATCAGTCCACTTCTTCCATCTGGAACTTTTTTTCTTCTTGATCCTGTTTTCCTTGTGTGTAGTACTTCGAGATCTGGACACTCTGATCTGCCCCCCCACATCACCAGAACCAGGTACCACCACTTACCTGGGCCTCCCCCACTAGGTCCGGACACTGTGATCTGACCCCTAGTTTCTATCCACTTTTCCTCCTCACTTACTTCCATACCTGGGATCCTTTACCCCCAGCCTGTGCTGCCCACCCCTCCCCTCCCATGGCACCCCCTTTTCCCTCCCTTTTCCACTGACCCATCTCCAGCTCGCAAATATGATGGGGCTCCCCCCTTGCAGGCTAGTACCTTAGGGCCCTCTTGGCTATCTCCACTACTAAATCCCCAATAGGTCTTAGGAAAAGGCACATGACAAATTCTGACAAGTGCACCTCATCAGACTTGTATACATCTGACTGTTCAAATGAAATGTACCTGTGTTGAATGTATACCCACCTCAACTCTATCACTGCTCTCGCTACCTTCCTGTTCAAGAGTTTTCTCCCTGTCTCCACTGTCCTGACTTCCTTTGCACCTCTCCACACCCCGCGGGATGTGATTTCAGACCAGCCAATAACCACCCCCAGGCACCAGCCTTTTATTATCTCCAGGTCGGACGTTATGGCCGGCACCAACACCCCCCATGGTAATGCACCCAAGTCATTGCCCTCCGCATGAATAATAATAATTCAGTCCAGCCTGCCCCACTGCACCCTCAGTTCCTCCAACAGAGGCAGGAGTTGGGCCCATCTCATGCCTCTGATGCCATTCCACTGCACTCTTCGTGTGGTCCATATCTGGGTGCAACTGCTTCCCTCTGCTTGTACTTGCAGCATACTTCTCCACCCAATAGATGAATGAATGCCCCACAATCCACACCCTTCTCTTTTAGCCTGTCATGGGGAGAGACAAACAAAAAGAGATAATCAGGCTTCAGTACCTCACATACCTCTTGTAACAACTGGAACGCCAGTGTCCCACCTGTTTTACCCCTGCTACAGATTCCCCATTTGCTACAGCCTCTGAAGCCGCCCCGATCTGAAATGAGTGCGGGGAAAGCCATCCAGGTCTTCACCCAGGAAAAATAGGGCCTTCTTAAGGACCTCCCCAACTTGAAAACCTGTCATGGGGGAGCCATCCCTGTGGTGGAACCATGCCCCCCAGCTGACCCTTGAGACTTCCTATACTCTTCAGGGGCTGTGACAGCACAAACCCTGCCCTGCCGCTGTTTGCACAATGTGACAGAGGCCCCTCTTCCCCTCTGATCCATTTTTGACCTGGGGAGCCAAATGACTGCCCTGTCCGCACCCCACTCTACATTCTCCACCTGCAGGGCCTGGTTGGCTGATGCTTTCCTAGGGGCCACTACCTCCCCCACTCTGAAAGCTCCTCTGGCCATGACTGCAAACACTGCTCTGAATAAGCAGGCCTCCTTTGCCGAGGTGCATATGTGCTGCACTGTCCCTATTACCTTCACCAGTAATTGCCCCATAATGGGTCAACTCCAATCCCTTCTCTCCCCCGGCACCTCTGCCAGCCAGTGACCATCTACTTGACTGTCCTCCCATCAGTGACATCTGGCCAACCCCTGTCCTGTCACATCCAGCTGATACCTGCCAATTGGACCACCATGGTGGTGTGGGCCCCCCCCATCTCTCCACCACGTACTGCCTCATCTGATTTTCCTGGACTGTCTCCTCTGTATCCCATGCATGCTTGGCCTGAAATTCCTTAAACCCTGCCCACCCCCATCATAGGTCCTCAGGGTGTTAGCCACCCAGGATCCCCAATACAGCACCCTGGTTTTCTCCCTCCAATCTCCCAAAGTCAGTCCGGGACCTTGGTCCTGTGTGCTGCTTCATGCGGCGCCAGCTCCCGGAACCTTCCCATCTGTAAATGGGAAAGACTGTCAGCCACATCATTCTTAAGACCTTCAATATGCTGTGCCCTGAATGATAAATTCCAATTGCAGCCCAAGGAGCACCACGCGGCATAGCATCCTGCCCACCGACTCTGTATTCCCACTCTGCCTGTCCACTACTTCCACCACCCCTTTGTTATCACACCAGCAGTGATGTCCTTTAGCACCCCATCCTCTTTCCAATGTACCAGCCAAGCTTCCGATATGCACTTCCCCTTGATATATGCCCCCATCCTGAGCACCTCTGAGGTGTTAGTGTACAGTTCCAGCATGGTATTGTAAGTCCACTCCTCCTCCTGCCAAAAAGTCACCCCATTGTACATATTCCAAAAACTTCTCCCACACTTGCAGGTTCTCTTGAACCTGTTTTGATATGTCCACCCAATGGTGAGGCCATTTTGCCTTCTCTGTGGCCCATCCCAATCTTCTCATGAATGCCCTGCCTAGGCTTATGGCCTTGCAGGTGAAATTAGGGAGCCCCAGCAGTTGGGTTCCATGTTAAAATCATGACTGCAAAATAGCACCAGAAACAACGGTGAATTCAAAACCGTGAATGGCAAGTTAGTGAGCGATCATAATAACACTGCGATTTTAGCTAAACCGTCAAAATAGCGCCATGCTATCCTGTGCTATTCCTAAAGCTGTCTGTTTCCCCTTTACTACATTGCTAATTATGCAGTCATGGAAGTTCTGTTTGAATTAGCACTGTTGCATTTTAAGCTAACTAGGCAGTCAATGTTCCTAAAGCTATCTGTTGTCACAGGAGCAGTTGCTAAGTGAATGAGGAGGTCAGTTTGAATCAGCTCTTGGTTTAGCTATAGCTACATTTTTAGTGAATTAGGCAGTCAATATTCCTAAAACTGTCTGTTGTCACGGGAGCAAAGTGAATGAGGAGGTAATTATGCAGTCGCTAAGTAAATGAGGAGGTCAGTTTGAATCAGCTCTTGGTTTAGCTATGGCTACAAGTTAGGAAGCGACTTCTGCTGTTTTATTTTTTAATTTGTGCAATCGCTATTCCTAAGCTGTCTGTCTCCGCTTTACTACCTGTCTGTTGTCACAGGAGGAGGTAATTATGCAGTTGCTAAGTGAATGAGGAGGTCAGTTTGAATCAGCTCTGTGGCATTTTTCACTTATTAGACAGTCGCGATTGTTGTTATGCAAATGGCAGTAGTAGTCACTGTATTGTGCTATGTGCTGTTGTGTTCAATTGCCATTCAAGGGATAGCTATTTTTTAGTTTTCTTTTTAATAATTGCGATTATATAGTCACTATTATCATGGGATACCCAGAAGTTGCTGCACCTGAACCAGCAGCACCCCCTTCTTCTTCCTACCGCCTGTGCCAACAGTCCCTTGAGCCATGCTACCTTGTCTCCCAGTAGGCGGAAGCATTACTGTTCCATGTCCACCTCAAATCCCAAGAATTCCAACCTGCGGTTGGGCACCTCTGTCTTCCTCTTTGCTAATGGGATTCCTATGTACCCGCACAATGCTTTAAAATCTTCCAACATTGCCTGTGTCTCTGCTTGGCTGGCTACTATGAGAAGGAAGTCATTCAAGTAGTGAACAACACTACTGTGCCCATATCTGGACCCGAACACCCACTGCACCCAGGAGCTAAACGCCTCAAACAAGCCACTGAGCAATCCATGGGCATGGCCTTGTTGAAATACAGGTCACCTTTGAATTGAAAACCTAGAAGGTTCCAATCTTCCAGTCGGACTGGTAATAACCGGAAAGCTGACTCAATGTCCGTCTTTGCCAACCATGCCCCCTCAACCACCCTTATCAGCAGTACAGCCTGATCCAAAGAGGTGTAGAAGACCGCACTTTGGTGTTTGGGGATCTCCTCCTCCTCATTCCCTCCTTCTGGATAGGACAGGTGGTGGATGAGCTGAAACTCTCCCATTTGCTTCTTTGGCACCACCCCCAAAGGGGATACCCTGAAGTTAAGGCATGGCGGCTCCGGTTAAGGCCCTTCCACCCTATCCGCCCTGAACTCCTTTGCAATTTTTGCCCTTACCACGTCCTCCTTCTCCTTTACTGACCCCATGTTTTTCACCCTCCCCACTCCCCCTCTGAAACCTAATGGCAAACCCATCCAGAAACCCTCACTCAAGAACTCTGCCCCCTTTTCATCCGAGTAATCCCGGGTCCACTCCTCAATGACCCCAAGAACAATGGGTGTGCTGGCCAGGACACATCCCCCACACCCTTTCTCCTCCCTCCTTTGAGTTCCACCCATCATCGAAATTATATCCTCCCTGCTGTGCCCCCCGGCCCCTGCCTGGGTCCCCTGCACCCCCAAAAGGGTTGCTCTTGGTATTGCCTGCCCTGTGTTATGGTCTTGTCCCCTTCTTGCCTGCAATTCTTCACTGGATGTGTCCATACACACCGTGAACAAGCATGCTAGCATTTGCAACTAGCCCAAGTGCAAGACACCCTATTAACCCCCAGCAGGTCTTCGCCCCCAGGGATGGGTTGCTCTTCTTACTGTGATCCCAGATTTATGTGATAACTGTGAAAGGCTAAAGGTGATCACTATTATCATGAAGCCAGGGTACTGAAAATCAAGTTTCGGTACTCTGACTCCCCGGTGCACAGCAAAATGGCGCTGGGGATTTGGGTTTTAAATGTTTTATGTGGGGGGCTGTGCCCCTGCACTCACCCAATGGGGGCTTCTCAGCCCCTGCACCCCCCACCTAGATTCTCAATTCCGGAGAGGTGCATATCGCTGGGGTGCAAAATGTTGAAAAATACCGGGCCAGGTGCAACAAAGAGCATCAGCCGCCCGGACCTGAACCCAGCACCCTGCCCATGAAGCCGCCAACACACCCACCATGCTATGGGTCCAGCTTAGTGACCCACCCTGTCACCGCCCATCACAATCCCTCCTGCCCCTCACTGTGCATGCTCACTCCCCCACCCCAGCGCAGGTAGGTATAGTGACATCCCATCGCTATATTCACCGACCCCCCCCCCCAATCAGGTCATCCAACCCCATCTGTAGCCCTGATGACATGCGCAGGGGATTGAGTCACTGTTATTGCAGGTGCTCAATCGACGACGCCCATGTCACGGGCTACCATGATTCCCCACTGGCCCACTTGCCGGCCCAGAGAGAATCCATACCCATAGTTCCAAGTGAGTGCAGTCTTATCTCAGGTCTCCTTTCACTGCCTTCTGCTTTTGGAAAGCCTCAACATATTTTAACCACCCGTACCCTAGCTTTGTCTTATAGGCATCCCTGATAATTGCCGTATAGGTTAAAAGGGGTATGGCCAGCTCAGGCTGCTTTTCCAGCACCAACGCACTGTAAACCAGAAACCCTGCTTGCCATGTATCAATGTTCTTTCCCTTATACTTTGCCTCTTTCTCCTTGTGCCCAACCACTGCCAACACCACTGCTGTCTTGGACTTTCCCACTGACTCCTTCTGCTCCCATATTTTGGCTATGTCCTCATCCACTAACCCAAAAATGTCCACATAGTCCCCTTTTGCATATTTTTTCTTTATTTGAGGATGGCACGTGATCCCCTGCCGTGAAACCTGGTGGTCATTCATATTGCTTCTTGCCACCAGGTTTGTTGCTGGCAACCCCTGCCCCATCCTTGCCTCCCCTCTTTATCTCTTGTAATGCTTGCTCCATCTTTTCCACCCTTTCTTCCCCCATGTCTCCCAGCAGGCCTTCCAGGTACTCTCTCAATTACCCTTCATTAGTGACATCCAAGTCATCCTTAACCCCCCAGCGCTGGGTCAGTCACCTGATGCTGGTGATGTGCTGGGTCCTGCTCTTCTGGGCCTCTTCCCCCCTTGTCCCCATCAGTCCATCCATCCCTTTCCTACCTCTTCCTCAGCACATCTTCTTCTACCTCCTTGTTCTTGGCCACTTCCATCAGCTCCATCACCTAGCCCATCAACTTGGCCACCTCCTCCATCATTTTTGCCCTGGAAGTCGGGGTCCTCTTAGGTGCCAGCTTCCCTCATCATGGTACTAAAGGGGTGAGAGGGTAACACAATGAATGCAATCCATCTCATCCTCCATTCCAGCCCTTCTGATATGCCCACTGAGGCAAATAGAGAACTATGCTCCATTTTGGTCTGCACAGTAGTGGCCTGTTAACTAATTCCTCACCATTGCTGGGCCCTGTATGCCGAGCCAGTAGCCTTAATATCATAAGGTGCACCACTCAGCCCCCACCATTCCTTTGTGCCTGGTCTACTTAGTCCCTCTTTTCCCCTGCTCCACTTCCTGCAGAGGGGAGGTACAATGAGGCACACACCCTGGCCCATGTGTCATGGAGCCTGGCAATTAAAGTATCCCCTGACCCCTCCTGCTCCATAGGCCCCAAGCACGCCACTCAAATCTTTTTGGGGAGCCTGCCCCGTAACACCAGGTACCCCCCCATTCTATTTTTTTTTAATTAATGTCGTCACAGCATCCATCACCGCCCCCCCGAGTGGTCCCCTGGCCACGGCCTCCTGGCGACCAGGAATAGCCCATGGTGCCGCCTCCTGTGGCAGTCCCCCTTTCATGTCCACTTCTTTGCTTTGCATCCTTATTTCTGTATTATAAATGTTTCTCCTTTTCTTTGGTTTCCTTATTAGTTTATAGTATCATTATTTTCCTTTCCTTCTATATTTCTTGTCTGCTCCGGGCCCTGCCTTCTGAGTGGTGCCTCAGCCACTCATTGGCTCTGACATGACCCCACCTACGCCTGGTGCTGCCCCATGACTCTCCCCCCACTCACTGGGGGAGGCCCTGCTCACTGCATCTGATCCTCTTGCTCTGCCCGCAACACACCCTGCAGGCCGTGTCCCCCTTTGTGGCCATTTCCTGGGCCTAGCGCTGCCTGGTGGCCACACATCCCTTGCCTTTCCCCTACAGTGACTCTATGTCTTGACCCCCACGTCCACACTCCTCCCTTCCCCGTCTGCTTGCCTGTATCCATCCTTCCGTTTCTTTTTTTTTCTTTTTTTTAAATTTTCCTTTCCTCACGTACCAGGTGAGCTGTAGCCCCAGGAACCAGCCCTCAGTCCTCCAGTCGGCCACGGGACCGCAGCTCACCTGCCAGATCCTCGCTCCATGCCAAAAACCTCAAACTCCAGAAAATATCCCATCCTTTCCTTGCTGAGGGCTCCTTTTCTCCTGCGCTGCCCTGTGTAGACATTTTCTCCTCTTGCTGCTTCCACTGCTAAGCCCTGCTGCATCTGGGCCTTTCTACCCTTACTTCCAAACCTCCCGGTCTGTCTTTCCCCAACCCCCCGTGCCAATCACAGGCCCAGCACAGGCCTCCCGTTCTGGCTCTGATTCATCTGAGCAAACCAAGTGGAGTTGCCGCCTCACCCCTGTAATCTCCATGGGATGACTCACCTTCAACTCTGGGGATGCTGCTCACCATTCCAGCATCCCCTCCCAGCAGACCACATGGCCCTGGAACTCATCCGGTCGCATTACAGGTGACTGCCGAGTAGCCGTGTGGTCTCTTTGTAGTACACCAAATGACCATCACAACATGCCAGTACAAAACAGTTGGTGTCATCCTCCCATCTGGCCCCCCCAGGTGGCTCACATGGCCTGGGGCACTCTGCCGGTCGTGTTATTGGCATCTGACATGCAGCCCACATGGGCACCTTTTTCCTGCAACTGCAGCATCAGCAAATGCCAAAGCTACCCCAAAAATTCAATGCACATTACACTATCTGAGGAGTGCCTCAGTAATAGTGCTTCTCCATCTGACTCCCTTTCTTGGATCCCTCTACCTGAACCTCCTCCAGCACGATGTAGCCAGCACCAAAGCTCAAACTACAATTTCTATAGTTAACCACCTGAGCTCTACATTTTTATTGAGCCATCACCGCTTCCCCATTCCTGTCCAACCAGCTTAAACAACCAACAATTGCTTTTTGCCACTGACCTGACATAGCTACCTCCCAATAACACACAAAAAAACAGGATCCGCTGATGCCTGAAGGCATAGGGTTCCCTGGAAAGTGCCATTCCTGAAACAAAGAGTTTGCCAGTGAAGTGCTGAAAATTCCATTGAAAGAACTTTCTCAGCAAATGAGGACTCCCTGAGGGAAGCAAGCTCTAAAATAACCCCTCAGGACCCCAACTAGAACCCCTACTAGCTCCTACCCCAGCCAGTTACATTGCACCACTGCCACTAGTCATTTTACCACCCCCTCCTGATGTCACTGCCCCTCCCTTTCCCCCTTCCCTTTTGTCTTTTCCTGGCAGGGTCCGTGAGACAACCTGGCCTGCCTTTTAATGGCAAGTTTAAGTATCTCAACAGCAGAACAGAATATCTAATATTCACAATGAATATGAATGCACAAGAGATTCCATTCTTTTATCTAGTAGTACACAAGCAGAATAATAAATTATACACAAAATTGTACAGGAAACCTATGGATAAAAATTCAGTATTGAGAGCGAACAGTTATCATCCAAAAAGGCTTATTGAATTTAACCCTTATGGTCAGTTGGTAAGGGCAAAGAGAAATTGCACAAATCAGATAAATTTGAATGAACTAGTAAAGAAATGTGCACCAGATTTCAACAAAGGGGGTACAGGAATGAGAAACTTGAAACAGCAACTAATAGAATTAATAACAGAACAAGACAAATGCTTTTAAAGAGAGAAGGAACCAGATTAGATGATCAGACTACCAAAAAAATAATTTTAGCTACAACATATAATGATGCATTTTTTTAATATTAAACACATCGTTTGTAAACATTGGGAAGTATTAAAGGCAAATGAGAATGGAGGCAGAGTATTTGAGGAACTACCCATGGTGGTATCAAAAAGAAATAGAACATTAGCCAATAGGCTGGTGAAAATTGAACACAAAATACTTGAAAATAGGCCACAACACTTCTTATCAGCATTTGACATTAAAGGTAACTATTCGTGTGGCCATTGCATACATTGCAATAATACATACAAAGTGAAAAAAATACAAAACACTGCAAGAGATGAGGATGTGGTCATTGAGCAATTTATTAATTGTCAGACCATGGAGTAGTGTACTTACTCAAATGCCCCTGTGACAAAATTTATATTGGCAAAACAGAGCGATGTTTAAAAATACAAATAGGGAAACACAAAAGTGACATCAGGCGAGCAGACATGACCACCAGTAGCAAGGCATTTTTTTAGAAGAAAGACACCAATTACCATATATGAGATCTTTTGGTATTGGGAAGGTGGAACCAAATTCCAGAGGAGGGGACTATAGGACACAACGTCTCCAAAGAGAATCTTTTTATATTGACAAATTTTAGGCAACAAACCTTAGATTTGGTGTGAATGACTGCATTGACTGGCAGCCAATTATCTAGTAAAGTCTGAAGATACATGATAGTCGTGTATTAGATATACAGCTCTCACATTACAGTGCTGGCTGGAGAAAAATGTTTTTTTGTTTAAGATACCCCACTCACCACCCTTACAGAGGAACATCCTTGGCACTTGATAGGTTGTTTTCTCCTGACAGTGGAGCTGGTGGATGGTCCTGTGAAGACCAAGGTTCAGGAGCAGAAAGCACTAGAAACACGGGGCCAGATATTCCAAACTTTGCCCCAGGGCTAAATTAGCACTGCCCGGCATGCTAAATTAGCCCAGATCCAATAGCCCATTATATTCAAAAGAGAGAGCCCCTGTGCTAAATCTGCTGAATATAGCATGCTAAAGAAGCGGGGCAAACTGGGTTGGGAGTGCAGTGCAAACATAGCCCAGGAATAAGACAGCTCTGAATATAGCAACCTGGAAGTGCATACCACAACAGCAACCAAATAGTGCACAGTGACATGAAGGATGGTAGAGGTGAACTATGTGGCCAATGTGTGTGACAGCAAAGCGTGGACTCAGTAAAGCTGGAAGCAGCAGCACATGTGGAATTACATCATGCAAAAATGTGCAATATTTCCAAAACGTTTGCGTGGCGCTAACACATTTTCACAGGTTTAGCGCAGAGTTAAGCCGTTTGCCCAGCACAATCATGTTTGTCCACTGCTAAACTTTGCTATATTCAAAAGTGACATGGAAATGAGCCTATTTAGGTAGTCTCTGGGAAAACATTCAGATTATCATCTCATTATGACCTGATTTGCATGCAGTTTGCCCAGCATTACTGCAGGGTCCCCCAGCTCCACCTGTAGGTCAGTCGGGTAGTACAGGGGCTGGCTGGGTCTGCCCACAGCACCACCTGTAGGTCAGTCTGACAGTGCATGGTGGTAGCTGAAGGCTACATTTATACAGTACAGCATAGCATATTGTGCCCCAGGGGACTACACAGCACAGGCACAGGTGGTGGAGCTGTATGAAACTGTCAAACTGTAGGTCATGCTACAGTGCACAGCAGATACTACAGTAGCAAGAGGGCTAGTAGTGTGAGAGACACAGCAATGCCTAAGGTGTGTAGGGCAGTGATGACCACTGCACTGTACACAGTGACAGGCCCAACCGGCAGGTGTTTACTGACAGTGGACATTACTGTATTCTGTTGTGCGACCCACAGATGCTGCTCCACTGCCATGGGATGCTCACAGTGGCATATACACAGCTGGCTGTGTGTGCTGTGGTGTCTGTACAGATGTGCGGTATGTGGCTAGGGGGGCACATGCAATCAAACAGGCACACTGGTGTTGGGGTATTCTCAACACTGACCCATGTGCACTGCGTGATGTATCCCAGCCTTCTGGCTGCAACCAGTCTGTGGTTTAGCCTCACCACTTGTACACCCTCCCCTCAACTCCCTCCATGCCCACAGTGCTGCATATGTGCTGGCATCTGTTGGTGTCCGCAGAAGGGTGGTCTGCAGGTGTGTCCTCTACAGCTGCACTATATATATATATATATATATATATATATATATAGATAGATAGATAGATATCTATATATAGTATGATATATATGAGGAAATAAGGGAATAAGAAACAGATTTGGTTTACGGCATGATAGAGGCTTGTAAACTGAAATGCTTAATTGTTAAGAAATAAGCAAACAGTGTTTTTTGGTTTCATTTGCCTTATAAGAAAAGGAATACTCAGTCTACACAGCTAAACAGGTAGATACTTTTATATAAAATGTGATGATTTTAAGAGGAGGAAAAGCAGAATTTTGGAAAATTATTTAGAGAATTGCTTTGGGAAGTTTTAAAAATAATAGAATTAGCATATGAACGCTTAATGAGGATAATTCTAAGTGGTGTTTTTGTTCACATTTAGGAAGTAAAATAAGTACTGAGCACTACATAGTGTGGAATGCTAAGGCACCTCTAATGAGGTTGAGTCTGTGGTTACATGCAAAGGAACATTATATAATGGAATAATTTAAAGGACATGATTTAAACTAGCTTCGTTGGTACGTATATATTTTGTTATGTTTTGAGACTCATCAGTAAAGTCTCTAGTAAAGAAACAAGGATTTACTTTGGTGAGAGTTCATTTAGAGTTATATATTCTTATAAGAACAAAAT
Organism: Neoceratodus forsteri; assembly: GCA_016271365.2. NCBI lineage: Eukaryota > Metazoa > Chordata > Ceratodontiformes > Ceratodontidae > Neoceratodus > Neoceratodus forsteri. The sequence continues at coordinate 72,298,809 of CM057456.1, read as the reverse complement.
GGATAAAAAATGATGAATTATCATTTTTTTGTACATTCTTTATATACAGTGTTTATCGCTGATGAAGGACATCTGTCCAAAACATATGAAATTGTGGCACTGTATGCATAACTGTTCTAAATAGAGAAGAATTGTTTGAAAAATAATAAAAACATGTTTTAATTATTGGGAAAGTGGGCTCACTAATTACCAATTTCTTTGTGATATTTGTTGCCCTAATTGGTAATGAGTTACTCTCTGAATTTGTTTTTTTTCTACTGAGGTTGGCTGCACTGGCACTTCTCTCTTGTGTTATTAATAGTGCCAACATCTGAGGGGCCCAAACCCATGTCAGAATTTACAACCATCCCCAGCAGTCAATTGCACTACAGGACACAGCTGTCTACTAACAAATGACAAATGTGTCATATAGTGCAATTCCAGCTGTTGTTGTGACTCATTTGTCAGGGACAGGGCTACTGTCATTATAGCACCATCATCCTGACAGTGCTGTATCTGCACACCAGGGGCCCCAATCCCCAATGGCAGTGTATTTATTTATTTATTTGTTTATTTTGTTTATTTATCTGTTATAATCTGACACCCCCGGTGTTGGATGCCACCCATGAAGCTGGTGGTTTTATTAATATTGGGGGGCTCAATCTCCATGTCAGGATGTAAAAGCCCCCACTGGCATTGTGGGACACTGGGGATCCCACCACCAGTGTCACAAAATATTTTCCTTTGCTCCTTTAAAAAGAAAACAGTCCCCCAATGTCTTTCTTTAACTTGGGGAAAAAAAGAAAACCATCTCTCGTCATCCCCACCATCATCTTCCTCCCATCTTGACCCTCCCACTGAGCACCCACCACCCCACACACCCCGTTACCCTATATTTACCACCAGGGGTTGAATGCTGGCACCTTCTGTGGACCGAGACACATCTGCACTCTTCAGAGCTGAACTGTGAACTAAGGAAAAGAGGTAAGTACTGTATAATGTATTTCAATGGTGTTTTGAACTTATGTTCATAACTTTGCCATTTTTAGGAATTTTTTTATCAAATTCTCAACATGGCCTTTTTGGGATGCCACCTCATAAATACACTGGCAGTGTCATTTTGTTAATCGGGCCTGGAAGTTGATGTCCCAGTTGCTGTGAGAAATCACTTTTGAGGACTGAATAACAAAATTTTACCACCACTGTTCATGATGTGGTGTCCCAAAAAGGCCATGTTGAAAATTTGGTGAAAAAAATCCTAAAAACTTGCTGAGTTATGAGTGTTCACTGAAATATTTCTAGGCACATGCATAACTTTGGTAATTTTCAATATTTTGACTCCAAATTTTCAACATAGCCATTTTTTTACACAACCTCATGAACAGTACAGCTGTCATTTTTCATATCCTATCCAAAATGTGTTTTCGCACCTGTGGCTTAGAGTGGCTTTTCAGCATGGATTTGAACATTTTCGCCTACAGGGTTAATGAGGTGGGGTCATAAGAAGACTATGTTGAAAGTTTTCGGTCAAAATATTAAAAAACAAAGAACATATTAAGTAATGTTGTATGCAGAAATGTTTGTTGCATCTCTGGGGAACACGATGACTTATTGTGCCAGTGAGCTGAGTTCAGGTGTGAATTCAGTAAGCCAGTTTAATGGGACAAGGTTGATGGGAAAATTGCTGCAGCATGCAGTACCAGCCCTGGCTTGAGTGGGAATGAAGCAGTGTTTTGGTGCTGATGCCACAACCTGTGGTGGGTGAGGGAACCTCACCCACAAGGTATCAACATGCATGCCGGTACCTGTTGGGCCTATGCACTGGGTCAGGACTGTCTCCAATACTGTATTTACTGTATCTAATTTTATGCAGGTCCCAAATGAGGATACAATTCCACTGTCAAATAAGAATAGAAATTCTTTGTAAAAAACTAAATTAATGCAGATGTTTGGGTTGTAGAATGCAATGTGCATAAAGAATGCAAATGAAAAAACATTAGATATTTGGATCTCCAGAGTATTGATGAATCAGTGGTGGGATCTTACTTGGGGTCATCAACTCTAATGCCCATCCCCTTCCCCTGATCTGATGAGGTGAATTGTGATGTCTTCAAACAAGGTCCATAGGGCCCTGCGTGAAGAAAGTTCTGACAGATTATGTTGGCCATTCTGTATCACTATGAGGCACTAGGTTGGAGCTGTATCTTGTGCTTGAGATAGGAGGCTACAGGCTGGGAGGGAGGGGTGAGAATTAGGGTTCACAATCCCAAGTAAGACTCCACCACTGATTCGCCAACACTCCGAGACTCTAATGTTTTTCGTTTCCCTTCTTTGTGCGCTTTGCCTTCCACAACCCTAACGTCTGCATTAATGTAGTTATTTGCAAAGAATATGCATATACATTATATATATATATATATATATATATATATATATATATATATATTCAGTACAATATAGCAATGCACTGTCTACAAACATTTTTACAGATTAAAGAAAAAAAAAAACATTGAGGGATCATTTTCTTTTTTTCAGGCTCTGAGGGACATCAGAGGGTGAGAGGTTGCCACTACATACCTCATTTAAATCAGCAATGACATGTTTAAGGCTGAAACTGATCTAGGTAGTGGGGGAATGTAAACTAACATTTTTTGCACTGACCACTGACCACTGAGCCACCTAATTGCACTTTATAATTGTTTTGATACATACATTCTTACTATTATATATCCCCCAATATAACATAGCAGTGTACTGTCTACACACACAGAGCATTGCCACACACACACAGTGACACACATACACTGCTTTATATGGCATTTATTTTCTTTTACATCTAATCCTAACTTTTGCTGTATTTAGGATAAGCACCATGTTTTGCATTAACTCTTTGTACTGTACTAATCTAAGACGTAACTGGGTAGAGAACCAGGGAGGAGCAGTGGATGTGGCCTCTCTGAACTTCAGAACGACCTTCGATACCATCCCTCATAGAAGGCTGATTAACAAACTAAGCAGCCAAGGAGTGGATCTGAAAATAGTTCTGTTGGTGGAGAACTTGCTGAATGGCAGGACTAAGAGGGTTGTGGTAAACAGGGAGTTCTATGAAGAGGGAAAGGTGATGAGCAAGGTACTGCAGGGGTCGGTGTTGCAGGCAGTCCTCTTCAATGGCTTTATTGGGGACATTGCAGAGGGACTGAGGGGAAGATATGCCTCTTCACAGATGATAAAAAGGAATGTAATAGAGTGGACATGACAGGGAGTGCTGAAAGAATGAGGGAAGACCTTAAAAAACTGGATGAATGGTCTGAAGAATGGTGAAGGTTTTGACATATCACTTAAAATGAATTCATTTTGTAGACAATTGTGTGGCCATTAACAAGTTTTAATAACATGTTTTAGTTATTTTGCAGTGTCCATACTGATATTTAGGAGCATAATTAAATATATGTTTATGTACACAGATTTTTTGAAAAAAAAAATGTTTAAAGAAAGCAGATAATGAAGTGTATACATTGTGGAACTATTAAGTTCAAGTTCAAGTTTATTTGCAGGGAAACTCCATTGAGCACGCTCATTTTCAAGGAAGTCCTGTAAAGGACAGTATGAAACAACAAGATACAACACAATACAATTAAAAAGTTCGATAGTAACAGAATGCAGTATAAAAATTGACATGATGCAAATGCTCATATAAAAGCTAAAGGGCGCATACAAGGGTATTTAGGTAACAGACTTAGCATATAGGTAACATAGAATTGACATATACATATGGGATAGAGCAGACATTCAAGTATTATAGATGGGGAACAGAATAAGGGGCATAAGTGCTCATATATGAAAGGAGGCAGTATAGCACAGTGGTTTAAGGCTCTGAGCTGCAAATCTGGAGACCTGAGTTTGAATCCCACAGTCCCCACTTGCATACTGTGTGACCCTAAGCAAGTCACTTGACTTCCTTGTGCTCCCAGGTCACACCTGTAAACAAGTTTTCTGCTTAGTGTGCCACTCTTGGTTAAATAATTGGATAAAAAAAAAAACATAGGTAAGTGATGCTAGCTGGTATGGCATTGGCAAGTTTTCTGGGCAGCTGTTTTACTAAGGATTTGAAGAGACTGACTGATACTAATTCAGTGAGCTTGAGAGATGATTTGAGTTTATTCTAGGCCATTGGAATGGCATATTGAATTGCTGCTTTTCCATAATGGGTATGGAATTTGGGCACGTCTAATAAGATATTCATGTTTTTCCTAAGGGAGTAGCAGCTTCTGGAGTTGTGGAATGGGGTCATGGAATAGGCTCAGCAGGTAGCACACTCACCTCTGAGGCCGGGAGATCAGAAGGCTGTGGGTTCTATCCCCACACCAGGCACTTAGGTTAATTCCCAATATTGACATTGTAGTGCAGCATGAGGGGGGCTACACTCCTGAGGTGCTGTCTTTCGGATGAGACATTAAACCTAGGTCCCATCTGCCTATTCTGGTGGTAGTTCAGATGGCTGTTAAATATCCCATCACACTTCTTGAAAAGAGTAGGGGAATTTTTTTTTTTATTTAAAAACAAAAAACAACTTGTGCAATTACATACAAACAAAAAAAAACAATTTTGAAAATAAACATGAATCATAATAATTAGACAAAAAACAAACCATAAAGAAATCCTTCACCCAGTTCCCTCAATGTTTTTCCATATTTCTTTTGTCCTTTTTTCTCCCATAATATCACTTTGCCTTTTGTATATACAATCTATTTCAGCCTGAAAGTTAAACAGCATATCCTGCATGGCTATTATTTTATTTTGCAATATTCTTTGACATCTTGCTTGCCAAATTGCCCATTTTAAAACTGCAAAAAGCACATAAAGTGCATTTTTGTTCCACTTCATCCATGTTTCTGTTAGTTGTCCACATACTAGCACACTATAGCTCATGCTTTTCAGGATATCCATCCCCAAAAAATCTGCAGTCTTATCACCAAATATGTCAATGTGTTTACACTTAAAAAAGAGGTGTTCCATATCTTCTTCCACTAGACCACATTCTGTTACATGACATATTCTTTCCTCTTTTCTTTTATGTTTTTCATTGCCCTTTACATTTAGCTTTCCATGGCTACATAACCCCACAAAATATCTCATCTTCTTTGGAATTCTCTCTTCTAATGTACATTCTAAAATCAGTTTTTCCTGTATTATATTCTTTGTGCTAAATATTGGATTTTGGAAAAAAAATATTTTCCACAATATCATTATAATTCTGCTTTCTGCTTTTAATTAATAGTTTATCTAGGGTTAAACCCCATTGCACCATATTTCCTGGCAATTTTCATATATTCTGGTATCTCCTTTTTCCCTATATAATTTCCTTTTTTCCAATGTTTTCCATTAAAATCTTAAACCACCCTTCTGTTAACCTTTCTCATATTTTCCCTTTATTCTGTACTATTTATACAATATTAGCTTAAAAAAAAATCACGTTCAAGAAAAAAGCTATTGGCTGGATCATGTTTAAACCTCCTTATTTTATAGGCCTGTATGTGCAATATCTCTTTACTGTGTTCATTCTTGTACCCCACAAAAGTTGAAAAAGAATTCCTAAAGTTCTTGTTTGCATAGAAAAGGGTATTGGAAATACATATGCTATATGCAAAAAGATTAGTATAATAAAATATTTCAAAAGATGTATCCTCTTTTCCTTTGTCATAGACCAGTTTTTCCATTTTTTTACTTTCTCTTCTGATATTTTTTATTTTCCTTCCCAATTACTTATGTCTGCTCTACCACTCCCAAATTTGAAACCTAAGAAGGAGAACTCACCTTCTATTATGTCTAAAGTTCTCTGCTTTTGACACCCTACGTGTCCTAAGGGATGGATTTTATTTTTGTCTTTATTAATCTTAATCCCTGTATATGATTGGTACAGTATAAAAATTTCCAACACTTTTCTCCTGATTCTTAATTCTTGACTAGGATCATACTATCATCCACATAAATGCCTGTTTTATTTGTTTCTCTTCCTTCCCACTGAGTCCCTTTTATTTCTTTATCTTGCTCAATTTTCCTTAAATTTGGGTCTGGGCTTAGTGGACACCCTTGCCTCACTTTCTTATGTATATATAAAGGTACCCCATGTGTCCATTTATCAAAGGTTTTATCTGGGCCTCACTATATAAAGCTTTTATTAATCACCTGATACCTTCAGGAAACTTACATTCCTCCAGTACCTTCCATATATCCATGCTGTATAGAGTCAAAAACAGTCTCCTGATCTACTGCATATAAATATCCTTCTAATGTTCCCTTATGTGCTGCATTTACTACTTCTCTAATGAACATTAAGTTATCTCTTATATCCCTACCTAGTATGGCACAAGTTTGTGATATTTGCACTAATTTGTCTGCATATGTTATTATCCTATTATTTATCAACTTTGCCAGGATCTTATAATCTGAGGTTAACAGACTTATTGGTCTCCAATTTTTAAGACAGGGTTTGTCCCCTTTTTTATATAAAAAGATCATTATGCCTATTTTCATACTTTCTGTCAGGTTCCCTTCCTCCATTACTTGATTAAACACATGTGTTAGCATTGGTGCTATCCGTTCTGCTAGTTTTTATAAAAAAACATTCAGTATTCCATCGATACCAGGAGCTGTGTTTATGGTTAATTATTTAATTGGTGTTGTAATTTTGCCTTCTTTTATTTTCCTGTTCAAAAATTCTGCTTCTTGCTTATTTAAGTTTGGCAACTCACCAATTAGGATATTTTCATTTTCATTTCCCCTTTCCTGGAATTTTTTTTAAGGAACTCCTGCACCTGATGCATAACATTTTCTAAACTTGTGGGTTCTTTACTCAGTTTGTCCTTTACTACATACATGGTTTTTTTCTCTACCCCCTCTCTGTTGCTATCTAATGGATTTATTTGCATTTTTGTTCCCTGTGTTCCATACTTTTGTTCAATTGCCAAAAATGTTGATCTATTATATTGATAGTTCCACATTAACCCTTTACTCTCCTCTATTTTCTCTAAATTATTTACTTTGTCTTTTATCTAATGAAAAAGTAGTTTATGCAGCTGTGCCCTTAAGCTTAAATATTTCATGTCATTTGTTGTCTCAGTTTTTTGTGACACCCCTATCATTAGTTGTTTTATGTCTTTCATTGTATCCTCTCCCCATTCAAGGTTTGAATCATATAATTCTCTCACTAAGTTTCTCACCAAAAATGCATTTAAGATGTTATTGTGAGAGTTTTTGTCTTGTAGTCTCTCAGTGTGCATACGTTAATACTCTCTCCCAAAGTACATTTGATTCCCTAAATCCAAAAAGAATTTTAACCCCCTTATGATCTGTAGTTTCCATTGGCACCACTGTCACCTCTTTTATTTTGGACTCTTTTGGAATAAACAAAAATCTATTCCTGTGGACAAAGTGCATTTGAAAAAGGTGTGTTCTAATCTCTTATTTCTTATTTTATATGCATCCATAAGCCCTCCTTTCTTTTAATTTATCAGTGTCACAGAACTCCTTCTTTGTTTTCCTCCCCAATCTTCTTTACTTAAACCTCAATTGAAATCCCTTCCCCATATTACCAATTTGGAGGTGTGTATATATGGTTCTATTTGCTCCATAATTCCTCTTCTTTCAGCTTTCTTTTGTGGGTTATAAATGTTAGTAATTTTTATAGCCATTCCATTTAATACCACATCAATAATTAACACTTTTCATGGAGATAAATCCATTAATTTTATGAATTTAACATCATGCTGAAAAAATACAGTTCCCATCCCCGAACATCTCTCTTCACCTATTGACTACCAAGATGGCCTCCACCCCCAGTCCTTTTGTGCTTGATTTATTTCTTCCACAGTATTTAGTCTAGTATCTTTCAGTATTGCTATATCTCCCTTAATTCCTTTTATGATTTGGAAAGTGAGCTCCCTTTTTCTTTTGCACTAAATTCTATTAATGTTTAAGGTTAAGCAAGATAATTGTTGCATATTTTTAATTACAGAAAGATTGTTTTAACACCAAACCCCAAACACTCTTCATTGTTATTCACAAATTGTGTCCTTTTTCCTTTTTTTGACACCTGTGTGTCTGTTGTGTCCCCATCTTCAGATTTTTCTGCTTCAGATTGATCTACAGATTTTTCTGCTTCAGATTGATCTACACCTGAGGAAACTAATTCCTCATCCTCAAAGGATTTCCATTCCTTGTCTTGAAAAATTGTGTGTCTGTTTGTCAGTCCAATTCCTTCTCTGTCCCTTTCCATTGTGTTTTTCCTTGCAAATGTTTTCCTACTTACTCTTGTTACCATGGTGAATTTGGATTCTTTCTTCTGTTCTTTTTTTTCATCTGCCTTTCCTCCATTTTCTCCAGTACCTCTTACTTCTCCACTTCCCCCCTTTTTTGACCTTTGTAGTAGAGTTTTTTTTTTGTGCCTTCTTTTGTTTTCTCAAGGGTTGTTTGGGTTTCTGTTTCTTTATCCCAGGCTTTATAAATAATGTTATCTTCCTTTCCCTTTTCTGTTTGTGCAACAGCTAGGTATACATCTTGTTCTGCAGCCATACCCAGTTCTGGGCTATTGTGGGCCATCCATGGGCAGTGAAGAAAGAAATGTCCCTCTTCCTCACACAGGTTGCACCTGACTTTATTGGTACACTCCTCCCCTTATGACCTACTGAACCACATAATCTGCATTTTACTTGGCCGCATGCATTGCTTAAATGCCCCTTATCACCACATTTGTAACATGCTTTTGTTTTACCAGCACAGAAAACCACTCCTTGGTCTCTTCCTAAAACAAAACAGTTTGCCAAATGTATTTCTCCTTCTGTTTGCCTTAAAGTGACTTTGTATTTCCAGCCCCTAGTCCACAGACACTCTTCATCTAATATAGGTTCAGGTGGCCCATGCACCATGCATCTTTGTTTTAACCAAAATGCAATGTCAGATACAGTCACACACTCATTTCTAAAAAGGACTGTCACAATTCTAAAGGCTGGTTTTGATAATGGTATTGATGCAAACTGATTCCATGGTGCTGTATTTTTAAGCTGAGTATATAGTTTCCAAAAGTGATCCAGGCCTGCAGCATGTTCAAAACTCACATCATATTCCATACAGATGTATCAGAGTATATATCCTCACAAGGGTAGTATTTCATATTTTGTTTTAGCAAGATCCTCCCCACAACAATCCTGTCTGGTGCATCCACTGTGGACCCTTTAAATGTTAGTCTTACAGTATTTCTCCATTTTTCCTGCTGTAGTGTTTGCTCTGGAAACGATTCTCTCTGGTATCCCCCCCATACTTTTTTCCTTTTTTTCCCACTTTGTCAGATAATCAATCAATCAATCAATCAAAATCTTTATTTAGTCAGGCGAACATCATTGAGCGTAGATGGACCTGAGTGGTCATACAAATAAGAGTACAAGTATTTTTACATAGACAAGAATAACATAAACAGTAGTACAATGACATAAAGTGATAATATACAACAATTTACATATATACAAGGCACAGTAAAACCATTTAACCTGTAAGAAAAAGGAGACAATGGGTATAGCAGGCATAATATATAAATTATAAGGCCTAATTGGCTTTTATGAGAGTATATCAGGTGACTGGAAAATAGAAGTAGAACTAACATAATGGAACACGGAAAAGGGGGTGGGAGGGTAAATAGAGTAGGGGATTAGGCCTTATAAAAGCAATTGCAGAGCTCTGGAAATAGGGTGGACTATAAACTTTTGAAGGATGTTAAAGGTAAGAGGCTATTTAGCTTCATGGATCTTTGGAGTGAGTTCCATGCAACTTCTAGTGATTGGCTGATAGCGGCCCTCCCAAACCGGGTGCAGGCATTGGGGACCTTTAGTATGATGAGTTTACTGATCCTTAAGGTGTATGGCCTAGAAGTAATTTGGGTAAAACAGTCTGTGATATAGGTGGGTAGTTTGCCTGATAAAGCTTTGATTATCCAGATTGCAGCATTCCTATTTCTTCTGTGTTGTAGTGATGTCCAGTTGACTGCCATATAAAGAGAGCAATGATGGGTGCTGGAGGGAAGGTCAGTAATAAATCTGATGGATCTATGATACAGGGTGTCCAGCTTATTTAAGAGGGGGATTGAACAATGGCCATAGAGAAAGTCAGCATAATCAATGAGGGATAGGAATGATGCCTGGATTAATCTTTTTTGGAGTCTCTGTTAAGGTAGTGTTTTATTCTAAAAATAGACCAAGCCTTTGTCTCAGTTTTTAGTAGCTCTTCAATATGGACAGAATAGTCAAACCTATTATCAATCCAGACTCAAAGGTATTTGAAGTTATCAACAAATTCCAGCTTCTCTCCAAGTAGGGTGGATAATTGTAGGGTGGTGGGTGATGGGGTAGTGGCAGAGCAACTCTTTGTGGCAAAGAACATAGCTTTTTGTTTTTGGCATTTAGAAGTAGTTTTTTTCAGTAGATTGTGTTGCAGGATGGAGAATTCAGATTGTAACAGCTCACAGGCTTTAGGTAATGAGGATTGCTGACATATAATACAGTATCATCAGCAAACAGATGAATGTTAGATTGAGTGAGGTTGGCATTGATATTATTAATATAAATGGCAAGAGGATGGGAGCCAAGAATAGAGCCTTCGGTACACCTCTTAGCGGTGGTTTTAAGGTGGATAGGTAATTTCCATTTTTACCAGTTGTGACCTATCTGATAGGTAGCACTTAAACCAGTTGAGTGAGAGAGAATCCAGTCCTAGTGAGCTAAGGGAGGTGATTAATGATTCATGATCCACTGTGTCAAATGCTTTACTCAAATCCAGGAACACAGCACAGTTACTGTTCTTCTTATCAAGGCAATCTGCCAATCGTTAGTTACTTTGGCTGGGGCAGAAATGGTGCTATGCCTTGATCTAAATCCCGATTGTGCTGAATTTAGGAGGTCATTGTTATCCAGATAGTCCCTTAATTGTGAGTTTACTAATTTTCGAGCATCTTGGATAGTACTGATAGGATGGAAATGGGCCTGTAATTGTTGAGGTCCATGGGATCACCAGATTTAAGTAGTGGAACTACTTGAGCTGTTTTCCAAGTGGAGGGAATGGATCCAGTAGTTAGGGAAAGATTGAAAAGATGAGTGAGGGGGGCAGATAAGACGTGTGATGCAATTTTAAGGAAGTAGGGATCCAGGGAGTCTGTACCTGCACTCTTAGAAGTATCTAAATTAGAGAGAGGTCTTCTACTTCTTTCAAGGATATTGGGTTGAAGGAAAAGTTGAAGTAGCCTTTTGTCCCACAGTGGATTGAAGGTTCAAGGAAGATCTCAGGAGATTTGCAGGTGATGAGTCAAATGCTAGGCCAGCTGTGGTGAAGTGGTCATTGAAGGTATTTAGGATTTCTTGTTTGCTAGTAATTTCTGTATCATTTAGTAGCAGTTTGGAGGTTAAGGCAGGAGTAGAGTTTTGGCCCAGAATTCCTTTTATAGTACCCCAGAGTCTGGTTGGGTTATTGTAGGAGGCATCTAATTCAGCTCTTTAGTAGGCAGCTTTGGCAGTTCTTATTTGTTTTGTACATGAATTCCTTGCTTTTCTGAAATTTAGCCAGTCTCTGGTATCCTTTGTTTTTCTTGCCTTTTTCCACAGTTTGTCTCTGGTTAACAAGGCTGCTTTAAGATCAGTAGTGAACCAAGGGCAGGATCTTGCTTTAGTTCTGATACTGGTGATTGGTGCATGAATATTGAGAGCATTAGTGATAATGTCCTTTAAGGTCTGGAGAGCTGTTTCAACTGAGGTTGTAAGGTAGAAATCTTGCCAATATATTGTATTACTCAAGTCATGGAGGTATCCTGAGATGTTGAATTTCTTTTTTGACCTTTTGAGGACAAATTCTGCAGGATTGGGTGGTTTGAGTGTAGATCTTATGCCAGCTATAGGACAAATGGTAAAGGAAACGTTAATAGAAATGCAAGCACAAAGTGACGCCGAAGCAAACAGTGATGCAAATGGACATTTACGGGCATACAAAAAACACAACTGGTAACATGAACTGTGATGGCAGCAGTATTTTAAATGGAAATATTAAGTGTCACAGCAAAAACAATGTGAAAGGGAACAGAAATGGAAATGTGAAAGTAAGCTCACACGTAAAGGCAATTGTAAATTGTATTTTGTTCTGTTTCCATAGAGGATTCCTCTTTCTCCAGTCCTGTTGTTTCTTTTGTATCATCAGTGTGTATTTTTGTTGTTTGTGCTCTACCTTTTCCTTTTTCCTTTTCCATTTCACTAATTTTGTCAGCGTTTTCACTTTTTCTGATGTACTCAGCCTGTTTGGGTCCCACCCCTTTCCATCTTCTGTTCTTTTTCATCCAGCTTCTAAAACAGCTCTTGTGACCCATTCAGGTGTGTCATCCATCATATTTGTATTTCTGTCTGTCTTTATATCTTTCATTTTTTCATGTCCTCTTTCAAGTTGGGTCCCCCATTCTCATTTTCAGTCATTATTTCTTCCTCATTTTTATGCTCTTTATTTTGTTCAATCTGTGTGCTATCTGAGTTCTGTTTTAAGGATTCTTTTCCAACTCCTCTTAAGCTGAGCCTTTTAAGACCCATATTGGCTATTCCTTTCAGAGTTGTATCCTTAGTCACTTTCCATTTTGATTTCAGCTTTTTACTCCATGTGACCTGTTTGCTGGATGCCATGTCAGTAGTCCTCTGCTGCTCATGACAGGCCACATCTACATCACAGCCTGAAACTCAGTCTTGCTTTATTTCTTTCAGGACTTTCACTTTCTTTTCCCTTAAAATATATTCCTCTCTCTCAGTTTCACACAGCATTTTATTTTTTGCAGACTTACTGCAAGATTTGCTGTTCTCCATTGCAGTCATTGCTTTTTCTTTATCTGCCTCTGTGTGTTTCCTTCCAAAAACCTTTTCTCCAGATCCATTTTCTTCACTATGTCTCCTTAAGTATACTGGCTGGAGTGGAGACCACAGTTCAGCCTACCACACATCTTCACTCATCTCCTCTCATGCACAGACTCCATACATTCACTAAAAAAATACCACCAACAGCATAATCTGGTTCAAGGCCCATAGGCATTCATCTGTATCCCCTTCCACAGGGTCATGCCTGAAAATAGGCAGAATTTGTCTAATGCACTTACCCAGTCAACAAAAACTATATATATATAGTAGAGGCAAAAAACACTGTTTAATGCATTAGTTAGGGTTGTTCCACAGTGACAAAAGTGAGGAAATTTGGTGTTAGGCTGTTAGAGTTGAAAGCCCCCATTGGACCCCACCAGCCCACCCCCCAAAAGGCTTCATGGTGCATGTTGGGGTCATCGGCCCTAACTCTCACCCCATCACATGTGTAAAGAAGCAGAGGCATAGGAGAATGGGGTGAGAGTTAGGACCAACAACCCTAATGCTCACCCCGATGCTGGTTGGGGGTGTGGGCAGGGGGGCCAAGGGGGGGGCTTTCAACCCTAACACCAAATTTCCTCGCTTTTGTCACTGTAGAACAACCCTAACTAATGCATTAAATGGAGTTTTTTGCCTCTAATTTCCCTTCTTTTTGAGAATGATGAGGAGAAATAGTGAATATATTGCAGCAGTGGGAGCGTGCAGCCCTTTGGGCCCTGAGCTCCCCCCACATGATGTTGTGTGACATAGTAAGAGGAAGAGCAACACAAACAGAAGCACGAACAGTGGCGTACATGGTAACGCAAAAGTAAATGGTAAAGGAAACGTTAATAGAAATGCAAGCACAAAGTGATGCCGAAGCAAACAGTGATGCAAATGGACATTTACGTGCATACAAAAAACACAACTGGTAACATGAACAGTGATGGCAGCAGTATTTTAAATGGAAATATTAAGGGTCACAGCAAAAACAATGTGAAAGGGAACAGAAACGGAAATGTGAAAGTAAGCTCACACGTAAAGGCAAACCATAACACACACAGGCACAGCACCACAGTTGTAAATGCAAATGGTAAAGTAAACAAGAAGAATAAGCCAAAGGAAAGAGAAATGGAAATGGGAACAGAAGCGCATGCGGAAACTCAAAATAAAACGTCCAAGGGCACAGTACTGCAACTGTAAATGCAAACAGTAACGGTAACAGCAACAATAACAGAAAAGGAAACAGAAGAACAAAAGGAAATGCAAGTGCATATGGAAATGCAAACCATAATGTGCACATGCACAGTAATGCAATTGCAAGTGCAAATGGTAACAGTAACAGCAAGGAAGATGCAAAATGAAAGAGAAACGGAAATGCAAACTAAAAAGAACTGCCGGAAACGCAACTGGCAATGCGCACAGTGACGCAAACAAAAAAGCAAACAGAAACAGTAGTGGAAATGCAAATGGTAACAGTAATGAAAATGAAAGCGTGAATAACAACACAAAGGGTAACACACACAGTGGCGTACACGGGAACGGTAATGCAAATGGGGACATAAACAGAAGTGAAAACAGTAACTGTAACAGTAACGGAAGTGAATACCCTGTTTTTGCCAAACAGGTGCATACAGAAACACAGTGTGTACAAAGAATGTATGCATTGTAATGGGGATCGAAGCTTAAAACGAGCATTGGAAGTACTTAATTGCTAATATCTCAGCAACCACACGACGTAGAAAAAAAAAATTTAATCTTGAATTTCCAGGCTAGGATTTTGTTATTACATAGCCCATTGGGCTATGTAACTCTCAACAAAAAATCTGTATCTCTCATCATTTTCGAGATACGAGCCCTGAAAGGCACAGCGTATGCCACCATGTTAGTCTATGGGAAAAAACGCCAACTTTGGAGTACTGTAACTTTGCAGTCGTGCAATATTTTTCCCCAACCACAAAAAGGCACATTTGTGAGATGTTGGCTGCCTTCCCTCTAAATTTCAACCCAAAGGACCAAACTGTTTCTTTGCAGCAGGGTGGTAAGGAATTCCTGTCATTTGGCCATAGCCTGAAAAGTAGTGTGGCAATTTGCGACACTTTTCACAAAAATTTGCAAAAGTGTCATGCTTGCAATATTACTTTGGGACACTACTGTTTCCAGAAATTTGAAAAAGATATTTCTGGGGTGTTTTACCCCAAAATAAAGACATGGCTAGCATCCTCAGGGTCCGACGAGGTGAACACAGAAAGAATTGTATCCCTAGAGAGTCACAATTTTAAATGCCAAGCATTTTTCTGATCACCAATTGAAAACAAAATGGCGGATTTGCGACACTACTAGGGCCATTTGCGACACTAAAAAGTGCATTTGCGACACTGTCGAACTTTTTAACTTTTCTCATTAACTTATAATGGGAAATTGTTTTTTGAATAACTTTTAAACCGTTTAATATTTTTTCACAAAATCTTCAAAAGGCACATTGGGGGCCCTGGCTGCATGTTCCCTGATGTTTTTGGACTGGTCACGCAAACCGTGCAACCTGTAGGTGAGAGCAAAGAGTTCACAAAAAAGCTTAATTGCACATTTTGTTGTTGCTTAATAACTCTGCAGCCGTATATCCGACTGGCATGAAATTTGGCACATCCCAAGATCTAACATGCTCAATCGTGCATACCAAATTTCTGGCAAATCCATTGAACAGTGACAAAGGTATAAAGGTGCAAAATTTGACCCTTTAACCTTAAAAGTGCTACTCAACCCTAACTATGGTACCACTACTGTGCTACCATACCGTGCCACTATAGTTAGGGTTGACGAGCCATTTACATGTTAAACCCCAAATTTTGCACCTAAATAACTTTGCAACCATTTGACGGATTTGCCTGAAATTTGGAGTACACAATCAAATCCCATATGCCCTGGGATCTGCCAAGTTTTGTACTGGTCACTTATACAGCTGTGGAGTTATTAGGCATGATCTGTGCACGTGTTTACGCTTTTCTGGAATTTTACGGTCGCGCCTACAGGTCGCAGGGTTTGCACGACCGGTCCAAAATCTTCTGGGAACATGCAGCCAGGGTCCCCGATGTGTCTTTTGAAGATTTCGTGAAAAAATATTAAACGGTTCAAAAGTTATTCAAAAAACAAGTTCCCATTATGAGTCAATGGGAAAAGTTAAGAAAAAGTTCAACAGTGTTGCAAATGCAGTTTTTACTTTTGCAAATGGCCCTTTTACTGTCGCAAATCCACCATTTTGTTTTCACTTAGTGATCAGAAAAATGCTTGGCATTTAAAATTGGGACCCTCTAGCAACCTAATTCTTTTTGTATTCAATCCCTGAGGATGCTAGCCATGTCTTTATTTTGGGGTAAAACACCCCAGAAACATGTTTTTCAAATTTCTGGAAAAGTACTTTCGCAAAGTACTGTCACACTTGCAACAGTGTCGAATGAATTTGCGAAAGCTTTTGCAGACTTCGACAGTACTTTTCTAGGCTGTGGGAAAATGACAGCAATTCTTTGGCACCCTGCTGCAAAAGAACGGTTTGGTGTTTTGGCCTGAAATTTGGAGGGAATGCAGCCGACATCTCACAGATGTGTCTTTCACTATTTTGTTGAAAAAATATTACATGACAGCAAAGTTACAGCACTCCAAAGTTGATACTTTTTCCCATAGGATAACATTATGGCATCGGGCACATTACAGGAATCCTTTGGCTTCCTGCTGCAAAATATCGGTTTGGTCATTTGGGCTGAAATTTGGAGGGAACACAGGCAACATCCCACAGATGTGCCTTTTTGTGGTTTGGTGAAAGTATATTACAGGGAGCCAAAGTTATGGCACTCCAAACTTCTTTTTTTCCCCATAGGATAGCATTACGGCATTCGTCGCTCCTTTCAGGGCCCGTATCTCCGAAACGGTGCGAGATAAGGACTTTTCGTCAGAAAAGTGGGGGCTAAGTAGAAAACTAGCCAGGAAAGTCTTAAATCATATGACTTTTAAATTATTTTGAACATCGAACGCTTCCTGAGATATAAGCAATTTAGTATTCCAACTCCTAATTTTCTGCTCTGAGAACCATTCACTGTCTTTCTTTATACAGCTTTCGGGGAAAACCAGCCTGTACGCTTACATTACTGTTACCGTTACCATTTTCGCTTGTGGTTCCATTCCCGTTTCACTTACTGTTCACGTCTTCGCCACCATATGCATTACCCTTTGCATTTTCATTTTCGCTTGCTTTTGCATTGTTTTTAACATTTCTGTCTACACTACTGTTTCTGTTTTGCTTTGCGTCACCATACTCATTACTATTTGCGTTTGTGGGCACAATGTTACTATGTGACAAGACATCATTTGGCAGGAAATTAGAGCCAAAAAACTCCATTTAATGCATTAGTTAGGGTTGTTCTACACCGACAAAAGCAAGGAGATTCGGTGTTAGGTTGAAAGCCCCTTAGCCCCCCGCCCACCCGACCGGCATCGTGTAGTCATTACAGTTGTCGGTCTAACTCTTACCCCATTCTCCACACCTCTGCTTCTTTACACATGTGATGGGGTGAGAGTTATGGCCGACAACCGTAATGCTAATTAAGGCGATGCCGTTAGTGTGGGTGGGGGACCAGATTATGGGTTTACAACTGGATGGTATGCTTTTACAATGCTTAGGACATTGTAACTATTTTGACAGATATTCATGCTGTAAAAAATAATGAAAGTGTTTAAAGGCTTGTTAAAATGTTCAGACATTTAATTTAGTTAGCACCTTATCCAAAATAACTGTAGCTGTCTCCTCCCTCCCCTATTGTAAAGTATTTTGAGATGCATTTTGCATGAAAGGTGCTATGTAAACCTAAATTGCTTCCATTCTACTATCTAGCAGAGGCAAGGAAAAGAATGCTGTTGTCATTTGGTGCAGAGGGAATTTCAAACAGCACAGAGACAGACCCAGAATAACAGGCAAAATCCGGCCCCCCATAACCTGACAATCACAGAGATTGAATATATGTAAAACTACATCATGTGACATTGGTAATTCACTTCCCTAATGTTAGCAATGCAGAATAACTTGCACATAGGGAAGGGGAAATTGCTTAATCAGGAAAGGCTCAATAAGCTAGAGCTTGTTTACAGGTGCAACATGGGAGCACTAGGAAGTTATGTGACTTGCTGAGGCTGACGGGATTCAAACCCAGGTCTCCAGCTCAGTGCCTTAATCCACTGTGCCATATTGACTCCTTGCTTGCATATGACAACCATATGCCCCTAAAAACCACATCACATCCCCTCCATATATACATACAGTATATTCTCATTTCAATAAACTACATTAATGCAGACATTAAGGTTAAAAAATACAAAGCGCACAAAGTATGAAAATGAAAAACAGGATTTTGAGCTTTAGGAGTCTAGGCAAATAAGTTGTGTGGTGTTCATAGGGTTGCCAACCTTAATTCCCACCCCTCCTCCAGCCCATAGCTTCCTGTCTGAAGCATAAGGTACATCTCCAAGCCACTGCCCCATAGGCAATAGAAGTATGGCTCGGCACATGTGGCTAACACAACCAGTCATAGCTCTCTTCCCACAAGGCCCTGCATGATGTAAGAGACTGGGGCGCAGCCTGACTGGGGAGTGAGATGGCTGTGTAATTTAACAGTTCCAGGACCATCCAGCCAATATCGTCGACATCTGTGAGATATACCCCATTGCAAATAAACAACAGCATACATCTGCAACTTGACTTCTAGCTTCTGCCAAAAAATCTATGAAAAAACAAGCCCCTCTACATTTTCCACCAGCAAAACCATCAGAGCCCTCAGGCCCAAAGCAGATCCCCGGCTCCAATATGGTGACTACCTCTGCAGGGAGTCGTCCTACCCAACGATCTGAAGCTGTTGTGAAAGCGACTGAACAGCGGCCCTCCAGATCTATTGAAATTCTCCTGCATACCCTCAAGTTTGATCTAACTAACCAGATGTGAGCAGGATTTGAAAATATAGGCTTGCAATTAATGCACCTGCAACAAACTGTAAATGGTCTGAGTGACACAATAGACTCCCATGTGACCCGCTGGGATGAGCTAGAACAGCGGGTCAGTGACTGTGAGGATGCTCACCAGGGAATGGAAGTAAATTTACAATAGGCATCACGGGAGACAGGGATGCTGACAGCTGCTTTGGATGATCATGAGAACAGGGAAAGACGTTGCAATATCTGGATTGTGGGGATGCCGGAGAAGTCCAAAGGGAAAGACTGTGTGGCCTTCATACAGACATGGCTTAAAAATAAACTGAACTTTCCATTTGACCTTGTGCTTGAGATCCAGCATACCCACAGGTTCCCAGGCCACAGACCAGGTCCAGATGAGCACCCTAGACACCTCATTGTTAAATGTTTACCTTTCCCTGACCGGCAGCAAGTGCTAGATGCAGTGAGGAAAGTGGTCCAACTGCAGGAGCAGGATCATCCGGTGAGTGTTTTCCTGGACTTGTCTAGGCGACTCCAAGGGGAGCAGCAGGCCTTTACACCTGTGCGGTGTAAACTCCACAACATTAATTGTCAATTCTCGCTCCTATATCCTGTTCGTCTGGTCATCTGTCCTCGTAACAAGGAGAGCGGATCCTTCACAGACCCAGAAGCAGCCCTGCTCTACATCGAACAGGAGCTGATACCACACCATGAGGATGCTGCAGATGATTGGGGAGCTGGGAGATGAGAGGAAGAAAGCCATGATTAAACGTGCTCTGGGACTAGTTTTCTTGAATACATTTCATTTGTTATCAGTGTTGCAATAGCCAGTGTTTAGCCAGATATGTTTATTTTGTTCCTCTGCTAATGAGCCTCTATTCTTCCTTATAGGGGGAATGATTGAAGTTATAATAGTGTCTTGTGAGGGTGGGCTTCTTCTTACCGGGGCCAAAAAGTATTAATCAGTTACTATGATAGTGGCCCTCTAGCATGTGGGACTGTAAAGTTGCTTCCGCCTGCTCTCTCTCCAAGCTAGCCACTTCCACTGGGTTGTATACCCAGTACATCTCAATTGGTTCATGGGGTTCCTGGGGTGGGCCCTGAGTTTTATCAGGACTAACAGCTTGTAGGAGGTCTCAGGGAGCCTTAATTGGAGTGTGTGATGAGAGTCCCTCTGGGATGGGGACTCATATTGGGGTCCGTAATGGGGCTCCTCTCCAGCCTATCAGGGCTGGACTCCAAGGCCTTAGTCCTGTTTGTTTTGAGGGGCTCCTCACTCACCCTCCAGGGCTCAGACCCAGATCCTTCTTACCCCAGGACCGCGAGGGAATCGGCAGGAGAGATGATGATTTCTACGAGGTGCCCAGCTAAGCTAGAGGCTCTAACGCTACCACTATAGGGCATGTACCCTTACCGGGGTGCTTTATGTGCACAAGACTTTAATTGTAGTACTCAATGACTCTGCCTTGTTTAACTTTTACTAGACATAGTTTCAGTTTGTGTCATGTTTTCCCTTTGGTTGCTGCAGCATGTTTGCTGTAATGGGAAATCGCTAGATGCTTTATTGTTGGTTGTTTTTAAGTGTTAAGAGGCTAAAAGCAATTACTGTCATCAATCATAAAACTGCACAGGCAATGGGCATATGCATAGTTAAGGGTCGGGGGGCAGGCAACAATACTGCTTCCTTTTTCTTTTCTCCCTTTTCAAACCCATTTGTTTGCTGGGTGCTGGTGGACTCTTCTGGGACAGGACCCTTGGAACCAGGAGGAAGGCAGAGCAATTATGGATAATCTACACAAACATATGAGGTGAGCCAGGGGATGGATGGCCCCACTTTCTGGGGGCACACCTCTCAACTCTGCCTCCAGGGGTCTCCTTATCTTGCTCATTCCATCTTTCTAGTAGCTGGCTTATAATCTGCTAGGAGCATTGTCCCATCCTTGGGGAGGAGTGTCTCCTCCAGCCTCCCTTCTCTGACAACTGAGTCAGGGTTTTTCTATATTTATTGTTGTTTTATAATGCATAGTTTTGGCTGGGTGGTCCCTTCTCAGTGCATTCACGAAAAGTAGCAGGTTTAGTGGTCAGTGGGTACAAGTGGTATGCACACTATAGCACAGGAGGGTAGGAGTTCTGTTAGGGGAGGTAGGGACTAAGGGGGTTAGTTCAATTTAAGATGTTGGGGTAGTTGTTGGCAGGGGAGAGGGCAGGGTGGGGGATTTTGTTTCTCAAAAAAAAAAATGTTTGGTGCACGGGCTCCTGGGAAGTTAGATTATTATAATTGTACCATAGTTCATTGGTGGGTAAAATGTCTGATTTAAAATGTATGTCATGGAATATGCCTGGAATCAAGACGGCAGTCAAAAGGAAGAGAATATGGGCTTATTTCAAGGAACGACAAGGGGATATCCAATTCCTAAAAAAAATTCATTTAAGCAATGAGGAGACCTAGAAACTGAATAGGGCCTGTGGGGGTACACAGTTGACTGCACCATTCACCTGCAAAGCTTGGGGTGTGGCAAAATGGTTTTGACCACATCTTAGGGTGGAGATTCACAAGATGAAGTCAGACCCCCAGGGTTGCTACCTGGTGGCAGATGTCACTGTTGAAAGCTCAAGATACACCATGGTGCCAATTTATGGGTCTAATATAGATGACCCCAACTTCTTTAACCACTTAGTGATCACCCTGGCCCTGTATTCAGACAACCTGATCATAGGGGGTGATTTTAATAAGTACTGGGATCAATCCCAAGACACCTCACACACCCGGTATAAGCATCCCCTAAAAGCTCCATGGCTCTGAGAGAAATGATGAGGGATAGGGCACTGACAGAAGTCTGGAGACACTTTAACCCCTCAAAAAAGGGCATATTCGTACTACTCCACTGCACGTAAACTTTTTATGAGGTTAGATTACTTTCTGATCTCACTAAAATCACTGAGAGGGGCACAGCTCCCACAGAATGTCCCAATATGTGTGTCGAATCATGCCCCATTACACTTTAGCTTGTTGGTGGTGGGGAGACACAACTCCATGAGACAATGGAGATTGGTTCCGACACTGCTTACTATAGCACCATACAGGGACCACATGCGTGGGGTGATAGTAGACTTTCTGCCACACAATAAATCTGTAGACACCTCAGCTGCAACAACTTGGGAAACCCTTAAGGCCATGGTCAGGGGGAAACAATTTTGTTTGCTGCAAAGCTCAGCAAAGAGGCTACTATTCAAGAGAGGGAGTTAGAGAAGCATATTCTGAGATTAGACTGTGAAATAATGAAATCCAATGCTCTGCACATAGTGGGGGACCTAAACACTCTCAAAGGCCAACTGGCCCAAATAGCAAGTAAAAGGATAGAGAGGGATATTCTGATGGCAGGGGCGTGATCCTACTTTGAGGGTGACACAGTAGGCAAATGGTTAGCATGGAGGATATGCTCTAAGCAGAAAGACAGAGCAAGTTTAGCCTTGGAGTCAACTGGGGGCATGCCTACCTCAGACCCTTCTCAGATAAATAAAGAATTCTGGATCTTTTATGGATCCTTATACACATCTGAGGCACCAGGGAATGCAGACCCTACCTCCTCCATAAATAAGATCTGGCTGCCTTCGGTCACGGATGATGAGAGGGACTCCCTAAACTAGCCACTCACTAAGAGGGAGATAAAATATGTCATCTGGGACTCGAGCCTGGGGAAGGCTCCAGGACCTCATGGGATCCCATGGCATTCTATAAACTTTTTGGGGAGGAGCTTGGTCCTTTGCTTACAGAAATGATTCAAGAGGCATTGAATTCAGGTGTGCTGCTCCCTTCTCTTCAGCTGGCCACAATCATTGTACTCCCTAAACCTGGTAAAGACTCTAAACAGTGTGGGTCTTATAGACCAGTTTCTCTACTAAATGCCAACTACAAAATTGTGGCCAAAATCTTTGCTAAATGAATAGAGGGGGTCCTGGCATCTTTAATCCACCGAGACCAATGTGGCTTTGTAAGAGGGAGGCAGGCTAAGCACAATCTGAGGAGAACTCTTAATATTCTTTACAAGTGGTAGGGCAAAGGAGGGGACAGTAAAAGGGGCCTTCTGGCACTAGATGCTGAGAAGTCCTTTGACTGAGTTGAGTGGACCTTCATCTTTGCTACCCTGGACAAATTTCAACTAGGCCCCTTCATCACGCTTGGATTAAATCTCTATTCCTCCCCAAAGGCTCAAATCTTTACCAAAGACACTATGTCCTCACCTTTCCCTCTCACCAGAGACACCAGACAGGGTTGCCCTGTGTCTCCCCCCTGTATATTCTGACCATGGAAGTCCTGGCATCTGCTATCAGGCAGCACTCTAATATCCAGGGTTGTAGAGTTGGAGGCAGAGTACAGAAAATGTCCCTTTTTGCAGACGATGTGCTGTTATTTCTCAGGGATCCCGAGTAGTCTGTCCTGGCCCTTACTAAACTATTTGCGGAATATGGCCCACTGTCAGGACATAAAATCAACTGGTTCAAATGCAAATGGCTCCTGCTAGGGGATAATAAATCAGGTATCTAGATACAGGACATTCAAATCAGTCCAGCTTCCACCAGAAAATATCTTGTGGTATTTATCCCCAATAAGGTCACATTTCTTTTCCATCTGAACTACATCCTTTGTTGAAGAAAATTAGGGACAAGTGTGACAGATGGAAATGCTTCCCTTTGACTCTTATAGGCAAGGTCAACTCAGCAAAAATGTTTATCCTGCCCCAATGCCTTTATATTTTCCAGTCTCTCCTGATGTGGATCCCTCAATATTACTTCAAGTCCCTGAAGGGGGCAGTGGGTTCTCTCCAGTGTGGTGCTAAGAAACCTCAAATCCGACAGGAAATCCTGTGGAAGCCTATGCAGGAGGGTGAACTGGGCCTGCCAAATCTAGCACACTATTACCTGGCAGACCAAATTTCAGCCATCCAGGATATTTATGAGGTGGAGGCCAGTGAGAAAACCTAGGTGATGGTGGAGGGAGAGGATAACCCTCTGTAATGAACCCCTTCCAGCTTTGTGTCACTATTGAGTGGCTTCCCAAAGCAAAATCTCAAGTATCCCTTTACTAGGGTATCCGTTAGGTACTGGCTTAAGGTCCACGAGCTCCTGAGCTATCCACCTACTCTCTCCCCAGACTCAACCATTGGAGGATGCCTGTGGGAAGAGGAGAGGACCCTCATCCCGGTGAGACGAGCTCTAGCAAGGTGGGCAGGGAAGGGTCTTAGTGACTTGGCACAACTACATGAGGGGGTGCCCTACTCCCCTACTAAGAACTAGTGCGGCGATATGGATTGGCACCATCCAGTTTTTTTACATATCTCCAAGTGCACTCCTGGCTGCAGGCGGGGGATGGGGAGAGATTCAATCAGAACCCCACATAGATCCCCATTTGTAGAACTCCTTCGGTAGGCGAATACCCTCACCAGGATAAGGCCTATGACAGCTTGCTACAAAGTTTTACTAAATGCTTTCCCTGACCTGGGTTCAAATTTGAAACAAAAGTGAGATACAAACCTGGGAGAGGATGCCATGAGACTGGGAGATTGGTGGGCAGCCCTGCAGAGGGGAATGAAATGCTCTGTCAATAACAGACTCTGGGCTATCCACCATAATATATTGCACAGGATATACTTCACTCCAAAGCTGGCCCACAAAACTGAACCCAACCAGTCAGAGTTATGCCCGAAATGCAAGACTGATGTGGGGAGTTTCATCCACATGCTATGGGAGTGCCCTGAAATACAGGCCTACTGGGGAGGAGTTACCTCCATCATGCAGGCGACTCTACAAAGCTCACAACAGGTGGGTCTCTGTGAGGCTATTTTGGGTCTCCCCTGGTCTGTCCATAGGGGTAGGGTGTAGACCACCCACTATGGGCACTGAGTATGGCAGAGGGGCAACAGATCCTTGCATACCACTGGTGTAAAGATTCTGCTCCTATGGTGACAGAGTGGGCACACAAACTATTACAATGCATGAAAATTGATCATACACAGTTTAAAACCATTGGTAGGGAGGACACATTCAGTAAGATTTGGGAGCCCATGGAAACTGCAATATCTCAGGACTGGTTTCCTGTGCTCTAAAGCTAGTTCTCGATGGGTGCCCATGACTGTCACAGTAAACAAGCCAATAATATGTAATTTTCCTTGATTCCACTAGTACATTCTTAATGTTTACAGCGTGTTAGGACATTTTTCACTGCATTTGCTTCACCCATCTGGGATGAGCCATAGCTTATATTGAGTTTTTCTATCCAGATGACCACCCCTGTGGAAACTTCAGGACGAAGGAGCACTGCTAAGGCTTTTGTACCTTTCAGAGACTTTGACAAGCATTGAAAGAATGGGTTTCTACAAGGACTGCAACCCCACGGGGGTCTGGGGTTGGGAAAGTTGGCAAATGTCCTTAGTCTCCTTACTTCTCGCCTTCGGCTCCTAATTTGAGTATTGTCTGGGGGTCTGTGATTGTTGATGTGCTATGCTTGCCGAAAATGTGTCCATCTATTCTGTAACTTATGTCTCTCTGGTCTCCCCAGTGAAGCCCTATGTGCCAACTTGCAATAAATAAAGTTAAAAAAAAAAACATCATGCAAGAGACTATGTTTGCTATGGGGAGAGGGTGGGCATTAGACTTGACAACCCCAAGAAACAACACACCACTGATTTAGCAAGACTCTAAGGACTCAAACGCTAATGTTTTTATTTCTGTACTTTGCATTCTTTCACCCTAATGTCTGCAGTAACATAGTTATTTCCCTCCTGGAATCTGAACAAAATAGTGGAGATATTTCAAACCTGCATTACCAACCATTTAACAAGTGAAAGCCTACAGTGTCATAATACTTGGGATTGCACTGTTATGGTTAATATCCTACAGTAGCACAGATAAGATTGCTGTAGACTATAAAGAACATGACAACCAATGGTCAAGGCCACTGTTTTTTGGTTTTTACCAGAAAACCTGGCAAAATTCCGGAATTAGGGCTGCCTGAACACCAGTAAAAACAAAGATTTCATGGAATCTGTCATTTTATACTAGATCAGTAATTCTACAAAACTTGTATTTTTTTTATAATTGCTTCCTGAACTATTTTCAATTTACTTTATTTAATGCTCTGTATATTAAGCCTTCTTTTATTCTGATTATTCATACACATACTAAAAGAATGACAGCAGAATCCTGGTAAAATCTGGAAATTAGAATAACAATCACCGGTGCAATTCCGGAATCTGAAGTATTGAAAAAGGAATTTTAATGTTTTAATCACCGTAAATCAGTGGCCTTGCCAATGGTGTATTGCTGCTGATGGGTGTCTTCAACTTGCCGGATGGGAACTGGAGCATCCCGGTGGCAGCCTCATCCAGGAGTAAGGGATTCCTGCAATCCCTGCAAGGGGTGGGTCTCACACAGCTTGTGAGGTAGCATACAAGGGAGAATTCTGGATCTTGTCCTAAGCAGTGGGGGCAGGATAAAGGACGTCACAGTGGGGGTGAACCTAGAAACCATTTAGCTGTGGGCTTCTCTATAAGGACGTTGCAGGATGCTAGCCACACAAGGACTAGAATTCTGGATTTCAGGAGGACAGGCTTCAGTAAGATGAAGGACAATTTCAGGAAGGCAATGCAGGGATATGATGACAAAAAGGAAGAAGGAGGCAGGGTAGTGGAGAAAGTCACTGACAAGGGGACCATCCTCAACAAATACTTCTGCTCCGTATTCACGGAAGAAGGCAATGGGGGCAATCCCCCATTAATGGAGAAGAGCAAAAAGGGAGAAGGGTTGGACATTAGACCTTTATCAGAGGATAGAGTAAAATGAGCATTAGAACAATTTAGGTTGGATAAAGCTATGGGGCCAGATGGAATACACTTAAGGATGATAAAGGAGCTCTGGGAGGAACTGGCTAAACCTCTGGCTCAGCTGTTCAGTGGATCACTGGAAACAGGCATGGTTCCAGAGGAGTGGAGAAGGGTACATGTGGTAACCCAAAAAGTGGCAGCAAGGAGGAGGCAGGAAACTACCGCCCTGTCAGTTTGACCTTGATAGTAGGTAAAATGATGGAAACCCTGCTTAAGGAAAGACTGGTGGACTACCTAGAGACAAGGGGGGTGCTGGACCCAAGGCAACATGGATTCATGGCAGGGAGGTCATGCCAGACCAGCTTGGTTGATTTCTTCGAGTGGGTGATAAAGGAAATAGACCAGGGCAGAGCAGTAGATATGTCCTATCTGGACTTCAGGAAGGCCTTCAACACTGTCCCACACAGGAGATGAATCCACAAGCTGGCAAATCTGGTGGTGGAGACAGAGGTAGTCATGTGGGTTAGAAACTTGTTGAGTAATGGAACTCAAAGACTGGTGGTAAATGGGGTTAGCTCATAGGAGGGACAGGTAACAAGTGGCATACCCCAGGGATCAGTGCTGGGACCAGTGCTCTTCAATGCCTTCATAAGCAATACTGCAGAGGGTCTAGAAGGGAGGATTAGCCTGTCTGCAGATGATACAAAGCTGTGCAACAGGGTAGATACAAAGGAAGGTATAGAAAAAATAAACAGTGATCAGAAGAGGCTAGAAAAGTGGTCCAAGGAATGACAGTCGGGTTTCAATGCAAAACAGTGCAGGATTATGCACCTGGGGAGATGGAATCCTAGAGTCAAGCATTAACTAGATGGGGTAACATTGGAGGCTACCAAAGAGGATAGAGATCTAGGGGTAGTCATAGAAGACAATCTCAAAGTGGCTAAACAGTGCGACAAAGCTGTTGGAAAGGCTAACAGAATACTAGGGTACATAGGGAGGGGCATAACAAGTAGAAGAAGGGAAGTGGTGGTACCATTGTACAACTCCCTAGTAAGACCTCATCTGGAGTACTGTGTTCAGTTCTGGAGGCCCCATCTACAAAGAGACAGACAGGATGGAGACAGTACAGAGAAGGATGACAAAAATGGTGTACGGGATGCAGCATAAGTCATATGAGGAGAGACTCTGAGCTCTCAAAATGTACTCCCTAGAGGAAAGGAGAGAGAGGGGGACATGATAGAGACCTTCACGTATCTTAAGGGGATCAACAGGGTACCAGATGTGAGCATATTTCACATGAAGGAAAATTGCAGAACAAGGGGGCACAGCATGAGACTAAAAGGGGGAAAACTTAGGGGGAACCTGAGAAAATGTTACTTTACTGAAAAGATGGTGGAGAGATGGAACAGTCTCTCCCAGGAAGTGATGGGGGCGGCCACGGTTCAGGGATTCAAGAATGCATGGGATAGGCACATGGGAATTATCAAGCTAGGGCAAAAGAGGTGGATTTGTTGTATCATCTAGGGTACCTTAAGCATTAGAAAGATGAATAGGGCAGACTGGATGAACCACAAAGCACTTATCTGCCAACAACATCTATAGTATGCATGTATCTAAGAGATCTCTTACCTGGTTCCTGTGGAGCCTGGGATAATGGGAACAGGCAGTCATACCTGTAAAAAAAGAACAGCAATGGGGTCACAAAGGTTCTGCAGCTCTTTACAAACTATGACAAACAAAGTAGGGTAAACAAAAAACAATACTTATCTGATATATATGGTCAGTGTCCTCCTATACCTGGTCAATGGCCAGTCAGATCCATAGACATAAAAGAGAAAATGGGTCGGTATGAAGAACAAAAATACAGATCAGCTGTGTCAGTTGGAAAGGACTTCTAGAGGTTGGGAGGGGAAGTAGGTGTGTGTGGAGATACCATACTTTTACAATATAATCGACCTGGATTTTCAGAATGGACTCAGTCACTCAGGTGTCATCATGGGGGGGGGTTCAGTGTCCCAAGAACTGATCCTTCCCCCCTCTTTTGGGGGTGGAGGGCCATGTTGATCAACTCATTGACCAACACAAGTCCAAATGAAGACATGAGGGGCCCAATATTCAAAACATTGCCCGGGTGCAAAATCAAGTTCACACCCAGGCAATGTCAGAGGGGGTGCAATGTGAATGAAGGGGTGGCAACCTGAATACTAGCACAGTCCAATATTCAGAGTATGAGCACTGTGTAAGGCCATTTTGCTTGGTCCCCTTGTGCGGTGCACATACCACTGATCCAAACCTCAACTTGCTCCCGTGCAACCCTAGGGGCTGGTAGATGAAGTGTAATGCCCCCTGACCCCAACCACATTAATCCCTGGCATCTAGTGGTGCCCCCCCATCACTATCCTAAAGTGAAACATCAATGTTTCCTCTGGTGCTAGTGGTGCCCCCCCACCAACTGCCATTCGGAAGGTAAAACTGAATGTTTCCCTGGTGTCCAGTGGTCCCACCCCAGCCGATCGCCATCCAAACTTTAAATATGAACATTTCTCTGGTGTCTAGTGGTGTCCCCCTGACATCATCACCCAGTGTAAAAAACAGACATTCCCTGGTGTCCAGTGTTACCACCCCCAACCTATGCCCAACAGCTACAATAGTATTCCCTGGTGTCCAGTTTATCCCCACCCCTATCCCGATCCCCTGTGTAAGAAAGAGAAAGCATTCCATGGTGATCTAGTGGACCACCCTCCCTATCCACGATCTGCCCAAAGAATACAGTCTATATCTTTAACTAGTGGCTAGAGAACTACCTACCTCCTTCCCCCATTAGGTAGTGCACCACTACCCCGCTTCCCTCCTGATCCCATCTCTGAGCTGGCCATCGGCACAGCTCTCCACTTTCCACCATGGGCGGCCACTGACTGAGCTGTCAATGAGCGTGTATTGTGCAGTATCCGCTCACTGATTGATTGCTAAGTGAGTGAGGTACCATCCTAATTCCCCAGGGAATAACAGGGTGACTCTAGTTTTGCCATGTACCCCCTCAATGACCTCCTTCCTCACCCTGAAATCATCACACGTGCTGCTGTGTTAGTTAAAGAACAGAGAATAACTTTTCCCCACCTGAGTGTCAAATACACTTCCCCACCTCCCTCCACCAGAGTTTCATGATGTTTCACTTTTACACCCAATCCCTGCTCCACCACACCCTCTGATCCCTGCTACCCTCCCTCCCCCATGAGCACTGGCAAAACATAGGCAACTCCACTGATGTAGAGCACCTGCTCTGTTCTGTGCCGACTCCTGACTGCCATCTCCCAATAATGGCTTTAATAAATGAATGGTGATGTATTGGCTCCCAGTAAAATCTGACTGGTTGAAAATTTAACCAATCAGGTTTTACTAGGAGCAAAAATGTCAGTAATCATTCATTTTTGCCATTGTAAGAGACTGGACTGAGACAAATTGGCACTAAAGAGAGCAGATGCTCTGCGCTTGGAGATAATTTACTTTATTTTCAGCCTATATTTTGTAGGTGCTCATGGGGTAGGAGGGAAGGAGGAACCACAGTGGGGTTAGGTGGGTAACTGACAGTAAAAATGAAAGACCATGGGACTTGGATGGGGGTGGAAGGGTTTATCTACTCTTGTACAGTGCAAACAGTCTGAGCTGCAGCAGGCATGGCAATTGCTGCAACAAGGAAGGGTGCCAGCATGGAGATTATTTTGATTAATGTTTTGTTCATGGGTGGGAGGAGGAGGTGGTTTCAAAGCTAGGGTAGTAGTGGAGGCTGCAGAGTAAATAACATCCTCATAGCCCAACAGCAGGAGGACCAACCATTCGACTACCTGTTTTCTGGTGTTGAATGGCAGGCAGCCATTCAACCTGTATAGAGCTCCAAGTGGGGGGAGGTTGCTTGGTTAAAAAAAAAAATGCCAGCAAATTTTATGCTCATGGGTGGGAGAAGGAGGTGGTTTCAGAGTACAATGGATGGTGAAGGTTGTTTTATTAAGCAAACTTAGTCAACCCTGGAACCAATACTGCTAACACACCCAAATGAAGACAGATGACTCTCCCACCACACCAGCATGACCAGTCCCATACATCCCACAAGCATACACGAAAAACATAACCAGGTCCCCCAACACTCCAAACACAGATATTCAACCCAAAACATGCCAGCTCCTCCACTCCTTGCACCAACACAGCCTGCTTCTTCCCCAACACGAACAGTCCCATCACTACATCCAAGGGAACACAGACTTCTCTCTCAGCCATGGCAACAATGCAGCTATTCCACTGGCAGTACCCCAGATGCCAAATGGAAAATGTACCCATCAATTATGATCAATGCAGGCTTCAGTCCCGTCGCCCCTCAAATCCCCACCCCAGGTCCCCCTTTACGGGAGGTCTGGTAACCCATCCCATCTGATAGAAACAATATCCTTGCTCTTGATCTCTCCTATGAATTGTGGACAAAAGCAGTGGAACACATAGGGGAGTAAGGGAGTATTTTACTATTTTTGCACAATTTACTACCTCTTCATGATTTTAGGAATTTGTTTCCCACCCTGCACATTTACAGTATGTTGTTACATATGCTCACAGTTGGCAGCACCATACAATGCTGCTAACTAGGTATCCACAAACGGACAGGTTGGGGACAAAAACTGAATCAGTATTAATTGAGTACAGTGCAGGACACAGCTGTAGGAGTAGCTCAGTATCTGTCCAGAAGGGTAGTTTCAATGTGGAAAAAAAAAAAAATTTAAATAGAGGAACATCCTGGCCTATCGGCACAGCAGTTGGATTTCCGTCTGTGATGCTGGTGACCTGGTTCAGGAACGGATTTGGGTCACTGGATGGCTGGCCAGGTGGAGAAGGAAGGAGTGTCCACTTATGACTCGCCTTCTCCGGGGGGAGGGTGGGGATGTGGTTGGCGTCTGTTGACTCCTAGCAGAGGCTGGGGGTACAGTGCAACGCTCGACCCATGATGTCTATATAGCAACGGACATCTGGTGCTTGCTGTGATGTCAGTGGCATGTCGCTCCTCAGGAGAAAATGGGAGAATGGTGTCAGGGCCAATCGGGTGACGGCCTCCCTGGATCTCCAGCTCTGGGCTCCCAGACCTCCATCAGCCACCTCAGCAGCACCCAGGGTCATGAAGTATGGCCAGAAGGCTCATCCCTCATGTAAATAAGGGACCTGCCCGATGAAGGGATACATTGGGGATACCTGGGCAGGCTGCAATGTGGGGTAGTGGGGTCGGGAGACTGCCAGGCTGGGAAGCTCCTCTGAGGGGCCTGAAGGAGTGATTAGCTCTGGTACGGGTGGGTGGAAAAACAAATAATGTGAAAAAAAAATAGAGGGACAGCATTATATGGCATTAAGAAGGGAAGTATGTTAAGACACCACAGCATATGAGACAGAATCTGTGAATACAGGCACCCAGTGAGTTTGAGATTGGTTTAGAAGTGGGGGATAGACAGGTTAGTGGATGGTATTAGTACCATTTAGGTGAAAATACTACCAGGTGGAAGAAGCTAGCAGTAAATACTTCCTCAACAAAATATTACCTGGACCACTGAAAAGGGTGTTGCTGTGCTAGTGAAGGTGCATTCTGACCCCTTACGAAGCCCAGAACTGCTGGCCATGGACCACTTTACTCTTGTGTTCTCCACATGCAGCTCACCTAGTGTTCCTTCAAGACTCCATGTCACTGATGTTTTGGATGTGAGCACTGCAGGCAGGACAAGTGAAAGATCACATATAAGGGCACTGGTATCCAGTGAACACAGTGACCATGACTGAGTGACTGTAAAAAGGGTGACTCAATCACAGCACCTGTGTTCTGGGCTACCTTGCAGGGTAGTGACAGGATACCAGGGCTGGCAACTAGGCGACAGGATGCATATATATAGTCAAGCACACGTGGGGAGGGACCATGCTATTCAACGAGCAGAAGGGAAGGGAGGGTATGTGGAGTATAGTGCGGTGTCCGGCTGCCAAGCTGGCCGTGTGGTGTGGTGTGGTGAGTAGGGTGGCAGGCTGGGGTTGGGATGGTGCCGGGTTCAGTTCTGGGTAGGTTTGCTTTTTGTGTCAGGGTAGGATTTTTATATTTTCCAAGTTTTACACCCCTCCGACGTGCACCCCTCCGAAGTTGAGAATCATTAAGTAGAGGGGTGCAGGGGGCACAGCCCCCTGGATAAAATGTAAACCCATTGCCACATTTCAAGTCACCACGAGTGTACATCACCATTATTTATTTTCGGCGATGTACACTTGCCCAAACAGCGATCTCCGTTTGGTCATCGCCTTGATGACATTTAACCAAAGGCACTTAACCCCATCCCCAGCCCTACACCATCCCCAGTCCAACAGTAAATTTAATTCATTGATTTATACATTTGATTGTTTGTTTGTTTATTTGTTTCAGAAGTTTCACCTCAAAAAGCATACTGGGCTGATAACAGCTCATTTCCAGCTGCATCCTGATGGGATTGTTCATCTGCTGATGAATGTGCCGATGTGACTGGCAAACTGATTCTGTTTCCCTTTTTTCTCCCTGATGCTGAATAACAAGCTGCATACTATACTGGTGTTAGCACACCTCAATATGCTTGTCCACACTCTCCAATCAGCTCCCACTGCATCCTCTCCTGGCCGGGGAGCACCCACCACACAGACTATCTACTCATGATGCAGTCTGATGAGGGGAAACTGCAGGGGGGTGCCCCCAATATCCAGGAGGCAAGCAAGAAAGTAAATCCAGGACTGCAACCAAAACAGGACTGGTTATAATTATACCAAGTGTATGCATTCCAATTCTACTAAGAAAGAAGGCAGAATGGACAGCAAGCAGCACCCATGGATGTGAAGAAGGCAAGGAATCCTACCTGATGGAGTTTCAGCTAGAAACAGCATGATGCCAAATGGGCTGACAGTATACCTCTACCTGATCAGATTCCCCCCTGCCATAAAAAAGAACCCTCTATGCACCAACCAGAAAATCATGTGAGTTGATTTTTGACCCCAGGTTCAATCTAAGCATTTGAACTTCCATTAAATACCTTCTTACTCATCCGCTATGTGGCGCATTATCTACCAGAAATCATATGTGCACAAACTGACCAGATTTAGCAACAGCATAGGCAAAACAGATGAGCTAAAATATACAGCCCCTCTTGCCTTGAAGCAGTTTTGTATATTTGGTGGCACAACCTTCCTCTGCCCCCTCGAAAATAGTTTACCAAGTAGTAGCCCAATGAAATGCATTAACCAAACTGGTGCTTAACCCTCCCCTTCCTCCTTCCCTCAAAAACCTCAGCCCCACACATTGAAACCCATGTGTCTAGCACATTTTACTAGGGTACAGACCAAAAGTCCATGTATAGCATGATTTTACCCCTCCTCTTCTCTTTTGGGCTATGGTGCACTGTGCAGGCCCGTAGAAACAATACAAGTTTGGTGCAGAAGTTTGCAGCACCATGCCGACCAATCAATGCAGCACAGACTCAGACAAAGCTGTGGTCTCCTTCTGATGCTGACTGCTCAGTGATCCGGCGCTGTTCCTCTCTGTGAACTACCACCAGTGGGCTTAATCATGAAATGTCGGGCACATGATACAGTCAGGCGGGTGTTGTTACTCACCGAGTATGCATCTCATAGGCAGATACCACTAGTCCTTCTTGGTCTTGATGCCAAGAAGGCGTTTGACAGGGTGTCTTGGCCTATCTATGGGCCACCCTGAAACGCTTTGCATTTCCTGATAAATTAATTTCCCAAATTCGAGCCATGTATCACTTTCCTCTATCCTATCTTAAACTAGATGGGATAATTTCTTCACCATTCCCCTTATCCAGAGGCACCCGACAAGGATGCCTGCTATCCCCATTGTTATTCGCTCTCTATTTGGAACCCCTAGCTGCTAATATCAAGGCCCAAACCCAGGTAAAGGGAGTCCCGTGGGGGGGGGACTGTCCCATAAATTGACACTTTTTCAATCAATATTTTGTTGACTCTTACTTCCTTGGAAACCTCTGTTCCATTGGTCTGGGCAGAATTAGATACATTTAGTAAGCTGGTGAGCTATAAAGTTAACAGCACTAAGATGGAGGTCTTAACATATTTTTTTTAACCCTCTAGAACTTTGAAGGCAGACTTCCCATTTTGTTGTAACAGAGTGGAGATTAGATATTTAGGTGTAAAAATACCGTATAAGATGATACACCTGGATTTTATGAACTATGAACCTATTACTTAACAAATTACTTCCAACTTGTCCCAGTGGGTCTTACTTCCCATGGGGATCCTATCCCGAGTCGAAACGGTACAACAGAATATTCTACCTCGCTTGCTTTTCTTTTTGCAAACTCTCCCAGTGTTCCCTTCGAATGCCTATTTCCAAACGTGGGACAAATTAAACTCTAGGTTTGTCTGGGGGAGGCAAAATACCTAGACAGAAATACTCCATGTTGCAACCGTCTAGGGTACAAGGGGGACTGAATCTTCCAAACATGAAAAGATATGCTCAAGCAGCTCAAATTCACATAGTCCTGTTACATGCGGCTACCCACTATACCGCATATTGGAAGGATATTGAGGTCACACTTAATGGTCTGGAGAGCTTCCCGTCTTTTATTGTTGGGGATAGACCAGGGTGTCTTCCACTCACACGGTTCACAAAATTTACTTCAAAACTGTTTAGAAGTTGATTACAAATGTGGAGATACTTAATATCCCCTCAGAGAGATACCTCTCTATGATCCCGATCCAACAATGGGAGAGGTTCAATCTCCATTATACCTTTCAATTAGTGAGTCCAATAGGCATTCATTCGTTTCCCTGTTTACAAACAGAGTACAAGCTTCCCAATAACCAGTACAAGCCCTACATGGCCCTTAGCAATAGGTTGGTACCATTTGAGGAGACCCTATCAAAAGTAGTTGAATCCCCTCTCTTTTGATTCAAATGGTGATATACCATTTAAGGGGGCAAGCACAGGAGCATGCCATTGGGGGCTTATATTTAGCACTAAGGTCATACAGTACTGAGTCACTGGACTACCTTAGAATTAAGTGGTCAAGGGAAATGGGCCTTTAAATAGAGGCAGAGCAATGTCAAACCTCAACTTCATTATATTCCAGAATCTCCTCTAATATTTATTGGTGGGAGTATGTGTGGAAGGCCAGAATAAGGTTCTTTAGAACACCAGCTAGCACTGCAAAATTTAGAGTACATAGAAATGGAATTTGTTGGAGGGTGTGTGGACAGGATGAATCGGGGATGGTACATATTTTGTGGTCATGTCCATATATAATGGGATATTGGCAAGAGATTATAGATGAGCTGAATGCCATATATGAGAGGCCAGAGATACACACCCTGACTTTTGTCCTAACGGCAGTGCCCCCTACTGGACTTCAGGCCCAGAAGATGTTCTTTAAAATGTTAACTCTACTGGTCTTAGTGGCCAAAAAGATTATTGCACATCTCTGGCTTTCCACTCAGATCCCGACCAAAGAGTGTTGGAGAAAACTGACTTATGAAACATATAATTTGGAGAGGATCTCAGCTAGAATGAGTAACAGGATCCATAGTTTTGACAATCATTAGAAATGTTGGACGCTCTACCAATTGGGACATTATACGGACTTTGTCCCTTGAATATACAATATAATGCTCAAAATAGTGTAGGGCTCCTGAAGGTGGCAGGGGTTGGGGGGAAGGAATTGGATGGGGTCTTTCTTTCTAAGGCCAATTACTTTTATGAGCCGGATTATAGTGGGGATATCATTAATATTACTTTTAACATCATTACTATCATTATGATTAGTAGTATGCTCTGTTTGTTAGGAAATGTCAAACTCACATAAAGGCCCCTCACATCTTGGGGTTCTTGAATGTACACTGCTGTATTTGCCCATTGTTCTATATGCTGTCTCTGAATGTATTTCTGTATTGCATTTGATATTATACCATGCTGCTAAAACTAATAAAATATAATAAAAAAATATGTGCTGCAGTAAATGCCCAGGTCCACATACATATAATGTACTGTTCTCCTTGTGGGCATATACTGTACATATGCTGAACAGATCAACCTGGAGGGCATGTGCAGTAGAACCCACCAGGATCCAACATAATACTGCAGAATTCTGCTGCAGAATACTGCAGGAATCAAGACAATTTCAGTAGCAGGTAATCCTTTTTGCCATGCAGTAGTTTGAGACACTACATAACATCCCCGCAGTCTCCACTGTGCATATGCTGTACTAGCCTTCCTTGGGGGCACAGGCACATGCTGTACTAGGGGTCCAACACACTGATTCCATTCAAATGGAAGTCCGCACAAGAGTTATGTCATACGATACTTGCACCATGAGCCACAGTTGCCTTATAGGGACTCATAGCTATGGTTCTGTACTTACACATTCTGTATGACATACTGGGGGACTCACAGCTAGTGATGGAGGGCACTGCAATATTTCATTATACACCATCAATAGCCCACGCATACAGCCTCTCAAATAGGGGTGTAGCCAGGAATTTTAAATTTGTACTCAAGAGTTGATGGAATTGTTGCCTCCCACATAAACACTAACCAAAAGATGTGCTGCCCCGCCGCACAAATATTGCCCCACACCCCCATTTCAGTCAACAGTGTGTAGTAAGCCAGTGATGCTAACAGATTCATATTTTATTTTACCTATCGCACCTACTACCAATCAAACAGAAGAAGGCTGGATTTTAGATATAGTGCTTAGGATACATTGTGATAAGCCTCTGTATCATAGCAAGATAGCCAGCCTTAAAGAGGTCCAAAGAAACAAACTGCATGACATTATAGCCCCCATCCCACCTCCACCTCCACTTACTGTGCTCACTTGCAAGTTCACTTGAATACTTGTTAGCTGCTGTGTAATCCCCCCAGGCACAAGAATGGAAAAGACAGTTTTGTTATTTTACTCTGGCTCTGACTGTGTGTGTTGTCCCTGGATTTTCCAGATTTTAATGTACTCAGGGAAGTACACTGAGAATGCCAGCTGATGCCTATGCTCTCAAAAAGGGATCCTGTTACATCACACACTTGCTCAATATACTCTGCAGCTGTCCACACAGGGAATGATGGAATATAGCAGTCTGGAAAGGACTACTCTATCCCCAATGGAATCCAGAACTTTTATGAAAACACTCCAGATGGTGCTTTTACTGCCTCCATCCTGTCTTTATGGCTCCTAGGGCAGGAGGTTGCAGGAGGGGATCTGATAAGGCCCAGATGACTATGTTGTTGTAGATGTCGCAGCCATTCCCTCTGTAGGAACTCTGCACTACAGAAACTGGGATCAGAATGCAGCACATATCTGCCCACCTCATGTCTCATCCTGGCCCCTGGAATAGCCACACATGCATCTTGGGAGTATTTGCAGAGGGACCATATATCAGGGCTGTGGATGTGCAAAGGTATCAACATGCGCAGAGTGAGACCTGTGTGCACCACACACTCTTTTACTACCCCCCCCCACCCTTCATAGGTGCAGTAGGTGGTGCTGAACTTTGGGTACTGGGCCCTAACTAGCTTGGAGTTGGATACTTTGGGGAACAGACAAGCTCCAGGCAGTAGGCGGAAGTTTTTCAGCAACTACATTACATGTTTTTTGGAGAGAGGATGTGACTGTAAAAAAATGTTTAAACAGGTAATGGGATTCCCTCTATGCTGTTATTTATTGTGTGATTTATTTATTTATTTAGTTGAACCAGACTACACCATTGAGCTAACAGCTCATTTACAAAGGTTCCAAGTCAGAAACAGAGCAGGTCCAGTGAGCCTTGTCAGAGACTGATCATGAGGATTAAGGTAGGGTTACAACACCAGGGTTACAAAAGCAGGGTGCAAAGATAACAGGATTCCTCAGTAAATTACAGCAGAGGACAGAATATACAGCATGTAAACATCACTTCAAATGAAGGAAAACTAATTTTGAGGTCTGGAACCACGCAGAGCAGCTGGGATCAGAATCCAGCACATGTTAGCCCTTGCATTGCTGACAAACTGAGAATGTTTTGGAATTAAGAACTGATATACCAGTCTGTGGCACAGCAAAAGGGCAAAATGCCCACATGTAGTCATACAATTTCAGAAGACATAAATCAGGTATTTTACCAGGTACATTTTATGCAACTGCGACAGAGCAAAATACACAAAGTCAGAGTATGTTGAGTCAGAAAACTTTTAAAAGAGTTAAATATGGTATTTAAAAAGATACAGATTCCCTTTATGCTGCAATCATCAAAGCTGATCAGTGGCTATACATGGATACCCAACAGAGTAAACAAGTATTCGTCATTGCAGAATGTCGTCGTGCTGGCATTGGCTTTGGTAGTGCAGTGTGGAAACACATTTTGGGCAGGATGTGAAAAATGACAGCTGTACTGTTCATAAGGAGGTGTAAAAGAATGGCAGTCTTGAAAATGTGGCATATAAATATTACAAATTTGTGAAGTTACAAGGGTGCGTGGGAAATGTGCAACGCATGCTTGTGACACAGTCATTGAATGGACTTCGACACAAATTTTCAAATTGGCATTTTAGCACCTCTGCTCATGTGCAATGTCACTGTCATTTCCTCAAACTGTCCCAAAAAGTGATTTCGCACAGCGACCGCTCTATTCTGTGCCGGACATGTGAAAACACATTTTGGGCAGGATATGTAAAATGACAGCTGTACTGTTCATCAAGAGGTGTGGAAAAATGCCAATGGTGAAAATCCAGAATGAAAATATTACAAATGCACAACGTTATGAGCGTGCATACAAACTGCGCAACCACGCTCATAGCACAGTAATTTTATGGAGTATCGTCACCAAATTTTCAACATAGGCATTTTAGGACCTCTGCTCATGAACAGTGCCACTGTCATTTTCATAATCTGGCCCGAGCACTGATTTCCCAAAGCGACTTCGCTATTGTGCACTGGAAGTGCGGAAACGCATTTCGGCCAGGATTTGAAAAATGACAGCTTTACTGTTCACAAGGAGGTGTAGAAAAACGACAATGTTGAAAATCTGGCATCAAAACATTGCAAATTTGTGAAGTTCTGAGCATGCATAGCAACTACGCAATGCACGCTTGTAACACAGTCATTTTATGGAGTAT
This sequence comes from Neoceratodus forsteri, assembly GCA_016271365.2. Taxonomy (NCBI): domain Eukaryota; kingdom Metazoa; phylum Chordata; order Ceratodontiformes; family Ceratodontidae; genus Neoceratodus; species Neoceratodus forsteri. The sequence goes on along the minus strand of CM057456.1, from coordinate 72,258,988 downwards.
TGTCACCAAATTTTCAACATAGGTATTTTAGGACCTCTGCTCATGAACAGTATCACTGTCATTTTTGTAATCTGCCCTGAACACTGATTTCCCACAGCAAACACGCTATTGTGCGCTGGAAATGCAGAAACACATTTCGGCTAGGATGTGAAAAATGAGAGTGGTATTGTTCACAAGGAGATGTAGAAAAACAACAGTGTTGAAAATCTGGCATAAAATAGTTCAAATTCGCAAAGTTGCAAACCTGCATAGCAACTGCGCAACGGACGCTATTAAACAGCCATTTTTTTTTATTTTTTCCCACCAAATTTGCAACATAGGCTTTATGAGAGCCCACCTCATGAACACTGCCACTGTCCTTGCAATAATCAGTCCCAAAAGATGATTCCATGTAGTGACTGCAAAATCACCTTTCAGGACTGGTTAATGTCATAACAGTGCCAGAACTCATGAGGAGGGTTCCCAAAAACCCCATGTTGAAAATTTGGTGCACAAATTCCAAAAAATGCCCGAGATATGCATCAAAGTTGAAAAAACCCTATTTATTCCATTATACAGCTTACCGGCAATTCCTCAGTTCGTGGTCAGCTTTGAAGAGTGCAGACATGTTCCCGGTCCACTGAAGATCATTGCGCCAAGCTCTGGAGGTAAGTATGGGGTGAGGGGGTGTGTGGGGAGGCAAGGTGCGCAGTGGGTGGGTGCAGGTGGTGGGAGGGGGTAGGGAGACTATAAGGAACTGTTTTCTGTTTACAGATGTTAAAAAAACACGTTGCTGATGGTATTCTTTTTTTACTGGTGTTTTTTTGGGGGGGGAATACAGTAGCAGATGGGGGATTGAGCACCCCCATCAGCCCATAGGGAGTGGGGTACACTAGCTGAAAGGGATTGGGCACCCCCTCAGCACAGAAGAAGGGGGGGACATCATGCCAATGGGGAGTGGGCTCCCCCATCAGCACATTAAAGTGGGAAGAGGGGTACAGATGCCGAGGGTGATTGGGCACCCCCGTTGGCAAACAATGAAAGTGGGGGGAGGTGCATGAGCTGAGGGAGATTGGGCACCCCCTCGGCAAGCAAAAAATGAGGAGGGGAGACATTATGCTGACGGGGAGTGGGCTCCCCTGTTGGCACATACATGAGGGAGGAACACGACTGAGTGGGCACCCTCAATTTACATTTTAGCTGCCACTGTGCTGCCATGTTTGTAGCTGGTGAAGATGGAAGGTCCGCTGCATGTGACAAGTTTTGCTCACATTGCAGAGGACCTTTCCTTAGATGTGCTCACCCGGGTAGTGTGGTGCAGGCATGCAGGCTGATTGGGGAATGAAGGATGCACCTACTGGTGCATGCCGTGCATTCGCCCAACAGCGATAGCGCCTCCAAATCTCCACTACCGCAAGATGCTGGCTGCACAAGTGTGCCAACATAAAATGGGTAAACATCCATATTTGGAGTCAGAAAAATTTGATTGAATAAAATCTGATATCTAAAAAGGTACAGAGATGCTATCTGTACTGCTGGGACATGGTAAACACACATAGAAACAGTGGCCTAGATATTCAAAGGTTGCGCATGGTGCAACAGTGTTGCGCCATCGCAACCACTGATGTGCCTAATTGTGATATTCAAGTGAATTGCTCCTGGCACAAATCCCGATGTGCCGGAGAGCATCAGCAATGTATGCAGGCGCAGGTGGGGGGGGCGTGCCCATGAATACTCTGCATATCCCGATATCCAGTCCGGGATGTGCTGAGCCATGCATGTGCAACCCCTACTTGTGCCGCACAAAGTTGATCCAAAAGAAAAAAAGGAGCAATGGCCAGCCACCCACAGGTGAGCTGCCGTATTGCAGTGTGTAACACGGCAGCTGCCACCTGTGGATGGCCACCTGAGCTGCGGCTGCACCTCTGTGGTGGCGCCCCCCACTCTCGATCGCCGGCATTGATATGAAAAAATAGAATCCTATATCCCTGGTGGTCCAGTGGACCACTGTCAGCTCAATCGAGGGCTTAAGTAAAATAATAATAATTCCTTTTTCTCTGCTGTCAGCCTGATCACGGGCTTGAGTAAATAATAACGATTCCTTTTTCCTTGGTGGTCCAGTGGACCGCTGTCAGCCCCATCGCGGGCTTAAGTAAAATTATAAAGATTCCTACATCCCTGGTGGTCAAGTGGACCCCCTCCCACCCACCCACTGATCCCCAATGCGCTCACCCCGGTCAGCAGCGGGTGGCAGCATCCACCCACCTGCTGCCCCACCGCCACTGGCTGACACTGTCGGTAGGGCAGCACGCCCATTGGCTCCCAATGGGCGTACAGCCCTACCAATGGTGTCAGTGTTGGGGCGGCAGTCAGCGCAGGCTGGTGTGGTGCTGCTGCCAGCCACTGACCGGGGGGACGGGGTGGTGGGGATCAGTGGGCAGGTGGGGAGGGGGGTCCTCTAGACCACCAGCGATATAGAATCTTTATAATTTTACTTAAGCCCGCGATTGGGCTGACAGCGGTTCACTGGACCACCAGGGAAACAGGAATCATTATTATTTTACTTAAGCCCGCGATCAGGCTGACAGCGGTCCACTGGACCACCGGGGTTATAGGAATCATTATTATTTTACTTAAGCCCATGATTGGTCCGACAGCGGTCCACTGGACCACCAGGGATATTGGATACTTTATTATTTTTCAAATGCTCACGATCGGGCTGTGGGGCACATTGCCTCGCTGCAGGGGGTGTCAGTCCCCGACGGCTGCTGCCTGGCAGGGCACCAGGTGTAATTCGCCAGGGATCGGAGCACCTGCATGCAAATGGGGCCATAACAATGTGCAAATGGATCCATTTACACCTTACATACATTATGGCCCATTTGCATGTGCACTTTTGAATATCACGGTTGTTGCACCTAGCGCAAAGGAACTTGCACTAGCGCATCCCCCTGCTCCACTCTGGCCACTTGTGCTGGTGCAGTGCCACTGCACCATGTGCACTGCATGTGGCCAGGGTGCGATATTCAATGATGCTGAGCCATGGCGCAGCTCTGTTGAATATTACCCAGTCAATGCCCCTGTGCAGCCAAGTTGCACTGTGCCCAGGCTTGTGCCACATCCTGGCACAGTTTGAATATCTGGGCCAGGATGTACAGTAGAGTCACTCATTTTTTGCAGACTTAAATCTGATATTTAAACAGGTATCAAAATTCACTCCATGTTGCAGTAGTGACTAGCAATGACTCATCTACCATAAAAAGTGCTAATTTGGCACACACACACACACACACACACACTCTTACACTATATGTGCACTGCCATGATATGTTTCTGTGTGTGCGCATAAGATGTATACCTAACATGGATGAGCAACCTACACTAGAAGCTTAAAATGTGCGCATCACAAGCACAGCATGGTGCACACATTACAAAAGTGCAACATATAAAAATGTGTGTAACAGCAGTTTTTTTTAAATATTATGCTATTTAAAATAAATGACATGGGGGGCCGGCTCCATGGTGCCAGGAGATTGGGGTTTGACTGGCACACTGGCGACCCAGGTTCACTTCCTGAGCCCAGGGCAGCAGGAATGGAGGTCTACAGGAAGGGCTCTCCTCCCAAGGGGGTGGGAGAGGGATGCACCACTCTTGGGGCAGCTCCTGGTGGCCAAGTCCAGTGCCACGCAATGCATTATGGGTGACCACACGGCATCTGCACGGTCAACCAGGATGGGTCTATGTGAAAATGGCAAACACCTAAAGCGATCACCGTTATCGCACTGTCAGAGTGCTGAAAGATTTTAAACTCTGATAACCTAACACACAGGACAATGGCATCAGGAGAGTTTTTAATGCTTTCTGTGGAGGCTGTGCCCCATGGGGGCTTGACCCCAATATCCAACTACTTGAGGATTCTCAACTCTAGGGGGGTGCATAGCGGGGGGGGCATTAAAAAAATAAAGGTGCGGGCTGGGCGCAATAAAATCGCACCAGTACCTGGACCCGAACCTGGTACCTCACCCACCCCTACCACTAGCCAACCCCTGATGCCTCGACACAGCTCGGCCATCCACCACAGCGCCACCATCTACAGCTCCTCTGCCCCCTCCCAGCCCATGCACACTGTGCTCGCTCCCCCCCACATGCATACACATACCCACATCCTGTTGTCCCATTCGTCCACCACCTTATCAGGTCACCCTACCCTCCCATCGCCGTGAGGGATTGTGCCGGGAATGAGTCACCATTATGGATGGTGTCCTTCCTCATGCACCCACCTCACAGGTTACCAACCAGGATGCAGCTGGTGCATGTCTAATCCGGGGAGGGAAGAGAAAACCAGGAAAATGGCAGCTTCACCACCAGATGGTGGTGGCCCCTCTCCTCCTGATGCCATGATAGCCGGGAAGTATCTGATATTGCACCCCTTGCTGCTCCAGCCTAGATGGCGAAAGGCATCTCCAGGTGCAGAAGTCTCCCCTCCCAGTTTCCTCCCATGGGTAGGATGGCTCTCCCATCAAAGGGATATGGCGGGACAACTGGAGTGGCGTGATGAGGAGGCAGCAGACAGCAGATCAGAGGAACAGGGCCATGGGTACAGGAGACTGGTCACCTGAAGGAGAGGTTGGCAAAGATGACTTATGCAGCTGGAGGTAAAATAGATGATGCAAAAAAAAATTAATAAATGACAAAATGCATTATGTAGAGTAGCAGTCTACTGCACTGTGAGGTCAGCTCAGAATACAGTTACATTACAGCAGGCTGCAAGGTCCGTACACACACACTCTCTCTCTTTCAAATTTCAGACTCCCAAAAAACCTGAAGTTTAAAAAGAAAACTCCAAACATGAGGTTAAAATTGAGTTCCCCGGACAACTAAGTTCAACTCCTTGGTATTTGTGTGATTTATGCAGAGTTTTTATAAAGATTAGTTCACACTGAAGAAATTCAGTGTCTGAGAAACAACACCTCTGTCTAAGACACAAGCTGGATCTGAACACACACCAACAAATTAAGTAGTAAGGATGTGCAGCAGGCTGGGTCACAGATTCAGGTTGGCTGGGGATTGCCTGGCTTGTTCTGGCAGGCCTCCTTTGGACTACATCCGGTCTAACCTGTTTCTCACCCATCCACTGCTCTACAGGGTATATATGACCACTATGGCCAAATTACTTACATGTGACAAGGCAGTGCACTAGGGGCCCTTCAGAATACTCTTTCCTCCATTGGTTGGTGGAGGGAGAGGAGAAAGAAAAGAGAGAGAGAAAGAGAGAGTTGGGGAGGATGTTGTATCTATAGCCATTAAGGTCAAATTACTAAGATGCATCACGGCACTAGTGCCCTGCAGAATCCTATCTCTTTCCTTGGTTGAGAGAGAGAGAGAGAGCTGGTGGGGGGGGGGATTCACTGGTGTCAGGAGGGAGGAGACTGAAGTGCCAGACTGGGCTGGCTCTTACTGGCTGCTGGGAGGAAAGTTGGAAGTGGGTGGCCACTGGTGGAATCACTGGGAGGGGGAAGTGAAGGATGTCAGAGTAATGTCCCACACTAATGCTGGCATGCTGAGGAGTTAGAACCAGGGTAAAGGAGGTGAATGCAGTGGTGGTGGTGGTAGTGGTGAGTCTGGAATTGGAAAGGGGATGGTAAGCACAAAAGAACTCATTCAATGCCTAGGGGAGGCTAGGGGCATGCAATTGGGCTCAGTGGAGTTTGTCAGGGGAGGGAATGGGGGAAACACAATAGTTCTAATTAACTGGCTGGCTTCTGAGGGGTGGAGTGGTAGAATGTGTGGGATTCAAGTCACATACTGCAGCATCAGGAGCACAAACAGAGATGGAGTTAACTGAGAGAGGACTGAGTCTGAGGGATTGAAACAGTGTTGCTTAGCTTGGTAGCTGCAAAGGACATTTGAATTTGCAACTAAAAAGAAAATCTTTTGCTGAATAAAAACTGCACTGAAAAAATACCTAATTAAAACAATTAGAGATGCTACTAGTGGAGTGGTAGGGTGAATGATCCTGGCAGGCTGTCCAGGACACACAGTGGGCACTGGGCATTGGGGGAGGAGGACTACAGCTGAACTGTACAGAAAAAAATGCCTGAAGAAATTAAAATACTCTTTAAAAAAAAATCAGAAAGATTGACTGGAGTTGGATATGGTAAGGCAGCAGTCTAGGAAGTGGATGCTGGAGATTGGGGTTGGTCTTGGGGGATACAGGTAAAATGTGCAAAAATACCTGAAAAATATTCCCTTCCAGGAAGGGAAAAGGCCGATGCCAGCACACTTGCCTGACTTTGAGCAGAGGTTCAGAGTATTGCAAGCCCCAATTGAAGGGGATGGGAAGCCACAGTACAGTGCAGACATTAGTGCTCTGTGCCATGATGTCAGCGGGCTGCATGCTGTATGGTGAGGGAAAAAAGTGAGAAAAAAAGCCTGCCACTGCCGGGGAGATGGTGAGCTGGAGATGTGCCCATGATTTGCCTGCACCAAACCAATGGACCCAGACTGACAAAACATAAGTTATGGGAGTGTCTGCACCCCACCTCATCCCCACCTGGGGGGTAAACTGTGGCTTCATGGGGCCTTAGGGGTCCATTCTGGGTAGGGTGCCAGGCAGTGGAATGTCTGCCATGTCTCCCCTGATGGGTTGGGAGTGGCAGGTTGTGGAGAGGTGTTAAAAAAAAAAGAATGCTCCAAGCAAGAAAGGGACATGGGGGTTATCATCTCTGATGACCTCAAGGTAGGAAAACAGCGTAACAAGGCAGCAAGAAAAGCAAATAGGATGCTGGAATGCATAGTCAGGGGGATCACCAGCAGGAAAAGGGAGGTCATAATTCCACTATACAGGACATTGGTGAGGCCATACCTAGAGTATAGTGTCCAGTTCTGGAGGAATTACCAACATAAGGACATAGACAGGGTGTAGGAATTACAAAGGAGGTCAACCAAGATGGTACAAGGAATACATCACAAAACCTATGAGGACAGGCTCAAGGACTTAAATATGTACTCCCTGGAGAAGAGGAGCGAGAGGCGGGACATGACTGAAACATATAAGTACCTAATAGTAAAGAATACGAAGGAATAAGGTGAAGGAAGACACAATTCTTCATTGTAAAAAAAAGTCCAGGACTAGGGGACATGGGATAAAACTGGAGGGAGTAAGATTCAGAGGGAAAGTGAGGAAGCATTTCTTCTTGGAGACGGTGGTGGACAAAAGGAACACACTGCTGCAGGATGTGGTGTGGACTGAAATGATTACAGGGTTTAAGAATGCATGGGATATGCATAGGGGATCCTGGTAGTCAAGGGAAAGGGACAACCCAGATGTAGAGAGGCTTGAAAAAGCAAAGTAACGTATACAAATGGGCAGACTAGGTGGGCTGAAGGCCCTTATCTGCCATCAGTATTTATGTATCTGTCTGGGTGATCAGGCCCCCTTAGTCATGCACTATAAAGTTTATGGGAAGGGGGAGGTGCTACTCTTTTTGGATTCTTCTCAATTTGCTGGTTTGGAAGAGAAAGGGAATTTAAAGGGAGAATTTGTGGGAGGACAGGGGACAATGTGAAAGGGAAGTTCTGTTGTTGGGACTGGGGGGATGTGGGGCTTTTGCCTTGGGATGGGGGAGATTGGGGGACAGCTTGGCACAGGGCTTGTCTGGCATAAGAGGCAACAAGGTACATGGTTCCTACAGATTTTGATATTTCTCTTGATTGATCAAGGCAGGAGTTAAAAAATTTGTGTTGTGGAATATGCCAGGACTTTGCACCAAATTAAAATGCTATCAGCTGTTGAAGCACATCAGCTTACTTAAAGGGGCGATTATGTTCCTTCAAGAGTCCCATTTTCTGGAATCGGAGGGGACCCTCCTTTGCAGACAGTATGTAGGACAAGTTTTTAATGGGGGAGATAGTATTCAGAGTCGGGGGTTGCTATACCAGTGGCTAGAAATATAAGGCTTTTAAGGCTGACCATATGACTGGGGACCCACAAGGGCATTGTTTAGTTGTAAAAGGCACTTTGGAGAGAACTTCTGTGGTTTTGGGCTGCATTTACAGTCCTAATAATGACTCTCCATTATTTTTTACTAATTTACTGCAGGTCCTAATGCCCTGTGCAGCTTATCCATGGGGGGACTGGAATTTACTCTTTTCGTCTGATTTAGATAAATCAACCCCTAAAAGACAGGGCCTTTCCCCAGCACAACGTGCAATTAGAGAGCTAGTAGATCATCAGGGACTAGTGGATCCCTGGAGAACACTATACCCCACTTTGAAAGAGTTTACTTTCTGGTCCAGCGTACATGGGTTTTCATCCTGGATAGATTATTTTCTAATGAGATACTCACTATGGTGTGGGGTTGTGTCTGCAGGGATCACTCCGGGGGTGATCTCTGATCACTCTGTATTGGTCTGTGATTTGATGCTATCACTGGACATGTCGCATGACTATTTGTGGAAACTCAATAATCAGCTGCCTAAAGAGTCTAAAATAGTAGGTATTATTGTGCAAGAAATAGAGGAATATAACAGGGTAAACCTGAACTCCACTGCAAGGCCAGATCTTGAATGGGGATCCCTAAAGTATGTTATGTGTGATTTGTTTATTAGTGAAGCCTCTTGTCGGAAGAGGCAAAAGGAGCAAAAGGCCCTCTCATTACTATCCAGAATTTGCACCTTGGAAGCATCATTATCTCCTTGGCACCTCCACAGCTGACAGACAACTGTTGGTGGGATTGAGAAACCAATACAGCTCACTCCTTTGAGAGAATGCAGAATACGCCATTTTAAAAACTGGAATGAAATACATTGAACAAGGAGAGAAGGTAGGGCATCTCCTGTCACTAAGACTAAAAAAAGCAGAATCCTCACGTATAGTCCTGAGTATCAGATCCCAACAGACTGGGGCCCTAACCCTTACTCCTAAGTAAATAACCGCTGAATTTGCAGAGTATTATAAGGACCTTTATAAACCTATGCCCAACAGACCCAGCCCTGGGTTGTGGAACAATACCTCTCTCCGCTTGATCTCCCAACTCTTCCTCAAACGCAGCAAGACCTATTAGTGGCCTCCATTTCAGCGAAGGAGATCCAATCAACTATATCATCACTGACAGCTGATAAAGCCCCGGGACCCAATGGATACTCCCCAAACTTTTATGAAGTCTTTAGTAAACAACTGGCTCCCTGGTTGAACCGCCTATTTTAGTGAATTTTAGGTGGGAACCATCTAGATAGGTCTTTATTAGAGGCTATCATTGTTGTGTTACACAAACCGTATAAAGACTCTGAACTGACAAACAGTTACCACCCATTATCATTATTGAACTGTGAAATCAAAATATCAGTGAAACATCTTGCTAATAGATTGAAGGGGGTACTTCCAGATATTATTCACACTGATCACGTGCGTTTCATGCATGGATGCCAGTCGATGGATGACTTTAGGAAACTAGCTCATGTCTTCTCCCCATCCAGAGATTCTGACATACCTGCTGGCTTGTTGTCTCTGGATGCAGAGAAAGCCTTTGACCAGGTGGACTGGAAATTCCTGTTCTTAATCATATGTAAATTCAGTTTTTCAGCTAAATTTGTTGAGTGGACTGCATCCCTGTACCAGAATCCTCAGGCCAGAATATATTGTAATGGGATCCTCTCAGACAGATTTTGCTTGTGCTCAGGAACCAGACAGGGGCATCCCCTTTCTCCCATGCTGTTCAACATATATTTGGAACCGCTGTTGTTCAAGTTAAGGGCTAATGAAGGTGTACAATGGATCCCCATAGGCCATCATATATTTAAGTTGTCTGCCTATGCTGATGATATGCTTCTTCACCTGATCCATCCTGCTAAATCCTTCTCTATTGCTCTATTATCAAAGAATATGGGAATGTTTCCAACTATAAAATTAATGTAACTAAGACTACTGTCTTTCCCCTGAATCTCAAACTTCATCAACAAGATATTTCCTCCTTGGGGGTACAGTAGAGTTTCAAATATATGAAGCACCTAGGTTTAATATTGTCCAGAAATGAGGGTGGGATGAAGAGGTTGAATTTTGATTCCCTTCTTGAGACTATTCAGCGGGATTTTAAAAGGTGGCAATCTCTTCCAGTCTCTCTCTGGGGAAAGATTAGCATAATCAAAATGAATATATTGCCTTGAATATTTTATCCTTTTAATACGCTAAATATATGGTTGCCCTTGAAATGGTTTAAAACCCTGCACAATCTCATTTCATCCTTTATATGGGGGCATCCTTGACATGCTTATATAAAATTGGCAGCTTCCCCACAAGCTGGTGGTCTCAAATTCCCACACCTTGGAAAGTATTACTGGGCAAGTCAGGTGACCCAATACTTACAGTGGTTCATACCGCATGAAGAGATTGTCTCTGCATCATATGTACCAGAGTGGTTACTTCTGGAACAGGAGATAATAGCTAACCTGAATATTGCCAAAGAGGCCCTATTGTATGTTCCCATCAGGAGTCTTCACTCAGACTTATGTAATTCTCCCATGTTATTATCCCTTCGGGCACACAACCAACTATGCACTTTTCTTAAATGTAGGAATATTAAAGATTCCAGGCAACCAATTGTGGGAAATCCAAACTTGCAGATTGGAGGTAAAATTATATCACTGTATTGGCTTCCCTTGATTAATAATGCCCTGGTGGAGGACCTATTTATTGAGGGCTCATGTATGGACTGAGGTACTATAATGGCATCTTATTCCATAGACCGGAAACAGATTTTTAAAATTTGGCAGCTTTGGCATCTTTTAATAAAACATTTCCCAGGAATGGGGAACTCGGAGATGAGTTGTACCTCACTGGACTCTTTGATTCCAATATGTGGGAAACCCCATGCAGTATAGCAAATATATTCCTGCTTACGAGCAAATGCACTTGATACCTGCAGTGGGGTGCCTCAATACTGGAATTCCCATTTCCCAAACTCTCCCGAGAAATGGGAGTCCATTTGACTTGATTCTTTCAGGTATGTCTCTCAGGATAGACTGAAGCTTACACAGTACAGGATGTTGAATGATATGTACTGGACCCCCATTAAACTTAACAGAATAGGTAGATCCCCAGATGCTCATTGTTTTAGATGCAAAAATGAGGATGGGGACCTTGATCATATTTTCTGGGATTGCCCCTCAATTAAGAAATTGTGGGAACTAATTAGGACTAGGGCGGATCTCCTGCTGGGACTTGGAGAGTTATTCAAACCGGAGATATGTTTGGTGGTGGATTTCTCCACAATTACGGTTAAAATCTGCAGATACCATATAGCCATGATATCACTTACTCTCAAAAAATTAATTTTACATCATTGGCTAGTTGGCTCCGAGATCTTTTATTTAATCTTCATACTGAACAAATGAAAATAAGTTTGTGTAGCTCCCTCTCCTGGTATAAGAAAATTTGGGAGGGCCTTCATACCCTATACCTTCTTCAGACTGGAGCCTCACCATAAAAAAAGGATTTCAGGGATGTGTTATGTCTAGATACTTCTGTATTCCTGCTTTGTCCTGGTATGATGTCTAATAATATTCCTTGCCTACCTTGTCACCGGGTTTCCAGGGGGTATGTGCCAAGATGGGGGAGGTAGTAGGCAAGGGGGGGGGGCTTTAGCATGGAGTTGATGTACACGTGACTGTTATCTGTACTATGATGCTTGTCCCTTCATGTTAAAGTTCTTTTTTGGAAAACCAATAAACTTTGAATTTAAAAAAAAAACAGAGGCATTCCCGGGTGCTGAGAATAAAAGCTGTTTGTTCCATCACCAAATAATCTGGAGAAAGATTCAGAGTTGTGGGTTGGCAGCAACTTATTGAGCAGACCCTGGGCAGGATTCTCAAAGAACAGTAAAAATCCCGTAGCTGCGGGAAAAAGGCTTGCAGCACTGAGGAAACGCAGTTGCGCGATATTCTTAGAGAAAATCCCTCTGCTAAGGGAATTCTGAAAAAAGTTCCACAGTTGCAGAATTCCAGCAGCTGTGGGAATTCTGCAAGTGCTGTGGCTCTGCAGCTGTGGAAATGGCTGAGGAGGCACAGCAATAGTACAACAAGTAGCTGAAGCAGCAGACATTAATATTGCTGCCATAGTATGAGGCTGACAGCACCCACAAAGATACCAGCAACCAGTTCCTCAACTGGGACCACTGCAGCACCACAGGTACCAGCAATACCATGGCACCACAGTGGCCGACTGTCACCACTGGTTGTCCCTCATGGGGGCATTTTTGTTGCTTGCAGGGGTAGCACTCGCAGCAGGCCGATCAGGCTCTACTGCCTGCGGGGCTCTGTCATGGGTTGCACTGGGTCTGGTGGTTGTTGCCTGTTGCCATAGCATGGCAATGTATGTGTTTGTTGCTGTAACATCAGCCACTGCTATAATATCTGGGATGCTATTACCTGTGTCTCACCTCCACCTTAACTGATTCCAATTGTTGGGGCACTACTGAATTTGCTGAGGGAGAGTTACACCTCATTCCACTGTGTGTAACATTTTTTCTGCAACTGCAGAAAAAACCTGGCTAAGAATAGCCCTTCAAGGGATGTGCCTTACTTATCTCACATCTTTTTTTCCTCAGGGACTTCCACAGCTGCACTTTTTTTCACAGTCTGTAGTGGGTTTTTTTTCCACAGCTGTGGAGGTTTTTGTGAATAGTACTTATAGTAATCTCCACTTTTTTTCAGTAGCTATGACAGTTTGGGGGACTTAGGGAAGGTTTTGCACCTTCTGAAAGCTTTGTGAATCAAGCCCCCTGAGTTTAATCTAATGATGTGTCAGTTAGTGACCTTGGCATTCCTGAAGAAAAAATCAGCCATATTGTGGCAGACAGAGAAAAGGCCAGGCAAAGACTTTGTGAGGGGAATAGCCCATAATATGGTGCTGTGAAATGCAAGCAAATCATGCACTCTGCCTTTTAATGTTTACTTTTAATTTTAACTGTTTGCATACCTTTTGCACTACTTAATAGAGATAGTCTTGCATAAAATCATGGGAACGTAGATTGGGATATAACAGTTTGAACCCCGAATAAGGATTATTCATATGTAACTGAACTCAATATGGCAGCGATTCAGGTAGGTGAATTCTGAATTTATGTTTATGTTTCACTGAGATTTTTTATGACCTGTAAGCTTTGTTGCTGTTTGTTGATAAAACAAGCTAGTCAGTGAATGGATGCCAGGCAAATATATGATGGGCATATAGATGTCGGGAAACCATACAGATCCCTTCACAAACACCACAGCAACAAGAAATACCACCAGAAAAAGAAAATAGTCCACAATAAAAACCCAAAAAACAATCCCCAAAAAACACGCAAAACACACACACACACAAAATACACAACTAAATAAATTGAACCTGCTATAGGGGGAGCCGTGGGATAAATGACTTATTTATTTTTACTCGTCCCCTGGTGACCTTGGATAAATCACTTGTGTCTCCGCTATGCTCTGTCACTCAAGAGGTTACCTGAAATCACTGGGGGCTCATGAAAATAACTAGTTTATCCAACAGTCCCACTATCGCATATCCCCTATATACGGTATGTGTATGTAATAGATAGATAGATAGATAGATAGATAGATAGATAGATAGATAGATAGATAGATAGTTTTGGAAAAACACTGTGTTAATGCACCAGTTATGGTTTAAGTTAGGGCCACAAAAGTAGGAAAATGGGGAATTAGGGTTTCCAAGCATATATCCCCACCTCACCCCTCAAGCAGCAAAAGGAAAAAAACAATGAGGTTTTGCATCTCCGGAGTCCTGGACAATCAATTGTGGGATTTTCCTTGGGGTTGTCAGCTCTAATGCTCATACTTCCCCAACTCTGTAGCTTCCTGTCCAAAACACAAGGTACAGCTCCAGTACAGTGCCTCATACTGATATAGTCTTCAAAGGCAGAGAAGAATATTTAACCACATGTTGCCAATATAATCTGTTGCAGCTTTCTTTATGCAGGACCCCATTTTTGAAGTAATAAAAAAAAGATGGTGGCCAGCATGATTTTTTTTCTCATGACAAGAAAATCATGAATCTAGCATTCACAATTAGTGTTTTTTTTAATGGTGGTTATCCATAAAATTATTATATATCCTTGGAACTGTATAATATTATTTCACGAAACCTTTGAAGGGCACTACTTCAGTAAAGGCCACTTCCACCTGAAAGTTTCTTGAAAAAACTCTGTACCATCTAGGCTGTGCTTCAGAGCAAAAAAAAAGTGTTAAGTATATGAAAACCAAACACACCTTTTTGCAGTTTTGGGGTGTAGAAATACCTTATTTTTCATTTATTTAAGTTCCACTGGTCTGGAAACAATGATATGACACCCTCAAAACAAGCACCTAAGGTATTTCTATATATTATAAGGGAATATAATATGTTAAAAACAAATATAAAGTACACAGTACACTGAATTAAATTTGATTTAAATATTGGGTTTGAAATATACAGTCAATTAAGATTTATTTTAAAAAGAACATTTTTTTTATGGATAAAAACACTATTTGATTATTAATATGGTTTGACTAGCTGTAATGTTCAAATGATGTGTTCATTTGAAGAAAAGTATTGGTAATCAATAACCATGTGACATCTTAGTGGATAAGGAGTAGAATTATAAGTGCTACATATTTAAATGGATTTGTTTTATATCTAGTATCAACACTGCTTTATATGAATGGCCTGAGGAAGTGATGTATTCAGCCACAAAACTGTTGCCTTAAGTATATTGATGTGAAGAAAAGAGTACAATAAACATATGAACTTTGATGGATTTTGGATTATATCTTACTAATCTTAATAATTTTTGAATCTTAAGCCTATAGTAAGATTGTCCAGAACTACATTGATATATTAGGGCATACTGTATCAACACCAGTAGTAGTTTATCCTGGGATTTACTCATGCCTGGTGTGGTATGGTCACAAGGTCGCAGGCCAAGTGACCAAATCCACAACAGGCATGAGTAAATTCCAGCAGAACCCTCACCCTGGAGTGGTTTATTGTGATTACACAATGGGTAGCAATGAAAGTTTTCTTTTAAAGATTAAAGTCTTTTTTCATTTAAAAGAAACTTTTTTTAATTAATTTTGTGTGTAATATCTTTCCTCTGTATGCACAATAGTTCCCTATTACTAGGTAGAAACACACACACGTACGTACACCCGCATAAACGCATGAGTGCACACATGCTCGCGCACGCACACACACACACACACACACACACATATATATATACCTACTCCTACCCCTGCTTGCTACAACACCATTTTTTGTTTTGCTTCAAAACAAAGACATCCGCAGACAAGATGTGTAGGGTGCCAGCCGAGAAAGACTGAGGCACCATTACTGTAGGGTGAGGGAGAACAAGTGAGTAGTTGTAGTTCTGCAAATCAACAGGAACCTGGAGTTTTTTTCCCAATGTTGGGTAAGGGGATGAAAATTGGAGAAAGGGACTTGTGTATTCAGACAAGGATCTAAGGCAGCACAATGGAGGCATGAGGGAGTGACTTGTACAGAAGCCAGCACTGACCAGAGGGAGGAACTGTCAGACAAGCTGCCAGTTAATTGATATTTGGGTGAGGATGGTTGTTTTACAGTTGGTAGTGAGACTTTTTAAACTGGATGTCTTTCTGGAGAACCACAGAACAGTTTTTGGTAAGAACAGCATTTAGAAGGAACAAAGTCGGTTAGAGGGGAGACACACATGCAAAGACTAGAATGACCACTTTAATCAGGGAGAATTAGCTGCTCAGAAAGAGGGAGAGAGTAGAATAGAGGAATCCAAGGCAGAGTGCAGGTGCAGCTGTACATAGTGCTTCAGTGGCTTACTATTAGAAGTCAAATTTAATGGGGAAAGATTCATGTCTGGGGAGGGACTTAATACTCAAAGTACTTTGTTTAATGTGAGGTGACTGTAGGACTGGTTCGAATTCAGTGTCACTTTTTTTTTTCTGTCTGTAAGTCCATTAATCAAGGTAGTGGACAAAATGTTCAGGCTTTCTAATGCTCGGAGGTTTTCATTGTGTGAAGTGGCTAACTGGGTCTTTTTACATGAGTTATGCTGGAATTTATTCACACTGAAAAGACCCAGTTAGCCAATCAAAAGCGAGGATTGTTAGGTGCCATTGTTTGTGTGTGTGTGTGTATATATATATATATATATATCTATATATATATATATATATTTATGATATTGGCACAGTAGGGCCAGTGTATTAGTGTTGCACAGCAACTTCTATGTTAAACTCAATATTTTGCACTTTTACAACTTTGCAACCGTTTGTCTGATTTGCCTGAAACTTTACATGCATGGTGTGGTACCATAGATCTCTGGATTTGGAAAGTTTTATTCCTGTCAGATTTGAGGTTGCGTAGCTGCAAAGTGTGAAAAGTGTGAAAAATCCTCAACTTTGTGAAATTCTGTGCTCGTCTCCACAGCCTGAATGGTTTGTCCGTCTGGTCTGAAATTTTCAGGGTATATGTAGACTGGGTTAGGAAAGTGCCTTTTGAAGGTTTGGTGAAAAAATCTTAATTTGTTCAAATATAATTAAAGTTTAAAGTTTCCCATTATAGCTTATGGGGACAAAAATATATGTTCTGAAAGTGAAAGCAAGTAAACATCCCCAAACAACCAGTTCCTTTGCCAGGTCATATCAAAAAATGATTAGGGCTTTTGAGCTGAAACTTGCAGGGTGGCAAGCCCTTGCCCCGCAGATGTTGATTTTGCTGGTTAGGTGAAAAAGTTTGCACTGATTCCATGGTTACGGCTTTCTGAAGTAGCAAAATTTCCCATAGGATAACACTGAGGCACCTTCAGTACCTTTCAGCTCCCGTATCTTGAAAACAGTTCAAGACATGGATTTTTTTACTAATCACAGAGTCGCAGCTTATTCCACCTTCAGATGAACTAAACATGCATGGATGTTCCCAAATCATGATTACAACTGCAGTGGAATTTTTTGCATAATTGCTATGGTAACTGAAATATTGCCAAATTTGTATTACAAGGGTACATTTTCATGTCTCTAGGCCTGCAGTATGTCTCTGTACTTTTGTGTAAGTGGGAGTGCAGGGCCCTTCAGGCCCTTGCTCCCACATATGCTCACCATTATGCAAAAATGGGAGTTGTGGGGCATCCCATTATGCAGTGCTTCAGGCCCTGTGCTGCCACAGGGAGATGAGGGTTCTATACAATGTCTCTACACTTATGGATATATGGTAGTGCAGGTCCCATAGAGCACTCCAAGAAATGGATAACATTATGTATTCATGACAGCGAGAAGGGAATGCAGGGCCTAGAGGGCCCTGCACTCCCACAATCACATACCAGTTACGTTACATTTTCTCAAAAGAAGGGAAATTAATTTCAAAAAAATGTTGTTAATGCACCATTGTGATATTGCCAAATTTGTGTTACAAGATTTCCTTTTCATGTCTCTAGGCCTGGGGTATGTCTCTGTACTTGTGTGTAAGTGGGAGCAAAGGGCCCAGAGGGCCCATACTCCCACATATGCATACCATTATGCAAATGAGGTAGTTGGTGGGCATGTCATTATGCAGTGCTGGGAGTGCAGGGCTACAGGGAGATGAGGGTTCATTACAATTACTCTACACTTATGGAGATATGGTACAGCAAGGCCTGCGCTCCAAGAAATGGATAACATTACGTATTCATGCAACCACATACCAGTTACATTATACTTTCTCAAAAAGAAGTGAAATTCATTGCAAAAAAAAAAAACTTTGTTAATGTACCATTAGGGTTGCAACATCAAAAGTAGGGAAATTCAACCTTGGGGTTGCCAAGTGTAAGATTGCACTCCCACTGTGCATGCAGTAACAGGTATGGCGGATATACTTTGGCATTTTGAACCCTAATGCTCACACCATTCCATGAGTAAGGTAATATTGGTATAGTATAGGTCAATGGGGTGAGCATTAGGGTTCAAAACACCAAAACATATCCATCATACATGTTCCTGCATTCACAGTGGGGATGCGGTCTACACTTGGCAACCCTAAGGTTGAATTTTGCTACTTTTGATTTTGCAACCTTATTTGTGCATCAACAAAGTTTTTTGCAAGGAATATGTATATATATATATATATATACACACACACACACAAACACACCCACACACATACAGTTCAGAATTCTTTTTGCTCCTTGAAAAGAGTGATATAGAGCAAACCTTCCATACAAACATCTGTCTTTCAGATGAAATGATCTGTTTCATCTTAAAGACAGAGGTATGTTTTTTTTCCAAAAATAACTATGTAAGCACTGTCAGAGGCTATCCACTTCCTTATATAATGTTTGTGTAGCTCAAGTAATATTTCTGAGTTAGAAACAAATAGGTGATCACAGTGAGAAGTAATGTACCTCTAGTTCAGTCCAAACCTTCATACAAGAATCCTTCACATTAGAACAAATCACCAACTTTAAAAGACTAAAGTAACCCCTTGAAGTACACAGTTAATAATATTACAAATTATATTGCTAGGGGCTGCACACTAATACTTTCAGAACAAAGACCCATATAAATCACTTGCATTTTAAATTCTGGATAATGAGGGTTACTGTTTACAAACTTGAATACCATTTTGATAGAAAAGCAAAAATGAAATGTTAAAATGGTACTATTTTTGAAAGTTCTTTGCAATGCTAATTATTCTTATTTGTTTCCCGTGTCTTCAAAAACAAAGATAAGGTTCATCAAAGGATGTTAATAACCCTCTTCTCACCACTACCATGGAAAACTTGTCTATTAAAAAAGGACCATCTTGCTAGAAGGTGCACTCTAAAGGATAAACCATAATCCCCAGGCATACTCTTACATGCTCAGATAAACATATGTTTGCAAGACAGTTTAGATAACAGAGAAAAAATAATTCCCAGAACATTCATATTTTTCCATCTGGTGTATTATCTTTCAAGCACTTTCCATTTCCTATTCAAATGTTAGCTAACAGCTGGTCTAAATGATTTTATTTTTATAGTTTTGTAATTTATGTTTTTTTTTTTTTTTAATTTACCATGACAGCATTTGTGCAGTTGATTTGGAAATGTTTATTTTGTTGTTCTTCTTGCATAACAAAGAAAACACATTTTATTACAAAGATCTTATTAGTTTGCTAATGAAATGTTTTTCTTATGCAGAAAGTAAGAATTATAAAACTTAGAGTTTCATTCATGAAAACTAGTCATGCACATTTTAGTGGGTTTCTAAAATTGTTATTCACTGAAGTTTTAAACAAATAAACATAAGGGATGTAAGCTGCAAGACCTTCTTAACTTGCACATTTACATTTTTTGTCAGTGCTCTTTTGGGAAAATTAAACAAGTCACAATGAATAAATATATAAAGATATATTATAGTGGCATGGTAGTGCCACTATAGTTAGGGCTTGAGTAGCACTTTTAAGGTTAAAGGGTCAAATTGTGCACCTTAAAAACTTTGCCACTGTTCAATGGATATGTCTGAAATTTGGAATGCGTAATCAAGAGCAATACATCTTGGGATCTGCCAACTTTTGTACCAGTCAGATATACGGCTGTGGGGTTATTAAGTGTGATCTGTGTGAGTGTTTACACTTTCTGGTGAGTTCTTTGCTTGTGCCTACAGGTCGCACGGTTTGTGTGACTGGTCTGAAAACTTCAGGGAACATGCGGCAGGGGTCCCTGATGTGCCTTTCAAAGATTTTGTGAAAAAATATGAAACAGTTCAAAAGTTATTCAAAAAACAAGTTCCCATTATAAGTCAATGGGAGACGTTAACAAAAAGTTCAACAGTGTCGAAAATGCACTTTTTAGTGTCACAAATGGCCCTAGTAGTGTTGCAAATCTGCCATTTTGTTTTCAGTTGGCGATCAGAAAAATGCTTGTCATTTAAAATTGGGACCATGTAGGGACACAATTAATTTTGTGTTTACCTAGTCGGACCCTGAGAATGCTAGCCATGTCTTTATTTTGGGGTGAAACACCCTAGAAATATGTTTTTCAAATTTCTGGAAAAAGCAGTGTCACAAAGTAGTGTCGCACTCAAAACACTTTCTCAAATGCTTGTGAAAGCTGTCACAAATCATGACACTACTGTTTGAGACTATGGCCAAAATGACAGCAGTTCTTTGCCATCCTGCTGCAAAAGAACGGTTCTGTCTTTTGAGCTGAAATTTGGAGTGAAAGCAGCCAGCATCTCACTGATGTGCCTTTTGGTGGTTTGGTAAAAAAATATTGCATGGCTGCAAAGTTACGGTATTCCAAAGTTGTCATTTTTTCCCATAGACTAACATGGTGGTGTACTCTGCGCCTTTTGGGGCTCATATCTCGAAAACGATGCAAGATACAGATTTTTTGTTGTGAGCAACATAGCCCTATGGGCTATGTAAAAGCAAAAATCTTGCCAGGAAAATCATGATTTTTGTGAAATTTAAATTTGTTTTCTACGTCTTGCGGTTGATGAGATATTAGCAATTAAGTACTTCCAATGCTCGTTCTCAGCTTCAATGCCCATTACAATGCATACATTCTTTGTGTTTCTCTATGCACCTGTTCGTCAAAAACAGGGTATGCACTTCCGTTACTGTTACAGTTACTGTTTCCACTTTGTTTATGTCCCTGTTTGCATTACCGTTCCCATGTGCACCACCGTGTGCATTACCCTTTGTGTTGTCATTTGCGCTTGCATTTTCGTTACTGTTACCATTTGCGTTTCCACTACTGTTTCTGTTTGCGTCACCGTGCACATTGCCATTTGTGTTTCTGTCACCGCTTTTGTTTGCGTTTCTGTTTCTCTTTCGTGTTGAGTCTTCCTTGCTGTCACTGTTACCATTTGCATTTGCAATTCAGTTGCTGTGCCCATGCACATTACGGTTTGCGTTTCCATATGCGCTTGCATTTCCTTTTGTGTTTCTGTTTCCTATGCTGTTATTGTTACTGTTACCATTACCATTTGCATTTACAATTGTGGTACTGTGCCCGTGCGCGTTTCAGTTTGCATTTCCATAAGCGCTTCTGTTGCTGTTTCTGTTTCCTTCGGTGTTATTCTTCATGTTAACTTTACCATTTGCATTTACAATTGCGATACTGTGCCTTTGTGCATTACGGTTTGGTTTACATGTGCGCTTGCATTCACATTTCCGTTTCTGTTCTCTTTTGCATTCTTTTTTGCTGTGACACTTAACATTTCCATTTAAAATAACACTGCCATCACTGTTCATGTTACCAGTTGCGTTTTCGTACACACTTCAATGTGCGTTTGCATCACTGTTTGCTTCGGTGTCACTTTGCGCTTGCGTTTCTATTAATGTTTCCTTTACCATTTACTTTGCGTTACCATGTGCACCACTGTTGGCACTTCTGTTTGTATTGCTGTTCCTGTTACTATGTCACAAGACATCATGGGTGGGTGTGTCTGAGGCCGGGCCCTGCACTCCGCACCATCATGCTATTTCTCATCATGCTCAAAGAAGGGAAATTAGAGGCAAAAAAATCCATTTAATGCATCAGTTAGGGTTGTTCCACAGTGATAAAAGCAAGGAAATTCAGTGTTAGGGTTGAAAGCCCCCCCTTGGACCACTCCAGCCTACCCCCCAACTGGCATCGGGGTGCACGTTGGGTTCGTTGGTCCTAACTCTCACCCCATTCTCCTATTCCTCAGCTTCTTTACACATTTGATGGGGTGAGAGTTAGGGCTGATGACCCCAAAGCACACCACGATGCCCATTGGGAGGGTGGGCTGGAGAGTTCCAAGGGGGACTTTCAGCCCTAACACCAAATTCTCACTTTTGTCGCTGTGGAACAACCTAAATGATGCATTAAACAGAGTTTTTTGTTCTCATATATATATATATATATATATATATATATATATATATAATTTTGCAAAAACTGTATTAATGCAACTGTCAGGTTTTTTACAGTGACAAAAGTGAGGACATTTGATGTTAGGGTTACCACCCCTTGCAACCTGTGACCAACCTGCCCCCACCAACAGGCATCGGGGGGTGCATTGGGGTTGTTGGTCCTAAATCTCAATCCATTCCATGTGTAAATAAGCTGAGGCAGTGCAGTATAGGAGAACAGGGTGAGAGTTAGGACCGAGGACCCCAATGCACACCCCGATGCCTGTTGGTAGGTGCGGGGTGGTCGTGGAGTGCAAGGGGTGGTAACCCTAACAGCGAATTTCTTCACTTTTGTCACTGTAAAAAAACATAACTGTTGCATTAATGCAGTTTTTTACAAGGAATTTCCTTACTTTTTGAGAAAGCATAGTAAAGTACAATGTCGCACAAGTTGGTGGGAGCATGGGGCCCACCATTAACTTAAAACAAACCCAATTTTCATTCATCAAAGTGGAATAATTCTGCACCTGTTTACATTTTACACACCCAACTACTGAAAAGTATCTCCGTAGCAGTAAGACTAGCTAGCCTATAAATTTCAAGCCACTCCCACAATGCAGAATGGTATCTGCAAAAAGTAAACTGCATCACGTAATATCTCCACAGCAAATTAATTTTATGACTCCTAAACACCATAATTCACATCATCCAGACAGCCTCTCAACACCCTCCACATGTCAAGTTAAAAGAACAAACCATTTCCTAGATACTTAATTTTAAAGTTTTTGCACCTTTAAAAATTCTTTGATTGTGAGACTCGGCCATGACCTCGTGATCAAAAATCATCTTTGATTATGAAGAGGTATCTGGTCATGAAATTTAGGCTATCTGGTCCCTCCCTGAGATATCTGGTCCAGCAAAAATCTGGCCATCTCGTCCCACCCTTATGAATGAAGCTCATGATCAAAGAAATCTCGCAACCAAAGAATTTGCAGGCACATGATCAAAGATCATTAGTGAGCCATGATCAAAAAAGTTAAAAGTTTAAAACTCCATTTTTTGACACAACTACATTAAACCACAGGCATGGCTCGATAGAGGGAAGCCCCCTGAGCAAAACCCATCCAAGTTTTACTTCAGAAGTCACCCCTGGGCTGAGATATTTGTTTTTTTCAAGCCCAAACTGAAAACAAGATGGCGGCCATCATGATTGATAAATTTCTCATGATCAAAGAATCTTTGATCATGAGCCTGCAAATTCTTTGATCATGAGGAGTGACCAAATGGTCAAAACCCCATTATTCTTTCACAAAACAACCATATAAATTTTTCCTTTTACTTATAATGGGAGCTAAAAAGTTTAATAACTTTTGTGTGGATTAACATTTTTTCACTAAACAAAAAGTGGCATGTTCCTGAATGCAAGCCCCTTCTACGTGCCACATTTCAGACCAGCACATCACATGGTGGCCACACAGTGCCATGGACTAAATCTGAAAAACTGCCCTCAAAACTGTTGAAAAGTGCATTTTCAGTGATTCACTATGCAAAAACTATACATCTAACCAAAACACATTTGGCAAATCAAGAGATCTATCATGCCCCACTGCACATACCAAATGTCATGCAAATCTGTTGAACAGGGCCAAAGTTATTAACATGCAAAATTTCAAGTTTAACATTGAAGTGCCTTCGTAACCTTAACTATAGAGGCGCGACTGCACCCTATAATATGTGTGAGTGTGTGTGTGTGTGTGTGTGTGTGTGTGTGTGTGTGTGTATATATATATATATATATATATATATATATATATATTTTTATAGTATATATGTTCACTGCAAAAAATTGCAGCTGCAGGTGTAACACTGATACACTGATCTCTGGGTGCAGAAGACCAGGCTCCACAAAATCTATAATACCAAAACTGAATAGTACTTCCAAGGGGCCTGCACCTCTGCAGCCAGACTTGTAAGCCATACAGTACTTACCATTTTCTGGCTGCAGAAGTGCATGTCCCTGTGCATCCTGCACATCCCCAACTGTATATAGAAATCCATAATATCCAAATTGCAACAGTATTTCTGTGAGGACAGTGCTTCTGTAGTCACCTATACTCATGCACACTGTAAACATACACATAGTTGTGACTACAGAAGCAGAGGCCCCTATTGGGCCTGTGCTTCTGCAACCAATGATACGAATACACTAAGGCACCGCATCAGTGTTACTGCATTTATGTCATCTGGAAGCAGTTGTATGTTGCTTGTCTTACCTAATGATTGCTGTCAGTGATTTCTTGTGTGGTCTTGTCCTTTTTGCTGGTTGCAGTGTGAGGAGTTACAGTTGGAAACCATGATGCCACATTTCCCTACTTTTTGGCAGTAAGTTGAACTCTAACTGGTGCACAAATGCAATTTGTTTGCAATGAAGTTCCTTTTCTTTGAGACAGTGCAATTTTATCCTGAGTCACCCATGTCCCTTTGGGACCTGCATGAACAGATGTAGACATCTGGGCCTCTGTTCCAAGAGAAAAGTCTGTCTGCCTGATGATGTGCAGGGTCTGCTAGGCCTAGCACTTTCATGTGGCAATGGATGCAAGAAAATGTTAGTTTATCTGGCATTCTGCAGAAGTGCAGTGACCTCTGGCCCCAGCATTTCCATGGGTCTACTGATACAGTTGCATGGGGCAAAGAGTTTGTCTGTCAGCTAAAGCACAGGGCCTTCAGAAAGCCATAGGTACAAATGCTAAGAGTAGATTTCTCTTTACTATATGATACTTGGGCCCTTGGGGCCAACCCTGCACCTTCTTTTCCATAGCTTTGGGTTGGTGCTACATGGCAGTGTCATCCCCCTTGCCTTGGCCCATCCAACTGCCTCACTGAGTACACCCCCAAACTCAACTCACTGGCATGGATTAAAAAGCAGTACCTGCTGGGCCAAAGTCTGACACTACACACAATGGACCAGATATTCAAAGCATAGAGCTGGGTGCAAACCTGTTGCACCGAAATAGCTATGTGTTTGCAACCAGCTACAATATTCAAAAGTCCATGTAGCGCCAGTGCTCTGCGATACCTCCGATGCTAACAGATGACATATGCAGAGATGGTAATGAATGGAAGAACAATGCACCCCCCCGGTGCACTGGCATATTCAAAATGACAGTGCAATGCTACATTGTATTGTGCGACCTATAGCATGATGCGCAATACCGCCACCAGAAAGCAGACAGTAATACTGGGCTAAAAGGGGAGGCAGTACTCCCTGTCCCCAAAGCACACTCAAAGCACACAACACACAGGCAAGTAGTACCTCTCTGGTAAGCAGGTGCCCCCTTCAAACACACCCTGACACCCAATCCGAGCCCCTCCATCACGTCTCTAGTATTCGAGTGCCCCCCCACAGTGCAACCCCAACACCCGTCCCGAGCACCACAATTACGTCACTGACATTCTAGTGCCCCTCCACAGTGCCGGCCCCACTGGCAGCCCTGAATGGAGCTAGCGAATTGGCTCAACCATCCTATCACCTCACGGCCAGCTGCCAGCTGAGGGGTATGACCATTCGGCGTTCACGTGCAGTATACAGTAATCGATCAGTCATGCTTCGGTCGATGGCTAACTGTGAAAAAATGAAGAAGGGGTGAATAATCACCAACGATTTGGGGCTGTCAGTGGGGTCTGCCACTGGCAGTGGGTGGGCACTAGATGACCAGGGACGTGACTTGAGGTGATCGGCATACCTCTCAGCCACTATGAATCCAGTGATGGGGAATGTTTCTATCAACATAGTGCAATGATAAAATACTCTGTGTGACTAGATATAGCTCTAATAATATTAGGAACATCAGGGATATTTTAACACTGCACTTCCACCCCAGTTTTCCCAGCTTCCTTAGCATGCTATATTCAGCAGGTTTAGCACTGGGACTAATCCTTTTGAATATGGCGGGCTACTTGTTCTGGGTAAATTTAGCACACTGAGCAGTGCTATTTAGCCCTAGGGCAAAGTTTTGAATATCTGGCCCTATGTTTCATAATTTTTCTTTTTAATTTTTACCTCAAATTTTCAATGTAGTAGTTTTGTTACCTCCCCCCCAAAAAAATGACATGTGGCAGTTGTACAATACTGGATGAAATGCTATTTTGTGCCACAAGTGCAAAAACATGTTTTGGCCAGGATTTAAAAAATGGCACCTATCAGATTTACGAGGCATGTGAGAAAATAGCTTTGTTGAAAGTTTGGAGTAAAAATATTGAAAATTACTAAAGCTATGAGGCAGAATGGAAATTTTTCAATGTACATTTAGAACCTTTTTTTGTCATGCGGTATTTAACCCAACATTTTTAACATAGTTTTTTTGTGACCCCATCTCATGAACACAACAGATGAAAATTTTTTAAATTCTGTCTAAAAGGTGATTTTGCTGAATGACTATGAAATTACCATTAGGAATAGATTTGGGGGAAAAAAACACCTTTCTTGTTCATGAGGTGGGATCCCTAAAAGGCCATCTGAAAAGTTTGGCTGAAAAATACAGAAAATTAACAAAGTTAAGAATGAACTTTGAAATATGTCAACGTTTACACCTCAGCAGTGATCTATACAGTGGTATCACACTTCTTTTCTCCTGCTTGTCATGCCCGTCCCTATGCACCACAACATTCTGTTTGCTATCCCCACTGCCTTTTCACACTGTTTAGTCACCTTCAGGTCATCAGATATGATAACTCCCAGGTCTCTCTCCTGACTTGTGGTGGCCAGAATTTCCCCACCCATCTTGTACTCCTCCCTTGAATTCCTGTGACCCATGTGCATGATCTTTTTTAGCATTGAAACTCAACTGCCAGACACCCAACCACTCCTCTAATAGGCTTAGGTTCTTTCTCATTTTTTCCACCCCCTCTGGTGTGTCTACTCTGTTGCAGATCTTGGTGTCATCTGTGAAGAGGCACACCTTTCCCTCCAGATATTGGACTGAGAGCAAAGAACCTTACCAGAGCAAGGGAAAGTATTAAGGCTTCTTTAAGCTAGGCAGATTTACTGTGTTTCATTTTTATTTTGTACTCCCAGGGATTGTTACTGTTTGTTGCTAACAGTTTATTGCTTTATTTTTGTCTGATTCAAATTGTTTTTGCTGGGTGTACCTTCTGCTGCATTATTACAGGGTGTGCCTACAGGTGTGTGCTAACAGATAACTGCTGTAATCTTCTGATTCAAATTGTCTTTTGCAAGGTATATCTTCTGTTACTGCTTTATTTTTCTCTGTAGCAAAGTGTTTCTTACGGGGTATATCTTCTGTGAAATTATTACAGGGGTGCTTTACCGGTTTTAAAGTTTTATCTATCATTAGGACAA
The DNA here is from genome assembly GCA_016271365.2 of Neoceratodus forsteri. Taxonomy (NCBI): domain Eukaryota; kingdom Metazoa; phylum Chordata; order Ceratodontiformes; family Ceratodontidae; genus Neoceratodus; species Neoceratodus forsteri. Next base: position 72,231,773 of record CM057456.1, on the reverse strand, counting down.
GCTTTCAGGGCTACTGCATTTGTTGCTGGCTGATTGTTTCTGCTCTTACCTCCTTGTTTCTTTTTTCTGTGGTTCTTCTTTTTCAGCACGGGAAGGGCCCAGCCACCCACTCCCATTCCCAACCAACCCACATTACACTCCTTTTATAGGGTAGCACAGTTGTGACATTTCCTGTGGCAAAGCAGGAAGGGGCAGATCAGTGGGGTATCCACACGGTGACCTCATTTACAGGGACACTAGTAATTTAACTTCTTATAACAAGTTATGCAAAAACAAACAAACAAAACACAAAATCAAACTTTTACTATCATTTTCTTCCTTCTAATTACTGTCACCGGGTTATAAACCCAGCAACTTATCTGGAATGGATATCATTAACTGCAGGTACTGTAGAACACTTTTCAGAAGGGCAGTTTTACAGGATGTAGGGCACTGTCCTACATGCTGGGCCATTGGAGATTTAAGGGCTCAGCTCCAGGCAGCATAAGCAGAGACTGAGTGCCTCAAATTGCATATTCAAGAGGAAATACATTATAAGAACCACCCGCCATTTCTCCAACATCCAACAGAAGCAACTCTACTGCAGAGGGTAGTTGGTCTGGGAGATTTGCAGGTGGTTAGAAGGGACAAATCAGGTGCGCAATCACTCAGTGCTCTCCAACATATTACCTCCACAAACCATATAAAAACTACAAACAGGTATCTGCCTCTATCTCCAAAATCAAACAAAGGGGCAGAGGACAGTGCAGAGAAGGACAATGCAGCACAGGAGCTAGCACAACAAAACTCACCCAAAACAGGAACCAAAAAAAAAAAGCAAAAAGGAAATCCAAAAAACCTCTGATCATAGGAGACTCCATGATTTGGGGAGTTGATACCCATCTCCAGCAAGGGGTAATGGTCAGATGTCTCCCAGATACATCAGTGTGGAGAGACACTGACTGCATTGCTAAAATTGTTCAGGAAGCAGGAGAAAACATTGACATCCTGGTACACACAGGGACTAATGATCTCGCCAGCCAGTCAGTTGTGGAGACCAAGGAACACCTGACTAGGCTGGGTGACAAACTATCATCCATTGTGTCTGGCATCTCCTTCTCTGAGATCCTGTCAGTCTGGGAGAGGGGGGCAGATGGACTGAAGAACCAGAATCCATGTAAAGATAAACTAAAGGAGCTTAACATGTATACCGTCGAGTACAGGAGGGAGAGAGGGGACATGATAGAAACTTTCAAGTACCTCAAGGGAATCAACAAAATCCAAGAGGGTAGTATCTTTCAGTAAAAGAGATGTGCAAGAGCAAGGGGGTACAATTTCAAGAAAGAGGGGTGACAGCTCACAGGTACTGTGAGGAAGTATTTTTTCATGAAGGGGGTTGTGGATGCATGGAACGGCCTTCCTGAGGAGGTTGTGTAGTCAAAACAGTAGGGGAATTATATAATGCATGCAACAGACATAAGGCAATTCTAGTGGGGGTGGTAGGAGGAAGTAGGCTGTTAGTCAACTATGATCTGCAGCATATCCATTAGGTAGGAAAATGGCAGACTAGGTGGGCCAAGCAATCCTTATCTGCCATCAAAGTCTGTTTCTAACCCTTATTTTGTAAAAGTTCCACATTTTCCCTATACTTAACTTTTTTTTTTTGCATTTTTTTTTGCTCTCATGTACAGGCTACATGGTACTGAATGTCTACCCAGAACTTTCTAGGTTCATGTGGTCTGTGCTGAGGTAGTGCAAGTCAAAGGTTTGGTGAAAAAAAATTGAATGGTTCCTGAGTTATAAGGATTGAAAAAATAGATGCTCAATATGAATCAGAAATTGCTGATTTTGAGAGTTTGCTTTTTTGGCTTGCAAAGTGGATGTATCATGAACCAAAAATGAGTCTCGTAAGCCACTTGTTTTGTGGTTAATGTCGGCTGCCACCTTCTTTCTCTATTTCTCTTGATACTGAAATTGGAAAACACTTGTAAATGGATAGTTTTTGCAAAACTGAAACATGCTCGATGTACAATGTTTTTCCTAAGCAAGATTTTATAGTCTGTTTAAGGGGAAAGTTGCCAAGATTTTATATTTCACACATTCACGGTCTCTCCCAAACAATTTCTGGTTCAAATCACTTTTTCTGGTTCAGATTAAAACTTTACTGGTTTGTGATTGGAATTACTATTTCTAGTTTGTGAACCAGAAAAAGTGGTTCTCACTTGGTATTCTGGTTTGCGACCCAGATAATGTGGATGACCAGATGTTTATATCCTCCGTCTTTGCATGAGGTTTGTTTCTTTAGTGTCAAAAGTATGTTAACGGTCATTTATGTTTACAGTGTTCCTCATGCTGTATATTGTTAACTGGAATCTTGATTTATTTTTGTCAGAACACATACACTTCCTAATTATTGATACTTGCTTTGTATCGATGTTTAGTGCCAATATGTGAAACACACAAACCTTTTTTTTTCATGGGTGGGTGAAATGTCTTGAACATTAAGTAATAACATTTGACCACTGATTTTTTTAATTACCGAGGCTCAGTTGAGACTGTTTGTTTAATATAAATTTATTTTGTTTTTAAAACTAGTAACAACACTTTTATTTTCATTTTAAGAAATGTGCAGTCTCTGGTGGAACTTTTGAAAGCAAAGTATATGCATGCACAGTGCAGCTCATTTAAAATCTATGTCATAGCAGTTTTGATCATTCTGTTTTTACTGAGGGCATTTACACCAAAACAGAATCCTTGTCCAGGACTGCATCTTTTTGCTCCATTGAAGTCATTCTCATCTGTCTGTGTGATCACATAATCATTCCTATAGCAGCAGATTGCAATGTTATAAACAAGGGCATATGAACAGTTAAGGGAAAAGCAGGTGCACCATTGAAGTCTGAGACACTAACCACCCAGTTTCATACAAATGTCCTCTGTGAAGACAATAAAGAACAAGAAAAGGAAGAATGAGGGAAAATGGATAAATGCAATTATTGATATATAAGCTGAACTGTGTCAGGATATTACTTTTTCAAAAGGTTTCCTAGATGTTGAAGAGTCTATCTAAAACTGATTATGTTGTCATAAACAGAAAAAAAAAGAATTCTAATACACCCGTAGGAGCCTGGGTTCGGAAATGGAAATCCACTAGTCTTGTGGGAATAAAACAGGAATCAAATAATCAGCTGTGGCTGTGTGTGTATGTTTGTGTTGGAGGGGGAGGGGGAAATATCCAGTGAAATACTGAATTGTTGTTTCTTTGATCAGTTTATGATTTGAATGTAGAGATTAGAGATGGGTGAAGTAGGCAAAGTTTGCTCCACAAATTAATCACAATTCATTGAGTGCAGATCAATCTACAAAGTGAGAATTTCTGTTCATGAAGTGTGACATGTCACACGTGAATGGTGGAATTTTGCCCACAAATGGCAGAAGTTCACTGCAAATGGCAGAGTTTCACAGTTCTCAAGTAAAATTCTGCCATTTGTGGTGAAATTCCAGGTAAAGCCACTTAGATGAATTTTAAAGCTAATAGCAAACATTCACAAATTCCTCTGTGGAGACAGAGTGGGTGACTTTGCCAGTGAATTTAGACTTTGCAAGATCTCTAGCAGAGATGCAAATGAAATTCTTCTACAAGGGTCATGAGCAAATGTCTGTTAAGGGTTAACATTCCTCTGCGGTAATCATTGGCCTAACCTTTGGGATTACATGTCTGACCAAAATAAGGGCCTCTTGCAATGCAGAGAGCTTGCCATTACTAGCAAGGAGATTTCAGAAAGGAAAATGAAATAATTTTTTTTAACCGTTCTTACTACAGTGTGTACGTTTTTATATTTTAACCTGATTAAGCAATGTATTAAGAGTGATGCCTTGCATTTATTTATATTTACAGTATAAGAACATTACCCACCCCTTAATCTTAAATTGTGTGTATTTGTAATATATAGTTAGGTGGTTATATGTTTAGCAGATTTTCCAGTGTTCAGAGGATTTTACAGTACATAATCTCAAGGTGAAAGCCTTGAGAACAGTGCTAGATAATGAAAACACAAAAAGATACCTGTGTATCTGTGTATTATCTATCTATCTATCTATCTATCTATCTATCTATCTATCTATCTATCTATCTATCTATCTATCCATCTATCTACTTACCTATCGTTCATTATATCCATCCATCCCTAGATTTATATAAAAGTCCACTACACCCCACACCTGCTAATATACAATGCTTGAGGTGTAGATATAGTGTAGATACACTGTTATCAACATAACCACATTGATAATAGGATAAGAAAGAATTGTAAACATTTTCATTTTTGTAACTAGTGAAAATAATTGAAAATTTAACTATTAGTGAGTTGCATACTACTCCGTCCTCTCATCCACTGCATGAAATCCTGGCCTTGTTGTATTTATATAACATGTGACTGCTAGTTATGAGGGACTGCTGATGATACGAGATTGCATGAAGTCCGAGTGTTACAGTATAAAATGGATGAGACTGAATAGCTTGCATGACATGACAGTGACTCACCTGCCTTTGCTGAGGTCCATGGAAAAGTATATGTATTTCTCTAAATATGTATTCACCATCCCTGATTCTGTCAAGACACATTTAATGAAAATTACCCTTTTACACAGGTGTGAGGGTAATGCTTAAATGTTCAGGGTAATACTCTGTTCAGTTACAATGAAGCCTGCCAGGATGAAACCCAGTATCACAGATTTCCTGCATGACAAAAAGGATTAACTCCCATTGAAACTGCATTGTCCCAAGGTCCCCTCCGACAACTTTAAGTGTGGTTGCTCAGTTGGCAATAATTTTACTTATTTGCATAATCACCTCATTGTACATCTCATAATTGACATATCTCCACATATTTCAATTGACATCTCTTCTTCTTAAATTCCTGTATATTATATATACATCTATTACTTTCTTATTGATGCAACTTAGACACAAATTTATTGTCCCCTCTTTCTTTCTTCTTCTTCTTCTGCCCCCCAGATGTACATCCTGGGAGGACTCTCTTCCTCCTCTGCTGTCAAGGGGTCTGAGCGTACACACCATACCCCTGGTCCGTAGTTGTCATTGCTGTGTCTTTTTGCTTATTTTCCTTTTTTTCTCCCTTTCTTTCCTGCCATTTACTTCATTTCTCCCTTCCTTTTTCCTACTGTCCACCTACGGCAGTCCTTTTCTCTGCCACTGTGCTCCACCTGCCACAGTGACACCCATGTGCTCCACCTACCACAGGGCCCATTCCATTTTGCAGGGTGGGAGGTGGGATTTTCTTGGAGCAAAATTGTGAGCTCCCTTGAGTTGTGTAGCCCCTTAAGAGGGGCCCCTTCAAGCACCTCCCCCTGGGTCTTGTCCAGTCATCCTCTGCCACTACACTAACCTGTCCCTTCCCCTTCTTTCCTATCCCGTCCCCTTTGTGACCTCATCCTCTTTCTCATTGAGGATGCATTGCCTCCTTAAGGTTCCTGACCCCCCTTCTTCCCAATTTCCTGAGTTCACCCTTCTTTGTTGGGGCCTCAGGACAATGGGGTCCACCCTTCCAAGGGGCAACCCTCTCTGTCCCAAGAACCCCTCCAAATAAAACACCGACAACTTTAAATGTGGTTGCTTAGTTGGCAATATCCTCTTCAGCCTATTCTTAAACTCACTACCGGACAGCTGCCCAGAAAAAATAATTATCTACATTGACGATGCTGTGATCCTCACCTCGGATCCTGATCCAATCCAATTACAAAATAAACTTCAGCGGGCCTTCTCCTCCATCGAATCCTGGTTCCTAAATCATAAACTTCTTCTCAATCAGAAAAGAAAACAAGTCTATGGTCTTCTGCAGCCCCCACAACAAAAACAAACAACTCCACCTCTCCATTGCAACAGAACAAGGAGCCATCCTAGAGCTAACACAGTCATTCAAGTACCTTGGCATCACTCTTGATCCCCACCTCTGATACGCTGTCCATATCAGCAATGTGGCAAAGTCTGCCAATGCAAGGTTAGGCATATTATTCCTGCACAGGAAACACCTAACCACAGAAGCATTGTCAGTGGCCATCCAAAGCTCCATTGTCAGCATCATAGACTATGGTCTTATATATGGGGCTGCAACTACCACTGCTCTCAAACGTATCATAACCTCCCTGAATAAGGCCTGTTGCCTCATCACTGGCTCACATCGCTGCACCCAAACATGTGACCTTTATTCCCAATCTGGATGGCTTCAACTGGACAAATGCATAAAATACCAAACCTGCATCACGGCCAAGAAAATTATAATGGGGCTTGCCCCACCTGGTGTCTGTGCCCTCCTTAAGCCTAGACATAGGAATGTCACTACAAAGAGATCCAATTCCCATCTACTACATATCCCACGATGTTGCACGACCCAAGGACAAAGATCATTCACCTATCGGGCATCCAACTGGCTCAACTCTTTTGGCAGTGACATAGTGACTGCTCCAACAATCGGTCTCTTCAAGTCCAAGCTGCACCTCTCAATGCTTGTATCCTGCAATTGCCCATCTTAACATTTCCATCATTCCAGCTGCACATGCCCCAGCACCCAGCACTTACAATCAGTCTTTGCACCCCAAGCACCTTACCTGTCATATTCCTCAACAAGGCCCCTGGCTGCACTGTCTCCCACCTCACCCACCCCCATATCTCCACTCCTGGCCCTGCCCCAACCACCTCCTGTATGCCCCTTAGCCCCTGCACCTCCTACCCCTCGATCTCTACCTCACTTCTCCCCACCAACCCCTCCCTTGTCTTGCTCATAGCTCAAGTCTTTGTACTGGTTATTACATGTCTGTAAGTCAGTGACTATATGTTTGTAACTAAAAATGATGACTGTTGCACACGCTGATGTGGAACCTTTGTAAAAGAGCCTTGGTTCAAAGGTATTGTAGTCCTAGATTGAAATAAATAAAATAAATAAAAATAATTTTACTTAGTTGCATAATCACCTCATTGTATGTCTCATAACTGACATATCTCCACATATTTCAATTGACATCTCTTCTCCCAAAATTCCTGTACATTATATATACATCTATTACTTTCTTATTGATGCAACTTAAACACAAATTTTTTGTCCCCTCTTTCATTCTTCTTCTTCTGCCCCCCAGACGTACATCCTGAGGGACTCTCTTCCTCCTCTGCTGTCAAGGGGACCAAGCGGACACACCATACCCCAGGTCCATGGTTGTCATTGCTGTGTCTTTTTGCTTATTTTTATTTTTCTCCTTTTCTTTCCTGCCCTTTACCTCATTTCTCCACTAGACAACCTCCAGCTGTGATGGATGGCGGACTTCCCATCTCACCCCCTTTTTCTCTAAGTTCTAGGCCTCTCCCACACCCCTTTTATCTGCTTTCTTTTTTTTTTTTAATACTTACCCTTACTGGTGCTGTTACTCAGAATATAAAGTAAAATGTCTATTGGCACAGAATATCTTAAACCAACTGATGTGCTTCCAAGCATACTTTCTTGGAGCAAAATTGTGAGCTCCCTTGAGTTGTGCAACCCCTTAAGAGGGGCCCCTTCAAGCACGTCCCCCCGGGTCTTGTCCAGTCATCCTCTGCCACCACACTAACCTGTCCCCTCCTCTTCTTTCCTACCCCCTCCTCTTTGTGACCTCATCCCCTTTCTCATCGAGGAGGCAATGCCTCCTTAAGGTACCTGCCCCCATTCTTCCCAATTTCTTGAGCTCACCCTTCTTTGTTGGGGCCTCAGGACAATGGGATCTACCCTTACAAGGGGCAACCCTCTTTGTTTGCTGCTTGAACTCTACTGCAGAATTCTGCAGAGATGGGCTTCATCCTGATGGGCCTCACTGTATATAATTAATTTACTATATCGCATCTGCACTGAAATTCTGATCTATGTAATAGTGTGTTTTGATACTGAAAGTTATTGGGTTCTAAAATACCAAATACAGTCTTGCATGGTATAACCTGAAAGCAGGGGCTATATGTTCTTAAGAACAGTACCATGTATTAATTTGCTTTGTAATATTTAACCATACATGCTCACCTGGTACTTTCTGAATTGAAATTATTATTACAAAGATGAACCTGAAATCATTGCATATCATAGTCAGCCTTGAATAGCTAATGGAAAACCCAAGAAAATCAACAAGTTTTACTTGTGATCCCTGCCGTTAACAACTCTCGATTTTCTTGGACATTTATTATTTGTTGTTGGAGCCATACATACACATTGCTCCTTTTTGGCCTTATAAACCACCTGCCCCCAATCCAATAAAATTATTTTTTTCATCCACAGGACATCTTCATTAGTCTAGAAAAGTATGCTGCCCCCCCCCCCCAAAGTCTTTGGAACCAGAATCCAGATCTGTTTTCTTTCTTTTTTTCTTTTCAAAGACCTTGTCATTTCCCATCAGGAAAATGCACATATAAGAGCAAAAGACCAGATCAAAAACCAATACAGAGATACTACAATCCTAAACAAAGCAAATTAGTTTTACACAAGAACCTCAATGAGGTTAAGTTATCTTCTGTTGAGGGGATGCATGAGCCTTCTTTTATAAGGATCCTTTTTATCATAATATTCATAGACCATCATTGTGCATTTGTTTTAAAAATCAAACTATGGCATATGTAAATATAAAATCCAAGATATTTTGCTCTCTAAAACTCTTGCCTTCACATCATTGCTAAGAATTGTTTGCAGCATCTTAGTACCAGTTTGTGGTCTTGTGTTTCCCAATTCCTATTTAAAAATATGCCTTTGTTTACCCTTCAAAGACATGAAAATATGTTGAAGTTACCCTCTTGCAGTGGACTCTAGCCAGAAAATTCCAGCTGTTGCAGTTCTTCTCAAACACCATTACATAAAGCGTTGGAACTGGTTATTAATTTAAATTATTATTGAAAGAAGATATTGTTTATTTTGAATATCTGTTTGTGATTTTATTTTATTATTAAATCAATGCTGACTTCCTAATTGATAGCGGCTTCACCATGCAACATCTTGTTTTTACAGTATTTTGGAAGACACCACCAGCAGAATGCTTACTTTCAACATATTTCAGAGTCAACTGGCACCTCAATTTCTTGTGTGAAGTTAATATTAAAGATGGCAAGGGATAGTTTTATTTGTTTGATTTTAAACAAAAATACTGTTGTGGTTAAAGTAAGCATGTCAGGTACCTGTTCTTGAACTTGAAACTTTAATTAGCATAGTTCAAGGAACAAAGACATCCCTTCCAGTCTCCTGCCCCTTTAAAGGCACAGAAATCACTGCACTCTGTGACATCTTAGCAATAGGGCAATATGCAATGTATGTTTCTGCAGTGAAATTCACATTCCTTCTTTCATTACTTGAGTTTTTTATTTGAGACTTTCAGACTCTGGTTCCCCCTCGGGTTTTTGTATCAACTGTGATTTGGCAACTTTCTGTATTGTATTGTATTGCATTGTATTATATTGTATTGTATTGTATTGCATTGCATTAAATTGCTTTGCTTTGTATTACATTGTATTGTAGTGTATTGCCTTGCATTGCATTATGTGTGTTTATTGCATTGATATGTAGACAGACAGATAGGTAGAGAAGATAGATAGATAGATAGATAGATAGATAGACAGACAGACAGACAGACAGACAGACAGACAGAGATAGACAGACAGACAGACAGACAGACAGGACCCAGCCAAGTCTGTTTACATTTTTCTAGTTAACATTTTTTCTTTGTCTTTGCATTCCTTACATGCATTTTCCAATAGCATAATAACCCAAACTGTTTTTTTTTATTTCTCCTAATAGTTGTTGTGTCAGTATTTTATTGAATTGACACCAGATGTAGTTTTGCAGTTGGCAAATGGCCTGATGGTTTTACTCACAGAACTGGTATAATCTGATTTCTTGATCAAGCTGCAACTGGATAATTAATCATTATTTCTTAAAGCTCATCTATTATTAGCTCATCTGTTGATTATGGCCTACCAATATACATCGTAGAATCAGACACATCCCTAAACAGGATACAGAAACTTGTGAATAGGGCTTGATGTCTGGCACTTGGGGCAGATCGATGGACTCACACCTGTGCACTCTACTCTGAGATGGGCTGGCTCCCACTGTAACTAAGAGCCCAATACCAAACATGCCTGATCATAAAAAAAGTTCAACTAGGCCTAATGCCAGAATCCATAAGCAGTCTGTTCAAGAAGGCTGTGCACACTAAGCAAACAAGAAATGTGACAAAAGGAGGACTAGAAGTCCCTTTCAAGTGCACATCACTGGCACAAAAATCCATTACTTTTAAGGGCCCCAAATGGATTAATGAGCTGCCTAAAATGCTGACAAGAAATAAAAAGCTGAGTCTGTTCAAAAGGGGACTATGGTCTGACCTTAAGAATGTAACCACCTGCAACTGTGCAGGAAAATAATGTGATGCATTCCTCCTGCCTTATCCCCTGCCTCCTCATCTCTTCTCCATTCCACTTCCACCACCTTCGACTTACAACCCTCCTACACCACCTTTCCCCTTTACTCCTATCCCACACCACCTCTAGCTACTTTGATAATGCCAATCTGGCTGCTTACCTTTTCCCCCATCATCCCCAAAGCTTAACACAGACCTATTATTGACATGTCTCTCTATTTCCAGTGTATCCCTACCCTACAACAACTTGATGTAATGTAATTTACTCTACTTTTAAGATGTACCTGAAACTAACAAGTCTTGTACCTCATGTGTCATTTTAATGAAGTTCATGATGCCAACCATGTTTTTCTTTTTTCACTGTTATCTTAATTTGTACGTATTGTATTGTATTGCATTTGTATTGTGTTGTTCTGTTTTGTCCCGTCCTTGGAACCTTCAAAAATGAGTCTTTGACACAAAGGTATTAATCCCAATTGAAATAAATAAACAAATGCTCGATATTAATTTTAATATATTAGTTATCTCTTTTTTCTCAGAATCTTTTAATTCTGTGAGAAAAAGACAATGATATTTATAACATTGCATTTTATACCACCTGGAACTCAAAGTCTTGGTGGTTTGCAAGAGAAGCAGATGATTTCTAAAGCTATTTGAGATGTTTTTTTTAGCAACTGTATAGATATATCCTTTTGTTTTCTTCCTGAATGCCTGTTTGGGCTACATGAATTTTTGGAGCTGCAAGGATTAGTACTTGTTTGTTTCAGGATGATATAAATGTGGCTTTGACCACCTTACATTATGTGAATGAGAATGTATTCACTTAGTTTCTATTCTGTTAGTCTGAAAATATTAATGCATGGAAAACTTCCACTAATATAGCAGAGTTACTAAACTTGCTGAGAGATTTTCCCTTTATTCATTTTTTTATTATACATATGTAATGTACATCTGTTTTTATTTTGTCTTATAATAGGGATTGTGCATGTGTGTCAATAGCTAGCAAACTAGTTACCTAGATTGAAACATTTTCTATACTCTGTACAACATTCTGATACTTTAATTGTGTAAAATAACTGAATACATATATAGTGTCTACATTCATTTTTCTTTTTCATTTTGTCCTATTCCATTTGTTAGTGGTTATTATTATGATTGGGTCTGCATTTCTATTAGAGTGTCATCACCTTTATTATAATGTTTGAGTCCTTTACGTTTGTGGTTTTATTTACATAGATAATATTATATCCCTATATTTTTTCAATGTATATGCTTGATGTAAAGATAAAAGTCTCTATATATCTCTGTGGGTTTATATATTTTTATAATTAAATCTTGAACTCTGTTATCCTTGTTCATTTTGTCTGTTTCTTGTAAAGATTGTATGTATGTCCAATTGGGATTTTGTCAGTTTAATGTTGCCTGCGTTTATTATAAAGTCAGATTCTCTGTAAATTTATTTATTTTTTATTTTGTATTGTATAATCATTTCAGCTACAGTTTCCTTTCCATTTCCAATTTTTCTTCAAGTCAGCTTGTGTCAGAAAATTACATTTTTGATTGTGTCGTAGATGACTGCAGCTATAATTAATTGAGATTTGGGGTTTATTATAAAGATTCTGGCCAGATAGTACATAATGATTTTTCCTAGGTTTATGATAACGAACTCTGTCTATATATCCTGCTGATCTTGTGTAAGCTAGCCACTCTATACATCAATTTTTTTAAGCATTATACATTTCTTTATTAAGTGTAGTTATTTATTTATTATACTAATTAAGTGGACTAAGATAAGCACATTTCTGCCACCCATCTAAGCAACATAGGAACAGAATAGAAGAGGAAGATGGTTTAATCAGAAGGTTGTGAATGTTTGGAATGGACTCCCAGTGGAGGTGGTGAGAGCTAGCAGTTTGGAAGTGTTTAACCACCTATTAGACAGACATATGGGAGATAAAAAATGGTTTAGTGGCAGGTCCTTTATATGGCTCTTGTAGCTTATGGGCCTGAACTCATTCCATGAACCTATGAAACATATTACAAAGACACTGTCAATATGTCTCTTACAGTGGTATAAAAGAATACTGCAATACATCCTTTATTGTTATTGTCTAATGTCAACAAATCCATTACAGTCAGACCTGGTTAACCCGTGCCTTGTTAATCCATATGTCTGATTATCTGAATGAAAAACACTGCATACAGATTTTTTGTTGGGCTATTGACCTCTTTATTATCACTGTCTGGTTACTATGTAGATCTGTATTACATAAAAAAATTGGCAAACACAGATGTGTATGGATTAACCAGGTCTGACTGTAATATAATTTCCTAAGATCCTGTTAATACATCCACTATTGACTTATTGCATGATCCTTCTTGTTCATATACCCCCTTATTGATATTGCCTAAAGAATCTGTCTACATATCCCTTACTGACTTGTTTTTCTAAAGATCCAGCCTATATATCCCATGTTGATCATACACTAGAGTTGGTCTATATATCCCTTTTCTAAGTTTATTATAAAGGTCCTGTCTGTAACATATCCTTGTGAGCACTACTCTCTATACCAGTCACATGAGTTCAGGTGATTTATAATGGGGATGCACAATATGTGATCCCACCAGAACTCTAGGAGCGCTGGTTAAAAGTAATCACAATTGATTGCTGTTTGTTTGACCAAGGCACATCCACAAATGCATAACTATTGATAGATGTCTCTGAGACTTGGCCTGAAACTTTCAAGTAAACTAGACTTTGATAGAACATGTCCCCGAGGCACATGTGAAGGAGAAGTTGTGTCCCTATGCCCCATTTGTTTCCAGATATAGACTAACGTTAATCATTTAGAGGCTTTCAGAAGGGACTGCAGTGCATGATATTTCTTCTTTCTTTATTTTTTTATCTGTAAAAGAAATAGCCTTTAATTGTCCAAGGCTGCAGACCAGGTTGACCTACTCAATTCCCACAGACACTCACTATCTGAAATTACAGTAGCTGCTTGTCTTGTCTGAATCACTAATGCTGGATATATGTTCATTATCAATTCTCAGATGAGTACTGTTTGTTTCACTGTGATAGATCCACAAATGCATAACTATGTAGATGTGTTAGTGATTTCACCTGACACTTTTATGTACAGTAATCTTTAAGAGGATGAGTCCCCTAGCCCCATAGCTATGCATTTGTAAATATGCCACGGTAAAAAAAACAGTAATCATTTGTGATTTTATGATGAATGATCTCTATGGTATTAGTGATTAGCACAACAAAAGCAGCTAGTATAATTGCAGACAGTAGGTGCCAGTGGGACATGAGTAGGTCAACCCAGAGTGTGCTGTGGGAAGATTAAGTAAAATTAATTTTATGAAATTAAAAAAATAAGAAAAATCATGCAGTGCAGTCCCTTCTGACAGCCTCCTAAAGATTTATGTCAGTCTATGTCTTGAAAACAATGGAGCATAGAAACATGACCCTCTCTGTCATGTGGGGATCAGGGACACTTTCCCTAAAAGTGTACTGTACTTGAAGATATTGGGCATCTGTTGTAAGTGAGTGTGTCATCCTGGTCTATCTCCTGTGAAAATCAGGGGAATTTTTAAAGAAAAAAAGTCACACATCAATGAACTAATTTAACCAGATAATGAAGCATTTGACTTAGTATCAACACCCTTTTTATCATTTGCATGATGTATTTTTTTCAGCATGCATTTTCCATTTTATCAAAGTAAATTTCTCAGTTACTTTTTATTTTGCTATTCAAACTGAGAAAATAAGCAATGAAAAAGGGGACCCTTGAGAAATTGGGACATTGAATTCTTAGACATTCTTAGACATTGATATTTAGTATCCACATAATATCTCAAATGTGAGACTAATGTGGCCATACTTGATCATCTTTGGTTTTATTTATTTTCACTAGATGAGTTTTTTTTTCTAGGTGACTTAGTCCCAGGTGTTCATTAATAGTGGTAATAGTTAATGTTTTGAGAAACTGCCTTACAAACTGTAACAAATATACCTGTACCTTCAAGCACTGCATAGGGAATTATCTGAATATTCCCAAATTACCTAAATAGGCATGAATTTAGGAGGGAATGCAGTTTATACAGGACTGTGAAACTGATCCAATGGAGTGGGCGATGGCCCCACGAGAAGAAGGGCTATTCCAACGTGGAAGGGGAAGCAGAACAAATGAAATTGGGAACAAGACCAATTGAAAAATGTCTTGTTCTCTGAGATGTTGGTTTTCCACATGTTGCTATGTGTCTGCCTGTTCCTTCATGGTAGATCATGTATGGCAGTATTAGTAGAAGGCATATCATGGTGCAATCCAGTTCTGCACAGGGATCACACATACATATGTATTTGCTATGATTTGGCAGTTGCTTACTGGCTGTGCATACTGTTAATGTTGCTCATGGGGGTCTCAGGACAATTTTGTGAGATTTCTGAGTCAATTCAATTCAATTTGGCTTTATTGTTCGACTTATATTAAGTCATTACAAACAGTAAAAAACAAATACAAAAATATAAATATTACATATTGCCATATAATACATAAAAGCCATAAATCCATTCAACTTCCTTTTTGAACTTTGCTTTCACTTAATCAGACATAATAACTTAAACCTGACACATATGTTGTTTTTTGCTTTGAATTACTTTCAAGAAGGAAGCCACGGGTATTAAAATATCTTTGACATTTGCTTTTAAAAGATAAGTTGTTATGTATATTGGTTCATATTCCAATTCCCTTATAATATTTCCCAAAACTTTCTTCCTATATTCATTATATAAAGGAAATACTATGAGTAAATGTATCAAATTATCCTGTCCATAACTGCATTTATATAAACCACCTGTGTCATCTTCACTTTTTGCATATCTTTTTCTATTACGCTGGCTGGTAAAGCATTCAAATCTAAATTAAGTTAAAATCAACCTTTGACCAGGATTTGTCAGTATAGAAAGGTATTTTTCCATTTTTCGATTTCTCTTATTATATTTTAGCCAATTACATACCTTGTATTGTTTGCACTTTTCTAAAGCCTGTTGCACAAAAACATCTCTTATTCTATTTTTAATTTCTAAATTTAAATGGCCATTGGGATATCTAATGGTATCTGAGATACAGGATTAATAAACCATATGATGTAATATATTCTTCAACCATCTTCATACTCGGGAAAACTAATTTTCTGTTTAGAAACTGAATTGCCTCATCCAGGCATAATCTTGGACATCTATACATTTCCATGCCATATACTTTCAACCAGTAAATTATTAATCTTTGTATGAGCTGACATTTTAACTGTTCTTGTTCCAGTTCTGCCCTAACTAATGCTGATGGAGCACTTGAAGGTAAACCTAGCAATGTCTTATAAAATGTATTTGAACAGGGTTCAATCATTGTTTTTGAATAACTGCCCCATATCTCTGATCTGTACAATACCTGTTTTTTGATTTTTGCGTTTATTACATCAATATTTACTTTCACTGATTTCCCTCAATACTTATAAGAAAATGTATTAATACTGGGAGTAATTTTCCTTACTATATTTTGAGTTTTTAAAGTATGTTTCTTCCAAGTACCCTCTTGCAAGAATATTATACCTAAATAACAAAATTCCTTTACTTTTTCTATTCTATTATTTATTGTATACTTATATCTGTTGTTATTCCCACCAAATACCAGGACTTTTGTATTTTCATAATTAATCTCGAACTCTGCTTGAACACATTCTTGGTAGAATTTCTTTAATAATCTTTTCATACCCAAATTACTGGTTGAAAGTAAGGCAACGCCATCTGTGCAGGCCAAATATGGGCATCTTTTATATCCTATTATCAGCATATGAAACTCTGGTTCATATAATGTATTGATGACAATATCGAAGAAAACATTAAACAAAATTGGTGATAAAGTGCAACCCTATTTTACTCCTATATTGGTCTCAAACCAGTTACTGTATTGTGTCTGATACTAGAGAAATTATTCTGATACATTATTTTGATTATATATAATACTTATCTTTCCATCCCTTTTGTGTTCTAGTCATTCCCATAATAAACCCCTACTGACCCAGTCAAAAGCTGAATTTAGATCAATAAAAGTGCAACACAACTTTTGTTTTTGAATTGTCTTACATTTATATGCTAAATGTGCAAATGTGAAACATTGATCTATGCTGGGCTTCATCCAATATCCCTTCTTTCTTTACCCATGTTTCAATTCCGTTGTTTAAAATTCTTGTAAATATTTTGGCAGTTCTGTCAATTAAACTTATTGGTATATAACACTATGGTTTATTTTTTTCCCCTTTTTAGAAAATTGGAATGGTAATACTTAAACACCAAGGCCCAGATATTCAAACTGCGCCATTCTGAGGAGCAAGCCCCTGCGCTGCTCAAAATAGTTGCGCAGGGGTGTGGGTCGGGCGATTTTCAAAGGAGTTGCGCTATTGAGCAACTCCTTGAATATCACCCCAGCCACATGTGCGCAGTGGAACACAAAGCACCGTTAGTTGCCAGAGTTGAGCATTAAACTTGTGGTGGCGCCATACTACTGTGCCATGCACAAATTTCCGATATTCAAAGGTGACATGCAAATGTGCCATAATTTATGCAAGGACGGGGGCCATTGCATCTATTTATGGCCCCATTTGCATGCCATTAGCATGTAGGTGTGCGATCCCGAGGACTTGCCTGGCCACCTGCCAGGCAGCAGCCGTCGGGACCGATACACCCTGCAGCCCGATTCGAGGGCAGTATCTGTGTATACATTTCCCCACACACAGCTCGAGCCGATCGTGGGCAGAAAGTATCATGAACCCCCACACACAGCTCGAAGCCGATCGCGGGCAGAAAGTATCATGAACCCCACATCTCCGATGCCCGATCGTGGGCGAAAGTATCATGAACCCCCACACATCTCCCGATGCCCGATCATGGGCAGAACATGAAACAACCAACTCCAGTGCGATGCGTGGGTAGAATGTAAAAGCCCCCCAACCCGAATATCTCCCTGGTGGTCCAGTGGACCGTAATGCCCGATCAGTGGGCAGAATGTCAAGTTACAACCCCCAAACATCTCCCTGGTGTCTAGTGTCCCCACCCACCCACCCACAAAGCCCTCCACCCAGCTCCCCCTGGCAGCGCGGTGGGCAGCATCCCACCTGCCTTCCGCCCGCGCCCGTCGACTGACTGTCCGGTAGGGCTGCGCCCGATTAGTGCAGAGCTACAGCCAATGGGTGTGCAGCCCATACTGTACATGACGGTCCAGATTTGAATGATGTTCATTCCCGAAATCACGACTGTCATGTGCGGCTATAAACTGCTCCAGCGCTGCACCTATGGCGTAGCAAGCTGATCAGTCGTGGGCAGCGAGGCGGCGGCGAGCAGGATGCTGCCGGCTGCGAGGTGAAGCCGTGGGTGGTGAGGCGAAAATGTTGAAATATAACGACCTCTGCGATCGTGATCACCGCAAAACAGTGATGAAGGCATTCTGCCCGCGACAGGCACGGGAAGTCGCGTTCTGCCCGTGATCGAGCATTAAGGCAGAAGTTCATATTGCGCTGATCGGGCATAGAAATTGAAAGATGTTTATGTTCTCCCTCGCGATCGGGCTGGTGGGGCACAGGACTGAGTTGGGGGCCAGCCAGGGGTGGCAGCTGCTGTGTTGCACCCTGCAATACAGCATCTCACCTGTGGGTGGCCCTCAACTTGATCCTTTTTTTGGCTCAAGGTTGTGCAGGCGCAGGTTGGGGGTTGTGCATGCACAACTCTGCACAACCCGACTGAATATCGGGTTGCGCAGTTTATGCCTGGTTCCTCACCCTCCTGTTGAGCATGCATTCATTTGCATTGCGCTGTTGCACAACCTGTTGTCAGTGGCGTAACTGCCTCCTGCTGAATATCGCAGAATGGCTCAATGTAGGACTTGCGCATGCGCAACCCTGTTGCGCATGGCGCAACCCTTTTGAATATCTGGGCCCAAGTATTTGGAATTTTTCCACTATCCCATATCTGGTTAAATATTATACATAGTACTGGGATCCATAATGTCTTGGTCTTCCAAATTAATTCAAGGTACACCTTCCAGTCTGGGTGTTTTATGTTTATTAAAGGCATTTACTGCTTGTGCTACTTCTTTCTCTGTTATTCTTACTTTAGGTCCTGTCCACTTTATTGCTAGACTATTGTAGAGTTTTTGTAAATAAGGGTTATCTCTTCTGTAGAATAGTCTACTAAAGTGTTTCATCCATATGTCAGCATCTATATAATTTTCAGGCTCATATCCTTTACTGTTCATCCCTGTATTAACTAAACTCCAGAAAGTTTTGCTATCTTTGGTCTTAACTGACAATTCCAAATCTGTCCATAATTTCCTGATATATTTTATTCTATTACTTTTTAAAATTTCTCTGTATTTTTCCTTAATTTGTTCATTACTCTATTGTTATTAAGGGAATGACTGCTTTTCAAGTTTCTAAGCTGTTTATTTAATACTTGTTTAGCCTTTTTGCACTCTCCATTATACCATATATATCCTTTTATTGATCTTTTTGTTTATCAGTATTGGAATTGACCCTAATATGGCCCCAAATCTGCTAAATAAATCTTCTCTCTCTGTTTCTTCTTCTAATTATTTTAATTCTGCAAGAATTTCCTGACTTTCTAAAAGTTGTATAAAATTATTTCTCTAAATTATACCCCATCCATACAATTTTTATTTTTAATTTCAATTTGGGACATATGCATCTTTCTGTTTTTCCCTTTCATATAATTTATTTTAAGCTCTAAAGCAATATTTTGGCTTTCTATCCTAAACTGTACTTCCATCCTTAAACAGAGGTTTAATATTTGAAGATTTACCCAAATATAATCTATCACAGAAGATCCAACCCCCCCATAAATGTGAATTTACCTTCTATAGTCCCTATTATTCTACCATTGAGTAGTATTAAATTATTATTTATAAATTTACTGTATGTTTCAATTCCATTGGTGCCAATTTTCTGATCAGAAGAATTTCTCTTTTCCTTTATCTGAATGAAATCCCCCCTGATCAATATACTTCTTACTATCTTTATCTATTCCTGACAATCTACCTATCCTTATGTTCATATCACCTGTAACCACTATTATCCCCATTGGATAATTACTTTGTATTACTTGGTATGTTGAGGCATACGAAGGCTAATTGCCCATTGAGAATGCCCCCCCCCCCAATTTTGTGGAACATCAAGAGTTAAATGACATTTAACCAGAGGTCTAGGTTAGTTTTAAATATTTCAAAGTTCTTACTGTTCACAATATAATCTGGTAATTTGTTCAAAATGTGTTGTACCCTTATTGTAAAAATATGTAATCTCTTATTAGTTTTTGCTTTAATCTAGGTACAAGGTTTCTGTCTGCTAGGCGGATCCCACATTGCTCCATTAGTGTGGGTTTTTGTAGGATTTTACAGAGAAACAAGAGATCTCCCCTATATCTTCTTATTTCTAAAGAATGTAATCTTAGTTTTTCTAGTCTATCAGTAAAGCATAATTGTGCCAAATGGGGGGAACATCTTTGTTGCCCTCCTCTGAATACCCTCAACCCTCTCTATGTCCCTCCTGAGATAAGGATTCCAGAATGGTGACCCGTAATCTGTATGTGGTCTAATATAGGTTCTGTAAAGGGGAATAATGCAGTGTTCTGATTTGGATTCTAAGGTTCCGTCAATTTTTCTAAGAAGCCCATTAGAGTTTTTAGCCAGTTTTTTTACAATGGTCAGTGGAGGAAAGTTTATTATAAACTGTAATCCCAAGGTCTTTTTCACTACCTTCAACTCTCAGTACAATATTGTTTAGTTTATAGGACTGAAGTGGGTTATTTTTACCGAAGTGCAGTATAGTACACTTTTCAATGTTAAAATCCATCTTAATTTCTGCCCAAGCCTCAATTTTTGATAGGTCTTTAAGTAATTGATTACTGTTATCGAATGAATCCACTTTCCTTCCCAGTTTGGTATCATCAGTGAATTTGGATAAAAAGGTGTTAGGGCTGACCTTCATATAATAATAATCTTGCTAAATTTCTCTTATTATAGATTCTGTATGGATTAACCAATCTGTGTCACTGAATTTACTTGATTCTGGTTGTGCATGAATACTAATTTCAATAGATCACCTATATTCTCCCCTGTAATTTTAATTATCAGAATACTATCACTTTCTGTTTTCTCTTCTTCTGTTTGGACTTTATCCTCTAATTTAGATAAGGTTACCAGCCCCCCTTTATTTCTACCATATTTTTTTTCCTTTTTTGTTGCACTTTTCCAATAAGCTTTAAAACCACTTAAAAAAATAGCCCCAGCAATCCAAGTCTCCTGAATGCATATTATATCAAATTTATTTAGATAACCTGCTACTTCTGGATCTCTTAACTTATGCCTTAGTCCTGATATGTTCCATGACAGCAGTTTTCCTGGGATAGCTACAGAATCTATCATTAAGTTTGTTCTTTCTTGCACTCCATTTAGGTCTGTTGCATCTCTTCTTTTACAGCTTTCCCCTAGTTATGTGTCCTTTGTTAATGGTCACAGGTCTACATTAGTCAGACTATCACATTTATTAGAAGTTTTGACAATATATTTACATTCAACACTTTTCTCCTCCTTTGATATAGATTTTATAAATGCCCATTTCATCCAACAGTCTTTGTTTGACCAACAAGAAGTCCATTATACTCTCATTATTCAGCCATATCATAACATGCCCATTATTTTCCCATCTAATAGCATTTGTGATTTCATGGCTACACACACATTGGTTGAGGATTGCATTCAAGGTGTCTAATACAATACCTCGGATATTACTTTTATTTTCCCTATCTTCTTGTACAAGACCAAATATGGATATTATTATTTCCTTTTTATTTGTTCCCTCTCTCTTGTTTTTATAATACTCTGGGAACAAATTCTCCAATGTAGTGAATTCCACCATATCTATGCCCAGCCCCTCTACTTCCTAGATAGCTTCTGCCAGAGAACAGGCAGAGAACACCAAGAAGAAGGGGCTGCTGTTATAACGATACTTCTCTACTGGGACTAAAGAACTAGAACTCTATTACTGGGACCTTCAATTTAGGGTAAAAACAAACAAAAAAAAACAACAGTGTGTTTGTCTGAGTTGGCTGAAGTGAATTGTTATCTGTGCAGTTATCTATGTGTTTGTCTAAGGAGGCTGAAGGGAATTGTTAACTGTGCAATTAACTACGTGTAGAAAGAGTTGTGAAGTAGGGGGAGTGGCTTAGCTAGAAGGAAGCCAGGTTAAAGCCAGATTTAAAAACTGCCCTAGATATTTTCTGCCTGAGAACAGGAAAAGAACACCAAGAAGAAGGAACTGCTGTTACAACTATACTTCTTTACTGGAACTATATTGCCCTCCTTCCCTCCCCTACACCCCCAACCCTAAGCCAGTTCTACTTTTATAGGCACAGAATTTGACTGACAACAGGAACTTCCTGTTTGGGAGCAGGAAGTGAGTGATCACAGAGCCACAAAAGACTCACCATCCTAGAAGGAAAAGAGTAGCTCTCTGTCCCCCCCCCCAAGCTGCTGGAGGTCTGACTCTGAGCAAGTAAGGAGACTACTGAGAAATATAGGAACTTCTTGCCTCAGAACAGGAAGATCAGGAGCTTAATGGGCACAGGAGCAGTAAATAAGTAGGGAGTAAAAAAATAAACAGAGGAAAGAGTAAGTATTCCAAACAACAGTTAAGGAGCAAGGAATAATACATGATGGGAGTGGTGCATTGCAGTGGCTGCAGAGCAGCAGTCTTCTAGGAGACATTCTGGAGGATGCAGTGTTGTCTCATTTGCAGGCACCACTCTGGACTGAGGGAGGAGGTTGCCCATCTCCAGGCTGAGTTGGCCAGGATTTGAGGGACCTCCTTTCCAGCCCAGGGACCACGAGGGCCCCTGCTGTTGCCTCAGAGGTTGCCAAGAATGAGGAGCAGTTGGACCACAGTGGGCAGAGGGAGGGTGAGGGTGGTAAAACAGAGGTACATCCATCCAGTTGTACCTCTCCACAATTCATATGCCATTCTGGCAAAGTGTGGTTCCACTATGGAGGCACCTGCAGTGGAGACCAAAGAGGATGCTGGGAACCTCCACAAAGGAGACCCACAGGAGGGTGGCATGGGACATCACAGGGGAAGGAAATAACTCCTGGTGGGGGACTCCATCATTGGGGGTTAGAACTGGAAGAGGAAGAGGACAGTGAGGTAAGGTGCCTGCCTGGCACCATGGCTTGCAGGGACAGGGAATGAATCTTCAGGATTGCTGGAGCAGCTGCATGGGGAAGGGAGCTAGATGTCATTGTCCACCTAGGAACAAATGACTTGGGTGAGAAAGGGATCAAGTAGCATGCACAGTAATGTTCTCAGAAGTGCTGCCTGTCTATGGCATGGATGAGGCTAGGGTGCTCCACACCAGGGGATTCAATCACTGGTTGAAAAACCGGTACAGAGCTTAGGGATTTGGCTTCATTGGGGACTGGGGGTCCACCTGGAGTGATGCAGGCCTTTGCTGGTGTGATGGTCTGCATCTGTCCAGGAGGGAACCAGGATCCTAGGTGATAGATTTAAATGCTTCATTGGCAAGCATTTGAACTAACCAAGGCAGGAGGCACTAGAAAAGAGCAAGGAAATCCTAGCCAGCCCTCAAAAATCAGGGTAGTGAGTGAGGTAAACACCAAGATAGAGATGTTGATAGGGAGAAGGGAAGGGATAAATGGAGAAAATGACAAAGGCAATAAGGACAGGGATGGGCAAAAATGGGTAAGGCCATCAAGAAATGGAGGGTAATGAGTAACAATGCCTGTAGTCTGGGCAACAAGCTCACTTAACCTGTGACCTTGATGGAAGGGGGATGTCTGCATATCATAGCAGTCACAGAAACATGGTACACAGAGAACCATGACTGGGATCTTAACATACCAGGGTACACAACCTACAGGAGAGACAGGGAGGGTGGAAGAGGGGGAGGAGTAGATCTCTGTGTAAGGGAAGGGATAAAAGCAATGGAACAAAAGAGTAAACAGGGAGGAGAGGAGGCACCGTGGGTCACCTTAGAGACTGGAAATGGCACCACAATCTGCACTGGAGTTGTATATGGACCCCCATGTCAGGGAGTGGGAATGGACAAGGATATGATAGAAGACATCCTTAGGATGACAGAGAAAGGGGAGATACTGTTGATGGGGACCTGAATATGCCAGATGTTAACTGGAGCACCTTTGCTGCAGCCACATCCAAGAGCAATGCCATTCTCAATGCCCTACAGGTGACATGCCTCAGACAGCTTGTTTTGGAACCCACTCATGAAAGAGCAATCTTAGACCTTGTACTCTCAAATAGGGACAGTGAGAGGATCTCTGATCTAGAAGTGGGTAACCATCTGGGAACAAGTGACTACCAAACAGTGTGGTTCACCATAACCTGAGCTACAGAGTCAAGCCATACAAAAGTGAGGGTACTGGACTTCAGGAGGGCTGACTTTGGCAAGATGTGAGCGTGCCTCAGAAAAGCACTAGCAAACAGGCTAGAAGGAGGGGTGGAGCAATAATGGGGAGACATCAAAACAGCTATCACAGAGGCAACAAGCCTTTGTGTGAAGCAAATAAATCAAAATGAAAGAAAAAGCTACTATGGTTCTCAAAAGATGTGGCGGTGGAGGTTAGGGAGAAAAAGATAGCATTTAGGAAGTATAAGGAAACACAGAAGGAGCAGGACAGAGGACTGTACCAGTAAAGGCAGAAGGAAGAGGGAGGGGAAGTCAAAATAGCAAAGGCCAAGCTGAGGAAAAGATAGCCAACTCAGTTAAGAAAGGGGATAAAACCTTTTATAGGCACATCATGGAGCATAGAAAGACAAAGGAAGTGATAGTGAGGCTGAACAGAAAGGATGGTGGATGGGCAGAGTGGGACAATTAAAAAGCAGGGAGACTGAATGAATACTTCTGCTCAGTATTCACAAAAGAGGATGAGGGGGAGGTGCATAATCCAATTAACAGAAGCACTCTGGATGGGGGGTCAATCCCAGTCCTTTCACAGAAGAAAGGGTTCTGAAAGAACTCCTAAAACTGAAGGTGGACAAAGCAATGGGGCCTGACAGAATTGACCCCAGAATTCTAAAAGAATTAAGGGGAGAACTAGTGACATCACTGACTACACTTTTTAACAAATCATGGGATGATGGTGTGGTACCTGAGGACTGTTGGAAGGTGGATGTGATTCCCCTTCACAAAAGTGGGAACAAGACAGAGGCAGGAAACTACAGTTTGACCTCTGTGGTAGGGAAAGTGATGGAATCATTTCTGAAGGAAAGAACTGTTGAATACCTAGAGGCCAGTGGGGCACAGTACCCAGGACAGCATGGGTTCACAGAGGGAAGGTCATGGCAGATGAATCTAACTGATTTATTTGACTGGGTGATCAAAGTAGTAGACCAGGGAGGGGCTGTGGACATGGCCTACCTGGACTTTAGCAAGGCATTTAACACAGTCCCACACAAAAGATTAATAATCAAATTAAGCAGCCTGTGAATGGGTCCCAGGGTGGTAGCCTGTGTAAAACATTGGCTGGACAACAGGACACAGAAGGTAATTGTAAAAGGAGTCCACTCTAAAGAAAAAGGTGTTACTAGTGGGGTACTACAGGGTTCAGTACTGGGTCCAGCCCTTTTTTAATGTCTTTATAAGTGACATTGCAGAGGGACTGGAAGGAAAAGTATGCATCTTTGCAAATGATACTAAGATCTGCAAGAGGGTTGATACACAAAGAGACATGGAAAGGATGAGAAGGGACTTGGCAAGGTTGGAGGAATGGTCAGAAGTATGGCAGCTTGGATTCAATGAAAAGAAGTGCAAAATAATGCACCTGGGAAACAACAATCCAGAGAAAGCTTACACAATGGGGGGGGGGACATTTAGTAACAACAACAAAAATGGAAAGGGACCTGGGGGTAATCATATCAGATGACATTAAGGTTAGCAAGCAGTGTGAGAAGGCAGTGGGGAGGGCTGGGTGGATACTGGGATATATAGGGGAGAAGCATCACCAGCAGAAAACAGGAAGTTGTTATCCCTCTGTACAGACAGTTGGTGAGACCCCATATGGAGTGCTGCATCTAGTTCTGGAGACCCCATTTCCGCAAGGACTTTGACGGGATGGAGGCAGTCCAGAGGAGGGCAACTAAAATGGTGCAGGGTCTGCAAGATAAGCCATATGAGGAGAGACTAAAGGAGCTTCATGTGTATACCCTTGAGGAAAGGAGGGAAAGGGGGGAAATGATAGAAATGTTTAAGTACCTCAGTGGAATCCACAAAGTCCAAGAGGGTAGCATCTTTCAGAAAAAGAGATCTGCAAAAACAAGGGGACACAATTTGAAGATAGAGGGGGGATGGCTCAGGGTCAATGTGAGGAAATATTTTTTCACAGAGGGTGGTGGATGCATGGAACAGCCTTCCTGAGGAGGTTGTGGGTCTAAAACTGTGGGAGAATTCAAGAATGCATGGGACAGACATAAGGCAATTCTTGTGGGGGGTAGGAAGAAACAGGCTGTTGGTTAACTAGGATCTGTTGCTTTTCCTGTAGGTAGGAAAATGGGCAGACTGGGTGGGCCAAGCAGTCCTTATCTGCCATCAAAGTCTATGTTTCTATGTTTCATTTTTTTTGTTTGTTAAGTCCTCAGTGAAAAAGAAAATGGTCTGTTACCAACAGTACTAGTTCTGAATTTACTAAGGGTTTGATAACACTCAGGAATTCTAACACGTGTGTGCATCCAATTATGCGCTTGAAAAATGTCTTAATTATTGTTAACAAAATGTCATTTGTCTCATTAGGCATATATAAAACTTTGTATAGTGGTAGAACATAGTCTGTACCTTATGTTTTGTTTAAAAACAATCCAAATTCTTCTTCTATCTTGTTACCCATTTTCTTCAGTCTTTCTTTTTCCCCTTTTATGTTACGTTCTTCCTTGTTTAAGTGTTCTTTTGCATCTTTTTGCTTATTTATCAGAGAAGTTCCCTCATCTATATTATGTCCATCTGAATCTTCTTCTCTCTCACTCAGAGATTCCTGTTTCCTTTAAGATTTTCTTTTCCCTTTTCCTTTTGTTTTTGTTCCCTTTGCTTTCTTCATACCATTGACTCTTATTCTTATTTTTTCTCTTTGTTTATTTTTGTTTTAGTTGTCCATAATCCTACTCATCTTCATTACACCTCTACCACTCTCCTCACTATCCATCATAACTGTATTTGTGGAAGAATCTATTTTCCTTTATTTTACCCTGATATTTTTAATTTCTTTATTGTCATCTGATTCTTTCCCCCTTTCCTTCTTATTCACTTCTTTGTTGTCCATTCTTTGTTCGACCTCCCCCTTATTGTTTTTCAAATCTGCTTTTAATTTACATCTTTCTTCTTGCAGTAGTCCTTTTTCCCATAGCATTATATTTCCCTCTCTTATTTCTTTTGTTACACTATCTTGTCTCCAGCTTATATCTGGGTGCATTATTAGTTCTGACTCTGTTTCAAAGTCACTTGATTCCTCTATGTTTATCAGAGATCTTGAGTCACATTCAAGACTATCTCCCTCTATTTCCATACACTTTTTTGATGATCCTTCCATTGACTTACTTATTTAATTCTCTTTATAGTTTTTAGTTTCTTTACATATTTTATCTGCCTCTATAAACTTGTCATTAGCTTTTCCCACCATATAGGTTGCTTGGTTTATCTCGGGTAGGATATTTTCCTTGTAATTTCCTATTTTTTGAGTCATTCCTTTTTCATATTTCTTGAGTAGAGTTTTTAATCCCAGGTATCTCAACTATCTGTTTAATATGGATGCTGGTCTCTATACATACTCCTTTGACAAAGGATAGATCTTTTCTAATTGCCACTAATTGTTCATACATCATTATATTGTGAGTAAAAGCATCTCTAAGTACCAAACATAAGTCTTCTGTTACATTTTCTGTAAGTAGTGCCTCTTTGTCATTTAAACTTGTTGGACTCATAAACAGGGTCTCATCCTCTTTTGAAATATCTTCCCCTATTTTCTCATTATTTATCAGCGTGTTGGTTAGTTTCTGTGCTTGCCTATACATTTCCACTATATCCTCAGTTAATGAGTTATTCTCTTCCATACTTAACCTTCTAGTATCAGTCATATATTCTTGCCCATGTTGTTCTTCATTTGGGGAAAGTGCTGATCTCAACATACCTAGTTTGATATCCCTGATGTTTTTTCTCAATTTACTTGTTAGTGTCTATTGTTTTTCTTATTTCTTCAACTGGATTGTTTATTTCTTTGTTTACAATGTTGACCATATATGAATTATACTCATCTATTTTCTTAGGACTGGTTAACTCAGTTGTCTTTGTGTCACCTTCTGTAATGTCTATTGCCTTTCTTTTTGTCTTTCTATCCAGAGTCTTACTTAATCTTTCCTTATTTCTATCTAACATTTCATAGATCGTAAATTGATTTATTGACTTACTCTTCATCTTATCTCTTCCATTATAGCCAATCAGGGTACATGTTTTATTATCCCCTTTAATGAGCATTTTCCTTTCTGCCTCTGTGCACATTTTCCTGTAAGCATTATCCTCTTTAATTTCTTCTTGTAATTCTGTCATTACTAATTGCCTTAGACCCTTTTTCTTTCTTTCCTTAATTCCCGACTCCTTACCCCCTTCCTCCTTTTACCTTCTCCTCCTTTCTTCCTTTGTTCTTTCCCACTCCTTGTGACAGCTGGCATTATGATCTACAAATTCTACAGTTATAATGTACAAAAAATATCTACAGTATAAATTGGATCTGCACAATCAGTTAAATAAATCATTAACTGATTAATTGGTCAATCAGTTTTCCAATCTACCAATCTACCAATTGGTCGACCAATCAACCCACACTTTCCTTAATAATTATTTAAAGAAAAGCTGAAGCAGTCACACCACTTTGTGCCTTGCATGTACTTATTACAATTATTGCAGTTGTTATAGTAATAATAATGATTAATAATAGAATCCAGAATAGTCCCCAGAGCACTGATCTTCCCATCTTCTCCTTTGTAAATATTCCTTCCTTTCTTATTTCCTTGTACACTTATAAGGATTTTGTCCTTCCTCTAGCTTCACAATTTCCTTCTAATCTTATACAGAAGAATCCTCAATATCCATTTCCTTATCCTTTGTCCCTTGTCCCTTATCCTCTATCAATCTCTGTTAGCCTCTATAATTCTGATTTCTGATTTTATATTACCCATTGGGAGATGTCCGGGGAAGTACTTGATCCACATTAAATCCAAATCAAGCAAAGTTCCCTGTTCCTTTGCTCCACCCCTCAAGGCCTTTGTTCTTCCAATGTCTCCAGTGTCTTTTTTTCCCATTCTGGCTGATATCCTATTTTCCTTTTTTCAGAGAGAGTACAGCTTCACTGGAGTATCTCTTGAATCTCAGTCAAGGATTAACATTGAACAAAAAACAATTGAACAGTGCAGAAATAAAGCAGGACCTCTGTCAATATGCAAGCTCTCAATAATGTATTTAAAGTGCTTGCCCATTTTGCAACAGGTTATCTGGCAAAACCTTACCAGGAATTACCTTGTTTTTAACAGAAATTACCTTGACTTTCATTGTTCACGTGGGAACATAAGCAGCAGGCTGGTAAGGACAGAGGTCTGGGGTTATATTCTGTTTTAACTGAAATATTTGAATAGTTTTATAAGTGAAATTAGTTCTATGTGTTAAAACTTATTACCTTGAGTTAGAACTGTTACATGGGCTGTGATATTGTAACTTTGGAGGCTTGGGAACAGTTGTTTGGCAGGGATAATTAGAGTGAAATTTAAATGTGTTGTTTGCCTGGTGTTTGGTAAGAGCCCTCCCACCCACCCTGTTTTGTAGGCTTTCTTAAATACTGAAAAGCCACTGGGGGTTGGGATTGAAGGGCTGAGTATTTTTGTTTGGGACTGAAATTCAGAGCAACAGGAGCTGGTGGGCCTGTGACATCATACAGTACCTGATGTCTGCATACACACACTGTTAGTGGGACTGAACACACACTGGACTGTATGTGTTTTTGAGACTTGGGAACTTTATTGGTGGGGTTGAAATTGGGTTTGTAAATAACTGCAGTCAGTATAGAGAGAAACTGTATTCCAGGGGAAAGGGACTGAGAAAAGGGGTGTGCCATTATAAACAGAGGGGGATAAACAGGGTGGCCATATTCCACCATGACAGGCATCTTCAGAAGGATTGTAGGCTGCACAGGCTGTGGGATGGCAATAATTCTCAATTGGGCCTTGAGAGACGGAGGCTGCCCACTCTGTAGACAGCTATCTTGTATCAGGAGTGAGGTATATTGGTTAAGGAGTAAGTTGGGGAGCTGGGGGGGGCCAAGGATAAGGGGTGTGGATATGGGCAGCAGAAGGGTGGGGCTGAGGGGAGGCTGGGCAACACTCTGAAATTACAGGATGTTATGTTACAGCAAGCAGGAGGAGATATTGGGACAGAGGACCCTTAGATAGGGATGTTGACTGAAGAGACAGTGCAGAGGTGAAAATGCCGAATACAAAGAGAGTAGAGGGAACGTGGGAGGGCTGTTATCAGGAAGCCTAAAACAGCAGACTGTGGGAAGGAGCTCCAAGGTGAACAGAGCAAGATGGAAGAAGAGGGGGTTTAGAGGTGCAGTCAGGGAAACTTGGTTACTTGATGGAGGCTGACATAGAGTGTCACAATAAATTTGAGCTACTAAGCAACCTAGAGGGGGAGGAAGGGGTTAGTGGAAATGAGGAAACTTATACAGAGGCCGGGGGGAGGGAGTCGGATACCCATAGGGCATCACAGACCGGCAATGGAAAGGATAGAAATAGTCCCAGAGGGAGAAGGGGAAACATAAATGTTAAGCAAATGGGGGAGATGCAACATATTGCAGACATGAGGGAGGAGAGCATGATTGGAGAGAAACTGGGAGACAAGGAGGTGGGAGAGGAGCCCCCCATTCAGCAGGAGGGTCAGTACCAAGGATGGGGCCCTAGCTAAAGGGGACCCACAGAGAGCCTCTGGAGGCAGGGGTACTATTACAAGGGGGGAGGATGGTGATGTGGGAGAAGGGGAAACCATTAGGGCCAGGATAAATGGTTCAGATAAGAGAGGGTTAAAGGGGATACCTATTCAGAGGGGGTTTGAGTTAAGTGGGCAAAAAAACGAGGGAGGCAGAAAGGGGAGGGTGACAAGGGGATCTCTAATAAGGCAGGAAGACTCCCATGGAATTGAGATCATGAATAAAGGGGAAGGGGGGCTGAGAGGGCATAGTGGTGGTAACCATAAGGATGATGGCAGTGTTAAGGTTCTGTTATTGGGAGACTCGATGAATAGGGGTATCCAGTGGGAGGGACAGGGGGGTGGATGCCATAGCCAGGTGAAGGTAGTGAGTATCTCTGGGCTGACAGTGCACAGAGCAAAGTTCATGGTGTATGAAATGGTTAGGGACTGTGGAGGGAAACCGGATTTCCTGGTGCATTTGGGAACTAACGATCTAGAGGGAAATAGCGTTTTGGAAATCCAAGCAAGGTTCCAAGAACTTGTCAGAGTCTGTCGGGATAATGGATGCAACATTTCCTTTTCGGAGATATTGCCAGTACCAGAGGCCTCAGTGGAGAAAAAAATGAAGCTCACAGAGGTTAATGACTGGCTCAGGAAGTGGGGTGAAGAGGTGGGTTAGGGGTGTTAGGGGACTGGAATGGAGTTTGGGAGGATAAGGGACTGTATGCCAAGGACAGGCTTCATCTTGCCCCATTAGGGAAGGAAGTCCTTAAACAGGGGATGGCTGACTACATTCAAGAAAGGTGGGGTTTAAACCTGTGAGGGGAGGGAAAAGGAGGGCTGACAGAAGCCCTCTCCTCCAGATGAGGGGAGTAGACTTCAAACCCAAGGGGGGGAGAGGGGAAACAGACTGGGGGTGGAGGTTTCAGGAGGAGCAGAGGGAGGATGGAAGTATAAGGAATCTGGGTGGGGTTCAACAAAGAGGATCAGGGATAAGGGGTGGGGGTTGGTGTTAGTAAATGCCAGGAGCTTGGGAAACAAGTTGCCAGAGTTCCAGGCCATTCTGTTCGAGGGGGGGTGGATGTGGCAGTGGTCACGGAGACGTGGGCCAACAAAAACCATGACTGGGACCTAAACGTACAGAGGTACACTATGCTTAGGAAGGATAGAAAGGAGGGCAGAGGGGGTGGAGTGGCTATGTTCATTAGAGATGTCATAGAAATTGCTAGAGTAGAAGAGGCAGAGGGAAATGTGGAGGCCTTATGGGTCACCTTACGATCCCCAGTAGGAGATAAGGTCAAGCTGGGTGTAGTATATAGGCCCCCCGGGATGAGTGATGTTCTAGAGGATGGTTTGCTGGACAACATCTTTGCCCAGTGTGGACCAAAAAGGGAAGGAGTGGTGTTGATGGGGACCTTAATATGCCAGTACAAACTGGGGAACCATGTCCTAAGGTGGCCAAGGAGCAGAGGCTGCTGGGACGGCTTCCAGGATGTGTTCTTAACACAGCATGTGATGGAGCCCCAAGGGAGGGGCATGTCCTGGATGTGGTTCTGGCAGATAGGGATCTGGTAAGGGACATGGTTGTACAGGACCCCCTGACTGGGAGCCACCACAATACTGTCTGGTTTCAAATAAGCATGGGGGGGGAGATCTAGAACACTGGCAGTGGACTTCAGGGGGGCAGACTTTGTGGGCATGGTAAATATTCTCAAGGATCACTTGAAGGGGATTACATCAATGACAAGTGTGGAAAGGAGATGGGAGGTCATAAAACGGGGACTTCATGAGGCAGTCAGGATATGCGCTAAGTTGAAACGTAAGGGAGCAAGGTCACATAAACCATGCTGGTGGTCCAGTGAGGTACAGGTAGCAGTCAGAGAAAAGAAAGCGGCCTACAAAAAATATAAAACAACAAGAGGGGATAGGGATAAGGATTTGTACCATCTTGCATCTAGAAAAGCCACCCGTATGGTGAGGGGAGCAAAGTCCAGTAAAGAGCAATGGCTGGCATGGGGATACATGGAGGGGAAAAGTGGTTCTTTTGGTACATTGGGGAGTGGAGAAAAACTAAGGGCCATCTCAGCAGATTGAGATCAGAAGGAGGGTGGGTGGAAGAGGTGAGGGACCAGGCAGAGGTATTTAATGAGTACTTTGCCTCTGTGTTCACTAGGAAGGGGGATGGGATATCTACAAAGCAAGGCCTGAAGGGGATAGAAGCGGCAGTAAGTGGGATCAGGGGAGCAACAGAAATGGAGCAAGAGGGAGGGAGAGGTACCCCAGGGGTGTCACATCTGGATAAGGATAAAAAGGCCAGTAAGGTGGAGGGGACGGATGATGCTATCTCCGCCCAAAGGGTGTGGTTAGCCCTCAACGCCTTAAAGAAAGACAAATCTCCTGGGCCAGATGGCATTCATCCAAGAGTACTATGGGAATTGGCGGGCATACTGGCTGCACCCCTGGCGGAGCTCTTCAACAGGTCTCTTGAGACAGGGAGGGTACCTAGGGATTGTCGAAAGGCACATGTGGTGCCAATCCATAAAGGGGGGTCGAGGGAAGTACCAGGTAACTATAGACCCATCAATTTGACCTCGGTGGTGGGTAAATTAATGGAAAGTATACTAAAGGAACGATTGGGGTGTACTTGGAGGAGGTGGGAGGTCTGGATAGTTGGCAACATGGGTTTGTGCCAGGTAGATCATGTTAAACCAACCTTGTGGAGTTCTACGAATGGGTAACATCAGAACGGGACAGGGGAAAGCCTGTGGATGTATTATTCTTGGACTTCAGCAAGGCGTTTGACTCTGTCCCCCACAATGGTCTGGTGGAGAAACTGATGGGGTTAGGAGTAGGTCCTTTGATGGTCAGATGGATTGAAAACTGGCTAGCTGGATGCACCCAGAGAGTAGTGATCTGTGGGGAGCTCTCGACCCCTAGAGAGGTTGGTAGTGGGGTACTGCAGGGCTCGGTCCTGGGTCCGATCCTGTTTAATGCATACATGTCGGACATCAGGGAGGGTATAGGGTGTGAAATGAGTCTCTTCACGGATGACTCCAAGATGGGAGCAGTAGTTGAGGGAGAAGAGGGGAGGTTGGCCCTGCAAGGGGACCTGGACACCCTGGAAAGCTGGGCTCACACATGGAAATTAAATTTCAATATCAACAAGTGCAAGGTATTGCATCTTGGTCGGGGAAACCCTAAACACAGGTACACCCTGGGAGGGAAGGCGCTGGAGGCCTCAATAGGGGAAAAAGACCTAGGGGTCATGGTGGATGCATGTATGAATAACTCTGAGCAGTGCAGGACAGCGGCTAGCAAGGCAAACAGGATGTTGGAATGCATCATAAGGGGGATCACCTCTAGGAGCAAGGAAGTGATTCTGCCACTGTACAATGGACTGGTTAGACCACACCTTGAGTACTGTGTACAGTACTGGAGACCACACTTGAAGAGGGACATACAGCTCCTGGAGAGGGTACAGAGGAGGGCAACTAAGATGATATGAGGGCTAGGGGATTTGACGTATGAGGACAGACTTGAGGAGCTCTGCCTGTTTTCATTGGAGGAGAGGAGAGACAGGGGAACATGATTGAGGTCTTCAAGTACCTCAAGGGAATAAATAGGGTAAACATGGAGGGGATCTTTAGACTAAAGCAGGGTGGTATCACCAGAGGGCATGGTTTGAAGTTGGAAGGTGGAAGGGTGAGGGGAAAAGGAGGAGGTTTTTCACTGAGAGGGTGGTGGACCCTTGGAATGCACTGCCTGGCGAGCTGGTTCAGAGCTCCACAGGGAGGGGCTTCAAGAGAGGTGGGACAGACACAGAAAGTGGATGTATCAGATAATGGCCTGTCCCAGGGGGGTGGGGATGGATGATAGGGGTTTCTGGAGCACAAGGGATGGGAGGGCCTCAGCACCCAACTAAGGATCTAAGGTTTGAGCAGACTCGATAGACTATAAGGCCTAATCTGCTGGCAAATAGTATGTTAGTATGTAAAATTATCTACACCCGGAGCCCAATTTTCTAACAACACAAATTCATCAAAACATACTGGTAAAATGTTGGTGTATTTAAAACAACTCTATCAGCTCAAATTTTCTGACAGTACTTTTATAGCCAAAATATCTAAAAACATTTGCAGCTCCTGTGCCACCATGCCTCTCCATGGATAACCTGGTCAAAATTGGAGATTTCTGAGTCCATGGTAAATCAACTCTGTAACTGATGTAATGCTCATCTCCACAAACTGAATTTTTGTCCAGAGACCATGCAATTGTTCTGTATTTCCAAATCCCAAACCCCACCTCTGTATGCAGTGTGCTCAACCCTGCCCATATAACAAGCATTGCTGTACTGAATGTCTTTGTGCAACAGAGTAGCTTCTGTTACAGGTGACTGAGCATGGGATACACAAAATGTATTCTCTGTACTTGATGAGCCTGTGCACATACCATATCACTTGATGGCACCTCCATGTACTAAACGTATATGATAGTGAGGACAGTGATTGTGTAGCTGGACAGTGCTTTCTCCTATAATGAGCCCTAAGTTATGGTGAATTGGTACTTCATAGCATTTTGAATTCAATGCACTCTATAACATAAATATAATCAGATATTACTGAACACTCAATAGTAAATTGAAAATACACCTCAGACTTATAGAGATAATGTCTGTGTCTCAATTCTTTCCTCTTCACCAGAAGTGTTGCAGTATGTTAAGTAGACAAGGATCCGAAGATGATCCATGGTGAGACTACACACACAAGTTTTACCACAATTAACCTATAACAACACAACACTACAGTACAATATGCATTATTGATATTTTAGAATGAGACACTAAGTCAGACAGGATGCAAACTTCCATAATAGGATTATAAAATCAGTTATGTCAAATTAAAGAGAGAGGGAGCAACAGAGAAAGAAGACAGAAACAAAAACAGAGAGTGATAGCGATCAAGAGATAGAGGTAATAAGAAAGAATGTAAACAATGCAAATGCAATAATCAGGTCAACATGAATAAATTAAGATAAACGTATTTTGAATGTATCTATTTCCAATGGTGTCATCAAATTAAATAAGTGGAACATCATGTGCCAAGTTTGCACATGTGTATACATTGGGGATACAGAAGATTTGAGAGAAGCTGTAAGATGAAGCATTCAGCATAATAAAAATGACGAGTAAATAAAAAAAAAAATTTCAAAGAAACACACCAGATAAATTTGCTCCTTCTCTCAGAATAAGCACAGATTTATGAGTGACAGGACCGCAACCACAAATCTGACTGGAACAAAACTTGCCAGATCCAGAAATCTATGGTACCTATGGTACCAGATGGTGCATGAAAAAGTTTGGGCACATTGGTTGTATGGCTGCAAAGTTATTAAAGTGCAAAATTTTGGTGTTAACATAGAAGTGGCTGGGCAACCATAACTATACTGGCACAACCATGTCATTATATATATTATGCAAAAAACTGCATTAATGCATCATTTAGGGTTAAAACACAAAAAGTCAGGACATGACACCTTTAGGGTTGCCCCCTCCCCCACTTGTTTACCTGCCCCATCCTCCTGAGACTGACAGATGCTGGGGTGTGTCATTGGGGTTGTGAGGCCTAAATGTTACCCCATTCCATATGTAATCATATTCACAAGCTGCAGTAAAGAAGAATGGGGTGACATTTAGGCCTCACAACCCCAATGACACATCCCAGCATCTGTCAATCTCGGGAGGATGGGGGGTACACGAGGGGGAGAGGGGCAGCCCTAAAGGTCTCATTTCCTGACTTTTTGTGCTTTAACCCTAAATGATGCATTAACATAGTTTTTTGCATAAAATTTCCTTACTTTTTGAGAAAGTATAGAAAAGTACAAACTCGCACAAGTTGGTGGGAGTGCAGGGCCTCCCACCAACTTGCAAATTTCTGCCTAACATAACAGTACAAGTAGTGAATATCTTATCTTTTGGTGGGAGTGCATATTGGTTGGAGCGTGGGGCCCACACTCCCACCAGCTTAAAACAAAACAAAGTTTCATTCATTGAAGTGGCATAATTCTGCACCTGTTTACATTTCAGACACCTAACTGCTGAAAATTACCTCCATGGCAGTAAGGATAGCTACCCTATAAATGTCAAGCCACTACCACAATGCAAATCGCTGTATGCAAAATATAAAGTGCGTCATGCAATATTTCTGCAGAAAATTGATTTTCCAACACCTAAATACCATAATTCACATGTACAGGGCATCCCCTCAACACCCTCCAAATTTCATGTTAAAACACCAAACCATTTCTGAAATATTACATTTTAAAGTTTGAGATTGTAATTTGTCAGAGTGACATACTGTAATTCCACACCTGTTTACATTTTACACACCTAACTACTGAAAAATACATCAATGGCAGTAAGGCTAGCTACCCTATAAATTTCAAGCCAGTACCACAATGCAAAACACTTTCTGCAAACCATAAAGTGTGCCATGCAATATCTCCACAACAAATGTATTTTCTGACACCTAAACATGATAATTCACATCTACAGGACATCCCCTCAACACCCTCCAAATTTCAAGTTAAAATACCAAACCATTTCTGAGGTATTTAATTTTAAAAGTTCTGAAAATTGGGCTATCTGGTCCCTCCAAATTTGGCCATCTAGTCCCTACCTCACTAACAAAGATCGCAATCAAAGAATCTCATGATCAAAGAATTTGCAGGTTTGAGACCAAAGAATTAAAAAATGTTAAAACTCAATTTCTTCAGAGACATACATTAAACCACAGGTATGACTTGATAGAACAGAGCCCCCTGATCAAAACCCATCTTAGTCTGACTTTATAAGTCATCCCTGGGCTGAGATATTTGATTTTTAAATCTGGTCATCTAGACCCTTCCTCGCGATCAAAGAATTTCAAGATCAAAGAATTTGTAGGCTTGAGATCAAAGATTGTTAATGAGCCATGATCAAAGAATTTAAAACTTTAAAACTCTATTTTTTGACATAATTACAAGAAACCACAGCCATGGCTCGATAGAAGGAAGACCCCTGAGCACAACCTATCATAGTTTTACTTCAGATGTCACCCCTGAGCTGAGATATTTGTTTTTTTCTGGCTGCAAAATGAAAACAAGTTGGCGGTCATTGTGATCAAAGAATTCCTCACGATCAGAGATTCTTTAATCGTGTGCCTGCAAATTCTTTGATCATGAGGAGGGACCAGATGGCCAAACCCCCATTCTTCTTTCGCAAAATAGCCACATAAATTTTCCCATTGACTTATAATGGGAACTTAAAACTTTAATAACTTTTGACCAAACAAAAAGTGGCATGTTCTGTGACCCAAGCTCTTTCAGATGAGCCAAGTCACAGAGTGGCACACCACATGACAACCACACAGTGCCACATAACTGGCAAAAAATGCATTTTTCAGCATTTTGGTGCACAAAAAAACTTAAGTCCAACCAAAACAAAATTTGGCAGATCAAGAGATCTGCCATGCCCAACTATGCATACCAAATTTCATACAAATCTGTTGAAAAGGTCCAAAGTTATTTATGTGCAAATCTTCGAGTTTGACATAGACGTGCCTCTTCAACCCTAAATATAGGGGCACGACAGCACCTCTATAATATATATGTGTATATAAATATATATACAGTAGCAACCACAGACTCTGCCAGATATTTCCTGAAACTTCTGTGATATTTCCAGAAATATCTCCTGCTTTCTGCATTTCTACAGTAGGGGCAGCAGAGAGAAGCCCTTCAGAAATTTTGCGAAATATCTTGAAATACCTGGCAATGTCTCTGTCTACTACTGTATATATAAAAATATTTATACATTATTTGCAATAAACTTTGTTAATGCATCAGTTAGGGTGGATACCACAGCGATAAAAGCAAAGAAATAATGCCCCACCCCCAGTGTTACCACTCCAACCATTCCACCCCATCCTCCCCACCCTCCTCACAGCAGCAGTCATTGGGGTGTGCCATGGGGTCATAAGGCCCAACTCTCACCCATTCCACAAGTAAACATGCTTACAAGCTATACTACAGGACAATGGGGTGAGATTTAGGCTTTATGACCCCATTGCACACCCTGTTGCCTGTTGGTATGTGGAGGGTGGGGATGGATGGGATGATCATTGGGGAACTCTGGAAGTGGGGCGTTAAGGTTGAAAACCCTAATGCCTCATTTTCCTGCTTTTGTCACTGTTGTATCCACCCTAACTGATACTAACATACTAAAATGCCAGCAGAATAAGCCTAACAGTCTTTCGTGTCTGCTCGTTTGGTCAGCCCTCACCCTGGGAGCTGACCTTGCTACTCCCCCTCACCCTCTTTGGCTTCTCCCTTCCCAGCCCTGGATATTCTCACTGCACTGGACTTTGCTTCCAGAACCCTTCCCCTGTACCTGTCCCACCCACTCTTGAACCCCTCCATTGTCTCTGTCTCCACCATCCCCCTGGGCAGTGCATTCCATGGCTACAGCACCCTCTCAGTGAAGTAGCACCTCCTCCTTTCTCCCCTGAATCCCCCCTCCAGTTTCCATGTATGCCATCTAGTTGCCCCCCTCCTTCCTTCAGAGCACCCTGACTGCTCCTCCCCTATTTACTCCCTTCATGTACCTGAAGACCTCTATCATGTCCCCCCAGCCCCTTCTCTCTTCCAATGTGTACATATTTAGCTCTTCAAGCCTCTCCCCATAGGTCTGGTCCCCCAAGCCACAGACTATTTTGGTTGCCCTCTTCTGGACCCTCTCCAGGAGTTCCATATCCCTCTTTAAGTGTGGCCTCCAAAAGTGCATGCAGTACTCTAGGTGCAGTCTCACCAAGCAGTTATACAGAGGGGAATATCACTTCCCTCCTTCTGGAGGTGATTCCCCTAACGATGCATCCCAGAATCCTGTTGGCCTTGGCTGCTGCCCTCCTACAAGTCTCCAAGTTATTCATGTTGACATCCACCACCAACCCCAGGTCTCTCTCTCAGCCATCGAGACTTGTGGCATTTGCCCCTGATGCATTAATGCATTAATTAAGTTTTTTTTTACAAAGAATTTCCCCTTTTTTTCTGATAGTACAATTGTATCCTCATTTTATTGTGGGGGTACAGGGTCCTTCAGACCCTGCACTCCCATCCCATGATCCAGATGGTGCAACAGTGTCCATATGTCATGGTGGGATTGCAAGGTCCTTTGGACCTAGCGCTCCTATCCCTTCATCCAGATTGTACAACAGTGTCGACATTCGTGGTGAGGAGCACAGGGTCCCTCCATTGAGATAGTACAACAGTATCCATATGTCACAGTGGGAGCACAGGATTCTTCAGACCCTGTTCTCCCATCCCTCCATCAAGATAGTACAACTGTATCCATATGTTACTGTGGGAGCTAGGGTCCTTTGGACCCTGTGTTTCCATCCCTCCATCCAGATAGTACAACAGTGTGAAAAATGGGAGACACTGGTAAAGTTACAAGTGTACAGAGAAACTGGGCAATGCACACTCATAATGCACTCATTTTTTTGAATTTTTTCACCAAATTTTCAACATCAGCATTACGGGCCTCCCTTCATGAACAGTGCAAATGTGATTTTGTTAATCCATCCCAAAAGTTGATTTTAAACATTGACTACATCATTCCGTGCCACTGGTGCAAAATCCCATTCCATGCAGAATGAGCAAAATGACAGCTGTTCTGTTCATAAGGTGGTGTAAAAAAACGGCAATGTTGAAAATCTGGAATGAAAATATGAAAAATCTGCAAAGTTACTAGTGTGCATAGAAAGTGTGCAAAGCACACTCATAACAGTTATTTTTTGGACATTTTTCACCAAATTTTCAACATGGGATTTATGGGTCCTCCCCTCCTGAACAGTGGCACTGTCATTTTGCTAATCTATCCCAAAAGTTGATTTCACTCAGCAACCACGCCATTCTGCACCAGGGGTGCAAAAACACATTTTGGGCAGAATGTGAAAAATGAGAGCTGTACTGTTCATAAGGAGGTGTTAGAAAATGGCAATGTTGAAAATCTGGAGTGAAAATACTAAAAATTGGTGAAGTTATGAGCTTGCAAAGAAACTGTGCAATGCATGCTCATAATGCCCAAACCCAACCCAACCCCAGCCACCTCAACCTCCTACTCAGCTCCCACTTCTACTCCAACTGCTCTTGCTTTAGCTAGTACCAACTATGTAATTGTATTTTGTGATCTCAGATGTGTTTCTCTGTAATGTTTCCTGAATCTATCTGCCGATTGTCTGTACAGCAGATGGCCATCATTGTGTTGTTTAACTACTGTACCTTGTGATTTGTGCTATTGTCTTGGGTCTTGTCTCCCAGGTGGCATCTGGAATCGAGCAACACTGCTCAGTATGCCTTCCTGGTTAAACTCGTAAATAAATAAATGCAGTAATTTTTGGGGAATGTTTTCACCAAAATTGCAAAATAAGCTTTGGGGGACCCCAACTCATGAACAGTGGCACTGTCACTTCATGAATCAGTCCAAAAAGGTGATTCCATGCAGTGGCCACAAAATCATCTTTCAAGACCAAGAAACAAAATGATAGTGACAGTGTTCATGAGGAGGGGTCCCAAGAATCCCATGTTGACAATTTGGTGCCAAAAGTCCTAAAATTGGCTGATATATCAACCTGAGTTGAATCCCCCATTGAGTCCCATTTTATAGCGCTTACCCTAGTCCTCATTTTTGCAGTTCAGCTTAGAAGAGTGCAGACGTATCCCAGTCCAGAGAAGATCACTGATCCCGACCTCCAGAGGGTAACTATGGGTGAGTGGGGGCGCAGAGAGGTGGGTGCATGGGGGTTGGGATGGGGAGGAGGAGTGGGAGACAATGAGGACAATTTTCTTTTTTGCAAGGTAAAACACAAAAAAATACTTCAAGGGACAGTTTTCTTTTTTCACAGGTTAAAATAATAATTGGGCATGCGGTAGTGGGCTCTCACTGTGCCACCAAAGTTTGGGGGTCATGAAGCCAACAGGGTGATTGTCACCCCCCTCTGCAATACTTCAAAACAGGATCCTGCATCAACATGTTTGCAAATTTTGATTTAGGGTTCTGCGTCAAAGACAACAAGGTACAGATTTTTTTTTCCACAGGCTAAAATAAAAAAAAAAAATAATTGGGCACACTGGGGTGGGCCACCAGTGTGTCACCAAAGTTGAGTGGGGGATCAATCATAATGCAGACAGAGGAATTGGGCACCCCATAAACAATACTTTGAAATAGGATCCTGCATTGAAAGTTTCACAAATTTCAATGCAGGA
Organism: Neoceratodus forsteri; assembly: GCA_016271365.2. Classification (NCBI taxonomy): domain Eukaryota; kingdom Metazoa; phylum Chordata; order Ceratodontiformes; family Ceratodontidae; genus Neoceratodus; species Neoceratodus forsteri. The sequence continues at coordinate 72,189,958 of CM057456.1, read as the reverse complement.
TTCTGCATTGAAGACAATTGGAAACAGTTTTCTTTTTTCACAGGTTAAAATTAAAAAAAAAATAATAGTTGGACACACTGGGCTGGGCTCCCAGTGTGCCACATAAGTTTTTATGGGGAATCATTATGCCAATAAGGGGGACTGGCCACCCCCATCGGCAATAAGAGTTGGCTTGGGGGGAGTCATCTGACACAGGGAGTAGGCATCTCGGTGTCCGAAACATTTAAATAATTTTAAAAATATGTATCGGTGCACTGGGGTGGGCTCCCAGTGTGCCACAATGCTGGGGGGATACAGACTGACATGGGATTGGGCACCCGATGTAACAAAGGGGCAGACTAGATCGATGCAGGCTCCTGCATCAAAATGTGCACAAATTTCGATGCAGAATCCTGCATTGAAGAAAAGACATTGGGGGACACTTTCCTTTTTTACAGGCTTTCCTTGATTTCTCAGATTGCAGTGCGGCTTTGAAGAGTGCAGACGTGTCCTGGGCCAGAGAGGATCACTGATCCAGACCTCCAGAGGGTAAGTATGGATGGGGGGGTGAGGGGAGGTGGATGTGCAGAGGGAGGGTGAGGATGGGGTGGGGAACAGAGAGATGATGATGGACCATTTTCTTCATTACAGGTGAAAAATAAATAACTGAAACAGACTTCAAGGGACGGTTGTCTTTATTTACAGGAAAAAACATAAACAAAAAATTTGGGCACACTGGGGTAGGCTCCTAGTGTGCCACTTGACTTGGGGGGATACACGATGCTTGACAGACAGATTGGGCACCCCCGTCAGCAAGAAAAGACATGAGGGGGAGATACCTCCAGCATTGGGAGTGGGCATCCCAGTGTCAGAAATGAAATAAAAAAGTTATCTGGGCACAGTGGGTGGGCTCCCAGTGTGCAAGAAAAGTAATAATGTGAGCACAATGCTGACACAGGAATTGGGCACTCATGCTGGAAATCATTGTGTGGCACATTGCAGTCCTTCAATGCAGGATCCTGCTTCGGAATTATTGAAAATTGCGATGCAGGATTTTGCATTGAAGAAAAGATCTCGGGGGACAGTTTTCTTCCTTTCACAGGCTTTTATAAATTAATAATGCATTTGGGCACACTAGGGTGGGCTCCCAGTATGCCCAGTACATACTATGTATTGTGTGCACAAAGTGAGTCTTCCTTGACTGTACAGATGGCAGCATGAGTTCCAGCTGTGGCTGCAGAAGTCAAGAAAATACCACTCTTCTCATACAGAGAATGGACTCCAAGCTGTTCTCTGTAAAAGCTGGCACCTGAGAAAATAACTAATTTGGGTCCAGCTTAAAACACTAAAAAAAATCAGAAAACACCTAAAGAGGTTCTCTTTAGCTGTTTTCTGATTTTTTTTTGTAATTAAAACCTTATGTACTTCAACATCCTCGCTAAGCGGGTAAAACAAGATGGCTGCAGCAACACAGCTCAATCAATTGCAGGACTGTGAACTGTGCGAAAAATACCAGCATTCTTTGCAAAAAGCTGGCATTTTTTGCACAGTGGTCCTATTGTTTGAAAATAAGCTGCTATTTTTCGTACAATTCTCCTATTGCATGAAAAATATATCTTTCGTGCCTGACATATACATTTTCCCACAGGAAACAATGGGAAAATTAAAACTGTCATAACTTTTGAACAGATTAGTATTTTTTCACCAAACTTTCAAAAGGCACATCTGTGTCCCAAAGGCTTTCTATGCTGAAAATGGTAGTCCACAACATAAAGACATTCCTAACATACAGGTGAACAAAAAATGTTAAAATAAAAGATTTTTTCTGTTTTTTCACCACTTTATATCTCAGAAACCTCTTGACGGATTCCCATGATATTTGGCAGGTCAGGAGACCAACCCCTTCAAATTATGCATTCCAAATGTCTTGCAAATCCATTGAAGGGCACAGAAGTTATTAAGGATGAAAGTTTGGACTTTAACATAGAAGTACCATTTCACTAACTATACTGGCATGATCATGCCAGTATGATACATACATTCATTGCAAAAAACTCCGTTAATGCATCAGCTAGGGTTGATAGTACATTGACAAAAGTTTGGAAATTCAGTGTTAGGGTTACAACACCTACTACCCCACCCCACCAACCCACCCTGTGCACACCAAAGTCAAGAGACTTACCTCTAGAGATTATGCATGCCAAATTGAATGCAAATCCATTGAAAGGCTCTGAAGTTAGTAAGGCTCAAAGTTTGGACTTTAACATAGAAGTGCCGTTTCACCCTAACTATACTTGTGCAACTGCATGTTATTAAGGTGCAAAATTTCAAATTTAACCTTAAATGGGGTACTCAACCCTAACTATAGTGGCACTACCATGCCACATATATATATCTATATATATATATCTATATATATATATATATATATTTATATTATGGCAGCACGGTAGTGCTACCATAGTTAGAGTTGAGTAGCTCTTTTAAGGTTAAAGGGTGAAAATGTGTACCTAAATAACTTTGCCATTGTTCAACGGATTTACCTGAAATTTGGTAGGCATGGTTGGGCATGGTAGATCTTGGGATCTGCCAACATTTGTACCAGTCAGCTATATGGCTGTGGAGTTATTAAGTGACATCCAAATGCAGAATTACGTTTTTTTGTGAATTCTTTGCTCTCGCTTACAGGTCACACGGTTTGCACGACCGATCTGAAAACTTCAGGAAACATGCAGACGGGTTCCCCAATGTGCCTTTTGAAGATTTTGTGAAAAAAATATTAAATGGTTCAAAAGTTATTCAAAAAACAAATCCCCATTATAAGTCAATGGGAAAAGTTAACAAAAAGTTTGAAAGTGTTGCAAATGCACTTTTTAGTGTCACAAATGTCCCTAGTAGTGTCACAAATCCATCATTTTGTTTTCATTTACTGATCAGAAAAATGCTTGGCATTTAAAATTGGAACTCTCTAGGGACAAAATTCTTTCTTTGTTCACCTAGTTGGACACTGAGAATGATAGCCATGTCTTTATTTTGGGGTTAAACACCCCAGAAATAAATATGTTTTTCAAATTTCTGGAAACAGTAGTGTGGCACCTGTGACACTTTCACAAATTTTTGTGAAAGGTGTTGAAATTTGCAATAGTACTTTTCCAGACTATGGCCAAAATGACAGGAATTCTTTGCCATCCTGCTACAAAAGAACGGTTTTGGTTTTTTAGGCTGAAATTTGGAGGGAAACCAGCCAACATCTCACAGATTAGCCTTTTTATGGTTTCGTGAAAAAATATCACACGGATGCCAAGTTACAGTACTCTGAAGTTGACTTATTTTCCCATAGATTAACATGGTGGCGTCCGCCGCACCTTTCGGGGCTCGTATCTCAAAAACAGTGTGAGATACAGAATTTTCATCATGGCAATGTGTAGCCCAGCGAAAACATAGCCAGAAAAATCATGAATCATGTGAATTTTTTTTTCCCATCACCAGTACCATCTACATTGTACAGTTCCTGAGATATAAACAATTTAGTATTCCAACACCTCATTTTTGGCTCCGAGGCCCATTATTATGCATACATTCTCTGTATACACTGTGTTTCTCTATGTAGCTGTTGGGAAAAAACAGGGTATGTGCTTCTGTTTATGTTACAGTTACTGTTTCCACTTGTGTTTACGTACCCATTTGAGTTACCGTTCCCGTGTACGTCACCATGTGCGTTACCTTTGCGTTCTCGTTTGTGCTTACATTTGCGTTACTGTTACCATTTGAGTTTCCACTACTGTTTGTGTTTGCATTTTGGTTTGCGTCACCATGTGCATTGCCATTAGCGTTTACAGCTGCCCTTTCATTTGCATTTGCGTTTGTCTTTCGTTTTGCATCTTCATTGATGTTACTGTTACCATTTGCATTTTCTATTGCGTTACTTTGCCCGTGTGCATTATGGTTTGCGTTTCCATATGTGCTTGCATTTCCTTTTGCATTTCTGTTTCCTTTGGCATTATTGTTGCTGTTACCGTTACCATTTGCTTTTACAATTGCGGTAACGTGAACATGTGTGCTACGGTTTGCGTTTACATACAGGTTTGCATTCGCATTTACGTTTCTGTTTCCTTTGGCATTATTGTTCATGTTAACTTTACCATTTGCATTTACAATTGCGGTAAAGTGCCCATACGTGTTACGGTTTGCATTTATGGGAGCGCTTCCGTTCGCATTTTTGTTTCTGTTACCTCTGGCATTCTTCTTGCTGTAACACTTAACATTTGCATTTACAATACCGGTGCCATCACTGTGTGCATTACCAGTTGCGTTTTCATACGTGCTTGCATGTCCATTTGCATTACTGTTCACATTGGCGTCACTTTACACTTGCATTTCTATTAATGTTTGCTTTACCATTTACATTTGCTTTACCATGTGCATAACCATTGTCACTTGTGTTTGCTTTGCAGTTCCTGTTACTATGTAACAAGACATCGTATGCCATTCACTATTTATTGTCCTCATTCTCAAAAAGAAGGGAAATTAGAGGCAAAAAAATCCATTTAATGCATCAGTTAGGGTTTTTCCACAGTGACAAAAGCCAGGAAATTAGGTGTTAGGGTTGAAAGCCCCCCTTGAACCCCCAGCCCATCCCCCCAATTGGCATCGGGATGTGCGTTGGGGTCATCGGTCCTAACTCTAACCCCATTCTCCTATACCTCTGCTTCTTTACACATGTGATGGGGTGAGAGTTAGGTCTGATGACCCCAATGTGCACCCCATGCATTAAATGGAGTTTTGCCTCTAATATTATATGTATATACACATATATATATATATATATATATATACATATATATATATATATATATATATATATATATATATATATATAATATATATATATATATATATATATATATATATATATGTATATATATATATATATATATATGTATATATAAATTAAAGGATTTTGCCTGTTCCTTTGCTCACATCTACATTCCGGACGGTTTGTTTGATCAGTCCAAAAACGTCAGGGAAGATGCAGCCAGTATCCCCAATGTGCCCTTCAAAATGTTCAAGAAACAATATTAAATGGTTCAAAAGTTATTTAAAAAATACAGAATACCATTATAGTCTATGGGAAAAGTTAACGAACTACGCGAAAGTGTTACAAATGCAGTTTTCAGTGTCACAAATTACCCTTTTACTTTCGTGATTCAGCCATTTTTTTTTCAGTTGGTGCTCAGGAAAATGCTTGGCATTTACATTTCATAGATACATACATAGATACATAGACAGTGTCGGCAGATAAGGGCCTATGGCCCACCCAGTCTGCCCATTTAAGTTTGTAAGTTCAGTTTATGTTTTCCAGGAAGTCTGTTGCCCCTTACCCCTGACCTCCAGAATTCCTTTATGTCTATCCCATGCATTCTTAAATCCTGTGATTGTTTCAGCCCCCCCCACTTCCTCTGGCAGGGTGTTCCACTTGTCCACCACCCATTCTGTGAAGAAATTCTTCCTCACGTTTCGTTACCTTTCGTTTCGTTACGTTTCGGACCCTTTAGGAACACAATTCTTATTGTGTTCACCTAGTCAAGCCCTGAGGGTGCTAGATATGTCTTTTTTGGGGGGCAAAACACCTCAGAAATATGTTTTTTAAATTTTTCTAAAAAGTAACGTCGCAAAGTATATTCACAAATGCAACACTTTTGTGATTTTTTTTGCAAAAGTGTCATGATTTGCGAAAGTAATTTGCGACACTATGCCCAAAACAATAGGAAATCTTTGTCACCCTTCTGCAAAATAACAGTTTGGTCTTTTGGGCTGAAATTTGCAGGGAAGAAAGCCAACATCACATAGATGTGCTTTTCATCATTTGGTGCAAAAATATAACAGGGCTGCACAGTTACGGTATTCCAAATTTGACAATTTTTCCCATATGATAACATTATGGCATCTGCCATGCCTTTTGAGTCCCGTGTCTCTAAAAAGGTTCAAGATACGGAATTTTCATTGTAAAATGTCTTAGTCCCCCTTTGGGGGGGGGGCTAAGTTCAAAACTAGCCTGGAAAGTCATAAATAATATGAGATTTTAACTTTTTTTCTGCGTTGTACGGTTCCTGAGATATAAGCAATTTAGTATTCCAAGTGCTCATTTTCCTGTCTGAGGGCCATTATTATGCCCACATTCTTTGTATTCACTGTGCTTCTGAATGCACCTCTTTCAAACACAAAGCATGTGCGTTAGCTTTACCGTTAGTGTTGGCATTTGTGTTCACATTTGTGCTTGTGCTTCCATCATCATTTGCGTTTTTGTTTACTTTTGTGCTTGCATTTCCACTACCGTTTGCATTAGCATTTCTATTTGTGTTTCTGTTTATGTTTGGTTCACCATTACCGTTACCATTTTCCTTTCCGTTTCCATTTGCTCTTCCGTTACCATTTGCATTTGTGTTACCTTTACTGTTAGCGTTACCTTTACCATTTGTGTCTGCATTTATGATTGCATTTGCTTTACTGTTTGCGTTCCTGTTTGCATTTGTGTCATTGTTACTGTTACCATTAGCATTTGCCTTTACATTACCATTAGCATTTGTGTTTGTATTTGCATTTGTGCTTCTGTTTTCATTACCGTTACAGCTTGTGTTTATGTTACTGTTACTGTTTGCACTTGCATTACCATTTGCGTTTGCATTGCTATTAGCATTACCATTACCATTTGCATTTCAGTTTGCAGTTGCTTTTATGTTACTGTTTACGTTTGCATTTATGTTACCATTTGAATCACTGTTAGCATTACCATTAGCATTTGCATTTACATTACCATATGCATTTGTGCTTGCGTTTCCGTTACTATTGCCATTTGCATTTTCATTACCATTTGCACTTGTGTTACCATTTGTATTTCCATTTCCATTAATGTAAACGTTACCATTACCATTTGCATTTACACTTGCATTCGTGCTTGTGTTTCTGTTTGTGTCACTGTTAGATTGTCGTTAGCATTTGCGTTCACGTTACCATTGCCTTTTACATTTGTGCTTGCCTTTACGTTACCATTTGCATTACTGTAACCATTAATGTTAGCATTTCAGTTGATGTTTGCGTGGGCATTACCAGTCTCATCAATGTTTGCATTTCCATCACCAGTACCATTAGCGTTTGCGTTAATATTTGCATTTGCATTCACATTTCCATCACCATTACTGTTACTGTTACCATTTCTTTTTACAGTACCATTACCTTTTGCATTTCCGCTTGCATTTTCGTTGCCATTTGCATTTACGTTTGCGTCACCATTACTCTTACTGTTTCTGTTTCTGCTTCTGTTTCCGTAAGCTTTAGCATTTGCATCTGTGTTCACATTTGTGTTACTGTTACCATTATTGTTTGCGTTTGCATCACCATTACTGTCAGCGTTATCATTACTGTTAGGGTTATTATGCATAAATGTCCAGCATGGTGGGGCCCTGCACTCCCACCACCAAATTCCATTCACTATTTATATTGCACATTCTCAAAAAGAAGGGAAATTCATGGCAGAAAACTCCATTTAATGCATCAGTTAGGGTTGTTCCACAACAATAAAAGCGAGGAAATTTGGTGTTAGGGTTGAAAACCCTAACTTCACATCCCCACCCCCACCACACACACACATACATGCAAGTAGAGGAGGGCCCAAGGTAACACAACCAATCACACACATTCAGCAGCAGGTAACAGAAATAACATGCAACTATCTAAACCATGAAACCACACACCCATGCACCCATTGGGCTGTGGCATGGGGTTGTCACTGCTATCTCTGATCCCAGACATTCCACACACCGCAAAACACATACCACTATGGACAACTGGGCATCTTGGGCCAGACGCTGCCACCAATGCATAACACAGACTACACATATGGTATTTTGGGGTGTTCAAGACCCAAAACAGGATTTTCCACATTCCCTGAAATACTTTCAAAAATCACTTTTGCTAATGTGACAGTGCAGTGCTATGGATTTGTGACACTTACATGTTTGTGACAGTATTTTACAACACTATTTTGCATGCTTTTGCAAATGCAACACTGTTGTGTGTTACATTTGTGACACTTTCATGTTTGCAACAGTATTTTGCGAAAGTATGCTCCTGATGACTGCACATCTTTGCCATCATCCTGCAAGAAAACAGTTGGGTCCTTTGGGCTGATATTTGCAGGGTAGCAAGCCCTGGTCTCACAGATGTGCCTTTTCCTGCTTTGGTGCTAAAATAGTTAAGCATGACAAAGTTACACTGTTCTGAAATTGAGCAATTTCCATAGACTAACATTGCGGCACCCATGACGCCTTTCACCACCCATATGTTGAAAATGTAGCAAGGTACACAGTTTTTGCTACTGACACTTTGTTTCACCTTTAGGTGAACTAAACTCATGAAACAAGTTTGGAAATACTGTATGATACCTGAAGTTGGATTTCTTACCTACTTGCTATGGTAACACAGGTATATACCTTGTGCTGGTTGTGTGTGATTGGTTGTGTTGCCTTGGTCCTTCCCCTATTTGTGTGTATATGTGTGTGTGGGGGTGGGGGGTGCAGTTAAGGTTTTCAACACTAACACAGAATTCCCTCACTTTTGTCACTGTGGAACAACCCTGATACATTAAATGGAGTTTTTGCCATGAATATATATATATATATATATATATATATATATATATATACTGGTGTGGTAGTGTCAGTATAGTTAAGTGTTGAATAAGCACTTTAATGTTAAACCTCAAATTTTGCTCCATAATAACTTTGCCACCATATTTCAGATTTGCCTGAAATTTTGCACGTGCAGTCTGGTATCATAGATCTCTGGATCTGCTAAGTTGCATTCTGGTGGGATGTACGATTGCTGAGCTACAGAATGCAAAAAAAGCAACAAAAAAAAACTGAGTTTCTGCTTGTTTCTTTGCTCTTGTCCACATCTTGCCCAGTTTTTCTGTTCAGTCCAAAATCTTCAGGGAAGATGCAGTCCAGATCACTGATGTGCCTTTTAAAGATTTTGCATAAAAATATTAAACAGTTCAAAAGTTATTAAAAAATTCCCATTCTAGTTCGGGGGAAAATATATGGGTCTCACGAACATTTTGCAAATGCACTTTTATTTTTGCAGATGGCCATTTTACTTTCATGCTGTTTCCATCTTGTTTTCAGTTAGTGAGAGAGAAAAATGTCTGGCATTTAATTTTGGGACCCTCAAGGCAAACACTGACTGTTGGGTTTATCTAGTCACGTCCTGAGGATGCCAGCCCTATCCTTTTGAGGGGATAAACCCCCTCAGAAATGTCATTTTAAACATCGGAGAAAAAAACTTTCACAAATCATGAAAAAATGGCTTAAAGCCATTCACAAATGTGAAAGTTTCATGCTGGTTTTTGTGAAACTTTTGCGATTTGTGAAAGTATTTACAAAAAAAACTGCAAATTTTTGCCATCCTGCTGCAGCAAAATGTTTGGATCTCTTGGGCTGAAATTGACAGGGTGGCAAGCTCTGGTCGCACAGATGTGCCTTGTGGTGGTTTGGTGCCAAAACAGTCAAGGGTCAAAAAGTTACAGCATTCTGAAGTTGAAAAAGTTCCCATAGGATAACATTGTGGCATCCATTACACCTTTCGGCACCTGTATCTCCAAAGAAAAGTGAGATATGGAGTTTTGCTACTGTCAGCTTAGCTGTAGAAACAAGTTGGGAAATCATAGATGATACCTGCAGTGGAATTATTTTCCTACTTTCTACAGTTAAAGAGATATTGTCAAAAACATCTTCCAAGGGTTCTAAGGGTGCCTTTTCAGTGCTTTTCGATGCCTGTATCACAGAAACGATGCAAGATATGGATTAGTTCAATTTATGCTGTGTGAAGTACTCACTGTCATGATTACAACAGCACTGGCATGTTTTTCCTAGCTGCTACACTTGTTGAGATATTAGCAAATTAGTGTTACAAGGGTTCCTTGCCCTGTAGGGCTGCTGTATGGCTCTGTAGTTATGTGTTAGTCTGTCTGCAGGGCCCAGAGGACATTAATGCACTAGCTGAGGTTCAACTTAACACCTGAAAAGTAGGAAAATGTGGTGGTTTGGTTTCCAACCCTAACTGCCCATGCACTGCCTCTATGCAGCAAAAGGAGAAGACCACACAAGCAACCACAAGGCAGCCATCATCAGGTAAGACAAACAACATACAACTATTTCCAGATTACACAAATTTAGTAGTACTGATGTGGTACCTTAATGGGTTTGTGTCTGTGGAACCTGTGTTGATGCAGCAACACCTGTGTATGTATGACATACAGTGTGCATGAGTAACTCTGTCTACAGAAGTGCATGACCCATGGATGCCTCCACTTCTATAGACAGAAGTACTGTTGCTGTGTGGTTTCTGCAATGGATGTAGACATTTTTCAAGGGGGCAATTTAGTTTAGGGGTAGCACTTCCCCTCCCAAAAGTAAAATGTTACCTATAAAGCTTAGCAAGGGTAAAACAGCTACTTTCTGCTGGCAGAAGAAAACAGCTATTTTCTGCTAGCAGAAGAAAGTAGCTGTTGCAGAAACCATTGTATTTTGTCCATCTTAACTGGTGATGGTTGTCCGTGGTTGCTTTTGTAGTCTTTTTTTGCTTGGGGGAGTGGAGGGCTTAGGGAAGGAAACCCTGATGGCACATTTACCTACAGTTTTGTCATTAATTTGAACCCTAGCTGGTATAGTAACAGTTATTTTGCAAACAATGTCTTTCGTTTTGAGATAATGGAATCATATCCTCATTCATGCATGTCCCAAGAAGTCCCTTTGGGATCTACATGAACACATGCAGATGCACAAGGCCCTCTGGCTCTTCACCAAGGAAAGAGGTCCCATCTGTCTGTGGAAGTGCAGAGCATTCTGGCCCATTCACTTCCATGTGATAATGGATGTTAAGGATTTGTGGGCTGTCTGGGGGGATACAGACATGGATGCTAAAGGGTCCATCTGTCTGAAAAAATGCAGAGCCCTCTGGCAGCCACAGGTACAAAGATGTAGGACTGTATACCAAGAGAAGATTCATCTTCATTATACAGTAGTTGGGCTTGTTTGGGCAACTCTGTACCTTCCTTTCACAGGCTGGGTTTGGTGGTGCCACATGACAGTGCCATCTGCCCTGCCTCAGCACATCAAGCTGGCTCATTGATTTTGTATCCAAACTCAGCTCTCTGGCATTGGATCGCAACTCAGTACCACTGGGGTAATGACTAGCACTACACACAATGTTTCTTGGTAATCATATTTTTTTCATAATTTTTGCACCAGGTTTTCTAAATAGTCATTTTATGACTGCCCATTATAAACATGACAAACAATATTTGTAGAACAGGGTTCAAAACTTCACTTTGTGCCACATGTGCAAAAACACATCGCATACAGCATTTGGAAACCAATACCTATCACATTTATGAGGTTGTGTGAAAAATGGCTGTGTTGAAAGTTTGAAGTCAAAATACTGAAAATTATCAAAGTTATGTGTACATATTACAATATATCAATGTTCATTCATAGCTTGGACATTTTATTATATTTCTACACCACATTTTGAACATATTGTTCTTGGGACCCAATGTTACTGTATGAAACCAGTAGGAGAACATTTTCAAATCCCACCTGAAACTTGATTTCAAGGAACAACTGTGAAATCACCTTTCTGCCTAGATTAAAAAAAATACCTGCCTTGTTCATGAGGTGGGGTCCCAAAAAAACATGTTGAAAGTTGAAAGTTTATTTTAACAATTATTGAAAATTAGCAAAGTTATGAATAAATTTTGAAATATTTCAATGTTCACTTATAACTTGGTCATTTTACCATATTGTTTTCCACCAAATTTTCAACATAGTTTTTGTATGATCCCACCTCATGAACCTGGAAGGAGAACATTTGCAAATCATGCCAGAAAGGTTATTTCACAGAACAACTACTATTTTCACCTACATTGTTCATGAGGTAGGATCCTAAAAAGCCATGTTGAAAATGTGGTGTAAATATATTGAAAAATGACAGAGTTATGAGTAAAAAGTTCAAAATCCATTTAAATACATTAACTGGACTAATCTCATTGTCTCATATCACAGTCACCAGTTCCAGAAGCAAGATCTAGTTTTAATCAGAGAGTTGATCTACATCATGGGACATGTCTATGTGAGTAAGGGGGTGTCAGGGGATGTAGTTTGGTGGGTGCTGAGTGGGTGGTCTCAGCTGGGTGGGTAGGAATGGGGGTCAAATCAGAAAGGGACCATTTTCTTTGCAGATTTGCTTAAATAATAGGACCAAGGAGGATTTTTTAAAGGTGGGGTCATTGGCAATGCTGGTTATTAGACACCTCAGTATTGGGATACTCTTTGGTGGTACCAGTGGTGAACACACTGGTGCTACAACCTATATATTGGAACGGGTAGACAGGAGCTCTGGAGTGGAGGAGTGAATAATTCAATGATACCAGAGATGGGCACCCTGGTCCATTTTCAAATAGATAGATAGATAGATACATAGATAGACAGACAGACATATACAATAGACAGATAGATAGATAGATAGATAGATAGATAGATAGATAGATAGATAGATAGATAGAGGAAAAACGCAAGAGACATATAATCTAAATTTACCTTTTATCTTTAAAGCTGCACTGCATAAGATTGTGAGGGAGCCCACCAGATCTCAGTTCAGTAGCACGTCTCCATATGCAGTTGCAGCACTGCAGAAAATCTCAGTGTACTCATTCAGAAAAAGTGGTTCACTCCTTTCTGGCTAATGCTGCCTTTGAGTCACCTAGAAAAGCTATTTTGGGGTGTAATTTAAAAACAACAAACATCAGAATCTAGCTAACAGGGTCCCCCTTAGCTAGGTTCAGTTTTTTTTTATATAAATCATTTTTAGTTATTGTCCATGTTCTTTGTTGAAAAATAAAACAAGACGGCTGTCATCACAAACAATATTTTTTGTTACTAATGATAATTTGAGAAATGTAAATCCCTGCAAATGATCAAAAATTTAAATCCATATAACCCTAGAACTGTTTAATATTTTTTCATGAAACCTTCAATAGCACCACCTTGGCACAATGTCACATCTACCGTAAATGCTTCCAAAGAAATATCATACCATCTGTGCTGAATGTGAGAGCAATGAAAAAAATCAGATATTAAGTATAGGAGAAAAAAAACTGCTCTAAAAAATTCAACATTCTGTATCTTGGAAACCACTCAAGACGCTGTCACAAAACTTTTCACATCCTGAGACTCTGCAAGCCAGACCATGTGAATGAAGTTTTGGGCAATTTTGTTGAATGCTGCCAAAGTTATTAAGGTGCAAATATTGGGGTTTATCATTGAACACCCTACTTAACCCTAACTATACTTTATATATTTATTTATTTACTGAAATGTTTCACCAGGAAGGCACACTGAGCAACAGGTTGCTCATCTCCCAGTGTGACTGGGTGGGGTACAATAGGGATGAGACATTTTACATTCAAGTTACAAAGATCAACAGAGTATACAATTAATTAAGGCAATTGTTACAAACAGTATTGCATACATATGTAATATACTGGCCCTATCACTCAAGTGTGCCCCTATAGTTAGGGCTCAGTGGGCACTTTAATGTTAAACTTCATAGTTTGCACTGTTATAGCTTTGCAACCATTCAATGGATTTGCACAAACTTTGGTATGGACTGTCTTGTGGGGTAGGTCACTTGATATGCCAAATTTTATTCTGGTTGGCTGTGACAATTCTGACATGTGGATAGTATAAATACCTTATATTTCACCCTTTTTCACAGTGTTTTTTCTCAGTGCCTTGGGCCAAGATGGTTTTGAATTCTGGTGTGAAATTTCTATTTTAGAAAGAGCTTGGGTCACAGATCTGTCTTGCACTTGTTTGGTGAAAAAATTTTTAATCAGTTCTAAAGTTATACAATTTTTAAGGTTCCATTATTTTCAATGGAAATTTCACTTTCAGGGATAGCTTCCTGGAATGAAAAAGGAATTTGGTCTCATGAAAAAAGATTCTTTTTCATGAGGAGCTAATCCCTTTTCGTGAGACAAAATTCCTTTTTTGCGATCCACCATCTTGTTTTTTATGTTTCCACATTTGAGGGTGCTACTAATTTATTTCAGTTATAGGGTGGGGAATAGTCTGCAGGGAGGATTTTTTTTTAATCTGTAAAACTGTACATGTTCAGAGGGCCAAAAACTGGAGGGTGGGTAGTACCACTGACACCATGGAGGTGCTACTTATTTATTACAGTTAGAGGGTGAGGGTTCCACTGTGTAGGCAGAAAGTTTTTTAAAAAATTTATAAAATGGGAGAGTGAGGCTACTTTCTTAACACCAGGGATATATATATATATATATATATATATATATATATATATATATATATATTTGCCAGGGGTGAAAACTGTAGGGTGAGGGCACCACTGACACCAATGAAAATTATTATGTACCAGTGGAAAAATGGCAGGGTGGGATGCCACTACACACTAGGGCTATTAACTTAAATTTAGTCAGGAACTGGCCAGTGATGTTGGGTGGGTGGTTGTACTGGATACCAGGGAAGAGCCAAATCTTTCTGTAAAGTAATTAAGTCAAACGTATGTATGCATGGGAGTTCAGGGTCCCAATGACTCTGCTCTCCCACAATGAAATGCATGGGAGTGCAGGGTGCATCAGAGGGCAGGGTCCAAAGGATCCTGCTCTCCCACAACAGCCTCCTGTATGAAGCAGAATGGACAGCTCCGAGAAAGAGCCACATAATGATACACTCTTCACAGCTAGATAATTATGTCTCTTCACATGTTTCTAACATAATCTGTTGTAGCTTTCTTTATACAGAGTCCTGCGGTCCCTGATCATGTCTGACATTGTTTGCTCAGGGAATAGGGTGTGGATTAGGTTTGACAACCCAAGGAAAATCCCACATGTGCGAAAACACATTTCATCCAGGATTTAAAAAGATTACACCTGGTGCATTCACGAGGTGGTTTTGAAAAGTGGCTATGTTGAAAGAGTGGTGTCAAAATATAAAAAATTAGAAAGTTCAGTGAACATTGAAAAATTGCAATGTTCACTCTTAACCTGGGAATTCTACCATATTTGTACACAAACCTTTTAACATAGCCTTGTTATTATCCCGCCTCTGAAATTCTGTAGATGAAAACTTTCAAATTCCCTGCTAAATGTCATTCCATACCATAGATGTGAAAACTCAATTTGGTCATGATCTGAAAAACAACAGCTGTCACATTCATTATGTGGTGTGAAAAAAGTAGCTATTTTTAAAATCTGTGGACAAAATATTGAAAATTATCAAAGTCATGAGTGAGCCTAGACAAATTTCAATGTAGGCTCATAATGTTTGTCATTTTTTCATATCTGACCTCAAACTTTTAACATAACCTTCTCATAAACCCCACCTCATGCACAAGAGTAGTGAAAATGTTTAATTCTTGTCTGAAAGGTGATTTTGCAAACAGATCTTGAAATTGCCATTCAGGCCAGATTTGCACAATTCCACTGCAACTGGTCATGAGGTGGGCTCCAAAAATGCCATGTTGAAAATTTGGTGTAAATATATTCAAAACTGACAAAAGTTATAAATAAAAGCTCAAAACCAATTACACAGAGAATAATGGATGGCTAGGTGGTTATAATGAGGATTTCACCCCCCTGAGGGGTGGGATGCCACACAAACCCTGACAGTGATGCTCAAGGGGTTTATCAAGGCATCCCACTCAAAGGGTGCGTGTAAAATCAGAGTTTGTAACCACCTAGCCTTCCTTTATTGTGTATAATTACTAAGATTTTTTCAACTGAATGGAACACACTCTGTGCTTGTTTTGTTTGTGCTGGTTTTATTAAGTTTCAAAAGTAGCAGAACAGCAAAATTTGGTTAAGAACAGTGTACTTTAAGTAGCAGATCTTTTTTCCAGTAAACGTTTTGCTTTCTGAAGTTGTTTTTTAACTTACTTTTTGTGCAGAAACTGACAGAACTAATGAACTGGATCATTACAGAGAAAATCAGTTAAACTTTAAAAGTCGATCAGTACAGAGGAAATGAATAAAACTTTAAAACTTGAAATAAATGCATGCAGTTAGTTTAAAATCTTAAGTTTTTGTTAGTATTTTTCAGTCTTTGTGATCGATGAGTGTATTTTTGGTGTTTTTTTTGGGGGGGCAATCCAGGTTGCCATGGTGAAGGTTGGTTGCTGTGGTAATTCAGGGCATGAATCCTCATGTTGCCTGAGGAGAAAATGAAATTATTTAGTGGTTCCGTTAGGGATCATGAGCAAGTGTGGAGTTAGAAGAAAATGTACCCAAGTCTTCTTCATGTGGCTGGAAGTTGGAGGTGGCCTGAGCGAACATGTGAGAGAGTGGGGTTTTCACTGAAGAGAGGTGATTGTGAGGTACAGTGTCTCATGCCTCCTCATAGAGAAAGCCAGCTTGTGTTTGTCATTATAACCAGCTGATTATAACAACACACTTATAACTGGCTTTGTCTATGGGAAAAAATGTTAGCCAGTAATTATAATACATTAAACCACATTTACTTGATTTTCTCATATCACAGTTGCTGGTTCCAGCATTAAGACATGTCTTAGATCGGATGGTTGATCTGTACCACGACACACATTCAGGTGAGTAAGGGTGTGTGGGATATGTGGGGTGGGGGTGCTACGTGGTAAGTCGAGTGGGGTGAGTGGTGTATGTGCGGGAATCAGATCGGCAAAGATCATTTTCTTGTTCAGAGAGTTAAAAGCCCAAGGGGTGAGTTTCTTTATTTCCGGGGATATTCTGACACAGGAGACTGGACACACAAGGGGATAGTCTGAGACTGGGTATTGGACTACCAATGTCAGTATACTATTCAATGGCACTGAATGTGGACAACCCATTGTCGCCATGTACTTAGTGGGAATGGGCAACCTGGAGGGAAGGGGGAAGAAACAAGCACTACCAGGGATGGGCACCCCAGTCCACTTAACACAAATGATAGATAGATAGATAGATGATAGATAGATAGATAGATAGATAGGTAAATAGACAGACAGACAGACAGACAGAGACAGACAGACAGATGCAGACAGACAGATAGAGAAATAGATAAGATAGATAGATATACAGACAGGCAACAACAGAGACAGACAGAGAGACAGAGGCAGAGAGTGTGGGGGTCACTGGTTCACTGTTTGATCTGAAGTCAACAGCATGATTCCAACTGCTGCTTCAACATTCAGGAAAGTTGTGTTGTTCTCATACGGAGAATGTGGATGAATGGCTCCTCTGACTAAGATGGACATCATCGATTTTGGGGTGCCCAGAAAAGTTATTTCTGTGCATTTATTTGAAAAACAAACAAAAGAATCTAGCTAAACAGTTCCTGCTTAGCTATGTTCAGTTGTATTTTTTTTTTAATGACAGTTTTATATATTTTCATGTTTTTGGTTCGGGGAAACAAGATGGGCCATCATGACAGGATTTTTTTTGTGCTGTGAGAAGCAAGTGGTGAGAAAACAAAAAGGGTCTGTGACATGGATTTTTTTGTGTTGTGTCAGAAAGATTATTCAAGAAACCCTAGTGACCATGCTCAGAACAGAAAAAAAGAAGACAACTTTAAATCCTTACAACTCTGAAACAAGTTCACATTTTTTTTGTGAAACCTTCCAAAGACACTTCCTTGACACAGCACACTTCTACCCTGAAAACGTCTGAAAAAATTGCCATTCCACGTAGGCTGTGCATCGGAGCAAAACCAAAAATCCTATGTTAAGTATGGGAAAATTGACACCTACAGAAATATGACATATGCAGATCTCAGGAACTGCACAAGCTGTTGTCAGGAAACCTTCCATATGTTTCAACCTTGCCTACTAGAAAATGTATGCACATTTTCAGCTAATTTTGCTAAATGCTGCTAAAGCTATTAAGGTGTAAAATCTAGGGTTTAACATAGACCCTATCACTCAACCCTAACTATTCTGGTGCTACTGTGCCAGTATAATATATATAATAAGGACACAGTAACACCCATAGAGTTAGACTTGAGTAGGCCATTTAATGTTGAGGCCCAGTTTTTGCACCCTAATAACTTTGGTGACATTTATCAAAATAAGCCAAAATTTTGCATGTGCAATCTGGCCGGCAGAGTCTCAAGATGTTAAAAGTTTCATTATATCTTCTTGGGTGGCTAGGGTTGTGATCTTCCTATACTTATTTTTTTTTTTAATTTGCTTTGGTCACATGTACAGCCCAGATGGCATGGAAATTCTTCACCAAACTTTCAGTATAGAAGTAGCATGTATTGGTTCCATCACAGCAGTTCAACAGGAAACTTGTCAAACACCTTCACTGCGATGGTACAATGCCAACAGTTGGCATTGTACCATCATGAAAACAATGTTTTGCTGCTCTGGCCACTCTCCCTGCACTCCCCGGACTTTAAAATAATCAACTCCAGCTCGGAGTTGTTTTGGGGAGGTGACGCAAGACCTGGAGAAGCCATGACGGTATCCCACGCGACCATTATAGTGAACTGCTGATTTTGTTGCTGTAATGGCCTTTGCAGTATTTGTTTCACTGTAACATCAGCATACCACCTGTTTCTAAATACCAAGATATTGCCTTTTGAATATTTCATGAAAAAATATTAAGTATTTCCAGAGTTATTATAAGGATTTAAGTTGGGTTCTTGGATAATCCAAGGTCACAGCTGCTTTTCCCCAACCATCAGTATATTTACACATACCGATTGCTTTTCCACTGCTCGTAGGACCAAATAATACTCCTTCAATATTAGGCCAATCTGCCTCATTTCCCTAAGCTACTCCAAATACTCAAAGACCTCCCAGTCATAAGTGAGGTTCCAATCTCATTTTATCTCAGACCAAAAACCAATGTAATGAGCTGATTTACAACTCTGGTAAAATACTTAATCTGTAATAAATTCCTTATCCTCATCCAGTGACAACTCTCAGGAAGAACAATGTGACTGATTCATCTGTGGCTGTTTTGTAACTTGAGAATCTATTTTCCTTAACAGTAACAGGATGAAAGCATGATACCATATTATGTCCATCAAGTAACAGATTAAGAAAATAGCCTTACAACATTTAACAGCAGTCAAAGATGCATCAAGCACAATAATGCATGAATGGGTAGTCACCTGATATTGATATTAAATTTCTCATGCGTCAGGGTTGTCAAGTTTCAAGAAAAAAAAATAAACAGGCATCCATTGCTAGCTCATTGCAAATTAAAATTATTTCTTTACAGTATGTACTAATGGCAAGATCCTATAATTTTAGCTGGAATCACAAACTGAGCAATCAGTTTAGCTTGTGGATACTATCTTGACATTATGATCTTATTTTGCTTTTGAAAAAACAGAACTGCATTGCCTGCAGTTAATGTATTCACACAAGGGGTACAAACAAACAATGAGAGGCATTAGCAGTCCCAGTATAGAAGGGGGGAAGTTTGTGTGTGTTTATGTGTGGGGGGGGGGCAGTAGGCAAGAACAGGAACAAACATGTGCGACAGGTCTGTTGAGTGTTGAGGCATGAGTCCAGTGAGGATGTCAGCAGCTGCAGGCAACTAAAAAAGATATATTGTCATAACAACGATGAACCAAGTTCAGAGAGGATGGCAGGCACATGGATAAATCAGCCAAGACTGGTTTGCAACCTATACATGCAGACAGGACTCAATTAGAGATATGCGAAGTGAACAGATTTTGCTCCACAAAAAAATTTTGTGGATTGTGCTAAGTAGTCGAAGCACAGCCAGTAAAACTTTCAGCTTGTGGAGCACAGGATAAAATGTGAAGTGTGGAATTTTGGGGTGAAGTTCCACACTTCACACACAAACTTGCCCAACCTCCTCCACTGATCCCCAGCCACCCTCCCCCACCACTGGCCAGTTGGCCACAATGTAAAGAAAAATAAATAAATACATATATATATATATATTTTTTATTAAATTCCTGGTGGTTACCCCCCGCCCTCCAATCGCAGGCCACAGTTTAAATAACAAAACTCACCTCAGGCTCCCCCACACACCCATTAATCACTGGCCAGTCGGCCTCAATGTAAAAATATAAAATACATTTTTGTAACTTCAATCCCTGGTATCTAGTGGACTCCCCACCCTTCCACCCAACCAGGGAGTGCCACACGAGCCCAACAAGATACAACCATCATTCACTAATGGCTCTGAAGTTGACCTTACTAGCAATTTCTTTAACTGTGCTGTGCATCCCCTAGTCTGGTATGGTCTACAAATTATCAGTCACTTCCTTACATGACAGATTGTCGTTCACAAAGAAATCGATTATTAAAGATGTTCTGGACATCTGCAGCATGGACATAACCATATGGCTCACACCTCATGTCTCCAGCTTTCACACTGTCATATTTCTAAGGGGAAGCCCCTGTGAGGTGCAGCTACCTTTTAAATGTCACAACAGGGTACTGGCATAGAAGTGGAGAACATGGCCAAGAGAGGGAAAATTGGCAGCTGGACAGGTGAGACAGTCTAACCTACCCATGGGGTATGTCAATGACATTTCAGAATTAATGAATGCCACTGTGTCCCATGTCCTGTTCATAGTCCCAACCCTTGAGTCATTCCCACCAGAATTCCAGCTGATAATTACAGCACTGGCAATACATTCTTAAAATATTCCCATATCACATCCAAACCCTTGCACTGCTGCACAGTCAAGAGGATGACTCTGTGGGGAGGTGCACCTTCCTCTTCGATGTTGTGGAAGAGTGCTGACAAGGAGACAGTGCTCATAGCAGAGCACAGTAAAATTAAGGTTGTACAACAAGGATTAATGACTGTCACTTTTATAAGCAAATGTTGGCTCCTAGGTAAGAGCATTTAGTAATCTGCCACCTGAGACACTGGATCTCTGCCAGCATGCTTCTCCAGACCACTTTCTCACAGCTACCTGATCTCTGAATTTGTGTCATTGCCCCCACCCCCAATCATCACTTGTGGAGGATGTACATTTCCATCCCCAATGTTGAAAGCAGGTGGTGGGTGAAAATCAGTTGACCCAGGTTTGGGGGAGGGGGGAATTAACACACTATTCTCTCTAACAATGTATCCCTTCCATGCCATTTTATCTTTTTTTTCATAACAAAGACCTGAGAATACTCTTGTATCCCACTCACTCCCTAAGAGACAGTAATCATTGGTTGTGTGAGGGTGCCTGGGGTGAATTTCTTTATTTAAACTGTGGCCCATAATCAGCAAGGGGGGGACCACAAGGGACTTAATAAAAAAAATTATCTTTTTTTTTTACATTGTGGCCAACAGGCCAGCGATGGGGAGGCATTAGTGATCAGTGGGGGGAGAGGGATACTAGACACCAGGGATTTGGGATATCTAATGTCTTCTTGCTTTGGGGGCTTTTCAAGTGCATGTTGCACTTCAAAAACCCAAAAGCAAGGTGAAGAAGTAAACTGCAAATTTTCAGCGAGAGCCACAATTTTGCGAATTAATTCACAGATGTGAAATTTGTGACTGCTGGGAATTTGCCAGTGAAAATGAACTTCACTGCATCTCTAGACCTAATAAGGAGGCAACAACTGTTATTTTTATTTTTAAATTACTAACTGTGCTGTGGCCATGTGGATTGATAGGTTCATCCTTGTTTGCTGCCCCACTGTCTTGCCCTAGCCACAGTAATCCCAAATGGATATTATTTTTTGCAGTACTTTCTTGCTGAGGTAGCGTAGGCTGTTTTCATTTTTTTTCATAGCTTTTTCTGCATGTGTATATATTGCTGTCTTTCTGCATCTGTACTGAACAGCAAAATAAAATGATGGAAATAAATGAGACTGACTAGTAGGGTACACAAATCTAAATCCTTGAAGAGGCACAATCTGTCACTTACCAGTTACTGTACATCAGTTTTTATTTTATTTTAATGTTGTTTCTGATAATGAGTTCAAAACTCCCTGAATATCAATACATTAAGCCAGTATGTTATCAAACTCCCATTTCATCTCCATTAAAAGGTTGGTAAGTATAATCATGAGCAGGGCTTCAGAATTAGGAGATGATATTGGGGTGTCAACTGCTAAGTGAGCTCAGGGACACATCAGTGAGGCATGTCCTTTACTTTCAATGTCACAATATTTGCTAAAATGTAACTGTGACTACCACTTTGAGAGCTGCTGTGTCCCCATCAGATAACTGTACACTGTAGCAGGTAGAAAATAAGAAAATAAAATGAATGGTGCGAAAATGTAAGAGGCTGAATAGAGCCAGTAAGGGAGCCCTACTAACTTGTGACTGTAATCTTTATCAGTCAGGTGATACACCCCTCCCCAACATATTTTAATTTACTTTTAGTGACACTCCTGGAATTACCCACTTCAGTCAAGAATAAAACTTATAAAGAACTTATCCAAAATCGGCTAAACTCTTGACTTATATACACTGGGTAGTGACTTAAATTAAGTGGTATTTAGACAGGAAAACATATATGACAGTGTTTAAACCCTGTTGCAGAATCAAAAGTAGTAACTTCCACAAAAAAAAAAAACAGAATGTCTGATACTCAAGAGACCTCTCATTTTTAAACCAGTGTTTGTCATAAGTGCAGTAGTGAGAAAGGAAACACAGTATAAACTCAAGTCCGTCACTGGAAAACAGGTTTGTGCAAGCATTACTAATGGCAACTTTGTGTATTCATGTGACAGGGTGAACCCTGTCTAAGCAAAATGACCTATCTGAAATAATAACAATTTTCGAGGTTTCTGGACCCCTCATTCTTTTCATATTTTATTGCAGACCATGCCATTGAAAACAACAAAGGAACCAGTGCCACACTAAGACCAGACCATATGTTGATAATTCTGGCTGAACTCACACAGTTAATGCTTGTAGGCACTCACCTTACGTAGAAGGCAAATGTTCTCTTATTGTAGAAATTTGAAACACTGCACCAGTGGCAGTATCAAAGTTCATTTTTATTCATAAATCCACAAATGCAATAAAAAACAAAATAGGTGAGTAAAAACAGCCCAAGCCCATTCCTCCCACTTCCTGCATACAGCAAGAATCACAGTTACCATGCTGCAGTTACCACGCTGCAACACCTGACATGTTTCACTCAAAATGAGCTTTCTAAAAGGTGATAAGCTATCCTAGTTATACCCCCTTAAATACAAGACAACATTAAAGTAACAGTGCAATTTAAACATATATGTGGTTCACAATTTATATCCAACACGATGTCATAAAAACAAATACAATAATAGAAATATCACACCTACTTAATTATTGTAGTACAAAAGCATGTTTGAGTTCCACTACTTAACTGCAGGTCAATTACGGTATCAAAGAGATTGATATTTCTGGTAGGGACAAAAGAAAGCCCTGTCCCTAGTACCTTTAATGCAACATCAGACAAAGTATAGTCAGACAGGTTAAGAACATTATTTACTGAGTTCACTGTTGCATTCCGCCCATTCTCCATTTGCCTCTCCACATTCTGCCCTGATTTTGACCTCGATTTTCACCCTCTCTTTGTGCCTCCTGTCCTTGTCTTCCTCCACCTAAATTCCAGCAGCTCTGGGGCTGACCGCACCAAGGCAGAAATAGGAGTGGGGGTAAGGGCTGTAGTGGTTATATAGGGGTAGTACATGTTGCTTCTTCCTCTTCGTCCCCTAAAAAACATCAGAGCTGGTATTTATTTCTCCACTGTTCTGTTGCAACCCCAAATTTATACTTTCCACTCTTATTTGATCTTCTCTTATATTTATACTTGATTTACCAGAGGTTCAGTAATAAATTTTTCTTTCTTTATAGTCACGTTCGTCCCTTTCAAATTAGTTTTTTTTTAATATTTCTTATTTTATCATGATATTTCCTCAAATTCTCAGAAAAGGACTCCGAAAATTGTTTAAACTGGGGTTAGGGAAACTTTTGAAAGATGGTCCTAAAATAGTATATAGGAGAGGGACCACTTTGAAAGATAAGCTAGTACATCCGCTACGCGACCCGGGCAATGCAAAGTGCTCACTCCACCTTGTCATTGCCACTTCATGTTAAGGTAGAATGGCAATGTGATAAGTTGAAGTAATTGTTTTTAATGGACTTCACGTTCCTCATTATGATTCTAAGTGATCCACTTGGTGTTTCAGATTTGGCTGCCCCCCCCCCGACATCATATGGCTTACAATACTGTAAGTCACATGCTCTTTAGCTAGGCAGGAAGGAAGTGAGTCATGCAAGCAGACACTTTTACTTTTTCCTGTGCAGACAGAGAGAGAGGAGTGTGTTTTGTGACTGCTGATACTTTGAGATAAGAGCTAGGAGAAGATTTAAACTTTGATTTAGACCCAACAGCTTTTTTAAAAGCTACATTTTTTTCTCTTTTCTGTACTCTTTTTTACTTTATTTATTCTTTCTGTAAATTTTATTTTTCTTACCTTTATAAGTATTTAGTTGTTTGTCCCCCCCAGAAGCAGGACCAGCACTGCCTCCTGTCTGGACTCGGAGGCAGTTGAACCACCACCACCACCACCAAGTCCAGCACCAGGTCCTCTGGAGCAGGATGTGCCTGTTCCCCCAGACCCAGATGTGGATCCCATCCCTATTCAGCACCATGACCAGTTGGCTACAAGTTCATTTGGCCCTCCTCTGCCTGTAACTGGTCCTTCCTGCACCTCCATTGCTTGGCAGTTTTTTTGACTGTCTCAGGGGGGACAGCAGTGAAGTCAAGTGCTGCCTATGTGAGGTGGAGGGGCATTGTGGCCCCCGGGGGACTCACCTGGGGGACTGGGGGCCAGCACACCCATATGCTTAATCACCACCAGTTTGAGGGGTAGGCTGCCACAAAATGGACCTTGCTGCACCAGCTGGCCATTCTGTGGCAGATGGTGCAGCTGTGCATGGCAGCATCCCTAAGAAGAGGAGGTCCACAGCAGCACCTGCTGCTCCACCAGGATCACATAGAGGGACATCAGTTGCAAATTATGTCCATGCTGGAACTGTTGCTGGATTACCATGGGATCCCACATTAGGTTTTTTCCACACACCATGTGCCCCCACACCTTCCTTGCTGTGTTATAAAATGTATTCCTCCACCATCCCCGATGCTTGTATGACATTATGCCCTTTTTTGTTGTCTTCTGTATGTGTGGCACTTTGTATTCTGAACAGTGCAAGTATACTGCGCTAAACTGCATGTGTGCAGTCAGTCTTCTTTCCACTCTGTGTATGTACTGCAGACACTGTCCAAATCCCAGACTTAAAAACACTTATTAATGTGTACAATGGTGGGATAGTGAAGCCTGGAGAGATACTACAAAACAAACTTAAAATACATCCAAATAACTAGTAAAAAAATGTATGTTGTGATTCATGACGTAATTGTAAATCATGATTTGTGACTGCATTTTTGACCGTGATGATGAAGAAACACGAATGCCTATGGTTGTACTTCCCCGGGTCCCGATGAGGTGTGGCACAAAACTCCCCAACTTAAAAATACTCATTAATGAGTACAATGGTGGGGTGGTGAAGCATGGAAAGATACTACAAAACAGGCTTACAATACATCCAAGTAACTATTAAAAAAAATGAATGCTGTGATTCACGACATGATCGTAAATCATGATTTGTGACTGTATTTGTGACTGTGATGATGAAGAAATGTGAATGCCTATGGCTGTACTTCCCCAGGCCCTGATGAGGTGTGGCACAAAACTCTCCGACTTAAAAACACTCATTAATGAGTACAATGGTGGGGTGATGAAGCATGGAGAGATACTACAAAACAGGTTTAAAATACATCCAAGTAACTATTAAAAAAAATAATGTTGTGATTCATGACATGATCGTAAATCATGATTTGTGACTGCATTTGTGACCGTGATGATGAAGAAACGCAAATGGCTACGGTTGTACTTCCCTGGGCCCTGATGAGGTGTGGCAGAAAACTCCCTGACTTAAAAACACTCATTAATGAGTACAATGGTGGGGTGGTGAAGCAAGGAGAGATACTACAAAACAGGCTTAAAATACATCCAACTAACTATTAAAAAAAATTAATGTTGTGATTTGTGACGTGATCGCAAATTGTGATTTTTGACTGCATTTGGGACTGTGATGATGAAGAAACGTGAATGCCTATGGCTGTACATCAACGGGCCCCGATGAGTTGTGGCACAAAACTCCCTGACTTAAAAACACTCATTAATGAGTACAATGGTGGGGTGGTGAAGCATGGAGAGATACTACAAAACAGGCTTACAATATATCCAAGTAACTATTAAAAAAGATTAATGTTGTGATCCATGATGTGATCATAAATCGTGATTTGTGGCTGGATTTTTGACCGTGATGATGAAGAACTTGATTTGTATCACGAGTGACTTGTAATGATAGTCCTGACTTAAAAACACATATTAATGAGTACAATGTTCATGCAGAATTATGCACCACACTTGTCCAGTACTCTGAAGGAAAGACAAAGAAACAACTGTGATTTAAGTTAGAGATGGAGATTCAGCCCTAAAGAGATGCAAATGCACAGACAGATTAAGATTGCGCCGAGCACTGAAGAGATGCAGATGCAAAGGTACAACACCTAACCAGTGTTCAGCATCAGAAATTCAAATCTGGGAAATAATTCCTTTGCCAGTTGGGGTGGGCCGCGGGGGGGGCAGTGTACTGCACTGGTGCATTAACAGTCACTAGTACTAGAACTAGTAAAGATACCACAAAGAAGTACAAAAATTACACAGTTGCAGTGGATGGCAGGTTCATATTGCTGAAATTATGTGGCACAATAAAAGGTGTCTGATTTGATGACACATGTCACACACATACTCACACACACACTAAGTAATGCGTAGCAAATTGAAAACTTCAGTAATATAGCCACATGTTTTAAACAAACTAAAATTATGCACTGCTGCACCACAACAATCAGCAATAAAATAGCAAGAATTATTGAAAATGTTACTGTGTGTACATTAACACAGTTATACAAGAAAACTATCACCAAAACAGAAAGCACTGTCTTTTTCTTCAAGTTAATCTACCTACACCACAGATATTCCCCTCCCCCAAAGCACACTTCCACTTTCTCTCAGTACACAGACTGAATATTGTACATTAACATTCAAAATTCACATACAAACACTAAACACTCGATGACTGGCTTACCCTTAGTGCTCATAATAGTAATGAGCACAGGTTAGTTCAGTTTGTTATGCAAAATGATCTGGAACAAATAATAGATAAGCCAACAAGAAAGAATATTATATTATTATTATTACTAATGTTAAACATTACTCTAGCCCACAAATAAATGAACCTCTGGATGATAGTGACCAATTAGTTATCAGTTGGAAATTCTTCACAACTAATGTATATGTAGCTGGTAATACAAAAGTTGCCAATTTCTTTAAAGCTGATTATAAATCAATCAAGCTATATCTAAGGCAATTGAAATGGCAAAAAGAACTGGAGGGACTAAATACCAGTAGAATGTGGAATCATATTAAACATAAACTTGATTACTGTATGAAAACTTGGTACCTTACAGGACAAAATATAGTAGTAAAAAGCAGAGAGTACCAATATGGTGGAACAGTAATATTAAAAAGAGTATCAATAAAAAGAAAAAAGCCTTTAACAAATATAAACAAAAAATCCCACAAATGAAGCATGGTTAAGGTTTAAACATTTGGCAAAAATTACTAAAAATATGATTAAAAAAACAAAAAAAGAATTAGAAATAAAATTAGCAAGTGATTGTAAGGATAATAAAAAACAGTTCTATAATTATATTGGATCCCTGAAAGTGGCAAAGACTGGAGCAGGACCACTCCTTAGATAGGATAAGTTAATTATGGATGGTAAAGAAATGGCAAATTAATTTAATAAATATTTTTAAGTATATTTAAAAATAAAGAAGATTTTGATATAACTAATTTATATACAAGTGATACCATAATTTTTTTTACACATGAGGACATTGTTAAAGTCTTAAACAATACTAAACCTACATGCTCTGCTGGTTATGATGGTTTTCCTTCCATCTTTATAAAAAAAAATAAGTATAGAACTAGCGGACATATTTACCTTACTTTTTAATACATCATTAAAAGAAGGAGTAGTTTTGGAAGATTGGAAAAAAGCAAATATTACCCCAATTTATAAAAAGGGAGCAAAAAGCAATGTTGATAATTATAGGCCAGTTAGCCTTACATCATGTGTTGGTAAGGTTATGGAAAGATTGCTCCAGCAAAGAATCTATCAACACCTTCAAAATACTGGAAATCTGGATATTACACAACATGGCTTCATGCAAGGGAGATCATGTACAAGTAGTTTAATTAATTTTTTTGAACCAGTTAGTAAGGTCTTAGAGGAAGGTTTGCCAGTTGATGTTATCTATCTGGACTACGAAAAGGCCTTTGACACAGTATCACGCAAGTTATTGATTGAACAGCCTCAAAAACTGCTAATACATCCTCTGATTACACAATGGACATATCACTGGTTGAATAATGGAACACAGAGAGTGATTTTTAGAGGCTGAAATTCTGATTGGGATGCTGTTACTAGTGGAGTTCCACAGAGATCAGTGCTGGGACCAATATTATTTAACATCATGATCTCAGGTATGCAAGCGACAAATGGAATTTGGATACAAAAGTATGCAGATGACAGTAAGCTTGGTGGCATTGTGAATGATGACAGATCTGTTGAATTAATTAAAAATAACCTGAACAACTTCTACTTATGGGCAACAGATCACAAATTAAATTTT
The DNA here is from genome assembly GCA_016271365.2 of Neoceratodus forsteri. Taxonomy (NCBI): domain Eukaryota; kingdom Metazoa; phylum Chordata; order Ceratodontiformes; family Ceratodontidae; genus Neoceratodus; species Neoceratodus forsteri. The sequence continues at coordinate 72,161,126 of CM057456.1, read as the reverse complement.
AATATTGCAAAGTGTAAAGTGATGTACTTTGGAATTAATAATCCGCTTGCAACTTATTCTATAAATGGTATAAAACTTGAGGTAACCACTTCTGAAAATGATCTGGTGGTGACTATCACAAATAAATTGAAATTTAATCATCACACAAATGTCAAGGCAAAAAAATGTCATGGAATACTTACTGTAGAAGTATCCTGAAAAATATAAAAAGTCGAGAGGCTGAGGTCATGTTGCCCTTGTATACGTCTTTGGTGAGACCATATATGGAATATGGTGCCCCATTTTGTTCATCAACAGCAATTAAAGATTTGAAAACCTATGAATCAATACAGTGTAGAATGACTAAATCTATAACTAAGGTAGCACACTTGGATTATGGGAGTAGGCTTAGAAGTTTGGGACTATATTCACAGGAATATAGGTTTCGTAGGAGTGACATGCTGGGCATACAAATCATGCAATGATGAATTACTATTAGAAACAAATTGTTTAATAAAACAACCACCAGTTATAAGCACTAGGTCACACAATCTAAGATTATATGTGGAAACCTGTAGAACTACAAGAAGAGAGCAATTCTTAACTCATAGAGTTCCAAACATATCGAACACTTTGCCATCACGTAGTTCTGAATCAAAGTATTGAATCCTTCAAACATGATTTAGATCTGTATATGGATGAAAAGAAATGCCATTTCCATCACTAATTAGTGATGGTGAGTTCTACTATGGGCTTGTCCTTTGAACTCGTATTCAACCTATGAACCTATGATATGAGCACAGGAGGGTTTCCTATAATTGATGAACTAAAGTTTCAGCAAAACAAATGACCCCAAAAGACTTTTTAACAGCTTTTTAAAGGTTTGAATCACAGAGCTCTCAGAGCAGATTGTCTCCTATAGCTTACTACACACACTACTCCAAACTGAGACTGTGCAGAACAATCTAGAGCCCATGTGACCTGAAATCCCATGAATCACTGCAAAATTCATCTTTGGAGCTTAAAAACAAGGTGAAGTGAGGTGGAGTACATTGTTTTCAATGTACTTTGCCTTAAGAATTGGTGGAGTAGTGGTTTGGGAAGGTGGAGTAATCCGAAGTTATTGTTTTCAATGGACTTCACGTTACCCGTTATAATGCGAAGTACTCCACTTCACATTGCGGAGCACTCTGCAAATTCACCTTCCCTCCGCAGATTACTTCGTGGAGTGAATTGGGGCAACTTCGCCTACCACTAATTAAGACTGCACATGTGGCTACCGAGGAGGGAGAGTGGTAACCACAGATGTGGTAACTGTAAATGTTGTTGTTATGTTATGGATACAAAAACATTCTTGCACCGATTGTTGGAGAGGGAATTCCCAGAAAAGGGGTTTATAACATGTGCCACTACTGGTTTGGTTTATTTGACTAGTTATATTTGTGGCTCCTTTTATGTAGGGAAAACAATAAGAGCTTTTAAGATGCATATTGGTGAACATTTGAGGGTGATAGAAAATTGTGATAGAAAAAATGCCCTCACAGCACATGTTGTTGGAAGCAAGAATGGTTTTAAACATTGTTTTAAATTTCAGGGTTTAGAAATGCATGTGTTGTCATGAAGAGAGGGAGATTATGATAATCTCCTCCTCAGGCATGAACAATATGAAAAAATTACTCACCACAGTAATCGTCTTTCCTCCATGGGGTCCTTTAGCATCAGTAACTTTTTGCACTTAGCTGGCTAGGTGCAATTGCCCCGGAGATGTGTCATTAAGAGAATTTTTAATGAGCGTAGTGCCAACCAATCAAAAGACAAGAGGTGGTGTGAGTTGACTGCTTCAGAATTTTTTTAAGGAAAAATGGAGCCAAATGCCCTGAAAAAGAATTAACAGGATTAATGAAAACATGCAAATGTCCAAAAGTGGAAATAGAAACAGCAACATGAGGTAAAAACTCATCAATAACAAAAGCCAAATTTGGTAAACAGCGATGTAAGAGCCCTTCTCCGACAGGTGAACAGAGAGAGAGGTTGGGAGCTTACTGATGCTAAAGGACCCCATGGAAGAAAGAAGATTACTGCGGTAAGTATTTTTTTTTCTTACTCCAGGAGTCATTTAGCATTAGTAACTTTATGCAGACTACCAAGCAGAACCAAGTGGGAGACGGGCAGAGAACCTACTTAGCAAAGAGGCTCTGCAGAGCTGCCCTGCCAAATCTGGCATCAGATCTGTTATGCACATCCAAACTGTAGTGTTTCACAAAGGTGTGCACAGATTTCCAGGTAGCTGCTTTGCAGACATCCAGTAGGGGAATATCCCTTGCTGCTGCAAACGAGGCTGCAGTGCCCCTGGTGGAATGGGCCCTGAGCCCTACTGGAGGTTGTTGACCAGCTTTCTCATAGCAGAATCTAATACAAGAGACCAACCAATGAGAAATAGCTCTCTTGGTAGCTGTTCTTCCTCTGCCTACATCCCCATAGGTGAGGAACAACTGAGTTGAAGAGCCTCTGGACTGTCTAGTATGCTCTAGGTAGTGAAAGATGGCTCTTTTGACATCAAAGCTGTGGAGCTTTTGTTCACCAGGAGTGCATGGCTCAGTAAAGAAGACAGGCAGAGTAATGGACTGGTTCAAGTGAAACTCTGAAATCACCTTTGGCAGAAATTTCCTATTTGTCCTGAGCTCAACTTTATCGTTGTGAGGGATGATGTAATTTGGCTCAGTGCACAGGGCCTGTGGCTCTGAAATCCTCCTGGCAGACATAATGGCTACCAGGAAGATGGTCTTCCAAGTTACAAACTTAATGTGGGTCGTGGACATAGGCTCGAAAGGTGGATTCATGAACCCATCTATGCAAAGGTTCAGGCTACAAGGAGGAACAGGCTCCCTGGTTGGAGGCTGGAGGTCCAAAAGGCCTTTGAAAAACTGTTTAAAAATGTAATGGGGAAAGAACTGATTTCTTCTTTCCCACTGAAAGGTAGGCTGAAATTGCTGTCAAGTGCAGCTTGAGTGAAGATGGTTTCAAGCCTGATGCCTGTAGGTGTACCAGGTAGTCTAGCAGCTGAGGGTCTGAAGCTCATAGGGATTCGACCTTTTCACTTCTTCACCAGAGGGAAAACCTTTTCCATTTGGCTGCACAAATATTCTTAGTGTTCATTTTTTTAGCCATCCTCAGTATCTTAAGGACCTGTTCAGAGTACTGTGAGGATGGAAACTCTAACTCTTCAAGAACCAGTCTTTGAGGTGAAGAGAGTGTATGTCTGGGTACTGCACTCCTGTCTGAGGAAGAGTTAGCAGGGAGTGAGTTGTAGGCAGGTGAATGGGCCTGTTTCAGGACATTGAGAGAAGGAGAGTGTACCAGGCTTGCCTGGGCCAGTCCAGAGCCACTAGGAACATGGATGCAGGCTGCTGCCTGAGTTTCAGAAAAACCCTGAATATCAGGAGAAAGGGAGGAAATGCGTATAGAAACCTCCCTGACCAGTCCAGGATCAGGACATCCAGAGGAAGTGTTCCCGGGACTGGGGGCCTGCAAGAGTAATGAGGAAGCTGAAAATTGATAGGTGAGGCAAACAGATCCACATCTGATGTGCCCCACTACCTGAACACTGTGGCTAGTGCTTGCTTGTTCAGTGTCCATTCACTCTGACCTTGACTGATGCAGCTTAGAGCATCCACCAGAGTATTGAGTTTGCCTGGGAGGTGAATAGCAGAGAGACTGACTCCTAGGAAGAATGCTAGAGACCAGAGCTTCAGAGCTTCCAAACAGAGTATTCCTGATCTGGTACCACCCTGCTTGTTTATGTAGAACATTGCAGTGGTGCTGTCCATTCGAATCTGAACCACCTGCCTTTCTATGCTGGGAGCAAAAGCTTTGAGAGCTAGTAAGACTGATCTGAGTTCCAAAATATTTATGTGCAACTGTGACTCTTCGGGAGTCCAGTTGCTGCTCACTGAGGCACAGTCTAGATGAGCTCCCCAGCCCAACAGGGAGGCATCTGTGGTGATCACCTTTGTGGGAAGAGGAGTATGAAATGGAACCCCTGCCTGCAAATTTGCAGGGTCCTTCCCCCACAGCAAATTTTGGAGGAACTGCTCTGACACCAGTATTAACTTTGAAAATGTGTTGCTTCTCTGAGACCAGCGAGCTCTGAGGTAGGCTTGTAGGAGTCTCATCCTGTACCTGACCCCTGGGACTACTGCAGTCATAGAGGCCATATGTCCCAGAAGTTTGAGGAAATGTCTGGCTGGTCTTGACTGTCCCTGGTTGAAAAAATCTGCCACTGAAAGGAAACTCTGAATTCTTTCCTGTGGGATGAAAGCTTATCCCTTCCGAGTGTCCAGCTGGGCCCCTATGAAGGTGAGCAGCTGGGTGGGTTCTGGGTGAGACTTTTTGAGATTTACCAGGAAACTTAGAGACTCCAGAGTGTGTTCAGTGAGGGAAAGAGATTCCTTGACTTGGCAAGGTGACTTTGCTACTATGAGCCAGTCATCCAGATATGGGTAGAGAACATCCAGTTTCCAGAGAGGTGCTGCTACCAATGTGAAACAATTGGTAAAGACTCTTGGGGCCAAGGATAGACAGAAGGGCATTGTGGTGAACTGATAGTGACCCAAAGGAAGTTTGAACCTGAGAAACTTCCTGTGAGATCTCCTTATGGGTATGTGGAAGTAGGCATCCTATAAGTCGAGGGAGGCGAGTCAGTCACTCTGCTGTAAGTACTGTATGACCAGTGACAGAGTGACTATTTTGAATGTTTTTTTTCAGATGTTTGTTTAAATATCTGAGATCTAAGATAGGTTGCCACTCCCCGGTTTTCTTTTGTGTCAGAAAATACCTGGAGTAGAGGCCCTTGCCCTTCTTGTGGGTGGGGACCCTCTCCACTGCTTGTAAAGCCAGAAGGTTTTGTACCTCCATTTCCAAAAGCAGTATCTGTGATGGTGACAGAGGTCTTGACACCTGGGCATGCTTGAGGTCTGGCAGCTGCTTGAACTGTAATGACAGACCCTTCTCCACTATCTCCAGCACCCACTTGTCTGATGTGATGAGGGACCAGTGCTGAAGATAGTGAGAGAATCTGTCTACAACCGGAAATGGGGAGGCGACCTGGACACTCACATCAGGACTTAGACTGAGATGCAGATGGCTGGGTAGAGGTGGATCTCCTTTGGCCCCTTCTTAACCGCCTCTGAAAGACCCCCTGTACTGGCTAAAGTCAGATTGGGGATAGGGATTATAAGGCCTGGAAACAAAACTTCTGCCCCTACCACCCTTGGGACGGGATCTCTGAGAGGTGGTGGGTTTAGGCTTGGATGAATGGCTCTGCCAGGAGGCCTTGTACTCATCGACCTTGTTCATGTAGTCAGTGGTTCTGTAATCAAACAACATATTTTGATCACAGGGAAAATCCATGGCCTTGTTCTGTTTGTTCTAAGCCAGGTGAAGCATCTCAGAGATATGGCATGGGCCATCGCCCTAGAGCCTGCATCATTATTGTCATCTGCCATGTGGAATTGGTTCATAGTAGCTTCCAAGACAGTTTTTGATGTATCCACCAGCTCCTATACCATAGAATCTGATCCATTGTGGGCGATAGCCTAGACAGATTTCCAAAGGGCTTTCTGATATTTGGCTGTGAATGCCATGTAAGAAGAAAGCCTGAGAAGCAGGGAAGCTGTGGCATACATTTTCTTTGCTATAAAGTCAATTTTCTTGGAATCCTTGTCAGGGGGAGAGGGTGACAAGGAGACTCCAGCTTTATCACAAGCTGCCTGCTGTACTATAGTCCTCATGGTTAAGGTGTGCTGACAGGAACTTGGTACCATTTTTAGACAATTTATATTTTCTCCCAAGCTGCTTATCAACTCCTAGTACTAAAGTGGGGTGTTGAAGCACCTTCATGGTATTTTTTCTAAATGTATTATAGATAGGGACAACCAGGGTCTTTGAGGATGAAAGATCCTTCATCTCCCTATAATCTTCATCTTCATCGACATCCTGGTTGAGCTCCTGTGTAGGGAGGTCCAGGATATCCAGCAAATTTTGTATAAATGAAAGCATAGAGGAATGATCCTCATGGTCACCTGGGGGATCCCCAAGGTGAGGGTCTGGGGACTCCTGGGGCTCAAGGCCCTCAAATCCATGTCAGAGGCATCATAGAATTGATCATCATCTGTGTCACCCTCACAGTCTATAGAACAGAGAACTATGGAAGAGTGCTTGCCAGCCCCAGTAAATAGAGGACCCATCTTTTGAAGGGTCTGAAGCAGTTGCCATGCTTTTTATATATCTTGCACTGACAGAAGAACCTGCACAGTTTGTAAGTGCTTTGTTTTCTCTGAATGCTTTAAGCTGCCTGTTGTCTCACTATTGGCTTTCCCAGGAGCAACGGGAGCATATCTGTCTTGACAGAGATTCTTTCTAGCCACTTCATCAGAGGCTTGATCAGGCTTCCTTTTTTCGTCACTCTTATTATTTTTCAATTTGTGTGGAACTTCATCTTTGGAAGTTTTATTTTTTGACTGGGATCTAGAGGGTTACTCAGCACCTCTGCTTTTGGTTATAGTAGTTTTGAATTGCCCCTCATCAGAAACCTTTGATTTATCCTCAGCCATAATTATCAAAGGTTTGTCTGCTATGTTCACCAGTTTAAGCAAAGCAAACCAGTTCTGGACCTATGAACTGAGTGTAGGTTTCTGTGAAAATGCCACCGGCCAGTCCTGCCCCAGTTAATAAACTCTATCATTAGTGCCTTCTTTTTTTTTTTTTTTTTGTAAAACTGGGATCTATACCAGTGCCAATCTTAATAGAAAACCAGTAATACTCAACTGCGTACAGGTGGCTGCTGGACCCTTATGGACAGTCCTGACACAGATGATACCAAGGTCCAGTAATATAACAAAAAAGGTTTCCTCACAATTGCCAATCTAGAGAGAAAACCTCCAGGCACTGTTTAAGTTTGAAATCTACTGCAGGTGCCTCGCGGCAAACCCCACGAGGTCTGAGGTAAAAAACAAGGCAACTGTCCCACATTCGATGGTTCCCACAACAAATTAGTCAAAAATGAAGGAAACCGTCGAAAATAAACACCGGCGATAAAATAAGGCTTTAAAGTAAATAGTCGCAGTAAAAATAAAGTCTAAATAGTGCCGTTGCGCTAAAAATACAAAATTTGTGAAGCGCTAATGAAAAAGTAAAAGTTGTCACTCAGCACAGTAAAGGAAATGATTTATGAGGAAAACTTTACCCAGATAAGCAGTAGGATGCTGTCAACAAGGAAAGTTGTGAGACACCTCAGAGGCAATATGCTCAGTCCAGCAGAGAAAAAATTCTGAAGCAGTCAACAGCTCTCACTCAGTTCACACCCCCTCCTGTCTTTTGATTGGCTGGCCCTACACTCATTAAAAATCTCTTAAAGGCACACCTCCAGGGCAATTGCACCTAGCCAGCTAAGTGCAAAAAGTCACTGATGCTAAAGGACTCCTGGGGTAAGAATGGATTTTTTCATCTAAAGTCATGGAAGGTAAAGAGTTAAATAGAAGGCTAGAGATAAAACCCTTTCTGAAGTATACATAATTTTGCCTGGTTTGGAACTCTATTTTAGTTTATTTCTTTAGGTTTATTCTATGAAAATGGTTTTGAAGGTTCTTAAGAAGCTCGGGGTATCTTTGTATTATTTTTGCTGTCTAAATGTTCGTTATCATATTTTGGCTGTAACCATCTTTTCTTTATTATAGATTATGTGCCCAGGATTTTTTATCAGATGCACTGAATGAAGATGATGGACTTTTAATAAATAAGAATGACTTTTAGTTGCCTTTTTAAAAAAATGCAATAATAGCTCTGCAATTAAGTAGTGGGACTCGAACATGTTTTTGTACTACAATAATTAAGTAGGTGTGCTATTTTTATTATTGTATTTGTCTTTATGACATCATGTTGGATTTAAATTGTGAACCACATATATGTTTAAAAGACAAAGAACCTCTGTGCGTAAACACTGAGGCAAGGGTTACCCCAAAGGGCATTTGGCTGGGAAGCCAAGTTTCAAGAAAATACAAAATCACACATGCCCCCACAATGCAAAGCATCATGGGCTGCATATGCAAATCACCACAGAATGTTATGCTGGTCCAACTTTAAGCAAAATTGCATGGTGCCGAAGGCCTCTCACACAGTTGCAAGGGTCCTACCAGGACTCATCAGTATGCCTCGCCTGTTTGACACCCCAGTGGAATGGACCAGCTACCCCTAAGGCAGTGTGCCTGGGATATATTAGGTGAATCCATTAAAATAAAAACTATTTAAAGACAAAAACCTCTGTGTGAAACACTGAGGCAAGGGTTACCCAAAGGGCATTTGGCTGGGAAGCCAAGTTTCAAGAAAATACAAAATCACACATGCCCCACAATGCAAAGCATCATTGGCTGCATATGCAAATCACCACAGAATGTTATGCTGGTCCAACTTTAAGCAGAATTGCATGGTGCCAAAGGCCTCTCACACAGTTTGCAAAGGGTGCTAACAGAAGACATAGACACGTGTTTTGTCCTACCAGGACTCATCAGTATGCCTCGTCTGTTTGACACCCCAGTGGAATGGACCAGTTACCCCTAAGGCAGTGTGCATGGGATATATTGTGGTGAACCCATTAAAATAAAAAACTATTTAAAAGACAAAGAACCTCTGTGCGTAAACACTGAGGCAAGGGTTACCCAAAGGGCATTTGGCTGGAAGCCAAGTTTCAAGAAAATACAAAATCACACATGCCCCACAATGCAAAGCATCATGGGCTGCATATGCAAATCACCACAGAATGTTATGCTGGTCCAACTTTAAGCAGAATTGCATGGTGCCGAAAGGCCTCTCACACAGTTGGCAAGGGTGCTAACAGAAGACATAGACACGTGTTTCGTCCTACCAGGACTATCAGTATTAGGTGAACCCATTAAAATAAAAAAAAACTTTGTCTTTTAAATAGTTTTTTATTTTAATGGGTTCACCACAATATATCCAGGCACACTGCCTTAGGGGTAGCTGGTCCATTCCACTGGGGTGTCAAACAGACGAGGCATACTGATGAGTCCTGGTAGGACGAAACATGTGTCTATGTCTTCTGTTAGCACCCTTTGCAAACTGTGTGAGAGGCCTTTCGGCACCATGCAATTCTGCTTAAAGTTGGACCAGCATAACATTCTGTGGTGATTTGCATATGCAGCCCATGATGCTTAGCATTGTGGGGGCATGTGTGATTTTATATGTTTAAATTGCACTGTTACTTTAATGTTGTCTTGTATTTAAGGGGGTCTAATTAGGATAGCTTATCACCTTTGAGAAAGCTAATTTCAAGCGAAACATGTCAGGTGTTGCAGTGTGGTAACTGCAGCATGGTAACTGTGATTCTTGCTGTGTGCAGGAAGCGGGACGAATGGGCTTGGGCTGTTTTTACTCACCTATTTTGTTTTTTATTGCATTTGTGGATTTATGAATAAAACAAACTTTGATACTGCCACTGGTGCAGTGTTTTAAATTTCTACAATAAGAGAACATTTGCCTTCTATGTGTGGTGAGCACCTACAAACATTAACTGTGTGAGTTCAACACATGTTGTTCTGCTCTTAGTGTGGTGCTGGTTCCTTCATTGTTTTCAACGCCATGTTCTGTGATTTACTTGATTAACCTGCCACACCTATTCCCTGGTGCAACATTTCTTTCGCTGTGACTTTCATATTTTGTCTAGTTTTATTTTTTTAATTATTTCTTCTATTTGTTTCGCTCTCTTTGCTATCTAATCCTCACTGTAAGGCTGGCCTCCTACGGTAAACCTCTATCTCTGTTCTATCCCTTTATCTTACCATTTCTCTCTTGAGTCCTGCATGGACAGGAACCTTTATTGTTAGAAAGGAAATAAACAGAAAAACTATATGGTATCCCAAGGGCTATGTGGAACATGGCCAGTACCATGTTAATACTGTTTTCTTAGTACAATTTGCTGTTGGGAAAAGTGATGGACCATGGTAAAGAAAATGAAGAATTAATTGATCCTTACAGTCCATGTTTCTTAAGGTAATTGCAGTTAGAAAATGATGGAGATAGTGGAAAACGGCAAGTACCATTGTAGTAAATATCCCCCTTTACTAACTATGCTCCTGATAGTGGAAAATGGCCATAGGGAATATGCACCAACAGTACAAGAAAGCTATTCACCGGAACCTCCCTCCCCCCCGAAGATTAAATTGCAGAGCAGGAAGGTGCTACGGGGTACAGTAAGCATATCCCTATAGTTGTCTGCACTCAAATAAGCCATATGCCTTAAACTAATCAGAAAAGAGCAGCAGAAACTGGAGTTTTTCTGCCAAATGCTACTCCAAAGAAAAATAGTGAATCCTGCTTTGAAGTAGCATTAAGCGTCACACAGCGGCAATATTTCTCCATTCATTGCCCGTCACCACTCTGTGGCTTTCCCCTGTCCAACCAGCTTAATAAAAATGTTACATCTGTCTAACAGAGTGGTTAAATCCTTTTTGTTTTCCCAAAGCTACATCCTTAGAAAAATGACTGGATTTATATATCAGAGAAGAAACAAACATCATGGAATAGTTATTTATATTTTCTTACATTGGCACCACCACTCTGTGACTCTCCAAGATCCTGTTTGCCTCTCGGGCTAAATGAACTGAAACAGGAGACCATTGGGGTCATGAAGGCATTCTAAGGGAGAGACAACATTTAGGAAAAAATAGGAGAAAATGTGCTCCCTTCTCACTCTCTCTCTTTCTTTCTCTAGTGCACACTGTGGCGCTGTTCAAAGCGGGGTGGCAATAACTTACTTTCACTCAGAAAACCACTTTGCTCTTATCAATTCCCCTTAATTGTCTGGTCCTAGACAGGCACCTGGTTAGTTGTTTAATCTGCTGAAAAGTAAAGAAAATATACAAGAAAATAAAAAGAAACTGCCCTAAATAAAGTTAAAAGGGCCAAAATGAAAAGTTAGCCAATGGGTTGAAATTTCAGCCATCAGGAAAATAAAAAAGGGTGCCTGTTTTAAAATTAAGAGATCTTGCTTAAACCAAGACTCCCTAGGAGTTTAAAATAAAGGATGTAATTAAATAAGGTGTGCTGTAAACAAAATAAAGGAAAGCTGCATGAAAATCATAAGGGGCATATAATATATAATATGGCATGAAAGCCATAACTTTATGGATTGGAGAGATGATCCAAGGTTGGAAAGCGAAGAGAGGAGAGGAGTGCACCCTCACACTCCCCTTCCCTTTGCCAACCTGGGGAACCCTCACATAGGATGAATAGCAGTATACGGCTGCAAATAGGAAAAGAAAAATGTATGCTTCATTACATGAATAAAAACATACATGTCAGATGCCCAGTCCATTTGGAGGTGCTGTATTTCAAGTGTTGCTATAGGGCTGGTAGCCATTCAACTACCAATAGTTATAGTGATCTGAAGATGTGATGTCACTACAGAAGGGAGTGGCTTAGCCCCATTAGGGCTCATTATGTATGGATGTAATGTTTTGAGCCTGAAAACAAGGTGATATTACTTCATTTGATGTTCTCTGAAATACACTTTATCCAGTCTATATGTTATGAACATTTGTTGTTTCACGTTCATAAAATAGGGGCTAGTTTTCAGATAGGGTAGTCAGTGGGATACTGACTGAGAAAGGTAAAAGAGTTCCTCATAGTGTGTGCTTTCACACTGTTAGGCTGAAGAAAAAGCATTGGACACTACTGGGGCCAAGCAGTTGTCTTTTAATTTATTGTGACTAACCAATGTATTTCTTATTTTCTGTACAATATTTATTTTATCTGCTTTTGAAATAAAATGATAAATACCTTTAGGCATTTTTTTATGCACTTGACTTGATGTCTGCTGTGTTTTGTGTAACCTAATCCCAGCCCCGCTACAATTGGTGTTAGAAGTGAGATCTGACTGAATGTCCAGGAACAAGGGGAGTTCAGTCAGTGCTACCAAACGTGGTACCTAGGACACACAGCAGAGGTGAATGGCACCAGAGATGAGGACGAAGACAGCACCTAATGGAGATGGTGACCTGGCAAGGCACCATGGATACGATGAGATGAACCCAGTGGCAAAATGGGGACCCTGACATGGTTTCTTCATTTGATGAGTGGGAGATGGCTGAAGGCTAATCAACATTGGAGAGAGGTGGAGAGCAAATGCCAGGAGCTTCTTGACAAGTCCCACTGGGAGGATGTCTAGGAAGAATTGGTGGAACAGGATCCATGGGCTCTGGAAGAGGAGAAGAACCTCTGATACAGCATTTGCAACCAACATTTCTGGAGATCCTGTTCTTGTCCATTTTTCCAGACTGCTGTTTGGTGGAGGATGGTGCATGAGAGGAGGAGACCCCATGTAAGACTTTGACTGGCAATGTATTACTGGGGCAGAAGGCTTCAATAAACATGGAAGGAGCTATTTTGATTGAAGGGACTTTTGCATGTTTTAAACCTCCTCCTATGACAAATTATTGTTTTCTTGGTGCTGACTGGAGAAAGTTGCAGGTGGGGGATTCTGAAGTAACCCAGTTAAGAGAATTTGTGAAAGTTAAGGATGGAGACAGGTTACCGGTGGCATGTGGGACAGGTTATGGTGGTATGAACTTAGAAAGGAAGTTCTCTGTTATATGAGGCCCAACCCTCAGATGAAGCAGGTGAATGCCCAGGTAGTGGTGCCCATGGAGGATGCCCAGGTAATGGAGGATGCGCACTCCAGTCATTCAGTGTATCTGAGCCATGGGAAGGTATTGGCTAGACTGACCTCATATTTCTATTGGCCAGGCATGTACATGCAGGTGGCAGCATACTATAAGACCTGTTGTTAGGACAGACAGATAGTGACCCCTGATAGTGATGGGGGAGAAATAATCTAGAGGGTGAGAAATAAGATATGACACCCTTGGAGGAGACTCCCACATAGAACAGAAGGGACTATGTGGTAGACAACATCACTAGTAGTGTGTAAGATCGGATACAAAAACACAGAGGTTAGGGACAGGCTGTTAGGCATGCAGCATGACATGTTACTAGCCTACCTTTAAATGTCTAAGTGGAGATGGAGCAGGGTAGTTCTCTCCCCTCCCCCCAAAGAAAGTTCTACTGGGTGCTGGATGTTCCAGCTGTTCAAATGTTCAAATGTACCTGGTCAGGGAAAGTCAGAAGATGACATAAAACCTGTGGTGAATGGTTCTTTCTCCTGGTTTATGTAATGCTTTGTAGTTTACTAATATAGTAAATTTGTAAAATGTCTCTGAGTATTTGTATTGTTATGAATAGGATAATTTACTTTTTTTTTAATGTGAAAGGAACCCCGAGCTGGAGCTTCAGGTGAGGGTGGGTTGAAGCGCCATCCTCTTCCAGGGATACGGAAGGTGGATATCCCCTGCCACAGGAACTGGACTTTTTCTGACCCTAACAAAAATCTGGTGCACCAGTCTTTTTTCTCCTGTTTCCTATCCCTTTAGTATTTCCAGTCTAGAAGGTTGGCCACCTTCAGGCAAATTCCCTTCCCTCTTTTTTTCTATCACCTGCTGATTTTCATGTATCTTTCTTACAGTCCAGTAACAGAGAGGTTAAAGATTATGTCCTTGGGGCATATATCAGTAAGTACACTCTTGTGAATGGGTTCCTGCTGTTAAATGAGAATGTTTAGATTCTGGTATCCAGAGAGGTATTGTTATGGAGTAGACAGTCATTGCTGACTGAAATAGTTTATTGAGTGCATAGATAGATATCATGCCAATATCTATGTTAGCCCCAAGGTAATGTTCTGAATATATTGCCATTATAGATTCATGGTTTTATTGACAATGCTGTAGCTGATTTAACTGATATAATGGACCATGGGGCAGAACTTTATGGTGAGGGTGGGCTGAAGCTCCACACCCCTTTGGGGTACTAGTTGGGCATTGGACAACTGTAGGACAGTTGCCCTTTTGTGTGTGGGGATGTGTGACAGGATGAACCCTGTCTAAGCAAAATTCCCTGCCTGAAATATTAACAATTTGTGAGGTATCTGGACCCCCTATTCCTATTTTGTCTAGTTTTATAATTGTGTTATTTCTCCTGTTTGTTTTACTCTCTTTGCTATCTAACTCTCACTTTAAGGCTGGCAACCTATAGTAAACTTATATCCCTGTTCTATCCATCTATCTTACCAGTTCTCTCTTGAATCCTGCATGGACAGAAACCTTTATTGTTAGAAAGGAAATGAACAGAAAAATTGTATGGTATCCCAAGGGCTTTGTGGAACGTGGCAGGCACCATGTTAATGCTGTTTTCTTGGTACTATTTGCTGTTGGGAAATATGATGGACCATGGTAAAGAAAATGAAGAATTAATTAATCCTTACAGTCCACGTTTGTTAAGGTAATTGCAGTTAGAATATGAGGGAGATAGCAGAACACAGCAAGTGATGTTGTAGTAAATACCCCCCTTTACTAACTACACTCCCGATAGTGGAAAACAGCCATAGGGGATATGCACCAACAGTGCAAGAAGCCATTCTCCTGAACCCCCTCTCCCCGAAGAATAAAATGTGGAGCAGGAAGGCACTACAAGGTACAGTAAGCATATCTCCATAGTTGTCTGCACTTGAGCAAGCTGCATGCCTTAAACTAATCAAAATGGAGTGGTAGAAACTGGAGTTTTTCTGCCAGATGCTGCTCTGAAGAAAAATTCTGCACTGAAGTAAGATTAAGTGTCACAGAGTGGCAATATTTCCTTATTCATTGCCTCTGCTGCTCTATGGCTTTCCCTGATCTGACCAGCTTAATAGAAATGTTACACCTGTCTAACAGAGCAACTAAAACCTTTTTGTTTACCCAAAGCCTCTTCTGTAGAAGAATGACTGGATTTATAGATCAGAGAAGGAACAAGTGTCACAAAGCGGTTCTTTATGTTTTCTTAAACTGCTGCCACTGCACCCTGACTCTCCAGGATCCCATTTGCCTCCTGGGATAAATGAAATGAAATAGGATACCATTTTGGTCATGAAGGTATTCTATAAGAGAAAGCATATTTAGAGAAGAAATAGTAGAACATGTGCTCCCCGCTTTCTCTCTCTCTAGGGCATACAGTGGCACTGTTCAAAGTGGTGCAGCAATAACTAACTTTCATTCAGAAAGCTACCCCGCTCTTATCAATGCTCTGTAACTGTTTGCTCCGGGACAGATCTCTGATTCATTGTTTAAATGATTGAAAAGTAAAGAAAATATACAAGAAAATAAAAATAAACTACCCTAAATAAAGTAAAAAGGGCCAAAATGAAAAGTTGGCCAATGGGCTGACATTTCAGCCATCAGGGAAATAAAAAAGGGTACCTGTCTTAAAACTAAGTGTTCATACCTAAACTAGGAATCCCTAGATTTTAAAATAAAGGATGTCATTAAATAAGGTGTGCTGTAAACAAAATAAAGGAAAGCTGCATGAAAATCATAAGGGGCATATAATATATAATACGGCATGAAAGCCATAAGATTTGTATTGGAGAGAGGCTTCAGGGATGGAAGAAGAGATAGGAGAGGAAAGCGCCTTCACACTCTCCTTCCCTTCGCCAACCGGTGGAACCCTCATGTAGGATGATTAAGCAATAAGGCACGACAAGGTGTGTGTTATCGTGTAATAATGTCACTCCTGGGGTGGGTTGAAGCACAAGGCAAAGCCGAGTGCTTCCACCACCCCAGGTGTGACGTTATTACACGATAACACACACCTTGGAGTGCCTTATTGCAATTAAACAATGGCTCAATGTTATACAAAACAAAAATAAAAATGTTTTTAGTAGATTTTTAGTGAGGCAGTATATCTTTGTTTCTGAAAAAAAAAAGGCTCAGGCTCAGGCTCCATAAAATCAGCACAGTGATGTATATTATTATGTACATATTATTGTGTAATATCATCACTGTCTCAGGCACACACTGACCAATCAGAGACCAGGAAATGTTCTTGCAATTGTATAATTAGCAGTATATGGCTGCAAATAAGAAAACAACAATATATGCTTCATTAAATGAATAAAAACATACCTGGGGGATACCTAGCCCATTTGGATGTGCTGTGTTTCAGGTGTTGCTATAGGGCTGGCAGCCCTTCAACTTCCGATAGTTATAGTGATCTGAAGATGTGGTGTCACTACAGAAGGGAAGGGTCTATCCCCATTAGGGCTTCTTATGAATGCATGTAATGTTTTGAGACTGAAAACAAGGCAATGCTGGTTCATTTGATGTTCCTTGAAATGCACCTTATCCATTCTATTTATTTTGGACATGTGTTGTTTCACTTTCATAAAATAAAGTAGAATATGCTAGTAATTAGAAAAAAAATGGGTGGATCATCTTAGACCTCATGACTATGATGTCGCCCCCAGAAATGTATATAAAACTGCCACTAGGGGCTAGTTTTCAGATAGGGTAGTCAGTGGGATACTGACTGAGGAAGGTGAAAGACCTCCTGGTAGTGTGTGCTTACACACTGTTAGACTGAAGAAAAAGCATTGGACACTGTTGGGCCCAAGCAGTTGTCTTTTGATTTATTGAGACTAACCGAATTATTTCTTATTTTCTATACAAATTATTTATTGTATCTGACTTTGAAATAAAATGATAAATGCATTTAGGCATTTTTTTATGCACCTGACTTGATGTCTGCTGTGTTTTGTGTGTATCCTAATCCCAACCCTGCTACAATTCACATCAAAATAATGCTACACTGTATGTGGTGCAAATGAGGAAAAAAGAACATATTACATACAGAATATACCACAAACATATAAACTTGGGTCTGCAAAAGTAAATTGGACGATACATATTCCCAGATGAAATGAAGTTCATCAAGCCATGAACTTTGGTGAACTTTCATGAATGGTTCTTGAACATCCATAAGAGTTCACCTTCTGTTCTTTAACTCAGTTAATGATCAAAGTTCATGAACTGTTCATCAACACAAAGGTGATAAAGCTGTTGAACCTTTAAAGAGCAAAGATAAGCCAAGAAAAAAAAATGTATAACTAATTTGCATATCAAAATTTACTGTTTCCCTCTGTAAGATTTATGAAGCCTCAAAAAATCTGAACTTTTTCAGTTTAGAAGTGGAAAATATATGTTTTACAAAGCAGGTAACTACTTGCGCACCCAAGGGGATTAACATTTAAACTCACCACATTTTATAAGAGGGAGAGAGTCTGATGATATAAATAGCAATCAGGTCTTCTTTTCTATTTATGGAAAAAGGTGATCAGTAATTCCATTTAACAGAGGAACAAAAAAGTAAATATAAGGTTAGTTACAGTCCTATTCAACATCTTCATTAGTGACCTAGCAGATGGACTAGAGGGTAAGGCTTGTCTGTTTGCAGATGACACCAAGATCTGCAACAGAGTAGATGATCCAGATGGGGTGGGCAGAATGAGAAGAGATCTGGATAAACTAGCAGAATGGTCAGAAGAGTGGCAACTGGGATTTAATGCAAAGAAGTGCAAAATCATGCACATAGGGAAGAGAAACCCTGAAGCCACTTATAGGCTGGGAGGGAGTTGCTAGCAGTCACAAAGAAAGAAAGAGACTTGGGCATCATCATCACTGATGACCTGAAATCATCAAGCAGACCTCTAAAGCAGTAGGTAAGGCTAGGGGTGTTAGGGTGTATTAGAGGGTATCCTAAGTCGTAAGAGAGGTAATAATCCTCTGTACAAGACATTGGTTAGGCCCCATCTGGAGTACTGCGTGCAGTATTGGAGGCCACACCTTCACAAGGACATTAACCAAATTGAGGCAGTCCAGAGAAGGGCAACCAAAATGGTGCAGGGACTGCATCAGAAGACATATGAGGACAGATTAACGGAGCTCAATATGTATACCCTTGAGCAAAGGAGGAGAGAGGTGATATGATCGAGACATTTAAACACCTTAAGGGCATAAACAAGGTGAAAGAGTCTAACATGTTTAAATATAAGAAAAATAGCAGGACAAGAGGACACAGCATGAGATTAGAGGGAGGCCGATTAAGGGGAATGTGAGGAAATTCTTTTTCACAGAAAGGGTGGTAGATGCATGGAATGGCTTACCACAAGAAGTAGTGGCTATGAATACAGTGCAGGGCTTCAAACAGGCATGGGATAGGCATAAGGGAGCAATACAAATGACTATGAATAGATAGGTCACTGACATAGCAAAGGCCGATGGCACATTTATAAGGTAGAAAAAGAAATGGGCAGACTGGATGGGCCTTGCGGTCCTTATCTGCCGTCAACTTCTATGTTTCTATGTTTCTATGTTACTTGAGTTGTGTGGAATATAAAATTCCACCTGCAGAGTGACTATTTGGATTTTGTGGAATTCCTAGGAATTTTCATGAAAATTCTGTGGAATTTAGCAAAATTTTTAATTTGAGTTATTTCGCTATAATTTTAAAAGTGACCCTTCACATAACACCAAATTTGGAATGTAGACAGTACCCTATAGCTTGTAGGAGTATACTACATTTCAGAGTTGTAGATTGAAAGTGGGAAGCATTATGGGTACCCAAATGTTTAATCAAAATGTAATGTTCTGTTATTTTGAGATAATTATTACAATTTCTTATCCACATTTCTCCAAAATATCAGGATTTAGAGAAGTTTCTAGAATGTGTATATGCACTATGTTTTAAGTCTCGAGCTTCAATGGGAGCTGAGTTATAGGTAGGCAAATATTTTTCCAAAATTTGGATTTCTGTAATTTTAGTATAATTTTGATAGTGTTCATTGAACTGTTAAAAAAAATTAAAGGTATACAGGTTATCACTACATTTGTATATGCACATAGTTTCAGATGTCTTGCTCTAATTGGGACTGAGTTATAGCCTGCCAAACATTTTAATTAATTAATTAATTTAAATTTTGATGACTGGGTGGGAACTCTGAGACAGTTAAGTCCCTTTTTCAGAGGCAACCTGAGGAACCAAATGTTCCAAGTGTAAGAAAACAGTACAGATACAGATATTTATGTACACATATCACTGGACAGTTACATACATTCATGGACTAAACTAGCCATCCCATTCATTGGGAAACAGTACCAATTACAGATGTCAAGTGCAACATAAGTGAACAAACAGTAAGGTTGATAAGAGCATACAATATAATCATAGTAGAGTCAATTAGTACATAAGTGCACAGTATAGACATTTGACTGTGTACAGACTCATAGCCCTAGACATTAATCATACACACCAGGAGAGTATAGGCAGAAGGTGGAGAAGTTAAGAGAATAGGTACAGTTCCCATTACAGACAGGAGGCTTGTAAAATACTTCCCTATATTGTCTTTTGAAGAGGGTAATGGTGTTGCATAAGAGTAGTGAGTGTGGGATGTCATTGCACTTTCATAGTGCTGCGAAGGAGAAGGATCTTCTTCCAACATCAAGACCAGTCTTGGGCAGACCCAGCATTGGGAGGTGTGAGAACCTGAGTGTTTGTGGGAAGGGTATCAGCTTTAGTAGGTAGGGCTGTGCAAATGCCATTTCCCGAATATTTGTTATTCGGGTCCCAGGTATTTGTTATTTGTTATTCGGGTATATAAGTTGCCTTAATGGAGAATTGCTATAGAACTCCTTAAAATGGCTTCAGGAGGGGGAAGATGAGAGGTAATAGCACTTAGGCTTGTACACTGGTGCCAGAGGCTGTCTTTTGCTGATGGTGCTTCAGGAGAAGGATGAAGAGGTCATGCGACGTTGACTTGTACACTGGAGCCAGAGAGGCTGTGTTCTGCCGCTGGTGCTTCAGGAGGGGGATGAAGAGGTCATGGCACTTTGGCTTGTATTCTGGTGCCAGAGGCTGTGTTCTGCTGCTGGTGCTTCAGGACAAGGATGCAGATGTCATAGATCTTGGGCTTGTACACTGGTGCCAGAGGCTGTCTTTTGCTGCTGGTGCTTCAGGAGGAGGATGCAGAGTCATGGCATTTTGGCTTGCCCATTTGTGCCAGAGGCTATCTTGTTCTGCTGGTGCTTAAGGAAAAGGATGCAGAGGTCATGGCACTTTGCCTTGTACAGTGGTGCCAGAGACTATCTTCTGCCACTGGTGCTTCAGGAGTAGGATGAAGAGGTCACGGCACTTTGGCTTGTACATGGGTGCTTGATGCTGTCTTGTGCTGCTGGTACTTCAGGAGGAGAATGTAGAGTCCATGACACTTTACCTTGCACAGTGATGCCAGAGGACATCTTCTGACACTGGTGCCTCAGGAGGAGGATGCAGAGGAAAGGAGTTCATCATGGTCATGCAGTTTCCCATAGGATAACACTGGAAGTATAAGATGCCATAACTCTGTCAATATTTGGAGTTAAGTAACAATCTATAGATGGTCAGAAAGGCCTCAGCTGCCACTACAAGACTGCCATATGTAAGAGCTTTAAATAATTGTGGCCATGAAGAAAGGAAAGGTAATACCATAAAATTAAACCTACAGGATAACTCTGTAATGTCAACAGGCCATAATTCTGACAATATTTGGAGCTAAGTAACAATCTACTGTACATATGGTCTGAAAGATCTCAGTGACCACTACAAGAATAGCATATGCCAGAGCCTTAATAATTGTGGCCACGAAGAAAAGCAAGAAATATAAGACATAATGATTAAGCCTGTAGGATAATACTGCAACTTCAACAGACCACAACTCTGGCAATATTTGGAGCTAAGTAAAAATCTACTGTATATATGGTCTGAAAGGTCTCAGTGACCACTGGATTTATGAAGAATGACCCCAGAGGCTCATTGAAATAACTGTTCAGCAGATTGTATGCCAGTTGTGGCTGCTGTTCTGTTCTCTTTGCTGCTCAGCCTGTAGTGATGGCCTGAGTTTAGCCCAACTGTCACCCTCTTTCTCAAGGTTTTCCATACTGCTTTCATTTTATGATTCTGGCACTGGCTCATTGATAGGGTTACCTGCTGGTCTCATTGATCCAAGCATGCAGAAACTAAGTTCTGTGCACATCTGCTTCTGAAACTCTGTAACCCTGTGAGTGGGTATTATAAGGTGTAGTACCTCACACTTGAAACGTGGATCCAACATAGTGGCAAATATGTGCTTTTTATTGGAACAGAGATCAGAAAATCTAACTTCTAGTTCTGTGGTGAGATTTTCCACAAGGGATATCACTGTTCCTGGTGTCTGGTTTGGATCTTTCTCTGCATTTTCACTGAATCTTACCATGTGTTTTTTTCAGGATCTGTACAGTAGGAATTACCTGATTTAGCAGTGCAGAATCAGAGCTAAGGTCATGAGTGCTCCTTTCAAAATGGAGCTAAAACCTTTACCAAGCCCTCAATCACAGCCCAGTTCTGTTGTCCAAGGACTCCACCATGTCAATTTCCATGCTCATCTCATGAAGGGCCCGCTTCTGCTCCAGAAGCCTTTGGAGCATGTAGCAGGTGGAATTCCACCAGGTCTGTACATCCTGGATGAGATGATGCTATGGCATTTGAAGATGCTCTTGTAGCTGATGCAGATGGTTTGTGGCTTTCACAGAGCGATGGAAATGGCTACATATGCGTCTTGCTACTTTGACTGTGTGATCTGTCTCCACTGTGTTTGCCAAAGCCTTTGTCACAACCAAATTTAGTGTATGAGCAAAACAAAGTATCCCCTCAAAATTACCATATCTAGGTGCTTTTATCATATTTGGACATTGTCTGTGATCACAAACCCGACCTGCAAATTGTTGCCATCAGTCCATGAGCTCAACCTCTCTTGCAGAAATGACAGTATGTTTGCAGCCTGGTGATCCTTTTCAATAACACAGACATTTAGCAAAGCAGATCTGCAGGGAGGGGGGGGAGAGACAGAACCAGCACAAGTACCACCATCATCACCAGTGACTACCACAACTGCAACACACCAGAGTGCTGTCAGTGACATGTATGCATGATTTGAATTCATGCTGGTCCATATGTCAGTTGTGCAGTGGAAAACTCCACCAACAGCCTGTGCTAGTACTCTGGTAACTTCTTTTCTCAAATCATTGTAAATGTTGGGTACTACAGTATGTGAAAATGTGGTTCTTGATGGTATATTATACCTGGGGTGTAAATGCTGCAGCAGCCTACAGTAACCTGTGTTTTCTGCAATAGAAAATGCCTGCAGATCCAAGGCTATCATCTCACCAATTAAATTGTGATCTGCTGTGCTGTTGGGTATGACGCTTGGTATTTGGTGTGGGCATGGAAGACTTGCATGATAGGTGTAGTCAAAGCGGTACCACATTGCATTCATTTTGACTTTGAACCCATGGTGGATGTTGTTACAATAATAGATGATTGAGTAGAAGAAGGCAGAATGAGCGATGCTCTTGTATGGGGATTCATTACAAGTGGTGTATGGGGAGTTGAGGGCAAACTGTCTATTTCAGTAATAGAATCACTTTCAATACTTTGTGCATCTATTGGACCAGTATCAGCAGAGGGGCTGACAGGCATATGTTGTGGAGGGGGAAGAACTGCTGTGGATCTTTGAAGCGCATTGGGATGTTTCATTCAGAGATGGTTCATCATTGATGTTGTGAAATTTGAAAGGTTTTTACTGCAACTTATAGTACAGTCACACACAATATATTCTGCCTTTGTTGCATCATCTTTCACAACATTAAAGTACAGCCACACCACACTTTTTGCCCCACTGACAGTGGAAGTACTGGCCCCAATAGGGTGAGCATGGCCATGTTTTGCCCTTTCCCCTTATCAGACCTGAGTGCAGTGGATGCAGTTGTTCTGCCCTTTTCTTTCTGCACAACAGATCAACAGATGTAGTTGTAGAACTACTTTGTATATCAGATGGATTTGAACTTGACACAACTCTTTGAAAGGATAGGGTAGACTGTTTATTTTTTTTAGGAGGAGGAGGATGAAGAGGAAGAGGAAAAGGAGGAGGACAGTGACCCTGACTGACCTGCTTGCCATGATAAGCAGCACTGCATTTTTGGGCAGCTGCAAGTTCAGGCTTCTCACACAGATATGCTGCATATTTGGCCTCATCGCCAAATTCACTTAGCTGGGTATCACTATCAGATGATGTACTGAGCAAGTCTTGTGGCTCTGGTAAACATTCAGAACCAGATGAATGGTCTTCTTTGGAATCCTCCACATCAGCAAAAGGAACTGTGGTAAGAGGAAACTTACAAGGCTGAGCAACAGTATGTTTTAGCAACACAATTGGTGTGGATATTGTAACAGTCTCGTGGTCAGTACTAGTCACAGTAACTATGGTCATGGGCACAGTTGGCAAGTTAGTAGCAGTATGAACAGTAGTCCTGGTGCCAGAATTACTATCAGGAGTTACAGTCAAAGAAATTGGCATCATATTACAGCTAGTTGTAATACTGGCAGCAGTAGTCATGGTGACAGCAGAACATTCAGGACTACTAATGGAGGCAAAGGTTGTGGTGACAGTGGCTGTGCAAGAAGCACAAATAAAAGTGCAAACTTATGGCAGTGGTGGTGTCAAAAGTACACAATGGATTTGCTTTGGTTGCTGAAATCACAGCACTGGTGGTGGTGGGAAGGGGCACACTGATAGGCGATGTTGCCTCTATGGGAGCAGTAGTTTGAATAGCACTACCACTGGTAGCACTGGTAGTGGGGGTAGGTTCTTGTATGACTGGAGATGTCAGCTGTAAAGTCCTCCTACTTTTATAAAATGATGGTGCTGCAAATGCAGTACTAGTAGTAGTAGTGGTAGCAGTTGTAGTTATAGTAGTACTAGTACTACCCCCAATCCTACTGACACCAGAACCTGAAGGCTTATCAGGGAGAAAACTATTTTAGGGCAGCAAGTACGAACATAACTTCTCTCACCCTGTTCCTCACTGCTTACGATTGGGGTGAAGATGGCTTGCTTGGGCTGGACCATGCATGTTTACAGGAATGATGAGACATGGTCTGTAACTTACTGTGTATTTTATTTGTGATTATTGTTTTTGTTTATGTTGATGCTTCTTGCAGAAAACAACAATATCCACACTGCTCAAGTAGCAGCTAATAAAGAAAGGCTGATACTAGAGAGAGATGGAATCAGCACACAACTTTGTACTCATATGTGTCAGTTGTGCAGTCATACAGTACAGTAATTCAAGCTTTCAAGGTGCACCACACAACTTACAACCCACAGAATCCAATGAGTCATGCTTGACACACACAAAAATACTAAAGCAATTTGCAGAACATTTACACGTACACACTCACAGCTGTGCACACACATGGGGTGAAGACATGCAAAAAATAAAACACTCACATGCACAGGAGGCCACTCAGGTGCAGTGAGCTGTGAAGGGATGAGTCACTTGCAACACCCTCCTCACTCAGTTGTACAGGGAACTGAGCCAAGAACCAGACTACAGTCAGCAACAATTCAATATGCCCAGCCTGATCCATTGAGAAAAAATACAATGTTTTATAAATCACAAAAAAAAAGTTGCGTGCAGACAACTGTGCAAGCACTTGCAGGACACAGATTACAAGAACAACAATACAACACACCCATAGACTATGTATGCACTGCGGTGGGCTGCAACGCAGACAAGAGGGAGTCAGACGACAATCACACCTGAATTATGCAGGTAACTGAGCCTGGAACCTTATGACAGCAAAATACCAATTTGCTTCATAAAAGAAATAGAAAATACCACAGATGCTGTGTGTGGATTTGGAAGAAAAATCTAAGCAAGCACAGCAGTGGGGATGGGGCAGTCAGCAAAAACTTGAACCACTCACAGTTACTGAGCTCAGTAAATGTTACTCATTACATGCAAAAGCCCAGCTGGACTTTGTTGACAAAAAAAATCCTGATGAGAACTAATAAAAGAACAGAAAGATTCTTAAGCAAAAAATCAAATCACACTGCTTCATATAAGTTGTGATACTGTAAGCTGTGGGGGAGGGTAGGGGAGGCAGCAGCACACACAGTCAAGCACTCAGATTCTTTCAAACACGGAATCTCCTTTTCCTTGAAACGGAGCCCAGTTTCAAGGATGAAAAAAAAACTGCAGTCAGATGCAGCCACAAGGTGATCTGATGTCAAAACTGGATCACACACAAAACATTTTTCAAACAGTTATAAAAGTCACAAGTGGTAAACTAAACAGAGCTAGCTCTCTCAGAAACAACTGTCTTCTCTCATCTACACACTCAGAGTGAGGAGATCACATTGTGCTCCTGGCTGTGAGCTCCAAAAACAGCCTCTGATTGGCAAGTGAAACTCTATGAGATTTTGAAATCTTACCCACTAAATAGTATGTTCCGAGTAGTGGCCGAATAGTTGACTATTCGGTAGGTCCATCTGAATATTCGGCAAGCCCACTATTCATGGTATTCAGGAAATACCATGCGGATAATGCACACCACTATTAGCAAGGCCACTAGAATTCTGTGGCTGCAGAATTTTGTGCAGAACTTGCAACCGACTGCCAAAAATCTGCAATGCCACAGAATTCACTGTTCTTGGTGATTCTTCATTAATATTTCCAGTTTATCCATAGCACCTGGTTCCCTTTCCCTGCTTTTATATCCAAAATCCCTGTATGATCAGCATGTGATGTTATCAATTACATCACATTATACATTAGCTAATGGCAGGGCTGCATTCTGCCACAGAAATGAATAGTCACTTATCTACCACAGATCCCAATCCTAGAGGAAGTGGCACAGCACATCAGGTACCATGATATTTGCTCAACCTGCACTGCAGCCTGATAACATTTTCAAGTCTTCAGTTATTACAGTGAGGCCAATCTAAACAAATACTTGACAACAGCATAGACCTGTTAACTCCATACCTTACTTTGTACAGATTTATTTGTGCCTTTAAGGTATAGGGAAGTCATCTGAAATGAATAACTTGTAACATGAATTAACCTGTTGTTTTTAAGAAAAATTAGGTTAATTATGACCAGAAAGGTTGAATAAAATAATGTGTAGACCTGTTGAAGCGGAGGAAGGGGAGAGGGAGGTAAGGTGCCTGCCTGGCGCCCTGGCTTGGAGAGACAGGGAGCGAATCCTCAGGATCGCCGGAGCAGTTGCACAGGGAAGGGAGCTGGATGTCATTGTCCACCTCGGAGAAAATGACCTGGCTAAAAAAGGGATCAGAGCAGTGCAAGAAGCATTTATGGAGATGGGGAGGGGCCTTAGACAAATAGCACACACATGTAACCTTCTCAGAGGTGCTGCCTGTCTATGGCACGGTGAGGCTAGGTGCTACACACCATGGGATTCAATCAGTGGTTGAAAAACTGGTGCAGAGCTCAGGGATTTGGCTTCATTGGAGACTGGGGGTCTGCCTGGAGGGATGCAGGCCTATACTGACATGATGGTCTCCATCTGTCCAGGAGGGGAACCAAGATCCTAGGTGATAGGTTTAAATACTTCATTGACAAGTATTTAAACTAGTCAAGGGGGAGGCACTGGAAAGGAGCAGGGAAATCATAGCTCCCCAAAAAATATCAGGGTACTAAGTGAGGTAGACACCAACATAGAGATGTCAATAGGGAGAAGCACAGGGATAAATGGAGAAAGTGACAAATGCAATAAGGAGAGGGATGGGGAAAAAAGGGGTAAGGCCATCAAGAAATGGAGGGTAATGAGTACCAATGCCCGTAGTCTGGGCAACAAGCTCACTGAACTGGTGGCCTTGATGGAAGAGGGATGCCTGGATATTGTAGCAGTCACAGTAACATGGTACACAGAGAACCATGACTGGGATGTTAACATACCAGGGTACACAACCTACAGGAGAGACAGGGAGGGCAGAAGAGGGGGGTAGATCTCTATGTAAGGGAAGGGATAAAAGCAACTGAACAAAAGAGTAAACAGGGAGGAGAGGAGGCACTGTGGGTCACCTTAGAGACTGGAAATGGCACCACAATCCACACAGGGGTTGTATATAGACCCCCATGTCAGGGGGAGGGAATGGACAAGGATATGATAGAAGGCATACTTAGGGTGGCAGAGAAAGGGGAGATACTGTTGATGGGGGACCTTAACATGCCAGATGTTAACTGGAGCACCTTTGCAGCAGCCACATCCAAAAGCAGGGCCATTCTTGATGCCCTTCAGGTGGTATGCCTCAAACAGCTAGTTTTGGAACCCACTCATGAGGGAGAAATCTTAGACCTCGTACTCTCAAATGGGGATAGTGAGAGGATCTCAGATCTAGAAGTGGGTAGCCATTTGGGAACAAGTGACCACCAAACAGTGTGGTTCATGATAAACTCTGCTACAGAGTCAAGCCATACAAAAGTGAGGGTTCTGGACTTCAGGAGGGCTGATTTTGGCAAGATGGGAGAGTGCCTTAGAAAAGGACTAGCAAACAGGCTAGAAGGAGGGGTGGAGCAACAATGGGCAAATATCAAAACTGCCATCACAGAGGCAACAAGCCTTTATGGGAAGTAAATAAACAAATCAAAACAAAAGAAAAAGCCACTATGGTTCTCAAAAGAGTTGGTGGTGAAGGTTAGGGAGAAAAAGATAGCATTTAGGAAGTATAAGGAAACAAAGAAGGAGCAGGACAGACAACTGCACCAGTTAAGGCAGAAGGAAGCAGGAAGGGTAGCCAGAATAGCAAAGGCACAAACTGAGGAAAAGATAGCTAACTCTGTTAAGAAGGGGGATAAAACCTTTTATAGGTATATCAGGGAGTGTAGAAAGACAAAGGGAGGGATAGTGAGGCTGAATAGAATGGATGGTGGGTGGGCAGAGAGTGACAGTGATACAGCAGGGATACTGAATGAATACTTCTGTTCAGTATTCACAAAAGAGGAAATGGGGGAGGTGCCTACTCCAATTAACAGAAGCACTCTGGAGAGGGGGGTTGATCCCAGTTCTTTCACAGAAGAAAGGGTTCTGAAAGAACTCCTAAAACTGAAGGTGGACAAAGCAATGGGGCCAGAAGGAATTCACCCCAGAATTCAAAAAGAATTAAGTAGAGAATTAGTAACACCACTGACTATGCTTTTTAACAAATCATGGGAGGATGGTGTGATACCTGAGGACTGGAAGAAGGCGGATGTGATTCCCCTTCACAAAAGTGGGACCAAGACAAAGGCAGGAAACTACAGACCTGTCAGTTTGACCTCCATGGTAGGGAAAGTGATGGAATCACTTCTGAAGGAAAGAATTGTTGAGTACCTAGAGGCCAGTGGGGCACAGGACCCAAGGCAGCATGGGTTCACAGCGGGAAGGTCATGTCAGATGAATCTAATTGATTTCTTTGACTGGGTGACCAAAGTAGTAGACCAGGGAGAGGCTGTGGACATGGCCTACCTAGACTTTAGCAAGGCATTTGACACAGTCCCACACGAAAGATTGATAGTCAAATTAGCCAGCCTGGGAGTGGGTCCCAAGGTGGTAGCCTGGGTAAAACATTGGCTGAACAACACGACACAGAAGGTAATTGTAAATGGAGTCCACTCTGAAGAAGAGGGTTACTAGTGGGGTACCAGGAGGTTCAGTACTGGGTCCAGTCCTTTTTAATGTCTTTATAAGTGACATTGCAAGAGGACTGGAAGGAAAAGTATGCCTCTTTGCAGATGACACAAAGATCTGCAACAGGGTTTATACACAGGAGGCGTGGAAAGGATGAGAAGGGACTTGGCAAGGTTGGAGGAATGGTCAGAAGTATGGCAGCTTGGATTCAATGCAAAGAAGTGCAAAGTAATGCACCTGGGAAACAAAAACCCAGGGGAAGATTACACAATGGGGGGAGGTAGTAACAAAAACAAAAATGGAAAGAGACCTAGGGGTAATCATATCAGATGACCTTAAAGTTGGAAAGCAATGCGAAAAGGCGGTAGGGAGGGTTGGGGGATACTGGGATGTATAGGTAGAGGTATCACCAGCAGAAAACAGGAAGTTGTTATCCCCCTGTACAGACAGTTGGTGAGACCCCATCTGGAGTACTGCGTCCAGTTCTGGAGACCATCTCCGCAAGGACATAGACAGGATGGAGGCAGTTCAGAGGAGGGCACAAAATGGTGCAGGGTCTGCAAGAGAAGCCATATGAGGAGAGACTAAAGGAACTTAATATGTATACCCTTGAGGAAAGGAGGGAGGGGGAGGACATGATAGAAACGTTTAAGTACCTCAGTGGAATCAACAAAGTCCAAGAGAGTAGCATCTTTCAGAAAAAGAGATGTGCAAGAACAAGGCAACACAATTTGAAGAGAGAGGGATGACGACTCAGGGGCAATGTGAGGAAGTATTTTTCATAGAGAGGGTGGTGGACGCATGGAACAGCCCTCCTGAGGAGGTTGTGGGGTCTAAAACTGTGGGAGAATTCAAGAATGCATGGGACAGACATAAGGCAATTTTTGTGGGGGGTGGGAAGAAATAGACTGTTGGTTAAATAGGATCTGCAGCTTATCCTTTACATAGGGAAATGGGCAGACTAGGAGGGCCAAGCGGTCCTTATCTGCCATCAAAGTTTACGTTTCTATGTTTCTAAAAAAAATATCTACTAATTGAATAATTGTGGTGTATACATTTTTGCCAGGATTATTGATTACATGTTATCACAGGTTGATAGAATTACCTAAAAGGTATGGAGAAATGTTGTATGAAGTGCAAGCCATTGGCCAGCAGGTAGCATGTTATGTTCCTGTGCTGCAGCTCAGGTTCAGAGACAAGCTCTAGGAGCTGGCTGAGCAGCACAAGAATGGGGGGGCAACCCTGTCGCACAACACCACTCTGAGCCTAAGATGGTATGTTGCACTGTTCTATCACACGTGTGACACCTTGTGATGGGCTGGGGGACCTTCTCTCACAAGGGGTTCACATGCATGTCATGGCCTGATGGGGTTATGTAGTGTGTCAAGAGAACTGGGTTGGCATGAAAAATGAGTCTTGCAATATCTCCTCTATTCTGTTTATTCTACTCCCAAAGGGACCTGTATGAATGAGGATACAATTTCATGGTCACAAAAATGGAAATGTATTTTTTTTTAAAACTGTGTTACAGATTGCATAGAAATGTATAAGTGATACACAGTGGGGACTTTAAGAGTGGTGTAAACAGCATGAGTATATAAATAACTTATTTATCACATAAAGTCCCCTCTGCATATTTCATTTATGCAGTAGGATAGGACCTTAAGTGACAGATTTTTTTTAGCTTTTTAAAAAAAAATGTTTCTAAAAGTCTGCATTTTTTTTAACTAGTGTTACTGTGTGTTCCCCCATCCCAATTGCCATAGTCATTGCCATGGATGTGAAGTCAGGATGACAAGCTGACGCTGTGATGTGGCAATTCTTTGGTGCCGCAGAACGTCCACAGAAATCACAAACCACTGCCACAGAAGTTCTGTGGCAAATGATAATCCTGCCACAGAACTTGATCCCAAAGTGCCGCAGAAAGGTAAGGGTCTTGCTATTAGTAGATTAGATATACTTGGAGGAGGTGGGAGGTGTATTAGCTTGAAGGTGATGCAATATACTGGGAGGTTAAGTCTGGCCATGAAAGATGGCCAGCCCAAATTGTTCAGCACATCACAGTGATGAGTGTGAGCTGAGGCCTTAATAGCAAATCGGGCAACTGTGTGATAGGCCATTTTGAATTTGTTCAGGAGTGTAGTCTTAGAGGAGTGGATTATAAAGGCACCATAGATGAGGCCTGGGAGAAGGGTGGTAGAGGCAATAGTGCTTCTTGCACTATTTGAGAGGTAGGCTGCAGTGCGATATAGAAGGCCTACTTTCTGATTAGTAGCCTTAGTGACTCAGGTAATGTGCTCATCAAAGGACAGATGCTTGTCAAGTACTACACACAAGTATTTAAAGGAGGTAACATTTCCGAGTTGAATGTTAGTGGATGTTTTGATAGCCAGGAAGGGCTATGAGGCTGTGTCAAAGCAGGTATGGTGGAACAATATGGAGCCAGTTTTTTGTGTGTTCAGAAATAGTAGGTTATTTTTAAACCATGTTTCTAGAGTCTGAAAGTCATTTGTTAGGTCCGAGTTAATACCTGTGACATCACAAGAGTATCTATATAAGATGGTATCATCCGCATATAACTGAACCGATGTCCCTCCACAATTCAGAAGAAGGTCATTAATGAATATTGAGAATACGAAAGGCCCTAGGATTGATCCATGGGGAACCCCGTTGGTGATAGGAGATACGGGTGAGATGGTATTGGCCCATTTGACACATTGAATCCTATTCTTTAAGTAGTTAGAGATGCAAGAGAGAGAGTTTTTGTCAAGACCAAGGTGGCAAGCTTACAGATGAGAAGTGAGCAGTTGACTAGGTCAAATGCCTTCTTTAGGTTGACAAAGACTGCACCAGTGGCTTTGCCCTGGTCCATAGCCTGTAATATATCAGTGGTGACCCTGAGGTGAGCAGTTTCTGTCCTATGTGATTTCCAAAAGCCATGCTGGTTACTAGTGAGGGCATTGGCCTGTTCAAGATAGGATGATGATTGATTATAAAATAGTCTTTCTTGGATTTTAGCAATTGGGCACAAGATAGTTATGGGTCTATAGTTTTTGATAAGGTTGATTGGACCACTTTTATGTACTGGGACAACAACTGGTATTTTCCATTTGTCTGGGATGGTTTGTGAGAGGAAGGATCTATCGATTAGGCAGGAGATCGGGTAGGCAAGTGCAGGTGCACCTATTTTAAGAAACTGGGGTGGTAGGGAGTCAAAACCTGGTGAGCCGTCAGGGTTAAGTCCCCTTAGCAATTTAAAGACCTCTTTTCAGGAGGTAGTTTTTAAGTGGAAGAGTGAGTGTGGAAACTCCAAGCACCTAGCTTGTGGCACAGGACAATTAACAGGAAGGACAGTTTTGTAGGCATCAAGGTCTGTACAGAAGTGGTTCAAACCTGCTGCTATCTTCATGGGTAAGGGTAGTGTGGAGCCTTTTGCTGTCATTGATTGGGGAAGATCCTTTTATTACCCTTTAGAGTGTGTTGATTTCCTTCCAGAAACATTTGGGGTTGGAGAGGTGTTGTTCATGTAGTGATAGCAGATGCTGCATTTAGGCTTTGTCTTTCTTAGATTTACCAATATTGCATATCTGGCAGGAGGTGTTCCAGTCAGAGTGGAGTCTAGAGATTTTGAAGGCATGCCATGCTTTGTCATGGGAGTGCATGAGGTGCCTCAGTTCCTGTATGAGCCAGGGAGAGTGGGTGTCTTTTGATCTTCTTAGTCTGTGTGGAGTATGGTGGTCAATGATGGAGGTGAAGGTATTGATCAGATATTCTAATGCTAGGTTTATGTCAGGAAGGGAGGTTATTGGTGACCAGTTAGCTACAGCTATACTTGAGCAGAAGGCTTTAGCAACAGAGTTGGTTAGGTTCCTATTTTTATGGATTTCAGGGGGGGTTGCGGAGAATTCTTCCAGGAGCAAAAAGTCAGAGAATGGTCACTGAGTGCATCAGGGAGGATTCCAGTGTCCTCAATAGAATTTGGATTATTAGTTAGCATCTAATCTAGGAGATTGTGCTTGCCTGACTTCATATTCAGTCTTGTGGGATCATGTTGCCAAAATTAAAATTGTGGTTAGTTCCCTCTAATTTTAAAACTACATCTCCAAATTTAACCAGAGTTAAAACATTTAAACTGCTATACTGCATGGTCATTTCTGAAAAAGTTCATATTTGCAGTTTTAAATAGTATTGAAATACAAGCAGTCAAACTTTTACAACATTTAAAAATTTAATTTTGCAAGAATGTAAACTATAAATGTATAAACCTCTGAAACTTTAATACTAGAGAATGCAAAACCATTAAATGTGGCAGGTTCTTAGACCTTACAAGGAGACTATGTGTGCCAATTTTATTTATTGCTTGCTGCGAGAAATTGCAAAATAACATCTGTACTTAATATCAAGTCCCATGAGTCGTAGTGAAAATTGCAGAATTTAATGAAAAATTCCGTAAAACTGGAATTTTCTAATTTCACTCAGCCTTATCTGGGGATTCTAATTAAAGGATAGGGGTATAAGGGACAGGTAGTGCAGGGGGTTACCAGGTTCTGAAATTAGATGCACAGTTTCACCAAGAAATGGACAGCTGAGCTGGGCAGCACAACAGCGGTAGACCCCCTGGTTGAAGCAAGAAAGCACAGAGTGTCAACAATTCCAACCTGAATACTTCACTGAAAGGGTGGTGGAGAGATGGAACAGTCTCCCCCAGGAAGTGGTGGGAGAGGCCACGGTTCAGGGATTCAAGAATGTGTGGGATAGGCACATGAGAATTATCAAGCTAGGGCAAATGGGAGGGACTTGTAGCATCTAGGGTACCTTAAGCATTAGAAAGAGGGATAGGGCAGACTGAATGGGCAACAGGGCCCTTATCTGCTGACATCTATGCAGGATATTTAAGGATCACATCCAGTAAATTTATGATCTGGGGAGGCTGGTGTACATGCACGTCTAGGACTTAGGGGTACTCAAAAAGATGTAGTGGGGGAAGACAATGTCTTGGGCAGTAGGAAGAAATAATTCTGGCTATTCCAACAGGGTAGGTTGCTAGGAAAAAGAGTAGGTGACTCATGTTTTAAGGGGATTTGTCACTGTAAAGAATAAAGAGGGGATCAGTAGCTCTACTGAGTCAATCTGGCTATGCCAAAAGAGAAGGGGGGTAACAGTCACTCAGTGAGGAACAGCAGGACTGGAGAAAGCTCAGCCCAGCTTATCAAATGAAGTAGTGATTTGTACATTGTTAATGTTAAATTCCACATGCTATCATAAATACGTAAGAAAATATTACTATTTTTTTTCCTTCTGCAAATTTAAAACTGCTTAAGGAATTTATCCAGTTATGTTAGACACCAGGATGCACTGACTATGGATATCTATGTCAAATGTTAACTCTATGCATGCAAGAGCAGAGCAGTTACAACTGTTCACATTTTTGATAGTTTTCACAAAGTTTTGCAAATATTAACAAAGTAAAGTTTTGAACACCTGTAACTTAAAAATCATGTATCTAATTCTATCCATATTTTGATCATTCTGTAAGCATTATATATAGAATTGTGGATGGGAGACCTTCCACAACAAGGCTGTGTTTCCATTGAGGGTGTTGATGACATCATAGAGACCTCGACAGCGAAGCTTGAGAGGTCTCCATGATGTCATCAGCTCCCGAGATGGGAAACACAGCCTTAGTTGTGGATGGTCTCCCATCCATTATTTTATATAGTATATGGTTCCTTGAATTTTTTTACTATACATTTCACAAGGTTTCATACCTTATATGTTTGCCGTCACACTTGGTCCCGATCCTCACTACAAACTATCGCGCGCCTCACCTGATTGCGAAAATCTTGGTCCTCGCTGTCATTTTCTTTGTTTCTGACTCCAAAAATAAACAGCAGCTGTTTAAAAAAAACTGATAAATTGAAAGTTTTAAAACACGGAGCCAACTATGGCAGTTTGTGTACGAACATCCTTTTGAACTGCTAACTAGACAGCTTGCTAAGCACCGCCGCCATTGTTCTTAGAATTTCTTTTAGTGAAGACAGCATTTTCCACCAACCAGGTGGCAGCTCAAGGAAAAAAAGTTGTTGTACTATCGATGTGATGTCAGAACAATAATACAACAACATTTTTTACCTTTAAACTGTCCTACAACAAGCTTTGGAAAAACACTGTCTTACATACACAATAAGCCCTAACCATATACTATAAAAAGGTTATCTGTACTAATTTACACATGTCTAGCTCCAAAGGTGCCTGAGTTATATACAGTACAAATTGCATTAAACTGTTCCAGTAATGAGTTGGTTTAGCATTGTTTTTTACAGTTGGCAATGCATTGGCAAATCATATTGCATTGCTCTCAGTGTTTAACCAGCTCAAGAGCAATGTCTGTAAAATGCTTTTGCCACTCAATTGGAATACATCGGCAGTCCTGTTACAATGCAATGGAAAACTGAGTTTTAAATCTAAAGAAACAGTTTGTGCAGGGCTTTGTGCTGGATTCAGCAATACTTATGCAACTCAGTCAGAAATGCTAAAACAACTCATTGGAGGAACAGTTTAATGTGACTTGTACTGTACAGATTACATTTTTTTCATGAAATCTCCTTAAAAAACAGATTTTGAGCACATATCATTTTGAGATGATGCAGCATATTGTCATGAACTCTGGCACAATGTTAGAATACCTATCATCAAGAAATCACGCCAAATTTGAGATCTCTGATGAAACAGATGGTTAATGCATATGCAGATAAAAATATTCATGAAATTTCACACAAACAATAAGTTGACAACATGTGTGCACCTATAATTTTGAAACTGCCCAGCTGGATTTTAGGATATTTGGCACATTAGTTGCCTTATGCCCAAAGAGTATATATTCTAAATTTCAGAGCTCTAGCTTAAAAATGGCAGCTGAATTATAACAAAATTACTAAATTTTAAAAATTCCAGCAAACTTCCATGAAATTCCACTGAATTTCATGAAAGTTTGTCTCAATTCCAAGGATTCAGAATTTTCCCATTCCGCACATCTCTATTAGTTACTGTTTCTGAAATGTATGGTATGAAAACCTATTCACTGGAATATGTTGGGTTTGTGAAAAGAATCCAATTGTCAAGATAAATTGCTTCATGAAACAACTAATTGTTTGATGGATCCGCTCTGGTTTGTTCATAGGGCAAAAACTTTGTGAGATTATAGGGCTCAATTAGAGTTCCCTGATGAATTAAGTAAGCATTAATGCATGAGAGGGTGTGCTGTTAATAGGGATTAATGCATGCCTTGGGTGTGTTGTGAGGGATGAGGCCACAGGCTGAGTGCCCTGTCAGTACCAGGGGTGTGGGTTAATCCCCATTAACAGCACACCCTGGAGTACATTAATGCACTTATTACATGGGTGAAATGTGGAAAACCAGAGCACAAACAGTGGAAAAATAGACCAGAAACAGTTTTTACTATGTAACAAAATGTACAGTTTCATGGGTGTTGATCCTCAATAGAAAGTAATCCCAAACTTTGTATTAATCAGACACTGACCTGTATGGTTCACAAACTGTGCGTTACTGACCATGATCACTGAGGAGAGCTGTGGCAGTGGCATTGATGATCATGTGTGGTGCTACTCAGTGTGCAGGGCTCAGTAACTGTGCATTGTCAACAGTGCCATTCAGCAGCTCCAGCATCATAATGTAGCGCTGTGTGAATTTCTAGGATGGGGCCTCTGTCAACCTAATTGTGCAGTATTGATCACAGTCACTAGGATAGCTGTGGTGGCGGTGATCAGTACCATTTTGGCTGCTACTCCCAGTGCAGGAATTGCTAAGACTGCATCGTGAACTCTGCCATTCGTCGCCTTCTGTATCATGATGTACCAGTGTGGGAAGTAGTCACACAATAGCTATTGCAGTGACTGTCACCATGGCAGGCTTCAATGGTGTCAGGTGTTGGTGTTCTGTTCAGGGTCTGCATCACACTGTGTTACATGGGATATGGGTACTGGTGTCGCACGGTGAGTGTAAGTGCCATGCTGAATGATCACTGGAGACAGAAAACGATTTGTCAACTAACCAGTAATTCCCCATGCCACATGTCTGTTCTGTTCTGCTTAGTATGATACGCTGCTGATGGCATGTCACATTGTGTGATGGGAAGTAAAAATGCCACACCTAACTGTGAGGTGCCACCTCTCACACTTCACTCATGTGCTAAGTAGAATATGGTGCACGGTGCCGCCATTACAACTTGCCAATACTGACTCATACTGTGCCTATGGAAAGGCTGAACACTATTTAAAAAAAATGGAGGGAGCTCTGATGTGTGCTCTGTGACAATGGTGCAGATACTGCTAGAGGATGGCACAGACAAGATGTGGTGACTGCTTCTGCAGGAGACACACAGCAAGCTGGAACAAAGTAGAGACTGTGCAGAAGTTGCTTTCTCGATTTGTGCTTCACACACTAACTTGACGGCAGCTGCCATACCATCAGGATACTGTCTGTTGTGCTGCTTATCAACTGACAGGCTGTTACAGGTTCCTAAGGAAACACCACAGTAATGACTACATGGGGAGTGTGGGCCTGAGAAACTGAGAGGAAGCACAGAACATTTACATTGCTTTGGTGCTGTCTGCAATGTGGCATAAGGGCACGCTGATATATGTTGGAACTGGTGTTGTGCAGTGCGTCATTACCCATCTGAGCTGCTGCTGCTGCTACCCATCACTGTGGTTGCCAAACTTGCACAACACAGGAGAAAGGAGAGTAACTACTGCACCACATGCCTACTGTGGCTTCACTGCTGTAGTGATCTTAAAAGGTCTGCTGGGAGGGTGGGTCAGTACAGACACAACTGCAGGGATGGCCACCACTGCTCCCAGTGCATGACTTGCTGCAATCTGCAGTGTGTGTCCCAGGTGCACTGGGTAGGTGGCAGCTGGTACACACTTTGCGTCCCATCTCCCGAGGTCCACGGTGTGGGTGGGTGAGTAGAGTCACAACTGCAAGGGGATATGCGTGTGTGTGTTTGTGTCTGTGTGGTGGGGGTGGGGCACCACAAACCTCCACCATGTGGCAACATGTACTAGCAGGAGACAGGACTGTCTACTCTCCTTCACTGACTTTGCCACTGACTACAGAGCCAGTATCTACAGTGCGTTGGATGTGCCGAGGTCTGCTAGGTGGGTGAGCAGACATACAGCTGAAAGGGGTACATACCATGCTGTCGTGTGCACCGTCGATGTTGTGGGGGGCCTGGGAATACAAGTACCACACAATGTGTCATACTGGGGCACTGGTAGCAGGAGCACTGCTATTGATATTGGAGCAAGACATCAATGGTAGCTGTCAGGGTGAGCAATATGTGGCAGAACTGCAGCACACTATGCTCCTCAGACTACAGTACAAAAGGGAGTCTGTGCCACTTAACTGACTCTGCAGATGGTGGCTCTGCAGTTTTCTGCTGCAACATCTACATCAAGAGCCGGTGAGCCCCATAATCTTCTACTCCTGAACCGGTTCACTTAAGGTGAGCCAATAATGTGTATTAATGCATTAACTATTTCACAGTACCCAAACATAATATTCAATGATGTAAATTAATAGCCACTTCCCCTTTTACACTTTATCCCGAGTCCAGTGTTCTGTAATTTATGATACAAGCAGTCACAGACAAGTTTTTCATAAATGGCAAGAAAAACATTGCTGTTCAGAATTTCTTTTATTCCCTTGTATACCAGCACATAACATATATTAAATTGAGGGTATTAGCATGTTGACTACAGCGTATTTTGAGGCCCGAAAGGGAGAAAAGTAAGTAAGTTCTTAACTTCAATTGAATACATACCAAGATAAAAACATAGAATCTGATGGTAAAAAACGACTGCTTAGCCAGTTAACCTTCCTAGGTTGCCAAGATGTTCCCTGTCTATTATGTCTCTGCAGACTCTGTCTGGTCTTTGTCAGTCCTACCCCTTGCATCATATTTAATATATCCATGTGTCTATACCATGCATGCTTGAAGCCAACCTACAATACTTCTGCTAGCAATCTATTCCAGCCATCCATTACCCTTTCAGGGAAGAAGTAGTTCCTTACATCACACTTGAATCCACCCTCAGCTTCACTGCATGCACCCTGGTCTTGATGTTCTTATTTGAATGTGACTCCCCACCTGTACCCCATTCACCCCTTTGAGCTATTTGTATGTCTCTATCATACCCCCTCTGTCTCTCTCTCTCTCTCTCTCTCCTTTCTTCCAGGTTGCATATGTTGAGATCACTTAAATCTCTCTTTTTTTAGGGCTTCTCATGCAACCTGTACACCATTTTAGTTGCCCTCGTATGGACAGTCTCTACTCTGTATATGTCCTTTTTGTGGTGTGGTCTCCAAAACTAAATGCAGTACTCTAGCTGTGGCCACAACAGCAAGTGATAGAATGGCAACTCCTCCACTCTCCTTGTGCTAGAGATACCCCTACCTGTGCAACTCAACATTCCACTAGCCTTAGCCACTGCCTTGCCACACTACCCTTTTGAATTTAAGGTCCTCAGATATGATAATCCTGAGTTCTCTTTCCTGCCTGTTTGGTGTTAGTCCACATGTCAAGTGCTCAGTGTCAGGTTTTCTATTTCCTTGCAGCATTATTTTGAACTTTTGGGCATTGAACCCCAACTGCCCTGTTTTTTGACAATTCCTTGAATTTCTGCAAAATCTCTGTGTATATCCTGAGTGTCCACCCTATTGCAGATTTTGGCATCTGCAAAAAGATACACCTTTCCTTCCATCTCTTTTGCAATGTCCCCAGTAAATTGTTAATGCAGTTTGTGCACCTCTGTACATGTCAAAAATATAGAATAGTGGATGGGTGAACATCCACAACAAGGCTGTGTTTCCATCGAGGGAGTTGATGACATCACAGAGACCTCGGAAGCGAAGCTCAAGAGGTCTCGCTGATGTCATCAACTGCCAGATGAGAACTAGACTTGTTGTGGATGTTCACCATCCACTGTCTATATAGTATATGTTTTTTTTTTGTTTTACATTGTTTTGTTTTTTTGTTACTTGCTGTAGGCACATGCTGCTCCTGTTCCATCTGGTGCTCCTGCTCACTCATGTTCCCGCTTATGCTCCATCCGGCTTGTCAGTTTCTCCTCTGCACATCGCTTAGTTTTAAAATTGGGGAGAAAAAAAGAAATAGTGTGTTCAGAAAGGAAGCCATGTATGGCTCCCTGTGTCCCAACTCCCGACTTCAAAGTCGGTGGCTCTGCTGTCTGGCGCTCGCTAAATCATGCCGCCATGTTTGTTTGTTTTTTCTAGAGAGCCATGTCTGAGCCAATCAGGCAGCAGATCAAGGGTAAAAAGTTGCTGTACTATCGATGTGACATCAGAATGATAGTACAGCAACTTTTGTGACTTTTGAACTGTACTACAGCAAGATTTCAGCAGTTGCTGAAATCCGTGCACAATAGGCAGTACCCATATACTATAAAGAGATAGTGCACTGCTGAACATTGTCAGCCTTGTTATGAGATTGGTACCAGAATGAGAACAACAATGCAGCTGCACAAAACAGGAGGCAGTGAAGAAAAAGTTTTATGACTGTTAATACACAGTAAATATACACCCAATGCACATTCGCCAGAAGGCTTCATCAGAGGACAGAGTATCGTGCAAACAGGTGGCCATAAATACTAGTGTTCATACACATTCATGAATAAATTGCCATATTATATAAAAAAGTGCCTAAATGCACTTCACCTGGGGACCAATATTTAAAATTGGGCAAAGCGGAGTGCAAATATTTATGCTGCACCTTGCAGTTTCCCATGTGTCAAAAATGCTATTTTCAGTGGAAAAGCACACCAGTGCTATTCAACTGAATATAGGACCAGTGCAGCCCAGCACAAAGACAGTTAGCACTGTGCAGACATGGTTCCTGAAATAGGGTGTCATAATGGCTTGCACCCAACCAGCCAACCAGTGCAGATGGGCATGATGCCCATCTGCAATGTCAATGACTGGGGTTCAGAAACAGACCTGGGACGTCGGAGGGCTGGCCTAGGGAGAAGAATTGAGCATCTGGAAGACTGCTCTCCTTCTCTGGGGGAAGGGGGCTGAGTGTCTGGTGTACCATGGACCACTGGCATGTGCCTGGAGCTCCACAGCGACTGGTGCCATAATGTACGGGGGCAAGGCAGATGTGGGATGTCATTGCATGTCCCCACCCCTGTGAAAGCAGACTAATACAAAAACAAATGCTAGCCCAAGTGGATGATTCCAGCTCCACTGCTGTCCCCTCAGGCCACCAGAGTCTGCCGGGGGGGCCCTCTCCCATGGCCCTGACCCAGGGAATAAGCTGGGTGTTGCTCACCAGTGTCCATCGGGAGGGGGTGCCAACCTGGCAGCCCCACTCAAGGGGTGCAAGCCTGAGTATTGTGGGGCAGTTGGCACAGCCAGGCTGAATTAAGGACTGGGAACCATCTCAAAAAAAAAAATAATAATAATGGCTTGTGCCCATGCTAAATTTCCCATATTCAAATTGACCCATGCAAATTAGCTCATTGGTCATGCAAGGCACTAAGGGGTCATTCTCATGTCCATTATGGATTCACTTCCATTTGAAGCCCAGCAAAGTAGTGCTGCATCCCCCCCTCCCCACTTGTGTGGTCCCAGAGAGCTATCCTTCATGCTAGTGGTCCCTCCCACACCGATCACCAGCACAATCATAACACTGACACTTTCCCTGGTGTTCAGTGACCTCTCCCCCACCAATCACCACCCCATTCATAAAACTGACACATTCCCTGGTAACCAGGCCTAGGCCTAACCATGTCACAGCAAACT
Source organism: Neoceratodus forsteri (assembly GCA_016271365.2). Classification (NCBI taxonomy): domain Eukaryota; kingdom Metazoa; phylum Chordata; order Ceratodontiformes; family Ceratodontidae; genus Neoceratodus; species Neoceratodus forsteri. The sequence continues at coordinate 72,119,828 of CM057456.1, read as the reverse complement.
ATGCCCTCTGGTCTGAGGACTAAACTTTGTAATGTCAAAAATTGGTCAACCCAGCCTGTACCTATTCTGAACCTGTTGTAACTCTCCCTGTATGTATCCACTCTCATTCTGTTGCCATACCACTGTATTGTGTTGTATTCTGAACCTGTTGTCAAACCACTGTAGTGTTTTGTATTCTGAACCTGTTTGGATCTATGTAACCCCCCAGGTTGCATCTGGAAACGAGCCGTCCCCGCTCAGTATGCTTATCTGGTAAATCTCTTAAATAAATAAATATAAATAAAACCTGTGATCCCACCCCTCACTGATTGCTGGCCTGATCTTATAAAATAAACTTTCCCTGGTGCCCTGTGGTCCCTCCCTCCCTCCCCCCACCCACACCCATGCCTGATAATTAACTAATATTCCTTAGTGTCTAGCAGTCATTCCTCTCACCCACACCCATGCCCTATGTCTACAGTATTATTCCCTGGTGTCCACCAGTGGTCCCTCACTCCATGCAATCACCTGACACACAGACACTGTTTCTCCAGTGTCTAATATATCCCCACCCCCATTCTGTATATTATAGATACACCATTCTCAGGTGTCTAGATGATATCTCTCACTGTCTCTGTTCCCCTGGATAATTAGGAAATGCCATTCCCTGGTGTCTAGCAACCCCTCACTCAGGTAGATAGCTTCCCACCATCCTGCTCACCCCATCCTGACCCTGAGCCAGTGACCCTGAGCACAGTCCTCAACTCTTCACCACAGCTAGCCTCTGACTGGCCCCTGATATTCTTAGCAATGGGCAGATAAAGACATTGTAATTATTCACCAATGTAGCCAACATGTTTTCATTCTTTTTAATGTGCTTGTTGTTAAAGGAAACAGTGACATGTGAACAACACATACATTTAAAAACAATATCAAAAGGCCATTAAACAGGTCTGAGTAGACATCTCCTAAGGGAAAATAGATGCAATAGGAGCTTGTAGTGGGCTAGGTGCTAAAAAAAAACACACATTATAGGCAAGATGCACAAAGCAGTATATAACAGAGCTCTGACTTCTAACTTGTTTATTAATAGTGAAGATACATTACCAAACTATTCAAGCGAGAGCTGCATCATGTGCCAGTGGTATCCACCATTCTACATTTTAATTGGGTAATTTCAAATATACATCCAGGCTTACTGAAGCCTGGATCGGGGGGGGGCAGTAAGAATTTTTAAGTAATTTCAGATTAGTATTATAGTGGTACTATGTACCTAACAGGCAAAGATGCATCCATTGGTATTTGAAAAAAAAAGCATCAGAAATGTAGACAGGGTCTGACCCAGATCAGAACCGATGGTCCAAAGCATATGTTATGGACAAGAGGAAAACTACTGTTGTCCACAAAAGAAACTGATTAATCTTTACTATGATTGGGGAAGGGGGTCACCACTGCCTCACTTTAGAAATCTGTAGCTAATAAAAACTGTGTAGCAGTAAATTCTACACATGATCTTAGCAGTTAACCTAGAAAATGCCAAAAAAAATCAGAAATCCACAGATCGATTTCTAAGGCATTCTTAACTATAGGAATGGCCTCAAATCAAAGATTTCAGTCAAACTTAAATTATAAATTGTACCTAAATGGGTACATGTGAGTTCCATATCATAATAGAGATTGCAAAACAGCGATCGCTGTTATGTGAGTGTATATCACCAAAAAGCAAATTGGCGATATACACATGCCGGCAACCAAACATCCTGCAACTACACTAAGTGTTTATGTAGGGGGGGCTGCATCCCCTTTCACCCCACCTTGTGGGGGGCTTTGCCCCCCACAACCCCATGCTTAAAGATTACTTAGGTATAAGGAAATAATAGCCTCTTGGAAATGTTGTTCTGAGAATCCATTAAAAAAATACAGTAATTGTATACTTCAGTCAAAAAAGGGGCCAAGTCTGCAGAACAAGACCTAAACAAATTATTTGTGAGCCCATCAGGGCCTTGGGATTTGTCTAGAGGGAGTTGGTGGATCGATTTTTCCACTTCCATAACTTGAATTGACATGCCCAATGGAGCTGTCACATCAGGAGGACACTTCAGGAGATCAGTTAGATCTAAATAATTATTTATTTCATCCTGAGTAACAATGTCTTCTCCAGAAACAAAGTATAAATCCTGAAAGTATGATTTAAAGATAGCAGCAGTTTATTGGGGATGGGTGATTATGAGGCCAGTATTTGTTGTTTGTAAACAGGGTCTACAATGATTCATTTCCACCTGTTTAATTCAGATAGTGAGCAATTTGCCCGCCCTTTAACCTGACTCTAAATATTTTAGTTTGGTTCTCTTCAGTGCTAATTCCTCTTTCTGAGACATAAGATCATAAAATTGAGTATTTAAAGTATGTAACTTAGTCCAATCCTCCTCAAGGGAGTAACGGCTAATGTTCCTTTTGGTGGATTTAATGTCCTGCAGCAAACCATCAATTTTAGTTTTAAATTGTCAGGCCCTTTTGGAGGGAAGGCGAATACATTCACCACACAATGCACATTTAAGGGCTGCCCATACACTATCAAGCCTTGCAACTGAACCTCTGTTGGTTTTAAGGAATTGGGAAACAAAGTCCTTAACATGTAATAGGGTGGCTGTAAATTTAAGTAATTGATTATTTAGGCACTACAAGCAGTCCTTTCGTATACCAGGGCCAAACAGGTAGAAAAGAGAAACAGACTAGTGATCTGAAATTACTCTAGCATGTATTTGGCTGTCAAGTATTCCTGGAAGGAGGAAAGAGCTAATCAGAAAATAATCAAGCCTAGAACAGGTAAGGTGGGGAGAAGAAAAAAATGTATAAGATTTTTCCATGGGGTGTAGTATTCTCCATATATCCACCAACCCTGCTCTGTTTATAAGGTCTTTCAGGGCCCTTTGAGCTGGAGAAAGTCCAACTCTTTTGGTGTCAGATCTATCCAAGTGAAGTTGTGGCATTAAGTTCCAGTAACCTCCCATGAATATAGCCTCATGCATAAAAGAGGTGACCAGGTTAAGGAGGTGTAAGAAAAACAGGGGTGAATCTATATTCGGGCCATAAATAGATCCCAACAGGATTGGCTGGGACTGAAGCACACCATGCAATGAAACATATCTGCTTTTTATATCTCAAATTTCTTGCACCAATTTGAAAGGGACTGTTCTGGTGATTAGTATGGCAACCTCACATCAGCTGGTAGAAATACCAGCTCCATAGACTTGCCCTACCCAATTTCTACAGAGGAGAGATGTGTCTTCTCTCCTTAGATGCATTTCTTGTAGGCACGCAATTCCAACATGAAGGTGAGATAAATGTCTTAAAATCACTTGTCATTTACACCTGTCTCTGGCACCTCAGATATTCCAGGTTGTAATATTATATGGACCCTCCAGTATTGTATATCAAGATGAAACAGTACCAAGGGAAATTGATCTGAGAGGCTTTTCTCCAGACAAATAACCAGTAACCAACTATAATCTAAAAAAAGGAAATTTGGCACTCCCCCCCCCTCTATTTTGTTAGTAACTTTTCCCATCAAACTATTAACACCCTGATTAATCTTTAAATCACAAATAAAAAATATTAAGCAAGTACCCCCCCAGTTCTACCAACCATACTGACTAAATATACTGTCAGATTATGTTAATTTGTACCCCTGTGATACAACACTCCCTGCTCCCTATTTCCCCACATTCTACCTCGGAATAGCTAATACAATAATTAACATCATTAAATCTAAGAATTATTAAAGTTAAAGATAACTAGGAAATGATCTACCCAGGAGTAACATTGTTTGATGATGCCATTTATAACTTCGGCAAAAAATCAAGGCTTATAAATGATGTTCAGCATCCGAAGACAACCATAGGATGAGACAACTAAAAATCGAACAAGTAAAAAAAAAAGGCAAAAAGGAATGCAATACATCGATGATCTCCATAGGTACATAGTCCAAACAACTTGTTTAATTGAAATGAAAACACCAATTAATAGCACATAAGCATCCTCACACTAATGTCAGCAAAATCGTTAGAGACCCATCAAAGGGGTAGAAAAGGCATGTAAAGTCCTCTTACACAGAAATGCGAGTGGAAACAAATAAGATGGAATAAACAAGTGAAGATCCCACACCATGTCCAAGTGATTGGATATATGTTGGTAAATGATCCATTCTTAACCACAAGTACAGTCAAAGGCTTTCAGTGTATTAGGCACAGTGTAAATTTGCATGGGAAGATAATCCCTGGATCTGACTGATCTCTGAGAGTCTACCGCGATCGGTAGAAATCTCCAGAACATTGTTCGGATCTTTTAACCATACCAAATTAGCAGGCCAAAGAGTTCACTTTAACTACCTAATACATGACCCATTCATTTAAACAAATCAGGCAATAGTCTCCTAAGTTCAAGCTGTGAATGGTCCTGTGTGTCGAAGGCATGCCACTGATCATTGATTCTCACCTTCAGAATGGCTGGGTATCGAACCCGAAACTGTTTCCCAGACACATTAGTTTAGAAACAAGGGGATGCAGCTCCTGTCTCTTTGTTCTAACCAACTGAAGTAGGTCTTGGGTGACAAAAATTTTCCGACCCTCCCATTGCACCTCTTGCAGGGTTTTGATTTGGGCCAAGATGTGTTGCTTTTCAAGAAAATTGAGCAATTTGAAAATTAGCAGTCTAGGAGGTGAACTGGGGGGTGGCATAGGACGTAGTGCTCTATGAGTTCTTCCGATTGTATATGTAGTGACATTCGGTGATGGTCCAGCTATCTTTTCACAAAGCTTTTGTAAAAATAGAATTGGGGAATTGTCTTCTTCCCTTTTGGGATCCCGAGAATAAGCAGGTTGCTTTGTTGACCTATGCCTTCAAGATCCTGTAATTTCGTCTCCATTTTTTTTAGCCTTTTCACTGCACTGCTACGATCTAACTCAGTTTTATCTTGCCGCTTTTCCAGAGAAATAAGTATTGCCTCTGATTCAGAGACTTGAACTGCCAAGTAGTCCATCGAGAAGTGCACCTGATGTAATTCCTCAGATATGGCCACAATGGAACTCTGGAGTGGCTGCATAATCTCTAGGAATCGTTCCTCTGTAAGGACTGATGACCCAGCTGAAGTTTTACTACTAGAGGCTGGCTGCTGTTTAGGCCATTTTGCATCCTTGTCTTTCTCTGGAGTAGGAGGAGGTGAGTGCAGCACAGGCGCTTTGTGCATATATGCCTCCATATCTTTAGGTATTTTCTCTCTTTTGTACCTGTAGGAGTAGTATAAAACTCTTGCAGAGGTAGAATTTGAATTAGAAAAGTTGGTTTGCAGTGAAAATACCTGGGAGGAATGTGGAACAATAGGAGCTAGCTGTTGCTCGTTAGGTTGCCATCATCTGACCTCACCTTGTTGCTTCTTAATGACACAGCACACTTAAAGCACACAATGAAGCATCATGTTCAAGGTACTTATCCAATGACAAAACTCCACAAATCTGCACACTTCACATGGACAACTATGTACTTGCTTCTCTGGGATGTCTGGCTCAGCTCCAAATGAAATGTCCCAGATGTTATTTAATAAAGTAACATCAGCCTATGTTGTAGAATTGAAAAACAATTTTACTGTGAAAAATAAGAAAATAAAAAAGCAAGTGAGCGGAAGAATTTCCAAGCCACACTCTTCCCCAGCACTTCAGGTCTGAAGACCCTTCCTCAGGACACTTCCTGAGGGTTGATATGTTCCAGATACTGCTGGACAGAGTTGAAGTGCTGGCAGACCCCAGACACACACAGCAACCAGACAAGAAGGCCCCAATATCAAAGAGGTGAAAAAGGGACAACACACAGGAGACAGAGGGTTCTGAATGGGAATCTACCTCAAAAGCTTAGGATTCTTCCGAGGAGGATGAGGAACTTGTATAAAATTTAGCCACAAGACAATGGTCTTTCAACCTTGTGCAGGAGATAGGGTGGTGGGCAAGACTCTCAAATTTGAGGACACAAGCTCAAAAGAGAAGGGAAATATGGATCCATTGGTCAGGGAAAGGGAAAAGACCAGCCAGTTCATCCCCATGTGTAAAGCAATAGAGAACATTCTAGTGAAGGAATGGGGTGCCTCAAATCTATCCAAAACAAGAGAAAAAGGCATCTTCACTGGAAGGGAGGACATACAGACAATGTGGTCTGACCCTCCTAGGGTAGACTCAAAGATCACTGCCCTCTCACATCAAACCATCCTACTTTCAGAAGGATCCTTGTTACTGAGGGACCCCACCTTCTGTTATTCTGTCCCTTTGGCTGCTTGTGAGGGAATGGGGAGTTAGGGTTAGAAACACTGGTGACACATTTCCCTGCTTTTGTTGCTTAAGGTTGAACCCTAACTGATGCATTAACATGCTTTTTTTTTTGCAAATAATTTCCTTTCCTAGTGCTATACTATACAGAATGCAAAGTAGTAGTTATACAAAAGTTTAATGGTAATGCAGTATATTGCAGTTGTAATAAAACGTTTCTGAAATATAACACTGTTGTGGTAAAAACAGACTGAATAATATGTGTTGTTTTTTTTTACTGCAACTGCATTATTCCACAGTATTCTTTTTACCATTACTGTTTTATACCTCAGTACCTTTAAACATTTGTATAAATGCCACTGTATATGTTTTGTTTTGTTTCTTTTTACTCCACACAAGTAATAGATGACTTCTTTCACATTGTCAGTATTAACTGTTCGGATCTTCACATTTTGTTCAACTTCATCTTCATCTTCATCATTGGTTCTCCTCATGCTCAGTGTTGTTTTAGATTTTCATGTTTATGAAATGGAGTAACTCTTTTAACCTGAGATGTCACCTTTAAAAAAATTATAAATGTGATGTTTTCATGTTCATTAAATACTATTAGTGGCTCATGACATTTATTACTATTTGCAACTCAAGTAATAAACATGTTCTTAAATATATACATGACACAACACAGTAAAGATATTTAAAAAATACTTAAGAAAAATGGCAACTGAATTAGTGCCAGATTTTTGCATTGCTCCTGGAGAGGGTGAAAAAACGAGTACTTGAAAAAGAAGTATGAATAAATAGTTTCAATGAGAACAGCAAGTCAATCTCTATGTATAAAACACACATGACTGCTTACTATATATATAAGAAATACATAACTAATCAGGAGCATTTACAAGGGCATACTTGGAAAATTTCTAACTTGACCTCTTAATAAAGGCAGTCCTGTGAAAAAGCAAGAACAGTGCATATTCAATAATACTAGGTAAAGCATTTACATGTTAGTTAATTTTTCTAAGATATTTCTTTAAAACCTATATCTTTGTTAAATAGCAAATCAAGTTCAATTAAATAGTCACATTTTTGTTTGTCTATGTCAATTTGTGCGACCAAGTCAAAGATTAACTATATACAGTCATGCACACATCTACAAATTGCATTACATTTAACCATAACTGCTTTAACATATAGTAAAACAGCATATTTCCATATCTACAGGTTTTTAGCACAAATGATACATATACATTTGAGCTGTACTTTGGTAGTAAATGGCAAGCCATAAATGTACGGTGCAGTTGCAACAGTGTTATGACTTGGGCTGTGTTTTATGACTTGTGCTGCGTTACAGAAGAAAATTGTGTCTGGATGTGTATGTACTGCTGTCTGTATTTTGAGGAAGGAGAAAAAAGATCTACATGTGTCAGATTTAGTTGTAAAAACTGATTATGTAAACAGTCCGGCACCTTAGTAAGAGCCTACATGAACTGAAACTTTATCAGTATCATGATTACAACTACCCTGCCGTTACATGTAGAAATAATATTTTACAAAAATAATCATTCATGACTCGGTGAATTATGAAATGCAGTAGAACAATGTGACTGATGTATGTGTCATGTCTACAGCTTTTTAACCTACTTACTTGAGAGGCCTGTTACTGGCCACTATTCTTCTGCAGCTCACAGAAACTGCTTATTTTTAGGACAAACACATATGCATCATTCAGCTCCTAGGAAGTATTTCTTTAAAGGTGCATGCATCATCACTGCACTGTACTCACAGCACTGTGTCAGAGCCAAGTTACATAATGACCAGATTACAAAGAAGCTCCAGGATGGAAAATTATTGTGTGTGTCAATATGCATATATTCGGTCACGTGATGGCGGTCTGATGAGTGACAACATTCTTCCACGGCTCCTTCCCTCTCCTGATTAAACCACTGTTATGTGCTGAATCTATATAACTACTGGACTTAAAAACAACCTACAATCCTTGGAGAAGCATTCCAGAAACTAATCTATGTACAGAAAAGGAGGTCTACGCGAAAAAAGCACCTCCACAGCATTCTGCTCCTCCAACACCGGATTGGAGCTGATTCCAGCGGGGGTTACTCGGGGAGCAGAAGATCATTCTGAGCTATTATGATATCGCTCCTGCACAAGCTCATTTTGGGGTTTATATACTGAGGGGCAAGTTTTTAAAACTTTGTATACATTGCTAAAGCCACAACTTCCTGCATCGGAAGTGGCCCTAATGATGTTGCGGGGGAGACAGATGTTCTGTTTTGAAGCTGTGGTACCAAGCTCACAGCTTCCATGGATGCTGCCGTGACAAGCAGGCAGCTCTTTGGATACTTTCTTTCTCGGGAACTAGGGTACACGCCTCCTGTGTATTTGGGGTCTACCTTTATTTTCCTTTTGAGCCTGGCCCAGCTTGTAGCAGATGTGTGTGCATGGAACTCTAGATTGCTATGGGTTCGACTTTTACCCGCAGGCTCCTGACTCTCATATTAAACCCTTAATGGATCGCTGCCAGCTGGTTACATACTGATTCTCATGAACTTTGTTTAAACATTTAACTTATTTTACCCTCTACAATGTTGTTATAATTGTTTTTATTATGAATGTAGGTTGTTATAGTCAAGTTCAGAAAATGGGAGGGCGGAGCGGGGTGGACCATGGGATCTCAGACAAGCACAAAGACATTGCCTGGTGGTATAAACTGAGTGATACAGTTGATTAGAACTGGGATTGGGTTTTCTTTTGTTTTTTGAATATGGTTATCTTAATGTGTTCTGTAATGGGAGGGCACACCTATGACAGGCTGGTGCCTACAAATGTTTTTCTATTACAGCCCTGTTTCGGGGGGGGAGGTCAAGTGCATCAATCGTGACAATTAGTAGAGGGTGTTTTATACTGCCTATGATTATGAACTGTGGTCATTGCTTATCCCTTGGCTTATTGGATGGTTATGGTTCAGTCTCCCAAGGGAGGACCCCTTACGTATTACCAGTTCCTGAATCCCACTTGAGTAGAACTTAATATAAGTGGTCCTTATCGGATAGTAAGTTGGAATGTCAGAGGAGCTCAAAATAGGTGCAAAAGGCAAATAATTCTTTGACACCTTCTGCATTTAAAAGCAGGAATTGTGTGCCTCCAGGAGACTCATCTCAGAAGGGAGGATGTCCCTTTGTTGTGCAATGACTCGGTGGGACAGGTATTTGGATCCGGGACCTCCACTAGCAGTGGAGGAGTGGTGATTTTGTTTGACAAAAAAGTCCCTTTAAGCTGGCGCAAGAAGTATGGGATCCCAATGGCTGATATATCATTCTCCATGGAATGCTATAATCCCAGCAGGTTCTGTTGGGGGTGATCTATGGCCCAAATTCTGACTCCCTCCAGTTCTTTGCACACCTGCTGAGTTTGGTGGTCAGTAATCCACCTAAGTTAACCATTTTTGGGGATTGTAACATCACCCTGCACACAACCCTAGACAGGTCAGATTATAAGAGATGTGGCCTGTCCCCAGACCAGAGGTCCTTGAAAGACCTTATGAGAGGAGCAGATCTCATAGATGTCTGGAGAGTGCTGAACCCAGATGAGCACCATTACACATTTTTCTTCCCCCAGCATAAATCCTATTCCAGAATTGATTATGTCCTACTTAGTTCATTTGCCCTGCCGGGTGTCATGGACTCAGGTATACAAGCCTGGGTCATATCTGACCATTCACTTGTTTTTGTCACCTATCTTTTAGGGCCTGGAATCTGTAGGGACACAATATGGCACCTGAACACCCAGCTCCTCCAGAATCCAGGGTCCCTGCAGCAGATCAAAATTTCATTTCCAATTTTCTGGTGATCAGTATCAGATCAGTGCCAAAAATAGATATGGTCTGGGCTACCATGAAATGTGCCCTAAGGGGGAATGCCTTTGCTTATCTGCCACAAAAGCCAGGCAGTCAAGACAGCGAATGGAGTCTCTCCTTAGCTCCATTCAATCTCTGGAGCATACACTCAACTGCCTCTCCCCAGCTGAGGATTGGGTTAAGTCGTACAGCATGGAAGCCCAATATGCAGCACTGCTCTCTCAGAAGACTGAACTTTCCCTGAAATGCATTAAGCTCAAATATCTCAATGCAGAAGAAAGGGCAGATAAGTAACTGGCAATTCGGATTAGACAGGCTGAAGCCTCCAGATTTATTCCAGGACTTCGGCCCAACCCAGATAGCCCAGTGGTATCAGACCCCAGAGATGTAACCGCAGTCTTTAGACAATTTTATCAAAGCCTCTACTCTGAAGACCAGAAGAAATGCCCTACTAAGGCTGATATTGCTAGATATCTTAACTCAGTGGAGCTTCCAAAACTGTCTCCCTGTGAAACTGCCTCCTTGGGTAACCAAATTACTGTCTGGGAAGTTCAGCAAGCTGTGGGACAACTCCTGCTTGATAAGTCCCATGGGCCCGATGGCTTATCTGATAATTTATACAAGGTCTGCCTCTCAGAGCTTGCCCCATTGTTGACAGACATCTATAATTTCTGGTTTGAAGAAGGGCTATCGGAGTCTAATTTCCTTAATGCCCTTGTAACTCTTATACCTAAGCAAAGCAGAGATCCTCAATATGCTGAGAATTATAGACCTATGTCACGGCTCAATACCAATGTAAAAATACTTGCCAAGATACTGGCCAACAGGCTAGGGGCCTTCTTGGGTAATTTAATTAGCAGAAACCAGGACCACCTTGAAAATGAGCTTGCTCAATGGTGTTTTTGCCTGGTTAAATAAAGTGATTGATTGATTGATTGATTGAGAGATAGAGCAGGTGGGCTTCATGGTGGGGTGGTCCTAAGGAGAACACATGCATAAGTTGTTGCACCTCCTCTTGCCATCCAGGGACTCGACATCTCCCTTGGTCCTCGCGTCCCTGGATGCTGAGAAAGCATTCGACCGGGTCTCCTGGGACTTCCTTTTTGAGACCATGGGTCACTTTGGTTTCCCAGAGACCTTCATTAATTTGGTTTAGCTACTTTACTCCACCCCATCAACCCAAATTTGTTGCAACAGTATCCTCTCTGACACCTTCCCTCTCTACCGTGGCACCAGGGATGCCCACTGTTCCCTCTCCTCTTCAACTTGTATTTAGAACCCCTTGTTAGAAGGTTAGTTACCTCCACAGCTCTCAAAAGGATTAGAGTGGGTGAACATTGCTTTACCCTTTCAACCTATACTGATGTCCTTCTGTTACACCTGGAGGATCCCCAATATAGCATTTCAGCACTCATCGGGAAAATAGATGCGTTCTTGTGGGTACCCTACTATAAACTACATTTTTCTAAAACTAAATTATTCCCACTGAGCAATAGAGTATCCCAGGTGGAGTTAGCTCATTATAGTTTCTTATGGGAACCAAAGTCTGTAACATACTTAGGAATCAAAGTGACCAGAGATGTGCACACAATGATCAAAGCCAACTTTTCAGAACTATTGAAGGTTCCGTAAGACAGACCTGGACAGGTGGGGAATACTTCCCCGATACTATGAGGGAGAATTGGCATTGTAAAAATGAACGTTCTGTCTCATCTCCTGTACCCGATGGGCATGCTTGGGTTTACTTTCCTAAAACCTGGTTCTCTAAGTTTCAGAAGATGCTTAACACCTTTTTGTAGCAGGGTAAGGGAATCAGGCATGCCTAACTCAAACTTACTGCTCTGAAACCTCAAGGTGACCTGGTGGTTCCCTCCTTTTTCATGTACTATAGTGCACATCACATTCATAAGATGGCACATTGGGTGCAGGAGGATGGGGTGGAGTTTCCCTTCTGTGGAATACTCTGGTTGGAAATAGAAAGATTTTTTGACTGCACAATATCAACTGTACACTTCCCTCATTATTATATACGAATCCCAAAGCACTCCCCATGGAACTGAAGCACACCCCAATAGGGTGGTCCATTAGAGCTTTACATCAACTACAGATACATTTTTCTCTGCCATGGCACTCATCTCTGGATCAGCCAATCTTCTGTAACCCCATTTTAAAATTGAACATAAACCGATCCCACCTTCATATTGGTCTCCTCTGACTGGGAAGAAACTCCTTGACCTTTATTCAGTGGGTGAAATACTCTCCTTCCCAATTTTCAGATCCTATTTAATGGGCAGGGTGCTACTGCCTTCAAATATATGCAGCTCAAAGATGCAATTACTGCCCACATGAGCAGAGGAAGGGAGGCACCGGTTCCCACAACTGAACTGTCCTCACTTTTACAAGTGGTGGGTCAACCCCATGCGGTTTCCAAAGTCTATAAAGAATTACAATCATTGGACCCCCATTTACCTCTAGGTGTTTGTTACTATTGGTCCCAAGAGCTGTCCTTAGTAACTGAAGTACCCTTCTGGCAGAAATTGTGGTTCAATGCATACGCGTTTATCAAGCAAGCTAGGTTACGCCTCATCCACTTCAACATCATGCATAATCTATACTTTACCCCTGTGAAACTACACAAAATGGGTAGGCTTCCCTACCCTATTTGCCCATGATGTAATGGCCCTCCAGAAACTCTGTATCATAAGCTATGGACTTGTCCACATGAACAGGCTTTCTGGTGAGCTATCAGGATAACCTTAGATCCTATTCTTGGGCTTGACCCCTTGTTTACCCCTGAAATTTGTATAGTGAACAATTTCCCTCCTGGAGTCCTCAAGATCCAGAAAGCCCATATAGCACTGATCTCCTCCACAGCTAAGCTAATAATCATGAGACATTTATTTATTTGCTTTTGTTTACCAGGTAAGCACACTAGACAGCCAAGTGCCTATTTTCAGGTGCGACCGGAGAAGGAGGGGTCTCTTCCCTCGGTCCTGGAATGGCAAAAAGAAATATTGCTTGTGCTGCAGCTTGAAAAACTTATTGCTTCAATGTGTAATAGAATCCAGGCCTATCACATTAGATGGGTCCTCTAGATGCACTACTTACTGCATAGAAGCCATAAAAACTGTTTAACATGACCACCAGAACATTTGGCACACTCCAGAATCCATTGATATTATCTGCACTTGACCTGGGGGGGGTTGTGAGTGTTTTGGGGAGGGGGATGGGACGGTGGGAAGGAGGGGGTTATTTTTCCTTTTTTTTTTTCATTTGTACTAGTGCAGTAGTTACTTCCTGTATTAGAATAGGATAATTTATTTTGGGTGGCCTTTCCCCCCTCTTAGTTTTCCTACTGCTGTCTATGCTGAATGTGGTTTGTGTAAACGTGAACACCAAATAAAGTACATTAAATTAAAAAATGCATATATTCAAACATGGCTCTATGTGAAATTCAGTCATTTGTGTCACAACTTTGACTCTGTGTGAGCCAAATCATTGTAGTATAAGCATGAGGTAGTTTGCAGAATGGGTCACCCTCAGTAACTTAGTTACATAGCAGCCTGTCGATGGCATGGGTGAGGCTAGGGTGTTCCACACCATGAGATTCAATCAGTGGTTGAAAAACTGGTGCAGAGCTCAGGGATTTGGCTTCACTGGGGACTGGGGGTCCACCTGGAGTGATGCAGGCCTATACTGGAATGATGGTCTGCATCTGTCCAGGAGGGGAACCAGGATCCTAGGTGATATGTTTAAAAGCTTCATTGGCAGGCATTTAAATTAGCCAAGGGGTGAGGTACTGGAAAGGAGCAGGGAAATCCTAGCCCCCCCAAAAAAAAATCAGGGTAGTAAGTAAGGTAAACACCAAGATAGAGATGTTGATAGGGAGGAGGGCAGGGGTAAATGGAGAAAATGACAAAAGGCAATAAGAACAGGGATGGGGCAAAAAGGGGTAAGGCCATCAAGAAATGGAGGGTAATGAGTACCAATTCCACTAGTCTGGGCAACAAGCTACCTGAACTGGTGGTCTTGATGGAAGAGGGATGCCTGGATATCACAGCAGTCACAGAAACACGGTACACAGAGAACCATGACTGGGATGTTAACATACCAGGGTACACAACCTACAGGAGAGACAGGGAGGGTAGAAGAGGGGGAGAAGTAGCTCTCTATGTAAGGGAAGGGATAAAAGCAATGGAACAAAAGAGAAAACAGGGACGTGAGGAGGCACTGTGGGTCACCTTAGAGACTGGAAATGGCACCACAATCTGCACAGGGGTTGTATACAGACTTCCATGTCAGGGGGAGGGAATGGACAAGGATATGATAGAAGGCATCCTTAGGATGACAGAGAAAGGGGAGATACTGTTGATGGGGACCTAAATATGCCAGATATTAACTGGAGCACCTTTGCTGCAGCCACATCCAAGAGCAGGGCCATTCTCAATGCCCTACAGGTGGCATGCCTCAGACAGCTAGTTTTGGAACCCACTCATGAGGGAGCAGTCTTAGACCTCATACTCACAAATGGGGACAGTGGGAGGATCTCAGATCTAGAAGTCTGTAGCCATCTGGGAACAAGTGACCACTAAACACTGTGGTTCACAATAAACTCAGCTACAGAGTCAAGCCATACAACAGTGAGGGTACTGGACTTCAGGAGGGCTGACTTTGGCAAGATGGGAGAGTGCCTTAGAAAAGCACTAGCAAACAGGCTAGAAGAAGGGCTGGAGCAACAATGGGGAAACATCAAAACTGCCATCACAGAGGCAACAAGCCTTTGTGTGAAGCAAATAAACAAATCAAAATGAAAGAAAAAGCCACTATGGTTCTCAAAAGAGGTGGCGGGGAAGGTTAGGGAGAAAAAGATAGCATTTAGGATGTATAAGGAAACACAGAAGGAGCAGGACAGAGAACTGTGTCAGTTAAGGAAGAAGGAAGCAGGATGGGAAGTCAGAATAGCAAAGGTCCAAACTGAGGAAAATATAGCCAACTTGGTTAAGAAGGGGGATAAAACCTTTTATAGGTACATCAGGGAGCATAGAAAGACAAAGAGAGGGATAGTGAGGCTGAATAGAATGGATGGTGGGTGGGCAGAGAGGGACAGTGAAAAAGCAGGGATACTGAATGAATACTTCTGCTCAGTATTCACAAAAGAGGAGGAGGGGGAGGTACCTAATCCAATTAACAGAAGCACTCTGGATAGGGTGGCCAATCCCAGTCCTTTCACAGAAGAAAGGGTTCTGAAAGAACTCCTAAAACTGCAGGTGGACAAAGCAATGGGGCCAGATGGAATTCACCCCAGAATTCTAAAAGAATTAAGGGGAGAACTAGTTACACCACTGACTACCCTTTTTAACAAATCATAGGAGGATGGTGTGGTACCAGAGGACTGGAGGAGGTGGATGTGATTCCCCTTCACAAAAGTGGGAGAAAGGTAGAGGCAGGAAACTACAGACCTGTCAGTTTGACCTCTGGTAGGGAAAGTGATGGAATCACTTCTGAAGGAAAGAATTGTTGAGTACCTAGAGGCCAGTGGGGCACAGGACACGGGGCAGCATGGGTTCACAGCAAGAAGGTCATGTTAGATGAATCTAATTGATATATTTTACTGGGTGACCAAAGTAGTAGACCAGGGAGGAGCTGTAGACATGGCCTACCTAGACTTTAGCAAGGCATTTGACATAGTCCCACACAAAAGATTAATAATCAAATTAACCAGCCTGGGAGTGGGTCCCAGGGTGGTACCTGGGTAAAACATTGGCTGAACAACAGGACACAGAAGGTAATTGTAAATGGAGTCCACTCTGAAGAAAGAAGGGTTACTAGTGGGGTATCACAGGGTTCAGTACTGGGTCCAGTCCTTTTTAATGTCTTTATAAGTGACATTGCAGAGGGACTGGAAGGAAAAGTATGCCTCTTTGCAGATGACACAAAGATGCAACAGGATTGATACACAAGGAGTTTTGGAAAGGATAAGAAGGGACTTGGCAGGGTTGGAGGAATGGTCAGAAGTATGGCAGCTTGGATTCAAGTTCAAGTTCAAGTTTATTGCAGGAAAACTCCATTGAGCAAGCTCATTCACAAGGAGGTCCTTTGACATGTACACTTATAATGAACATACATAAATAAATAATTGATAAACAATATATACATGAATGCAAGTGATCATATAATACAAGCAGATATTACATACTAGGACACCACATCGGCTGACTTCAAGTGGAACATGAGATGAACATTTCTAGATAGTGTACTAACAATTGAAGACATGGTAACTGGTATTTGCAATACACACATTTTAGCAAATTGATCAGCAACAGAAAGTATAGGGTAAGGGAGGTATTCATGGCTTGGTAGGGTAAGCAGAGTAATATATACATAGACAGAGCCAGGAGTAGGAAGGGGAAGGAAAGCAGGAGTGGGATTGCTCCAGCAAAGGTAGCAGATATAAGTCAGGAGCCGGAGAATGAAATAGTGTATTGGATTAAATGATAGTGCGAACAATAAGTAGTTAACATGCACAAGGCAATTAAGGTCTTACACAAAATGCACATGGCATACATAGGGATAAGAAGGGGCTTAATGACAGTTGCAGATATCTTTTATCTTGGCTGAGCTTAGCACTTTATAGAAGTTAATTGAAACTGTGCTAGTTAGTTTCAGCATGGTTTGTAATTGGTTCCAAATAGATGGAAGGGCATTCAATGCAAAGAAGTGCAAAATAATACACCTGGGAAACAAAAACCCAGGGGAAGATTACACAATGGGGGTAGTAACAACAACAAAAATGGAAAGGTACCTGGGGCTAATTATATCAGATGACCTTAAGGTTAGCAATCAATGTGAGAAGGCAGTAGGGAGGAGGGCTGGGAGGATACTGGGATGTATAGGGAGAGGCATCACCAGTAGGAAACAGGAAGTTGTTATCCCTCAGTACAGACAATTGGTGAGACCCCATCCGGAGTACTGAGTCCAGTTCTGGAGACCCCATCTCCACAAGGACATAGATAGGATGGAGGCAATCCAGAAGAGGGCAACTAAAACGGTGCAGGGTCTGCAAGAGAAGCCATATGAGAAGAGGCTAAAGGAGCTTAATATGTATACCCTTGAGGAAAGGAGGGAGAGGGGGGACATAATTGAAACTTTTAAGTACCTCAGTGGAATCAACAGAGTCCAAGAGGGTAGCACCTTTCAGAAAAAGAGATGTGCAAGAACAAGGGGACGCAATTTGAAGATAGAGGGGGGATGGCTCAGGGGCAATGTGAGGAAGTATTTTTTCACAGAGAGGGTGGCAGCCGCATGGAACAGCCTTCCTGAGGAGGTTGTGGGGTCTAAAACTGTGGGAGAATTCAAGAATGCATGGGACAGACATAAGGCAATTCTTGTGGGGGGGGTAGGAAGAAATAGGCTGTTGGTTAACTAGGATCTGCAGGTTATCCTGTAGTTAGGGAAATGGGCAGATTAGGTGGGCCAAAAAGTCCTTATCTGCTGTCAAAGTCTATGTTTCTATGTTTCAGTTGTCATCAGAAAAAGACCCCATGGTCCATCTAGTCTGCCCTGGTTCAAGCTAAGTTCCTACTTTCTTACTACAGATCTTGTCACACCTGAGTCCTTACTTCCCCCTTTTCTAGTCTCCATGAGCCCCCAAGTACCAATCCCATGTGTGTTTCAATGCTTCTACGGTGGTTACACCCACCACTTCTTCTGGCAGCTTGTTCCAGGGTTCCACCAGCCTTTCTGTGAAGAAAAACTTCTTCACATTACCTCTGAGTCCCCCCCCCACTCTCATATCATGTCCCCTTGTCCTCGTGCATCTCCTTCTCTGTAGTAGGCTGTCTTCCTGCACTTTGTTCATCCCCTTGACATATTTGAAGGCCTCTATCAATTCATCTACCATACACCAGGAGATGGTGGAGAATTCCTGCAGGAGATAGCAGACTTCATCATTGACATGGTGTTGAGGTCCCCCAGATTGATAGTTCTGGGGGACTTCAATGCCTGGGTCGATGATGAACTCTCGTACTTTGGTCAAAATCATCTCCAGCTAATGATGACGCTGGGCCTAACACAGGTGGTTACCTCCTCAACCCATGTAGGGGGTCATTCATTGGACCTGGTCTTTCTTTTGTGTATGGAGATTGCTGATTTGGGGGTGGAACCAGTCAGCTGGTCTGACCATCACGCCATAAGGTTCACCTTCATGGCTCCCCCAATAGGTCTGCCCCTACGGAGATGGTTCAGTACCACCCTTTAAGGGGCATTTACCCCAGTGACCTAATGGCAGTACTGGATCTATCGGGCCTGTCGGGTGAATGCATGAGTCCAGACAATCTCGTACTAGCCTATAACAAGGCTGTGGGAGATGCTCTGGACAAGATTGCTCATGCTCATGTTTGGCCTCTCACCCTTCGTTCAAGGAGCCCTTGGTTTGATGGCTTCTTGAAGGAGTTAAGGCGAGTTGGCCAAAGGCTGGAGAGAGTCTGGCAGAAGTCCGGCCATGATGCTGACAGGCTTAGGTTGATGGCACATTATGATGGCTATCAATCAGAAATCACCAGTAAGAAGGAAGAATTCCTGTCCAGGGAGATTTCTGCTGCACAGACTCGACCGGCTCAACTTTTCTGGACTGTTAACAGATTGTGCAATCCAATCTGTCTCCAGCCTAGAGAAGCTTTTCTCAGCTGAGATATGAAGAGTTCACTCATTTTTTTGCAGAGAAGGTTGCCAGCATCAGGTCTGGTATCGGTCTGACCTCTCCTATGAGGGATTGCAGTGGTCGACAGGAAGTGGCATGCACTCGGTCTGTCTGGTCAGATTTTCACCGGCTGGAGTTCACTGACATTGTGAAGATCATCCAAACATTGCGACCAACCAGTTGTAGTTTGGATCCGGGTCCTACACCCCTTTTTGTGGGATGTGTAGAAGTTATCTGCCCAATCCTTGCTGACATTGTCTGGAAGTCATAGGAGGGGGGGTCTTCCTGACCCCCTCAAGGAGGCGGTCATTTGACCACTCCTTAAAAAACCCTCCTTGGATCCAGATTGTCTAGCCAACTACCGGCCTATCTCTAACCTGCCATTCGTTGGTAAGGTTATTGAAAAGGCGGTTGCGCTGCAATTGGATGATCTTCTTACAATTCACAATGTATATGATACTCTCCAATCTGGTTTTAGGAAGAAGCATTGCACGGAGACTGCCCTTGTCTGGGTATTGAATGACCTCCTAATGGCTAGAGATCGAAAGGCATGTACCATTCTAGTCCTTCTCGATCTCTATGCTGCATTTTACACTGTAGACCATGGTGTGCTGTTGGAGCACCTGCGGTTCTTTTGTGGGCTGTCTGGTACAGTCCTCAAATGGTTCCATTCTTACCTCACAGACAGATCTCAGAGAGTTGCCACTGGAATTTATTCCTCTGGTGCTCCCTGCCTTGTGGGGTACTGCAGGGTTCCATTCTAGCCCACATGTTGTTTGCAGTGTATATGCTGCCATTGGGAGATATCATCAGGTGATACAGTCTGGGTTTTCCCTGCTATGCAGATGATACTCAGCTGTATTTGTCCTTTCTGCCCAGATAAGTTGATACACTCTCCATGCTAAGTAACTGCCTTGCTGAGATCAGACTTTGGATGAGTTCCAGCTGGCTGTGACTGAATCCGGATAAGAATGAGGTGCTGGTAGTGGACCCAGGTCATCAGGGGGTGGGTTTGGGGGCTGGACAACCATCAGACTTATTGCTTGGTGGTATGTCGCTCACTACTTCTGATTAGGTGCATAACCTGGGCGTTATTTTTGATGATGGTTTGACCCTAAAATCTTAGGTGTCAGCTGTTGTTAAATCCTCGTTTTATCATCTGAGGAATATCGCCCGGGTGAAACACCTGGTTCCTCCGGGTGATCTCCCAACATTGGTCCATGCCTTTGTCACTACCCGTCTTGATTACTGCAATTCCCTTTACCTAGGACTACCTGGGGTTGATATCTGCCACCTGCAGCTGGTGCAGAATGTGGCGGTCAGGTTTTTGACTGGGACGTCTAGAACCAGTCATATTACACCTGTGCTCTGCGAACTGCACTGGCTGCCTGTTTGGTGGTGGCTCACCTTTAAGGTTGGTTTACTAACCTTTAAAGCCCTACATGATCAGGGACCCAGTTACCTGAAAGATCTCCTGGTACCCTACTGCCCCCTCTGTCCTCTCTGTTCCACCAATGAGGGATTACTGGAGATTCCCAGGGTTCGATTAAAGACATCAGAATCTCGTGCCTTCGCTTTTTCAGTGCCAACCCTGTGGAATTCTCTACCTCATGGTTGAGAGAATGCCCAACTGTCAATAGATTTAAAATGGAGTTAAAGACATATTTATTTAGTTTAGCTTTTCCTAGCTACATATGATTTGTTTTAATGTTTGTTTTAAAATTTTATCTTTATGTATATGGTTTTTATGTACAGCGCCTTGGTTTTGAAAGGTGCTATAAAAATAAAGATGATTTTTTTTGAATTCCGCCCCCCTCCTTCTTACCTCCAGAGAGTACATATTAAGTTTCCAGAGCCTCTCCTCGTAGCTTTTCTGTTGCATGCCCTGGACCATTTTGGTAGCCCTCCTCTGCACTGCCTCCACCTGCTCAATGTCCTTCCTGAGATGAGGCCTCCAGAACTGGACACAGTACTCAAGGTGAAGCCTCACCAGTGACCTGTATAGGGGCAGTATCACATCTCTCTTTCTTTCTGCTTGTTATACCCCTCTCTATGCAATCCAGCAGCCTATTTGCCCTCTCTACTGCCCTTCCCCACTGACTCACCACATTGAGGTTATCTGTGATGATGATCCCCAGATCCCTTTCCTGATTAGTTGTTGCCACCCCCCCAGTTGGCACATTGCCCTTGGGTTCTTGTGTCCCATATGCATAATTTTACCCTTTTTAGCATTAAATTCCAGCTGCCATACCATTGACCACTCCTCTAGTCTTTCTAAGTCCTTTCTCATTTTATCAACTACCTCTGGTGTGTCTACCCTGTTGCAGATCTTGGTGTCATCTGTAAACAGGCATACCTTCCCTTCCAGATCCTCAGATATGTCACCAATGAATATATTGAACCATAAAGGCCACAGAACTGACACCTGAGGTACCCCACTTGTTACCTCTGGCTCCCCTGATCTTAATACATTTACTATTGCCCACTGGCTCGTGTCACTCAGACAAATTTTCACCCACCTAACCACTTTTCTCCCCACTCCTAGACTGCACAACTTGTTTACTAATCTCCTTTGTGGGACAGTGTCAAAGGCCTTCCTGAAATCTAGGTAGGCCACATCCACCCTTCCCCCAATTTACTACTCTTGTCACCCAGTCAAAGAACTTGATTTCGTTTGTTTGGCATGATCTCCATCGTGTGAACCCATGTTGTTGTGGATCCTGTAATCCCATTTTGGCAAGGTACTCATCTGTCCTGTCCTTTATGAATGCCTCCATAATCTTCCCCACTACTGCTGTCAAGTCTTTTTTATTGTTTGACAGTACACCATTACAATTATGAAAAATTCCATATTACAATAAAACCATATAAGTCATACATAATGATAAAATTATTCAACAAGTTACAACTCATTTGAATTGCCCAGACATTTACAAAAACACATATATTCCAACAATGGCTAGAGACAGCAGGAACAAATCCAGGAGAGGTACAGCAGAAACTGCAAAGTGACTTCCTTGCAAAGCAAGGACATTTTTCATCTCTGGGTTTATTAATTAACTATAAAAAAAACACAGACTATGTGTTTTGCCCAAGGGAGGAAGGGAGTCCCAAAATTAGAGATAACGTCTCAGGAAGGTAAGATCCTGGAACAAACAATGACTTTTATAAATACTTAAGGATACAAATAGATCAGCATTTAACATTTCAATAGCATATAACAAAACTAATAAGGAAAACAAATGCAAAGATTGGGACAATAAGACGTATATCAGATTGTATGACAAAAGAAATGAGACTGATCTTGGTATATCAATTAGTATTACCGGTAATAGGCTATGGAAGTCATATCTATAGACATACTACAAAAAACAGCTACATAATTTAGATGTACTCTATAATAAACTTGCAAGATACGTATTAAGGTGTGATTTTAGAACTCACCATTGTACAGTGTATATAAGATTAGGCTGGATTCCACTAAACTTGCAGACCAAGGGTATCTGGCTAGACCAGGTATGGGGTATACTTAAAAATAAACCATTAAATAACTAAAAAATCAAGTTACAGAAACCAAACCATGGACTAAATTTAAGAAAAATGGGTGCCAGGGATTTAATAATACCAAAAATAGAAAACCGATTTAGTGAAATGACTTCAATATCAGGTTGCTTCCAGTTGGAATTGTCTCTCTCCTTTTCTTCAAGACTTAACCATCACTGATACTGTTTTAAAAACTGCAATGAATCATGAACTTGGTTTTCATTGTTATTGTAATAGGTGAGAAGAATGAAGTGGTTAAATGTTTATCTGCTTTGTTTAATTGGTCTTTGTAAACTCTTTGTAACTTATTTGTTACTATTTGTATGTCTGTTATTTTGTATTTTCATACTTTGATAATGTTGTAACAACTTAGCTTTTTTATATAAACCGGTAAGCCTTTTAATAGGGATGTTTGGAACCCTAATGGCTGTATTACTGTATAAATAAAATTTTACCTTACCTACCTAGACTTTCAATACTCTTTCAATAATAGTCTTCTAAGAAGATGTTAGACAATAGCCTTTCACTGTAATATCAAAAATACATATCCTAATTTTTCTTTATAAATATAGTGTTGCTAAAAATCTGGATAGTTCATAGAGAATAGTACAGTCCTCTGAAGTGTATAATGAAATGAGCAATTGTATGGGGGTGGGGGAACATGAAATCTCACTTAACCAATGTTTTCTTGTTTTTGAATATAATGGACACAATATAGTTATATGTTTTAAATTATCCTCGAGTTTCAAACCACACTTGCAATACAAGGACTCAACATCTATAGGCAGTATAGCGCAGTGGTTTAAGGCTCTGAGCTGCAAATCTGGAGACCTGGGTTTGAATCTCACAGCCCCCACTTGCATACTGTGTGACTCTGAGCAAGTCACTTAACTTCCCTGTGCTCCCAGGTTGCACCTGTAAACAAGCTTTCAGCTTAGTGTGTCTCACCTGGTTAAACAATTGAAAAAAAAATCTGGTCTGCTGTGCTGGCAGTGTATATAATTAGCATTGTATAATTCAAATCTGAATCTTGTAACTAACCTTCTTTGTTGGGGTTTAATCATGATTGTTAAGTAGGGTGTATTTTCTTCATTGATTTGTACCACCTGTAGGGCCAGATATTCAAAGCTTTGCGCCGGGCAAAAACCGGTTGCTCAGGGTTAGTGCGAGTCTGCAATATTCAAAAGGCCAAATAACGCGGCCAAACTGCAGTAGCGCTGGACAAACCAGTAATGTATGCAAGGGGCAAAAGGATGGGTGGGGTGCGCAGAGAGACGCGCAAGGGGATATTCAAAGGTCAAGTGCCGCGCTAGGATACATAGCGCAGCCCTTAGCGTGGCGCTAGTTACCAGCCTATAAAAGGCTGGTCTAAACACAGGGCAAAACACAGAGGAGGAGGGAGCAGCACAGGAAGTGGGAATGTGTGCAGTGCCAGTAGCAGTGATCCTGCCATTGATGGCAGCTGTAATGGAGGAGGAGGAGGAGGAAAGGGAGCAGGCACAACATGGGCCAAAACGCAGGCCCAGGAGACGGTATGCTGCAAACAGGCTGTACCGGCCCAGGGTCTCCTTTGAGACCCTGCCTGATGACCACATCGTTGGCCGTTACCGGATGAACAGGGGAATGTTGAGGCAGCTCTGTGAACTCCTGCATGAGCAGCTGCAGCCAAACACCAGACACAGTCATGCCATGACAGTGGAGGAGAAGGTGACAGCAGCGATGTGCTTCCTTGCCACAGGGACGTTCCAACGACCAACGGGGGACACCATTGGGGTAACGCAGTCTGCCATCTCATGCATCCTGACCCAGTTCCTAGAGGCCCTCCTGCCACATGCTTGGGAATTCATAGTATTCCCCAGCACAGCAGCAGAGCGCAGAGAAACAATGCAGCAGTTCCATCGAGTTGCGCACCTACCATCTGTACTGGGTGCCATTGACTGCACCCATGTCCTCATCCGTGCACCACCTGGCAATGGCAGTGACGTGTATGTAAACAGGAAGGGGGTACCACTCCATCAACTTCCAGGTGGTGTGCGATGTGGCGGGGCGCATCAGCAATGTCTATGCACAGTACCCCTGCAGTGCCCATGACGCCTTCATCTGGCACCAGTCTCAGCTGTGTCAGGCCTTTGAGGAGGGCAGAATACCCAGTGGACAACTAGTCAGTGAGTTGTAGCAGACAAGGCAAACACACAACAGCATGGATGGGGGCAGGCATTGCAGGCTAGGGAAGGGGTGTGGGAGGGCCACAGACAGGTGCAGGACAGCAGCTGACAGACCGCAGTACAGCACTAACAAGTATATATGTTTTGACAGGGGACAGTGCCTATCCCCCTGCGGCCCTGGCTGCTCACACCAGTACTCCGACCGGCCACAGTGGCTGAAGAGCTGTACAATGAGGCACATGCCAGAACAAGGAACATCATAGAGAGGGTGTTTGGCATCCTGAAGATGTGATTCAGATGCCTGGACACATCAGGTGGTGCCCTACAATATACACCTCAGAAGGTATGCCATATCTTCCTAGCCTGTTGTATGCTGCACAACATGGCAATGAACCATGGGATACAGGCACCTGAACCTGAGGGACAGTCTGACAGTGAGCCAGAGCCAGTGGTCAGGGGGATGGTGGAGCAACTCGAGAGGAGGGACCCTCGCATGGCACGCAGGGCCATACAGCACGGACAACATCATCAGGATACTGCAACAGACCAGAGGGTAAGTACAGACTGCACAACAACCTGAAAGAGTACAAGTGATTAACAATTTAATGTGCACAGACTAACATAACAGTGAAAACCAGAATCACAACAGCAAACAAACCCAGTGTAATACAAATAGTGTGTGCATGTGGTGTGACTCCATGATTGTGCAGCACATATGTGGGGGATACACACAAACGGTGTAATCATGGTGGGGAGGTGCGATGTGTGTCATGAGGGTAAGGGGGGCAACTGTGTCGGTGGGAGTGTGTGTGTGTGTGTGTGTGTGTATGTACATGCATCTTACACATCTGCCCATGCATGAAGGGGAAGTACGTAGAGTACAGCAGACAGCCTGTGGGCATCACCGGCGACGACACCCACGCATGCGGCGTGCTCCCGTACCATGGGTTAGGGACCCCGGGGTGCTCTGTGCAGAGGACACAGCTGAAGTGGAAGGTGAGGCAGGCACGGTTGGCCTCCTGTGCCCCCGGGGGTTGGTGGAGGCAGATAGGGTGTATGGACGTCCACGGCACTGCTGGGTTGCAGGTGGAGTGTGTGATGGATCGGAACTGGTAACAGTGGCAGCCCTGCGCGCCCACAGTGTGCCTGCCTGTGTGCCCCTCTGCCATGTGCACCACAGCCAACAAACCCATGTTGCCGACCAATAGGCACACCCTGCATGACATCACCAATTGCCACCACTGCAGCAGTCAACCCAGAGAAGCCACGGTCTATGGCACCCACCAGGCGGCCAAACCTGTCCTCTGCCTGCTGCTTAGCATGTGCAAAGCCCACTGTTATTGCCTCCCGTATCTGACCCAGCTCATGTCGCAGCTCACGCCGCATGGCATGCAGGTTCAGACGGGCCTCCTGCTGTGAGGTGACAGCAGCCTGCAGGAGTGGCCGGGCACCATGGCCTTCGTAGATCAGAGGCACAGGACCCACAGCAGCAGCTGGCAGTGGTGCCTGTGGCAATGCACCAACTGCTACAGCTGGCTGCTGACTACGAGTGGCAGTGGGCTGTGGCACCATATGGACTGGAACCCCAGCAGTTGTCCGACAATGCACGCCTTGCTGTCCTGCAACACCGCCCACACACCACCCACCACCGTGTGTTCAGCCACACTGCCGACACCTACGGAACCACCTTGACCTGTTCCATGGCCTTCAGCAAGCCCCACCCCTACATCCCCTGGCACAGGAATGGCCAGCTGATGTGAATCTATAGAGACATCACTGTCATCTGCACTGGTGACAGTGACCAGCAGTACCTCTCCCACCTCATCACTCTCAGTCGGGGCAACATCCAGGTGCCCACTGTATCCTAACACCCCTGGTGAGGTGTGCCCCCCCTCCCCAGGCAGTTGCATGCCCTGTCCCTGGGTATTCCCAACATGCATTGGGCCCATGCGGCCCTGAGATAAACAAAGTCCAGATGTTGTTGGCCGATCATCATCAAACTCCTCCACAACCTCGGGGAACCTGGCTGGACATCTGTGGATCATGCTGTGGTGGTGCAGGCCTGTCCGAGAGTGCTGTGGAGAGAATAGGGACAGGGTCAGTCACCCATCCATGGACACTGTGGCAAATCACCACCACTACCACCACCACCATCACACCATGCAGCCCTCAGGACAGGTACCCACCTCACACAAGCCTGTGACAACATGTACCCACCCACCCCACAGTGACCTTGACCATGCCAGGCATCATTTCTGCAGGATACAGTGCACCCTGTGCAGGACACCAAAAGCAGGACCATGCACCCTTGCCTGCACCACATACAGGGGTTACACATGTGAATACAGACCTGGCCTTGGAAGTGCGAGGGTTGTCTCGCAACCACCACCTGGCACACCTGCCACTGTCACCATCCGCAATGTTGAGGCCACCACCGCCATGTGTGGCTCCTGCACACGCTGCTGGTGTTCCTGTGGACCACCACCAGTCCTGGTCCTGTCTCTGTGGCAGTGTGCCTCCTCCTCCTTTGCACGCCGCAGGAGGTCATTCCAACGCTTCCGGACTGCCTCAGTTGATCTCCCATGACCACCAACCGCATTCACCGCTGCAGTCACCTCCTCCCAAGCCTGCCGCACAACAGCATCGGTGGCCCTGTGTGTGCGTAACACATGTTCTCTTTCTTTCACCTCATGTGCCAGGGTGTTCAGCTCATCTTGGGAGAATGAGTGTGCCGGATGCGCTCCTGTTGAGCCTGCACACCTATGGGATAATAAAGAGTGGACAGGTGTCAGTGGCTGTGTTGGTGCTGCACTGCATCACACAGTGGACAGCGTGATATCATCCCCTCAGTGCTACAGGCCATATGGACATATCAGATTGCTGCATGTGTCTGTACATTGCACATGCCCACATTGCCACTGTCTGTCCTGTGTCTGGAGTGGTGTGCACTCATGTGCATTGCTGTGGATTGTGTGTGCCATGAACCCCCATGACTGTTTTGTGGCATGGGAGCGCACATTGCTGGTACATTGTGTATGCCTGGGTGGGGGCAGAGGCCATCACACCAAACATCCAGGAAGACAAGACAGTGCACTGTCATTGTACAGCACCAGTGCACCTGGCTTGCAGACACAAATGTGCATGCATTGGCACATGACACAGTGAACTGCAGGGGGTATGTGCACAATGCAGTGGACGTTTGTGGTCCCACGGTGGTCATACATACCAGGAGTGTAGCCAGATATATCCATTTTGTACACAGTCTCCAACCATCCCCCCATTATATAATGTACACATCCTATCCAAATGGCACCCCCTTCCAAACAAGTTGTCAGATGATTCCTCTACACTCTAAAGAGATCATACATGCATGACACAGTCCACAGTAGCCAACACTAACCCAAATACCACAGATTAGATTGATAATTGTAACCGAGTGGCGTATGGTTTGTGACAGGCGGTCGACCAAACTGGACACAAATGTGTATACTGAGTATGCCTATCCACACCCTTGCTACATACCTGGCTGTCGCTGCCCATCCCCCTGTTGCATGTCTCTCTCCATGTTGTTCACTGCTGTATTACCGCCGCAGCTCCACAACACAACACTGGTGGTGCACTGCTTGCCCTTTTATAGCCCGGCCAGGCAATCCTGCCTGTTAGTCATGCAAATGAGCGCATAATGATATGCTAACATAATAACATACTATTTGCCAGCAGATTAGGCCTTACGGTCTATCGAGTCTGCTCGAACCTAGATCCTTAGTTGGGTGCCGAGACCCTCCCATCCCTTGTTCTCTAGAAACCCCTATCATCCATCCCCACCCCCCCGGGACAGGCCATGATCTGATACATCCACTTTCTGTGTCTGTCCCACCCTCTCTTGAAGCCCTCCACTGTGGATCTCTGAACCAGCTCACCAGGCAGTGCATTCCAAGGGTCCACCACCATCTCGGTGAAAAACCTCCTCCTCTTTTCCCCCCTCACCCTTCCACCTTCCAACTTCAAACCATGCCCTCTGGTGATACCTCCCTGCTTTAGCTCTAAAGATCCCCTCCATGTTTACCCTATTTATTCCCTTGAGGTACTTGAAGACCTCAATCATGTCCCCTGTCTCTCTCTCCTCCAATGAAAACAGGCAGAGCTCCTCAAGTCTGTCCTCATAAGTCAAATCCCTAGCCCTCGTATCATCTTTGTTGCCCTCCTCTGTACCCTCTCCAGGGCTGTATGTCCCTCTTCAAGTGTGGTCTCCAGTACTGTACACAGTACTCAAGGTGTGGTCTAACCAGTCCATTGTACAGCGGCAGAATCACTTCCTTGCTCCTAGAGGTGATCCCCTTACAATGCATCCCAACATCCTGTTTGCCTTGCTAGCTGCTCTCCTGCACTGCTCAGAGTTATTCATACATGTATCCACCATGACCCCTAGGTCTTTTTCCCCTATTGAGGCCTCCAGCGCCTCCCCTCCCAGGGTGTACCTGTGTTTAGGGTTTCCCCGACCAAGATGCAACACCTTGCACTTGGTGATATTGAAATTTAATTTCCATGTGTGAGCCCAGCTTTCCAGGGTGTCCAGGTCCCCTTGCAGGGCCAACCTCCCCTCTTCTCCCTCAACTACTGCTCCCATCTTGGAGTCATCTGCGAAGAAACTCATTTCACACCTATACCCTCCCTGATGTCCGATATGTATCCATTAAACAGGATCGGACCCAGGACCGAGCCCTGTGGTACCCACTACCAACCTCTCTAGGGTTTGAGAGCTCCCCACAGACCACTACTCTCTGAGTGCGTCCAGCTAGCCAGTTTTCAATCCATCTGACCATCAAAGGGCCTACTCCTAACCCCATCAGTTTCTCCACCAGACAATTGTGGGGGACAGAGTCAAACGCCTTGCTGAAGTCCAAGAATAATACATCCACAGGCTTACCCCTATCCAGTTCTGATGTTACCCATTCATAGAACTCCACAAGGTTGGTTTGACATGATCTACCTGGCACAAACCCATGTTGCCGACTATCCAGACCTCCCACCTCCTCCAAGTACACCCCCAATCGTTCCTTTAGTATACTCTCCATTAATTTTCCCACCACCGAGGTCAAACTGATGGGTCTATAGTTACCTGGTACTTCCCTTGACCCCCCTTTATGGATTGGTACCACATGTGCCTCTCGCCAATCCCTAGGTACCCTCCCTCTCAAGTGACCTGCTGAAAAGCTCCGCCGCGGTGCAGCCAGTATGTCCGCCAATTCCCATAGTACTCTGGGATGAATGCCATCCGCCCTGGAGATTTGTTTTTCTTAGGGCCTTGAGGGCTAACCACACCTTTTGGTGGAGATAGCATCATCCGCCCCTCCCTTACTGGTCTTTTTATCCTTATCCAGATGTGACACCCTGGGGTACCTTTCCTCCCTCTTGCTCCATTTCTGTTGCTCCTGATCCCACTCCTGCCTTCTATCCCTTCATGCCTTGCTTTGTAGATATCCCATCCCCCTCCCTAGTGAACACAGAGGCAAAGTACTCGTTAAATACCTCTGCCTGGTCCCTCGCCTCTTCCACCCACCCTCCTTCTGATCTCAATCTGCTGAGATGGCCCTTAGTTTTTCTCCGCTCCCCAATGTACCGGAAGAACCCCTTTTCCCCTCCATGTATCCCCTGTGCCAGCCGCTGCTCTTTACTGGACTTTGCTCCCCTCACCATACGGGTGACTTTTCTAGATGCAAGCTGGTACATTTCCTTATCCCTATCCCCTCTTGTTGTTGTGTATTTTTTGTAGGCCGCCTTCTTTTCTCTGACTGCTACCTGTACCTCACTGGACCACCAGCATGGTTTATGTGACCTTGCTCCCTTACGTTTCAACTTAGCGCAGATCCTGACTGCCTCATGAAGTCCCCGTTTTATGACCTCCCATCTCCTTTCCACACTTGTCGTTGAGATAATCCCCTTCAAGTGATCCTTGAGAATATTACCCATGCCCATAAAGTCTGCCCCCCTGAAGTCCACTGCCAGTGTCCTAGATCTCACCCCCACTCCCCCCATGCTTATTTGAAACCAGACAGTATTGTGGTCACTCCCAGTCAGGGGGTCCTGTACAACTATGTCCTTACCAGATCCCCATCTGCCAGAACCACATCCAGGACATGTCCCTCTCTTGTGGGCTCCATCACATGCTGTGTTAAGAACACATCCTGGAAGCCATCTAGCAGCCTCTGCTCCTTGGCCACCCTAGAGGACATGGTTCCCCAGTTTGTACCTGGCATATTAAGGTCCCCCATCAACACCACTCCTTCCCCTTTTGGACCACACTGGGCAATGATGTTGTCCAGCAAACCATCCTCTAGAACATCACTCATCCCGGGGGGCCTATATGCTACTCCCAGCTTGACCTTATCTCCTGCTGGGGATCATAAGGTGACCCATAAGGCCTCCACGTTTCCTCTGCCTCTTCTACCCTAGCAATTTCTATATCATCTCTAATGAACATAGCCACTCCACCCCTCTAACCTCCTTTCTATCCTTCCTAAGCATAGTGTACCCTGTACATTTATGTCCCAGTCATGGTTTTGTTGGCCATGTCTCCGTGACCGCATACATCCACCCCGAACAGCATGGCCTGGAACTCCGGCAACTTGTTTCCCAAGCTCCTGGCATTTACTAACACCAACTCACACCTTATCCCTGATCCTCTTTCTCAGACCCCACCCAGATTCCTTATACTTCCATCCTCCCCTGCTCCTCCTGAAACCTCCACCTCCAGTCTGTTTCCCCCTCCCCTCTTGGGCTTGAGGCTACTCCCTCATCTGGAGGAGGGCTTCTGGTCAGCCCTCCCTCATCCCTTCCCCCTTACAAGTTTAACCCCACCTTTCTTGTATGTAGTCAGCCATCCCCTGTTTAAGGACTTCCTTCCCTAATGGGGCAAGATGAAACCTGTCCTTGGCATTTAGTCTCTTATCCTCCCAAACTCCATTCCAGTTCCCTAACACCCCAACCCATTCTCTTCACCCCACTTCCTGAGCCAGTCATTAACCTCGCTTCTTTTTTTGTCCACTGATGCCTTTGGTACTGGCAATATCTCTGAAAAGGAAATGTTGCATCCATTATCCAGACGGACTCTGGCAAGTTCTTGGAACCTTGCTTGATTTCAAAATGCTATTTCCCTCTAGATCATTAGTTCCCAAATGCACCAGGAAATCCGGTTTCCTCCACAATCCCTAACCATTCATACACCATGAACTTTGCTCTGTGACTGTCAGCCCAGAGATACTCACTACCTTCACCTGGCTATGGCATCCACCCCCCTGTCCCTCCCAATGGATACCCCTAATCATCGAGTCTCCCAGTAACAGAACCTTAACACCTCCATCATCCTTATGGTTACCTCCACTATGCCCTCTCAGCCCCCCTTCCCCCCTTTATTCATGATCTCAATTTCATGGGAGTCTTCCTGCCTTATTTGAGACCCCCTTGTCACCCTCCCCTTTCTGCCTTCCTTGATATTTTTCCCACTTAACTCAAACCCCCTCTGAATAGGTGTCCCCTTTAACCCTCTCTTATCTGAACCATTTATCCTGGCCCTGATGGTTTCCCCTTCCCCCACACCACCATCCTCCCCCCTTGTAATAGTACCCCTGCTTCCAGAGGCTCTCTGTGGGTCCCCTTTAGCTAGGGCCCCATCCTTGGTACTGACCTCCCAGCTGAAGGGGCTACTCTCCACCTCCTTGTCTCCCAGTTTCTCTCCAATCATGCTCTCCTCCTCATGTCTGGAATATGTTGCATCTCCCCATTTGCTTAACATATATGTTTCCCTTCCCCTCTGGGACTATGTCTATCCTTTCCATAGCTGGTCTGTGATGCCCTATGGGTATCCAACTCCCTCCCAGCCTCTGTATAAGTTTCCTCATTTCCACCAACCCCTTCCTCCCATCTAGGTTGCTTAGTAGCTCAAATTTATTGTGACACTCTATGTCAGCCTCCATCAAGTAACCGAGTTTCCCTGACTGCATCTCTAAACTGACCCTCTTCTTCCTCTCTTGCACTATTCACCTTGGAGCTCCTTCCCACAGTCTGCTGTTTTAGGCTTCGCACAACAGCCCTTCCTGACTCTTTTCCAGTCTCTTTGTATTCAGAATGTTCACCCGTATGCTTTTCCCTTAGCATCAACTTCCTATCTAAGGGTCCTCTGTCCCTAATATCCCCCTCCTGCTTGCTGTAACATAACGTCCTGTAATTTCAGAGCGTTGCCCCAGCCTCCCTAGCCCCACCCTTCTGCTGCCCATATCCACACCCTTATCCTTGGACACCCCCAGCTCCCACAGCTTACTCCTTAACCAATATACCTCACTCCTGATACAAGATAGCTGTCTACAGAGTGGGCAGCCTCCCTCTCTCCAGGCCCAATTTAGAATTATTGCCATCCCACAGCCTGTGCAGCCTACAACCCTTCCGAAGATGCCTGCCATGGTGAAATATGGCCACCCTGATTATCCCCCTCTGTTTATAATAGCACAACCCCTTTTCTCAGTCCCTTTCCCCTGGAGTACAGTTTCTCTCTGTACTGACTGTAGTTATTTACAAACCCAATTTCAGCCCCACCAATAACGTTCCCAAGTCTCACAAACACATACAGTCCAGTGTGTGTTCGGTCACACTAACAGTGTATGTAAGCAGGCATCAGGTACCATACGATGTCACAGGCCCACCAGCTCCTGTTGCTTTGAATTTCAGTCCCAAACAGAAATACTCAGCCCTTCAATCCCAACCCCAGTGGCTTTTCAGTATTTAAGAAGGCATACAAAACAGGGTGGGTGGCAGGGCTCTTGCCAAACACCAGGCAAACAACACTTTTAAATTTCCCTCTAAATATCCCTGCCAAACAACTATCCCCAAGCCACCAAAGTTACAATGTAATAGTTCTAATTCAAGGTAATAATTTTTACCACATAAAACTAATTTCACTTACAAACTATTCAAATATTTCAGTTAAAACAGAATATAACTCCAGCTCTCTTTTCTACCTGCCTGCTGCTTAAGCTCCCAAGTGATCACACGTTTTGCCCCATGCATACACAAGTACCCTCATTTGCATACAGCCATTGAATATGGCTCTGAATAGCCACGCGCTAGCACAGCAGTGCTATTTGAGGGTCAGCGCCACGCTATGTGCAATACGCATGCTCATGTTACCCTTGTCCGCGGTGTCATAGCGTGGTCTAGTGCTGCGCTAACCAGCTTTAGCGTGGCACTACATGTGTGCACGTAATATCGCCCAGGGTCATGGTAGGGTCACGCATGCGCATTGCAAACACTCCTGCTAGCGCGCGCGCTAGCTATGTCAGCGCGGCGCTAGACTTCAGTTGTAGGGTGTGTCAGGGTGTATGCACAGTTGTTGCACTGTTTTCCGTGATTATTTGCCCCCTTCCACAGCACCAATATGTCTGTGAGACGTAGGCAAAGGGCAGTGGTGGGCCGTGACAGGCAGTGGGATGAGGTTGAGATGGCCAACCTGGTGAAACTGACAGAGAGGCACCATCGCCGCCTATTTGGACCTGTGTGGGAAGGCGACTTGCCCTGTACGCAGGTCTGGGCTTCCATTGCCCGTAAACTAAGTGCCATCACAGGTATTCCACATGATGGTGAAAAGTGCCGGCATCGTTATGTTGACATCAGGCGCAGGCAGCGACCACTGCTCAAACGCTGCAGGGCCATGGTTCACGAGGGGACTGTGCCTGTGCCAGGTAAGAGATGACTGTAGCGCCACTGCTGGCATGGGTGGTGGGGCAGTGTGTTCGTGGTGTGCTTATGTGCATGGGTGTTGCTGAGCTACACATGTTGCTCATGGAGTCCACGAATCCATGTGTGTACTGTGTGGGACAGGGGTAGACAGTGTGCACGGACCCCTGTCACTTGCATGGCTTTGGTGGTGCACTGCACCTGTCTGCCACTGGGTGTTGTGCTGCACCACTGGGGTACAGGTGGTCTTTAGCATACCTTGGTGGCTGATATTGTAGTGACGATGCTGTACCCTCTTCACTGCAGAGTGCCGAGGACAAACCACAGGCAGGAGGGACGTGACACAGGCTGGACAGGGGCCATCAACCGACAGGCGCAGGGTGCCTCCAATGGCACAGCGTGCAGCGGAGAGCACTGACGGTGACAGTGGTGTTGTGCGTGAGTACTGTGTGATGTTATGCTTTTCCACTATGAGTCTGGCTTTACAGGGCAGGCAGTTGAGCAAGTGAGTATGTAGGCATACGCACTGTACATATTTGTGTACACTTTGGTGTACTGCATGTCTGTCAACTTTTCCTAGGTACACCAGACATTTTGGGTCACTGTAGGCCACTGGGGTGTGGCCCTGTTTGAAATCTGTTGTGTAGGAGACAGGGTCGGACTGGGGTACAGAGGGCCCACCTGAAAGAAGATGCAAGGGCCCACCTGGAAAATCAATAGAGGAGGGCCCAGGTTGACACACTCATATCAATATTCCACTTCAATCTGATACACTAGTTCTGTGTTTGCATGTCACATTTATCAACAGTGTCCCAGATACCCTATTTAATAAGAACACAAGATACTAAATGCAAAAGTTTTCAGAATTCAGAAGGTAACCACTTACTCAACTGAGGGGGGCCCACCTGGAAATGTACAACCTCATTAGAGAGTAGGGGAATTATCTGACAGACATCATACCCTTTTGGAAGGGGTGTACCATTTGGGGTTGCTGAGTACATCATTTATAAGGGGGGTGCAGCTGTTTGGGATTGTGTGTAGAACATGTGAATGTCTGGCTACACCCCTGTATTACAGTGCTGTGTCGGGTGTCTTGGCCCAGTTTGCTGGGTAATCCAGGCCACATGTGGGATGGCTGTGTGCATTTCCATTGTCCCCCTTTCCTCCATTGCCTTTCCTGCTGCTGCGAGGCCTGAGACATGGCTCGCTGTGTGTCTTACATATTGTTGCGATTGCCATTATGTGTACTGATAGCAGCCTTGTACTGCCATGTGCATCATGTTGCTGTTATGCCCACCATTATGGGGGGATGATGCGTGTCTCTGCATGGCTGTGGGACATTACTGGGGTTGGCCTGTCATGCCACCTGTTGCTGCTGCTGAGGTTGGCCTGTCTGCCATAGCAACAGTGTACTCCACTTCTCATCGCATGTGTCATTTACAGTAACATGTATAACATGTCAGTATCTGTGCAGGACATGTTGTGGGTACATTCCAGGGCTATGCAGGCCATGGCATGCAGAGGGATACTGTGTCATGTGGTGCAAGCATTTCCCTGGCAGTGTACTGTCATGGTGGCATGGACAGAGGTATGTTATAGTGTGTCCCTGTCCGACCTCCGTGGTGGACATGCAGGGGGCTGTGTGGGAGGGGTCCTTTGAGACTGTGGTGCCACATGGCTCTGTGTGGCTGTACATTGCATGTGTGCCTGTTGCAGCATGTGTGTTGGCAGGCATCCACCAAGCACTCAATGGTGGGCAGTTTGATGTCTGGTGGGGGGTTGGCCAATGGCCATTGAACTGCTTACTCAATGTCTGACACCTAACAAAGGCAATGTTGTACCTTTCTGTGTTTCATTCATTGTGGTGTACGCTAGGGGGGTTGTTCACTATGACTGTCTGTGTATACCATGGCCATTACAACTGTACAGGTTGTGGCCTTGTATGTGGGTGTCTGGGCTTTCATGAATTGTATCTTGCAGGCCACTGGAGGAAACTGACACAGTCATGGTGTACATTGGTATGTTTTCATTCTATACTCCGGGGTGGGGTAGCTCACCCTAACAGTGGGGAGGGGGTGTCAGTGTGTCCACATGGTGTGCAGTTGTGGCTTCCCTGGCTACACCCCTGCTTGTGGACTCATGCTCTGATGTGGGGGCCATTGTTCCTAAGAGGGTGCTGTCCCTCTGTCCCTGTAGTGCACAGTGTTTGTGCACATGTTATGCAGGTGTGCTGCAGGAGTTGTTCTGTGGTAGCATGGTGTGCTGGTTGTCAGTCCCTATGGCAGATGCTGCTCCCACAGGTGTGTGTGTGCCTCGCCATGCCTTGACCACCAGGGAGACACTGTCCTGTGCATGCCTTTGGCCTACCGCTGCAGTGCCACTGGTGGACCGTGCCCAGTGTCTGTGTTTCACATGTGTGTCTTCTTGCATGGGTGGTGTCAGGCACTGTGCCATTCTCTACACCACTGTGTGCCCCTCACCCTTTTGTTGCAGCAAGTGGTGTGGCTGGGCATTGGCACTTCCCCTGGTTGTGTACTGCTTGATTACCTGTCCTGCAGTCCCTACTGTTCTGATGCCAGTGACATTGTTCTCTGTGGTCATTGTCGAGTCTCTATCTGTGCCACTTGCCACTGTTGCACACTTATGTCAGTCACCCACCCACCTGTTCAGGGTTTCCTGTCATCATTTGTACAGCTGCTGTGTTATGGCATCATGGGTGGCAGTTTGGCTGGGTGTCTACAGTTCTTGTGGAGGGCAGCAGTGGTGGGCCACTGTTGGGGTGTAAATGACAGGCATGTGTGGTTACACACGTGGTTGGGGCTGTGCAATTTCTCCAGTTGGTGTCATCTGTATTTTTGTATCATAGCTGTGTGACCGTGGGCAGCATGTCCCACCATGTGTCATCCCATGTGCATATCAGTCAGTGTCCACTTGTCGTTCACATCTCTGGAGGTGGCTGTCTGTTTGCACTGTTACAGTCTGCACGCCACTGTGCTGGCTGGCCTCCACGTTGTTGGTTTCTCAGCATACTTCCATGCATATCGATGTACACTGGGGTGTTGCATGCTGCCTGTTATGTACTGCCTTGTCCTGCAGGCACATGTTAGTGTGTGTTGTGGTTTGTTACATACTAGCACATGGGCATGGTTGTTGGGGCATGCTGTCCACCGTGTGGTGGTACATGGCGCCTTTGTGTCATTTTCATGCCCTGATGTGGTCCCCCTTTCTCCTGTAGGTCCACGTCGGTCATCACTGTGGGCCAGCCATCCAGAGGAGGGTGAGGAAACGGAGGAGCTGTTGAGGAGGATGGTGTGCCAACAGCACACACTGATTGAACAGCAGGTTGTCCTGATCTCAGAGACAAGGCGTGTTGCAGCTATCTTGGAGGCACGTCTGCCAGCACCTGCCCGCACCTAACCCCTGCATTCTGTTTACATTAGCCTGCTTCCTGTCCCTGGCACAGTGTCCCTAGCCCTGTTTCTGCCATCCTGTTCCCCTCCATTGCTTTGTATTTCCACATCCCTCTCACAACCGCATTCTTACCCCATTGTTCTGTTGCTTTATTTACCATTTGCCTGTTTGCACTGTTACTGTTGTTTTCCCCATTGTTTTCAATCCCTTTGTTACGCCTGCCCTTTCCCCTTTCATTAGGTTTTTCTTGCACCCCATTTTTACGAAAAGTGTTCTGCTATGTTTTGATTTTTTTCCTGTATATATATTCATGTTGCCTTTGTGCCTTGGATTTTCACGTTTTGCATTATACTTTTTTATGCTAGACATTCCTGTGTCCTGTGTCTTTTTGGGGTGGACTTGGGATTTGACAGTGTTCTGTGGTG
Organism: Neoceratodus forsteri; assembly: GCA_016271365.2. Lineage (NCBI taxonomy): Eukaryota > Metazoa > Chordata > Ceratodontiformes > Ceratodontidae > Neoceratodus > Neoceratodus forsteri. The sequence continues at coordinate 72,081,702 of CM057456.1, read as the reverse complement.
TTCTGATTTCACTTGTGGTTCTAGGTTATTCCATTCCTTTCACTAGTACTGCAGTTGTGTCTGGCTGGGCTGTTCTGCTTTCCTGTGTTCCTGGACAGCTTACACCTCTGACACTTTTGTTTTTGTGGGTGTTTGCACTGCCTCTGTCTGATTGCTATATTCAGTGCTGTCTTTTCTGCTATACTCAGTGCTGTCTTAATCCTGGGCAATGTTTGCCCTGCACTCCTGGGCCTGTTTGCCCGGCTTCCTTCGCTTGCTATATTCAGCTGGTTTTGCACCGGGCTATTCATTTTGAATATAGCTATGTTTTTGCTCTGGGCACAGTTTGCCCGCCGGGCAGTGCAAATTTAGCCACGGGGCAAAGTTTTGAATATCTGGCCCTTAGTGTTTTAACTGTTTTAATCTTTCATTGGTCTAAGAAATTGCTGTATCTCTAACTCTTGTTTTAATCTGTGGAATTATGCCTGTCATGTGATTCCTATTAATTTCATACATTAGGTGATCTAGTCCTAATGGAAGTAGATATTTTTTTAATTAGTTGAATAGATGGGAAAGTAAATCCTCTTGTTGAGTACATGATTTCCTTTTCTGTACAATAATGTGGTAATCAAAATTCTGGCAATTTAAGAAGATGTACTATAAATATTAACTGCTTTTCTATGACCAAAGTTTGCAATGAATATTAATCAAGTTCCAGTTTTGACACTTCAGCTGGGATGGATTGGGGTACCATTAAAATGTTTCTGTACAGTGTATTCATAGTTTTTTCAAGCTCTTTCAAGTCACATGATGCCCATATTTCTGCTGCATAAAGTATGCTTGATTTTGCTTTGGCATTTACAACTTTGAGATAGCCTTGTACCAAACTCTTACCAAGTTTAGCATTAAATATTTTGAGAGCATTTAATATTGTTACCATTTTTGTATATAGTAAGCAGAAATTATTTTTCCATCTTAAATCCTTTAAGAATCTAACTCCCAAATAGTCATAGGCCCGGATATTCAAACTGCGCCAAGCTGTGGTGCAAGCTTGGGTGCAGCTCAATTTGGCTGCACAGGGGTGTGGCCTGTGCAATATTGAAAGGAGATGTGCCATGGCTCAGCAGCTTTGAATATCACACTCTGGCCTCCCCCAGTGTGCATGGCGCAGTGGCACTGTGCCAGCGCAAGTGGCCAGAGTGGAACATGGAGATACGCTAGCGCAAGTGCCATTGCGCCATTCACAGCACCCATGATATTCAAAAGGTGACATGCAAATGGGGCCATAATTTATGCAAGGTGCGCATGGGGCCATTTGCATGTCATTATGGTGCCACTGGCATACAGGGTGCACCGATCCCCAATGACTTGCACCTGGTGCCCTGCCAGGCAGCAGCCATTGGGACCGACGCCCCCTGCAGCCTGATCACGGGCATCTGTTATAATAAAAAACCCCCCCCATCCAATATCCCTGGTGGTCCAGTGGACCGATTGCTGCCCGATCACGGGCATCTGTTATAATAAACCCCCCGTCCAATATTCCTGGTGGTCCAGTGGGCCAATTGCTGCCGATCCGTGCATCTGTTTAATAAACCCTCAGCCAATATCCCTGGTGGTCAGTGCATTCCTGCCTGATTGTGGCATCAAAATAGAAAATGTCCTATTATCATGCGGTCCGGCCTCTCTCCACATCTCCACTGAGCTCACGCTTCACCTCCCCCGGCCGCTGGTAGGAGCACACCTACTGCCAAGCCCCCGACTGACACCTTGGTAGGCTTCGCACCCATTGGTTCACAGTGTGAGCCGATGGGCATACAGCCACACATATTGCACATTCCAGATATGTGAATGAAATCATTCATATATCTGGAATGTAACTGCGATATGGAGCTGCACACCCATTGGCTCACGCTGAGAACCAATGGGCGTGCAGCCCTTCCAAGGTGTCAGTCGGTGGGCGGCGGGGTGGCAGGTGGTTGGGGTGCTACAGCCCGCTGGCTGACTGGGTGGGAGTGGGGCAGTAGGGCTCAGTGGGTGAGTGGGGAGGGGGGTACCCTAGACCACCAGGGTAATAGGACATTTTCTGTTTTACAAATGCCTGTGATCAGGCAGCAATCAGTCCACTGGACCACCAGGGATATTGGCCGGGGGGGTTATTTAAACAGATGCCCGTGATCGGGCAGCAATCGGTCCACTGGACCACCAGGGATATTGGACAGGGTTTTTTTTTTATTATAACAGATGCCTGCGGTCGGGCAGAGTGCGGTCCACTGGACCTCCAGGAATATTGGACAGGGTTTTTTTTTTATTATAACAGATGCCCGCGATTGGGCAGCGATCGGTCCACTGGATCACCAGGGATATTGGATGGGGGGGGTTTATTATAACAGATGCCCGTGATCGGGCAGACTGCGGGCCACTGGACCACCAGGGCTATTGGATGACATCTTATTTTACAAATTCCAGCGATCGTGCATGGGGGGGTGCCGCCAGGTGCAGCCAGAAATCAGGTGGCCACCCACAGATGGCAGCTGCCGTGTTGCACCCTGCAATGTGGCAGCTCACCTGTAGGTGGCCATCAGTTATTCCTTTTTTGTGGGGCTTAACTTTGTCCTGGCACAGGTAGGGGTTGCACATGCATGGCTCTGCACATCCCAGGCTGAATATCGGGCTGTGCAGGTTATGCATGGGCACGCCCCCCCACCTGTGCCTGCATACATTACTGATGTGCTCTGGTGCATCGGGATTTGTGCAGCGCACTTTTCCTTTTTGAATATCACACCGGGGTGCATCAGTGGGTTGCGCATGGTGCAACACTGTTGCGCCATGTGCAACCCTTTTGAATATCTGGGTCACAGTGTTTATCCATCGTGATTTTTATATTATTAATGGACATTCTTGGTATCATTTTAGATTTGTTACCAAAAAGCACCATCTTGTTTTTTTTCTATTAATCACCAATCTATAATCTGCATAATTCTGCAAAGTGATTTAGTTTTCTTTGAAGGCCCAGTTTGGAAGTTGACATAAATGCTATGTCATCTGCATATGCCAGACAGGATATTTTCCTGTCTAGCACCACAGGAGAATGAAAATTAGGATCTCCCATGGCCTTGATTATTGAATTGATGTAAATATTGAACAATGTAAGGGCCAATATACAACCTTGTCTAACCCTCAAGTTGGTGTTAACAGTTGCAGTTTTTAGACCATGGTAGTTTTACTGCACCCTAGTCCAAGTATCTTTGTGTAATTTAATTACGGTGTCCAATAATGTTGGATCCATTTTGTAATCTAATTTTTTCCACAGGAGAGTTCAGCAGATACTATCAAATGCTGAAGACAGATCAACAAAACAGCAATATAATTTACTTTTTTTATTTTTACATCATTTCCATATTATATGCTAGAGTATGTAACAGCGTTGTATAGTAGATCTTTCAATTCTAAATCCATTTTGAAATTCACTCAGAACATGATGCTCATTCATACAGGTTTGCATTCTTTGGAGAATAATTTTGGTAAACAATTTTTGTGAAACATTAATTAGGCTTATTGGCCTATATATGTGTGGATCAAGTGGATTTCCCTTTTTACAAATAGGGTATATGATATTGCCTTTCCAACTATAAGGAAAATGCAATCCCTGGAGAAATGAGTTGAACAATGTTCTAAATATTAGAACCCACCAATCAGAGAAAGCCATATATATATATCTTCCTTCCCCAAAATGTGATCAGAACCGGGTGCTTTATTAGAGGCTATTGTCATCAATGCATAATAAATGTCCTCATCCTGTATACATATTGGTTGAGTTAGGGATAATTGTTTTTTATGGCAGTTTGATGTTTTTTCTAATATTATTTTTGACTCTGTAAAATATAACTGCCTTAAATACATGTCGCAGATGTCAGTTGGATTATGGGATTCCACCTTGTATATGTATTGTTTATAGCCATGAGGGACCAGGGACCAAAATGCTTTTATATCCTTGGTAATAAATTTTTCTTCATTTGTCCCATATTGATACTGCATGTTGTACTTATTTCGTTCTTGATCCAAGAGCTCCCTGTACTCTTTCCTTGCCCCATTTAGACTTTGTATATTAGACTTTGTTATATTTCTTTTAACTGGTCTTACCAATCTAGTCAGTTTGAGTTTTCCAGTTTTAAAAGTTAGATTAAACCACAAAGGTGTTCCTAGTCTTTTACTTTGAGATGTTCTACAATGTGGTTTAATAAAATCAGTTATCTCTTGTCACTTGTTTAGAGTTATTACTTGTTCAGAGGTAGACATAATCTCTAATTATAATATATTAAGAGTTTCTAAGGATAACATTACAGCAAAACTATTAATTGACTTAGCTTGCCATCTGATTCTTTTTTGATTTATAATCTCCATAGTGCCTTCATTTTCCTGGATTACCTGTTGCATTCTATCAGATTTAAGTATACATACAGTTATAAGCACAGGAAAATGGGAAGAATCAGATATATCCAAAATTCTAATACCATAAAAGTTACTTTAAAGCTTCTGTATTTACTCAGACTAGCTCTATTGTTGAAGAGCCGTTGTGTCCCATATAAACATAGGCACATTCCTGATCACCTGGAAATTGTCCTTTGGTTAGACATATTTTATGTTTTAGCATAAATGTATTAATTTCTTTACCCCTGTGATTCAGTTTCTTATCCACTGAGTTTCTTGAATAACTTGCCCTCAGATTTGTTACAGTAATTCTGGCAAAAAAATATTCGTATTGATCTTTAATAAAATTCTCATCTGAAATTCTAGTGTTAAAGTCACCTATTATTAGAATTTGGTTGATGTCATTTTTGTTAAGTGTCACTTTGACACAAGACAAAGAATGTATCTAAGTATCGTATCCAGATTTATCCTTGTCTTTGGTGGGAGATACATATTTAACAAAATCATTTTTTATTTCCCTTTTCCAGTTGTAATGCCAAAATTGTATGTTTTCCCTTCCAACTCAGTTATTTTAAGGTATAGGGAGGTTTTAACGTATATAAGTAGACCAGCTTTAAAACAACCATGCCTTTGAGTCCTTGTAGCTGATTTTTCACAATTAGAATATCATGATATTTTAGGGGTTATTGAATGGGTACACCAGGTTTCCTGGAGACAGATGACAATAAAAGTGTTTAAAAATGTTGTAGTTTCTTCATCTGCTAACTTGTACACAACTCCCTCGATGTTCCATTACAAAATGGAAATTTCCTGGATTACACCATTATAGAGTTGTGAGGTATTAATAGAGCTCTCCTGTTGTCATAGGTCTCCCATTTTTTGTGAATTCAAACCCTCAAATATATTTGTTGCTTGAGCTATTGCTGTGTTTTGGCTATTTTTTTCTTTGAGCTGTTCATTTCCAGGACTGTGGGCCTCCCTTGTTTTTTTCTCCTTTGGCTTTTGAATATCAAATTATTTTGGTGAGACTATGTGGATTCCTAGATTATCCAATAATAAAGTGTTTTCCAAAATGGCTGCTGGCAACAGAGAGTTTTTGAAAGTAATATCAATCTGGGGAGTGCTTTTTCAACTTTTATGTATCCTCAGTCTTGCAATGGAGCTATTAGCAATTGAAATGTTTAAAGATTGGGAAAGAAAAGAAGCTATTTCCTTCTTAATTTCATTAATTGGATCACTCTCTTGTGTTTTCCATCCAAAAATCATAATAGTCTTACACTTCTAAGTTTGATATTGGTTTATCTCATAAACTTCCATTGTCTGTAGTATTTCCCTTAGTTTTGCCCTGTCCACCTGATTATTGATTGTATTCTGATCTATGCCTTATGTTAGGCTCACTGCTCTATAGTTCCCCTCCTCTTTCCTACTTCCATTCTAATGAATTTGGCACCATGTCTGCCATCCTCCAGTCCACTGGCACCCCCCATCTTCAATGACTGACTGAACAGGGCTGCCAGGGGAATTGATAGCTCCTTCCTCAGGTATTTTAGTAACCTTGGGTGAACCCCATCCAGCCCCATTGCCTTATCCACTTTTAACTTCTCTAGCTAAGCATCTTCTCCTCTGAGAAGAGGCCTGTTTCCACCCCCAGCAATGCTTTTTTCCACTACTTGTGGTCCATCCACCACTCCTTCCCTTGTGAATACTGAGCAAAAATACCTGTTAAGTATGTCTGTATTTTCCTGGTCATCCTCAACCATCCCTCCTCCTTAATTCTAACTATCTCTGGTTTGCTTTTTCTCTTTTCACTAATGTATCTGTAGAATGTCTTATCCTCCAACATCACTGTCTTAGCTATGTTCTCCTGTGTATGCACTTTGGCAGTCCTAACAGCTTTTGCACCCTCCCTTATTTTCTTCCCACATTCTTACCTGTCATGCAGTGTCTGTGTTACACTGTATTTCATGAAGGCCAATCTCTTTAACCTATCTTTTGCTGCTACCTCTTTGGAGAACCAAAGAGGTCTCAGCCTTCTTTTGTTCTTTGTAACCTGCCTTATACATATGCCTGTTGCTTATTCAATAGCCTTTTTAATTTTTGCCCCCCTTTTCTCTGCTCCTTCCTCTCTTCCTATCTATGCAAAAGTTCCCATAACCCCCTCCTTCATTCTCTCAAAGGACACATGCCAAAAACCCAATACCCTTGTTTTAGTGTGGAATGCATCTTTCTCTGTTTTGACCTTGAACAACAGTATGTTATGATCACTCCTCCCTTGGTTACCCCCCATTGTGACATTTGTGACACTTTCCCTGTTAGACATTACAATGTCCAGTGCAACCCTTTCTCATGTGGGTTTGCTGATGATTTGCTTCAGAAATGCCCCCTATAGTGCTTCCAGGACTTTCCTACTCCTATTTGATGTTGCAACTGGGATGTTCCAATACACATTGGGTATATTAAAATCTCCCATCAGTATTACCTCCCCCTTGTTGGACACCTTTCCTTCATCATGTCCCTATCCATGTCCTCTCTCTGTGCTGGCAGTCTGTAGACTACCCCTGTCTGAAGTATGGTGCCCCTCCCTTTGTTTCTGGCACAACCCACAGCATCTCTGCATCTTTTATTTCACTTGGTATCTCAATGGCTTTAATACTGTCTTTCATCTAGAGTGCTAACCCACCTCCTTTTTTGCCCACTCTATCCCTCCTGAACAGTGCATACCCTGTAAGCTGGTACTGCTCCTGCCATACCTTGTGCACTCCCAGCCAGATTTAGCATGGCTAAACAACTGTCTGAATTTGACAATGATTCTTGTGGGATATACAGAACAATCCATAGTATGTCATCAGTAACTTCTCTGACAACATTTCCACAGGACAGGCAAACATATCTATTGACACATTTGACTGTAAAATAATGCCACACTGGAATTTTTTATCTTCCAATGAACTGATGATCAGCATCATAAACTCAGTTATGTCTTACTGAACACTGGCAGCACATGTCTTATGTTAATCTTAAGCTGCCGCAGTTTGATGTAGTGGTATCAGTGACTACAAAATATTACTCTGCTGTTGACTAACACAACAAGTTTCAGCAAATCTGAGAAAACAGCTTATTTGGAAGCAGTTACTCTGGCAACAAATTCAGATATACTGTTTATAGGAACACAAGCATCAAAGAATTGTAATAGCAATTACTCCAGTTCTATTGTCAAATGAGAACATTGCCGATAGACCTTTTTTCTGGAGGTGATCTCATATCATCAGCCACAGTTGATTGGTTATCATCTCTTAAAGTAGAAGAATCATGTTCAGTACACTTCTTCCTCTTCAGTTTCTGGGACTTGCTGGAAGACACATAATGAATTACTATGTCACTTGCCAGTGGAATCAAAGACAAATTGGGTTGACACAAAATCCACAACCAGTTGTTCTCTATGATACCTTTTTTCTCAACATGAACTTTAATATGTGTAACATTAATAATGTACAATCCTGCCAGAGTTCTGATGTGTGGCAAAGAAACATAGCTTATATCATCCCTGAATATACAATTGGCTATCTCAGTCATTACAGCATCTAAACTCAAACCTTGTGACTTATGAATTTACACTGTATATGCAATACACAGTGGTAATGGTTTTCTTGTTACATGAATGTCTCTGACAAGCTGGAATTTTACCAAGCATCTGTTGATGCTTTGTGGGCAATCAGGGTTGTCAAATTTTACCACAACTATTTCAACAAATGTTCTCTGAACATTGTATTGAAAGTTAACTATGTGCCCATTTATATTGTAGACCAGTCCCCAATCCACATCGATTAAGAAGTAGCATCACACATGCATTTTTAAAGACTAAAAGAGCTGCCTCCAGACCAACCATTCTTGACATGACTACAGTCAACTCTTTTAGATGGTCAATCATCTTCAAGATCATTTTGAGGATTAGATAAACTCCATCTATTGCATCAAGTGATGACAGTGTGACAGTCTGTTGTTGCTGTCTCTCAAGCATATGACTGAACCATGGACACTGTTTAAGACTTAGTATAAAAAAACACAATTTGTGTTCTCTCACAGTACAGTTTGATAAACACATCACATTCTTCAAATATGGAACTCTCATCTTTGCCTGTCATGAATGTGTTCAGTATAGAGGCATTGGAATGTGACAAGTTTTCAGTCCAAGTCTTATCATGTGCAGCCTTTCATCTATTTTTTATTTATTTATTTATTTGTGTCTAGGATTACAAAGTATCTTTGAGCCAAGGCTCTTTTACAAAGGTTCCATGTCATGCTGGTTACAGGGTAACAAACACTAAAACATAAAACAGTTACAGGTACATGGTTTTAGACAGTATCTTTGCTTGACAAAATCAGGCTGAGCGATGGGTAACTCAAGAAACAACAGGAGGAAGAGGGCAAGAAGGGAAGGGGGCTGAGGGTAGGGGAAGGCATAGGTGTAGAGGCTCAGGGTGAGGCAGCCGAGGGCCTTGTCAGGACAGACACAGGCATGTGCATTAGAAGTTGCATTGGACAGGTAAGTGCAAGAAGAGAGGGAAGAAACTGACACCTATAAGGTCAGAAGCAGCGTAGGGAATGAAGATGTTATGGGGTGCAAGAAGTGCCAGTTATGGAGTGGCAGAGCTTTTTTTTAACACTCCAAGCATTACTGTGGATGAGGTGTCACTAGAGAGCTCATTCAGCCAACTCGAAGCCCTGTATGCAAATGACCTTTGGCCTTGGGATGTGCGGCAGTGGGGGATTTGAAGGATTTGGGTCTTAGAGCTCCTGGTATTGTGGTTGATGTATTGTTGATCAGAACTGTGATACACATTCTGGAAGAGTTAAACATTGGATAATATGAACAAACAAACAACAAAGGGAAAGTTAGAAACACCCTATTAGGAATAAGGCTACATAAATTGTTCCCAGTAACACAGAGAGAATAGAATTTGGAAATGTTTGTAGTGGTGCAGTACAGTGGCTAGGGGGCTGCAGTCTACATACAGAGCTTTTAGAAATGGTGATGCTGCCCAATGTGCATGCACCTCTCTGGGTTGAGGAGGAGGTTGCTAGGATCCAGGCAAAGTTGGCCTGGATTCTGGGGACATCTTCTCCCACCCATGGGCCACAAAGCCAGACACCATTATCTCAGAAGATGCCAGGCAGCAGGAACAGCTTGACTGAGGTGGGCTCGGGAAGGCTGGGAGTGCTGGGTCAAAGGCCCATTCCTCAACTGATACCTCTAAATAATTCCTGTGCTGCTCTGGTGAGGCAGGCCTGCCAGAAAGAGGCACCCATGTTAATGGCCAGGGAGGATGTGGGGATACTCCATAGCAGAGACCCCAAGGAGGTTGGAAGAGGACTCCTTAGAGGAAGGAAGCAACTTCTTGATGGGGACTAGGTGATGAAGGGGATAGATTTGGGAATGGAAAGGGGAGGGGATGAAGAGAAAGAGGTTAAGTGCCTGTGTGGTGCCATGGCTTGGAGGGATGTGGAGCAGATCCTAAGAATCATTACACCAAGAGGAAGGGAGGCAGAACTGGATGTCATTATCCACTCAGGGACTAACAACCAAACTAGGAACTGGTCTGGGATAGTGCAAGAGGAGTGTAGGGAGCTAAGGACAGGTCTTAGACAGGTAGTTGGCTCAGTGACTTTCAATGAGGCACTGTCTGTCTATGACGGGGGATGAAAGGGACCTCCACACCAAGAGAAGCAAACTGCGGGCTGTATAGTTGGGGCGTCTTTCATCTTAATAGGCATGGCTGTGCACTGTTGTGTAAAAACATTGAAAAATATATAACACATACTTTAAACTAACAGCAGGAGGGCAAGGATGAAAAGGTACTTCATCTAGCAGTAGGACCAGTGTAACTGACTATAAATTTATGCTAGATAATGCACAAAGCCTGAAAGTAATAAAAAAAATCAGAGTTAGAATTAATACTACAAAGGACAGTATTGACTTTGTTACTATTACAGAAACTTGGTGGGATGAAATTAACCTATGGTCTAGAGAAATTCAATAGTATAACGTTTCATAAAAATAGTACAAATAAAAAGGATAGAGGAGTATGTCTTTATATAAAACAAAATTATGTGGGGACAGAGATGATAATGGATGACAATCCAGTTACTGAAACTGAGTCCATTTGGATCCAGTTATACCTTCAAAACAAACAAATCAAAGAATAGGCAATTGTTATAAGCCACCAATGAGTAGCACTGAGACGCTTCACAGTTACTAAAATAAATCAGTTTAGCTTCTGACAAATCTAAGGTAATTACTCTTGGTGATTTTAATTTCCCAGGGATTGACTGGAAAAATCTCACTACTAACTCCTCACAGGAAGCCACATTTATTAACTCACATTCAGCAGGAGACCTTGATCAGTTAGTCAAGTTCCCAACCAGGATTGACAACATACTCAATTTAGTAATTACTAATGGAGTTTGCCCTTTAAGGGTCAGACCAGGTTGTCCTGGTGCACCCCTTCCCTTTTATTAGGATGGTTGTGCTCAGAAGGGGAGGGGGGAAGGAAGGGGAGGGGACAGGGGATAGATCAATGGCCAGGCAACAGGAAGGGGATGGGCAAGTGGATGTACATAATGGACAGCACAGAGGGGTTTCAGCCACTTTTTGCTGGAGTTTTGATCTTTTGGAACTGCAGCACGTCAGATTGGCAGATTAACTGGAAGGTTTGTGCAACAAGGAAAGAGGTAAGGAAAAACAAACAGTATGACAGAAAGTGTTTGAGTTTAAAAAAAAAAAGGACAAGAGAAAGAAAGGAATGAGAGAGAGGAGAATGTAAAACCTGAAGGATAAGAAGGCAGAATGGTAGGGGGCCTTTGGTTTTACTCTGATGTAAGATTTTGGGATTGAAGCCCATAGCAGAATGTTAAATACATAACATCTGAAGGGCAGTACAGAGGTACAAAGACAGTTTGGAGTCAGAGGAATGTAAAAAAAAAAAAGGTTTTTTTTTTCAAGCATGGTAAAACGACTGTATATTCCAGGATAGTGTGCATTTGTGTTGTCCTTTTGAGAATGATGTACAGACGGCAGTGGTGCAAAGCAGGCTTGTAACAGAAGGAACTTGAGGTTATTGACACAGGCAGCAGTTGTTATTTCGTGGAGCGATGCATATGGCAGCGGTAAAGGAGTATTAGGGAGAAGTGTAAAGAAAGGCAAGAAAGGGTGAGCGTTAATGGCGGGGTTGCAAGCACTCTGTGGTGAAAAAGAGGGGGCTGGGTACTCAAGTACAGAAGGGTTTGCGGTTGGTTTTGCACAGTGGCGACGATTCATAGCACAGAACAGAGGAAAACGTGGTAAGGGGCCTGGCGGGACGGCCCAGAAGGAAAGGGGGGTTGAAAAAAGGAAACTGGGAGGTAATCAGCAGGGGGATTGCAGAAAGCAAGGGACCCTGTGCATGCAGCTGGTTGCCCGATGAGGGCTTGGAGCACCGCAGGGAGAAGGCGCATGTATGAGGCCCGATCAGCGAGGCCTAGCGCGGATATGGAGCAAGGACGGATGTGGGAGGCCACGTGGGCGTGACGTCACACGCTGCACGAAGGCTGCGAGGGAAGGGGAGCGAGCTACGGGAGAGGGTGGGGGCCCAGAGGATAGCAGGCAGAGGAAGGCATGGTAGGGGGAGGCCAGGAGAGTGTGGAGAAAAGGGGGGGGCCTGCAAGGAGTAGGCCACAAGGCATATGGAATGACGTCACATGCCACAGGACCACGCGGTCTGGGACACTTGGGGTAAGCAGGAGCCAGGCAATGATGCCCAAACAAAAGAGGGGGAATCCTGGACAACATGCACTCGGGGGGAGGGAGCAGCCAAAGACCAGAGCTGTAGGGGAAGAAAAGGAGTGAAAACAGGGAGGGTAGCGATGACAGCCACAAGTGGCAGGAGACCAAAAGGGGGCAGAGCCCACAAAATGGGGGATCGGGATCAGCCTGTCAGTCAGAGGAGCATTGCCTGAAGGGGACAAGGCCGAAAAGACAGGCCAGGAAGGGCATCATGAGGAGGCACCCGACAGCATGAAATGGGGGGGGCCTTGGCAGGCCCAAAAAGGCAGACAAGAAGGGATTTTGAACCACGTGCTGGCTAGTAACCAGCAGAGGCCCGTGGAGCTGGGTATGACAATGGGAATGGACAGGCCCGAAGGCATCTCAACCAAAAAAAAAAAATATAAAAAGGGAGGCTGTGGACCAGGAGTACACAGGAAAGGACACCAGAGACGCATGGAAGGTGCGATCACCCCGAGGTCCGCAAGAGTGGGACTGGTGATGAGACAAGGGGGCCTGTCAGGTAATGGGGAGAGAGAAAGGGAGCGAAGGTGGGGGTGAGCAGGGGACCGAGGTCGGTCAGCTGGAAGGGGCCTGTGGTACGAGTGCGATGTAGGATGGCCACACGATGGCATGATGTAAACATATGTTAACAACAGAATCTTGTTTTTCTTCTCTTCAGTTGTCTTCGCAGTGTGAGAGGTCAGAAGATGTGGCACCAAAGAAGAGCAGGTCCTTGAAGGAAGATGCTTTCTGGGCTATAGTCGAATTGGTGAAAAAAGCCAACAGGATGTGGGAGCTGATGGAAGGGAGGAAGCAGGGAGACCTGGGGAGAAGACGAAAGACAGAAGGGAAAAAGGGGGCAGAGGAAAGCGGCTGGCCGAAGGGCCACGCAGTCCCATCAGGGAACAACCAATGGTAGTGGGACCCACCAAGGTAATCCAGTATCTCTGCACCCTAGTGATCCAGTAATGCCAGTAACTCCCCAAGACCAAGTCGGGATCCCCTTGGGGGAACCCAGACCAGATCTCCCAAACACGGTGGTTCCCCGACAGTCGCTAGTGGCACACCCACCCCCTCAACCACTGGGTGCTGTAACGGGGCACCAGGAGGATGGCAGGCAACAAAGCTCGGAAAAGGACCCAGGTAATGCACCCAGTGCAGTGGGTGACATTATAAAAGAGTATATTAGTCAAATTGTGTCGGCACTTGGGACAGGAGGCCTAGGGCAAATGGAGTCAGCCCTGGCTGAGATCAGGATGGAGAAAGAGGTGCTGAAAGGGAAGGAGGGAGGTATAGAGAAAGAAGGAAAAGGAACAAGGGAGATAGGTGCTCGCGGGATGAGGGTAGGTGAACATGTTCCACTGGCCACAAAGGAAAAGATATGGAACGGAGAGTATGTGAATATACTTGCATTGGTGAGCCGGAAAGTGGCAGCGAAGTATGAGGAAATGGAGAACATAGGGAAGAGTGAAATGGCAGCAGAGGTAGTATTGTTAGGGAAAAAGGAGGAAGAAAAATTCACAAAAGGGAAGACTTGGGATGGGTGGTATGTAGGTTTTGCCACTTTCTCAGCCATTGTATTAGAAAAAAGGCCAGAACTGGGCATCCCGCTCATCACATACTCCCTAATAATAAGGCAGGCAAAAGCAAAAGGGGTGGGATGGATATACTATGATGAATTTTTTCGGCAGAGAATGGCAACATATGGGGATATGAGATGGGATACGAAGCAGCTAGACTTATGGACAGACTTCGTAACAGATCAGTCCACACCCAAAGGGGAGTGGTGGAGGAAAGGTGTTGTGCCTAAGAGATACTGTTGGGCTTACAATAGGGCCTTTTGTTCGTGGCCTCAATGTCGCTTTCAGCACACATGTTCGAAATGCGGGGGAACGCACCCCGCAAACAGATGCAGAACGACATGGGCCCAGGGAGCACAAGGATCTGGGGGTCATGGTTCAGGTCAACAGTTTTTTCACAAAGGACAGGGTTTTAAAGGGCAGGAATGGAACAGGTGAGGGAGGGGTAGGGGGAACTCGAGCAGAGGAGGTCAGAATCACTGATCGAAAAAGCCGAACACTGAGTGAAAGACAGGGACCTGGGAGGGAAAAAGGGAGAGAAGACTGGGAGCATTTTGAGATAGCCAGAACCCCCATCAGGACAGAGGCATGGAGAGGTTGGTTGGACAGTTGGCGGGGATGATCAAAAAGGTTTTTGCACAGATTTTCCATTGCAGTGTGATGGGCCCGGCCCTAGACAAGCGAGAGAGGCACACAACCTGGGGTCGGTAAAAGGGAAGGAAGAGATGTTAAGACAGAAGACAGAGAAGGAAAAGGTAGTGGGAAGAGTAGAAGGCCCATTTGATACCCCCCATTACAGAACATGAGGATCTCGCCATTAGGTTTGGTACCCAAGAAACTGGAAGGAGAATACAGGGTGATTCACCACCTATCCTTTCCAGAATGGGATTCGGTGAATGATTTTATCGGGGAGGAGTATAGTAGGGTAACATATTCAACATTGGAAGATGCAGTCCGGATAATCCAGGCTACCAAGGATGCATGGATGGCAAAGACAGATATCGAATCCGCATTTAGGTTGCTGCTAGTCAGGAGAGAAGACTGGGACCTCTTGGGTTTTAAAGTTGGGGGTCAGTACTATTTTGACAAAGCCATGCCCATGGGATGTTCGATAGCATGTGCAACATTTGAAGCATTTAGCAGCTGTTTGCTGTGGATATATCAAAAGGAAACTGGTCATAGAATGGTTATTCACTATTTGAATGATTTCCTTTTCATTGGTAATGGTAAAAAGGAGACGCAAAAAATGCTGGTCAAATTTCAAGAGCTGTGTAAGGAATTAGGGGTTCCACTGGCACTGGGAAAAACAGAGGGGCCCTGCAGGGTTCTAGAATTCCTGGGTATTGAAATAGATGCCCCAAGGGAAATATTCCGGCTGCCGGCCCAAAAAGTAGAGAAACTGAAAGAATTGATCGTAGTACATACCAGCAGGAGAAGGGTACAACTAAAACAAATACAGCAGGTACTGGGGCACTGCAGGGCTATTGTACCAGGAAGGGCATTCTCAAAAAGGTTAGCAAGTGCTACATCCAGGGTGACCAAACCACACCATTGGGTAGACCTGACAAGAGGTGTTAGGGAGGACTTTAGCATATTGGAGGAATTTCTTAGGGAATATAATGGCTGCTCTTTCTGGCAGGAAGAGGGGGTGTATAACACAGACCTCAGGCTTTACACAGATGCAGCCGGGAGCATAGGCATGGGGGGCTACCTGAAGGGCAGGTGGTTTGCAGAACCATGGCTGTCTGACTGGGTAAGGGATGGCAAGGTAAAAGATATAACATTGCTAGAGTTCATGCCCATGTGGGCATGTACCCTGCTGTGGGGGGAAGAGTTACGGGATCAGAGAGTGACATTCTGGTGTGACAATAGAGCAGTGGTGAAGGTTCTAAACAACAGGGAGGCCAGGTCAGAAACGGCCATGCAAGTTTTACGACATTTAGTGTTAAGGGCCTTGCAGCTGAACATGTCATTCAGAGCAAAACACATTGAAGGGGTACACAACACCCTGGCTGACAGCCTTTCCCGTCTGCAGCTGATACAGTTTCCGGAGGCTGGCACCAGCAGCGGAGGAGCAAAAAACACCCATACCAACGATCATCTGGGATGTTGGCAAGAAGGAGCAAAACTGTTGTTTCGCAGCTCATGGGCAGCTCGGACTCTGAGGGCCTACGATGGAGCCTGGCAAGTGTTTCAAACATTCAGGGCAACACACCATATACAGGTAAGTAGGCCGTTCACAGAGGAACAATTGGGAAAGTTCACCATGGAGCAATGGCAAAAAGAAATAGCCCACACCACAATGGGGGTCTTTTTAGCAGGGATTAGTGTTATCTGCAGCCTAAAGGGATGGAAGGACCCAACAAAATCATGGCTTATTAGAAGGATGATGAAGGGATGGGGTAGGTTGAAGCAAGGGTCAGTAGACAATAGAAGACCAATAGGGAAACAGTGGCTAGCAAAACTAAAGGATGTGCTACCGGCAATATGCAGGTCAAAGACCGAGGCCCAGCTATTTCACACGATTTATGTTGTAATGTTTGCAGGGGCTATGAGAGTGAGTGAGGTGGTAGGCAATGGCAAAAAAGACAAGAAAGGGGGATTAGAATGGGAAGATATAAGTTGGGGGATGAAAGAGATACAGATCAAGATTAAGAGGTCAAAGATGGATCAAAAGGGGCAGGGTTGCATGGTGACACTAAAGAGACAGGTAGAGGGCACAATATGCCCAGTGCAGACTTTGTGGGCTTTCGCAGTAAAGCATGGGACCAGAACAGGGAGATTATATGTTCATGGTGATGGAAGAGGGGTCACTGGCTATCAAGTCATAGCATTGCTCAAGAAAGACATGCAATTCCTGGGACAGGACCCAGTTAACTACTCGTCCCAATCTTTGCGGATTGGGGCGCCTCACAGTGGGCAGCGGCAGGCGAAACTGTGGATAGTATTTTTGAAAAAGGACGATGGCGGGCTGCCAGTTATAAGGGATATATCCGAGCACTGAAGTGAGAAAAGTACCGTATTGCCTATGTTTTGTTACAAATGTGGGGATGAATGTGGTGGGGGGGAGGACAGGAAGGGGGATACGGTGGTGATGAAATTAAGACAATATATGAGATAATTAATTTTGCTTAAACCCCATAGGAAGAGGGAGGACCACGAATGTCTGGATCTGAGGCCACTCCTATATTTATTGGGCAGAAAGGAGAGCAGAAAAGAAGGCTGGGGGAAAGCAGCTGTACCAATATGTGAAACGGTGTAGGTTGGTTTGGCGTGGCATCTGGGGGATGAGATGGGCACAACTGCTTCCCACCTTGAAGGAACTTAAGGAACGGCCACCCAGTCCAGACTTAATTATTATACATTTGGGGGTCAATGACCTTGTGGGCAAGCCGTGGGTAGACACATACTTGCAGATAAAAAGGGACCTAGAAACAATACCTGAGGTGGCCTCAGATAAGCCTTGCCTGGTCGGATATGATACCAAGGAGGGTTTAGAGGCAGCAGCACAGCCATAGAGCTGTAGATAGGGCCAGGAAAAAGATGAACAGAAGGGTAGGGATATTGGTAAGGAATATGGGAGGACAGGTAATACTGCGGGGTGAAGAAGAATGGGTAGAAGATTTCTACAGATTAGATGGGGTGCACCTGTCGGATCTAGCCATAGATATGTTTAACACAGAAACAATGGGCTTTATAGAAGCATGGATGAGACATGCAAAAAACGGAATATAAAAAAAAAAGGCAAAGAGAAGGGTTAAGAAGGATTTTCCCTGAGGTAAGGGAGAGTAATTCCCTAAGTGAAGGGAAAGCCAGTCATCCAATACAAGTTGGAGACTGGCTAGTGGGGAAAAAAGGGGGAGGAGGGGGAGGGGGAGGAGGGGATGGGGGGAAGATAAAGGAATAACACCAAAAGAGGAAGAAGATGAAGGAGAAAGTGGTCTCGGTTTTCACCATTACCTAACAGAAAAAGGAGAAGAAGAAGAAGGCAGAAAGAAGAGAGAAAAAGAAGAAGAAAGAGGGATGATCAGAGATTGATATATGGATGAAAACAAATGAAATTCTGAGAGATATAATAATAAGATGATGAAATGAAACATGGAATTATGATATATAAATAAATTAATTGCCAATCTGAGCACAACAAACAATGGTCTCTGTCTTTTTGTGAGGGAAAAGGGGGAAATCCGGGACAATATCATCTATGGAATGTCTGAGGTCACAAAGTGAAAGAAGCTTAAGGTAGTAGTGATCACTTCATGCTAACTTTTAGTTACTCAGCAGGGTGTAATTCAGGAAAACAAAAAAACATATCAAGAACTGTTATGCTAACCCATTTGCTTGCACCTCTCTGGGTTAACTATCAGAAGATGCAGACAATACATAACTTTATTGAATGTGAAGAAATCTTAAGAAAATAGTTTGTCTGAAGACCGTTGGACAGCAATTTGTAACATACTTAGAACTGTAGAAGAATGATTTGTCCCAAGTAAATTAATACAGAGTAAGGACAAAGTACCACAATGGATGACAAATAAACTAAGGAAGCAAATGAAAAGGAAGAAAAAGGTATACTTAGAAAACAAGAAGAAAAAATAGACTTTTCCATGAAGAAACACAGACTGAATTAAAAAAAAACAACTAAGCAACTAATAAGGAATGAAAGCCGTAACCTTGAGTTTAGAATTGCATCAACAAAAGGAAACCAGAAAGCATTCTTTTCATACATAAATAATGTGAAAAAAAATTGCAGCTCCCTATGGCCACTGGTTATTAATGGATCAACTATAAAATGTCCTACATAAATAGTGAATGCTTTTAATGAATATTTGGGTTCTGCAGTCAATAAAAATGATGACTTCACCATATCATGGACTTCTGAGGATAGTGGCACAGCTGGTTTCTCATTTGATGAGGTACTTGCTGTGATTCACACTGCTTGCATTGCTGAATTTCTGACTCTCCCTCCTACCTGTCTGTCACTTCCCCCTGCAAATGGTACCTTTTCACCCCATACCCTCCCGCTTACCCTTAGACCTACCATGCCAACTAATGCAGCTATGTCAGTCCTGAAGGTATTACAATTGCCCCCTCACACACCTCCTAACCTTTCCTCCCTCCACTATCCTTGGCACATACTGTGCCCTCAGTGCCCTTGCTTTATAGTCTCCTCCTAGGCCAGGTAATGCTTTGCTAGTCTAGACCTCATCCAATTTAACATTGTACTCTACTGTCTATCAGAGACCTGCCTTGCATAGAACTCGCACATAACGGTATGCTGACTGCATTTGGTACCATGCCTGTAAATTATGCTGCCTTGTTCTGTTCACAGTGTCAAGCCTTATGTTGCTATTTGTAAATTATTGTACACCAATGTGCCAAGTCACACCTTTCTCACTTGTAATGACTGTACATAGGCTGCCAATGTTGCTATGCCTACTCCAAATTGTAATATTGTGACTTGTTGTTGTCGTTTAAACTACCAGGTCCATCTTATAAATGATCCCTGCTCAATGGTGTTCCACCTGGCTAAATAAAGATATTTGATTGATTGATTGATTCAGTAACTCAAGCCTAATTCATCAGCAGGTACTGATGGGTTACATCCCTGTTTTCAAAAAAATCTTGCTAACAATATATGTAAACCCCTATGGCTTCTATTTAATAATTCCCTAATGACAGGAACAGTACTAACTGAATGAAAACAAGCAGTTGTAACACCTATACACAAACAAAATCTGATAGTTGTTAATACATTAACTTGATAAGGGTGTTTCATGACCTTAAATGTAAAGATGAATTGCCGTAGTCAGCTACATGTGTACATTTCATTTTTGGTAAAGGTAGATCATTTATTTGGTTGATCCTGTGTTTCCATTGTGTTTAAATGTGAGTGGCATGTGTGTGTTGTGCTATGTGTGGAAGCAGAGGGAGCTCCGTACCAAGCTTTTCAAGTAATGGTGAAAGGAATGGTGCAGGGAGGAGTGTTATGTCTACATTGGGGACTGTAGAACAAGACAGAAGGATAAGAACCTATACTGAAGTGATGGCCTGCTTTCATCTAGGAGGCAACCTCAGTCCTCAGTGGATGATTCAAATGTTACTTTGATCAGCATTTAAAGTAGCTGGGGGTGATTGAAGAAATAGGGGAGGCAGAAAATGAGTCACTACAAGGTGAGATAGAGAGTAGGGAGATCCAAAGGGGAGAGAGTCCCACCAGGATGCAAGTTATTCAAGGAATCAAGGGTTAGCAAAGGAAGAAGGGGCAAGTAGCAGTCAAAAGAGGAAGACATGGAAGGAGGGACAATTGGGAAAGGAGAAAACAGCAAGAGGAGAGATGAGAGCTGTCAAAATGGTATAAGGTCTGCATCAGAAGCCCTATGAAGAGAGACTGAAAGAGTTCAGTATGTTCACCCTGGAGGAGAGAAGGGAGAGTGGGAATGTTATGGAGACTTTTAAATACCTCTTGAGGGTTAATAAGGTGCAGGAGAAAGATATGTTTCAGAGAAAAAAGTGCTGTAGAACAAGGGGTCATGATATGAAGCTGGAAGGAGGAAGATTCAGGAGAGATGTGAGGAAGTAGTTCTTCACAGATAGGATGGGGGATTCCTGGAACATCCTTCCATGGGAGGCACTGGGGGTGAAACCAGTGGTGGATTTCAAAAATACCAAGGATAGGCACAATGGATTGCTAGGAGGAAGGAAAGGGTGGAAGGTGGAAGAGACAGTGCTGCTGGGCAAGCTGTGTCTGCAGCAAAAGTGATCATAAATAAAAATGGGCAGACTAGATGGGCTCAGTGGTCATTATCTGACATCCGTTTCTATGTTTATGTAACTCCATTTTACTGTAAACTCTAACAGGGGCTGAATCCCCTACAATATACAACTGTAAACTGGGGGGGGGCACAGCCACAGACACAAACTCCTGATTCCCTCTGGGTGTAGCTGCATGGATGACTGTTTTTTCCAAAGCCCAAGCAGGCAGCTAAGCCAAGGAAAAAAGTCAGGATGGTCAAGGTACAAACTGAATCTCCAGAGCAGAATCCAGTTTGAAGACTACTATTAATTGATTGACCACTGTAGAACCCTCAGCAGCTCATTGGCATCCACCAACCTATTTCACATTATTAAAAATAACACTTCTTAAGAGGTGAACATCCTTTTAAGGCTCCAGTATTTATTCTTCTCCCCATCTTCTTAGTGGTTTTCCTCTGGCCTTCCCTACATCATTACATTTTTAATTATGCCCCACATAATGGCTTCACCCATATTATTCTACAAGTTCTTATATATATTTTAAAACTAAACTAATATTTTTTACATTTTCTCAATCAATCATCAGACAGCACCTTCTAAATGCAGATCAAGCAGGGTTTCACTGTCACATTTGATGTTATAAAAAGAAATATCTGAGCTGCTGATTTACACCAAAAAAGCAGACAAAAGCTAAAATTTAAAAAGCCTGAAACTTCCAGTAGGCAGTCAAGAAAATCACATCATCAGATGACCATCATCACCCTTCTTATCTCCCTTAATTTTTTTGAAGTACGAATATCATAAAGAATTACCTGCAGGGGCAAATCATTTCTTCATAGTGCTTTCCATCAGTACAGTGCCTTCAGAAAGTATTCACCCCCCTTGGATTTTGTCACATTTAGTGATGTTGCAAACTCAAATTAAAATACATTTATATGGGATTTTTTGTCACATATCTACACAAATGACTCTATAATGTCAAAGTGGAATGAAACTTCTGGAATTTTTTGTACATGTAATTTAAAATAAAAACCTGAAATGTCTTGATTTGGTAAGTATTCACCCACTTTGCTATGACACTCCAAACTGAGCTCAGGTGCATCCAATTTCCTTGTGAGATCACTCTAAAACTTGAATGGAGTCCACCTGTGGTCAGTTCAAATGGTTGATATGATTTCAGAGGAAATACACCTGTCTATATAAGGTCCCACTGTTGACAGTGCATGTCAGAGCAGAAACTCTACCATGAAGACCAAGGAGCTGTCTGTAGAACTCCGTGATAGAATTGTGAGAAGGCATAGATCTGGGGAGGGGTATAAAAACATTTCTAGGGTGTTGAAAGTTCCCAGGAGCACAGTCAAGTCCATCATTAGGAAATGGAAAGATTACGGAACCACCCAGACTCTTCCTAGAGCAGGCCGTCCTCCCAAACTGAGCAACCGGGCAAGAAGGGCCTTGGTCAGAGAAGTGACCAAGAACCCAATGACCACCCTGACAGAACTACAGAGTTCCATGACTGAGATGGGAGAACCTGTCCAGAGGACAACAATCTCTGCAGCACTACACAGATGTAGCCTCTCTGGGAGAGTGACTAGATGGAAGCCACCCCTGAGAAAAGGCCACATAATAGCATGCCTGGAGTTTGCAAGAAGGCACATGGCAGACTCAGAGACCATGTGGCAAAAGATTCTCTGGTTTGATGAAACAAAAATTGAACTCTTTGGCCTGAATGCAAAGTGCTATACCTGGCGCAAACTGAACACAGCTCATCACCCGTGTAACACCATCCCTACCATGAAGCATGGTGGTGGCAGCATCATGTTATGGGGATGCTTTTCAGTGGCAGGGACTGGGGCACGTGTCAGGATAGAGGGAACAATGAATGGAGCCAAATACAGGCACATCCTTGAGGGGAACCTGCATCAGTCTGCAATAGACCTTGGACTGGGGTGAAGATTTACGTTCCAACAGGACAACGACCCCAAGCATACAGCCAAAGCAACATTGGAGTGGCTTCAGAACAAGAAGGTGAATGTCCTTGAGTGGCCCAGCCAAAGTCTAGACTTGAATCCCTTTGAGAATCTGTGGAAAGACTTAAAGATTGCAGTTCACCGATGCTCCCCATTCAACTTGACAGAGCTTGAGCAAATCTGCAAGGAAGAATGGGTGAAAATCCCCAAATCCAGATGTGCAAAGCTGATACAGACATACCCAAGAAGACTCAAAGCTGTAATTGCTGCCAAAGGCACTTCTACAAAGTATTAACTCAGGGGAGTGAATACTTAAGTAAACAAGATATTTCAGTTTTAATGTTTCATAAATTTTTGTTATACAATAAAACTATTTTGCCCCTTTAAATTGTTGAGTATGCTGTGTGAATCAAGGGGGGAAAAATCATTTCAATGCATTAAAAATTCTGGTAGTAACACAACAAAATGTGACAAAATCCAAGGGGGTGAATACTTTCTGTAGGCACGGTATGTTAATATTACATACACACACTAATGTGGATAATGATCTGCCAACTCTCTCTTGAACTACATTGTCTGGAACAACACAGAGGTCCAGACCAGCAAGACCTAAAGGTGCTTTTTCATTTGCCCGGCGCAAAAGGCTGTGGCACAGATATTCAGACAGTGCCACTGTGCCATGGCACAGCACCATTGAATATGGCAAGGTCAGCGCACATACTGTGCGTGGCACAGTGGCACTGCACCAGCGCAAACCACAGATAGGGCGCACGGGGATGCACCTGTGCAAACGCAGTTGCGCTGAGTGCATCACCCACGATATTCAGCAGAGGATATGCAAATGAGGCCATAATACATGCAAGGCACAACTGGGGCCATTTGCATGTCATTATGGCCCCATTTGCATGCCTTGCAACAGGCAGCCAGTGCATCTGGTGCCCTGCAGAATGCTGGGTGCACGATCGGGGTCGGGACATCGCCCACCCCATAGCTGTGGCGCAGTAAAATCACAGTACAATAATTCCCTGCTAGTCTAGTGGACCCCCCTCCCTCCCGTGTCCCCAGTTGGCAGTAAGTGTAGATATATTCAAACCCTGGCAGTCTACTTGTACCCCCCTCCCTTCCGTGTCCATGATCAGTGGTAACTGTAAATATATTTAACCCTTGTAGTCTAGCAGCACCCCCTCCCTCCCATTGCCACAATCATGGTACGGCTCCATAAAACACTTCACTGGTTATCCAATGGCACCCCCCACCCACACAGAACCAAATGCCCACCCTGCCCCCCATCATCGGTGGATGGCTGCAACCCACCCGCATACTGCCCGGCTGCCCGCTGAATGACAGCTACAGTATGGGCTGTAAGTCCATTGGTCCACAGTGTGGACCAATGGTTTTAAGGGCATACTGTACTAGACAGTCCCATATATGTGAATGAAGTCATTCACATATTAAGGTCTATCTAGTACAGTATGCACTACAAACCCATTAGTCCACACTGTGGACCAATGGGTTACAACCCATACTGTACCTGTCATTCAGTGGCGGTTAGGCTGTATGGAGGTGGGTTGCAACCTGCAGTCTACGAGGAAGTGGGTGGGTGGCATGGGTTCTGTGTGGGTGGAGGGTGGGGGTGCCACTGGATCACCAGGGAAGTGTTTTATGGAGCCGTACCATGATCATGGCAACAGGAAGAAGGGGGGTACAGCTAGACTACCAGGCTTCAATACATCTATGTTTACCACTGATCAGGGACACAGGAGGGAGGGAGGGGGGTACAACTAAACTACCAGGGCTTAAATATATCTACAGTTACCACCAATCAGGGACACGGGAGGCAGTGAGGGTACTACTAGACTACCAGGGCTTCAAGAAATCTACTTCTATCACTGATTGTGGCAATTGAAGGGAGAGGGGGTACCAGTAGACTACCAGGGCTTGATTATAACTATGTTTACTGCTGATCAGGGATGGGGGGGTACCAGTAGACTACCAGAGTTATATGGGTGCTTCATGACGGTGTTCTGGGTGGGTGGGGAAGCCACCCATGGCTGGCGGCTGCTGTGTTGTGCCTGCAATGCAGCAGCCCACCTGTGGGTGGCCAGGAGTTTTTCCACTGTTTCATAAGCTCAACTTTGAGCCCCCCTATACAGCGCAATGCAGGGGTGTGCTGTCATATGTGCCGCACATCCCAGGCTGAATATCGGGATGTGCCGCATATGCATGGGTACACCCCATGCATCTGCAACGCATACAATTACATTGCACCCCAGTGCATCGGGATGTGCATTACTCCAAGCAGCCTTTTCAATATCCTGCTGGGGCGCAATGCAGGGTTGCACTGGTACAACTCGGTTGTGCTAGGAGCAACCCTATTGAATAACCCGGTCCATGTTTCTATCTTCTATTTGTGCTCAGCCACTTCTTTGCTGCTGCTTTTGTACTTGTTTGCACTGAACTGTCTGATAATACACTGCTCAAGAGTTGGAAAGGGGCTCAGTGACGGGCTAAAAAATTAGCAGCTTTCTGGGAGCGGGACATGCCTGTTTCTACAAAGCATGTGCTGCTACTCAATGAAGAAAACTGAAGAGTAGTAAATGTACTTCTCATATAGAGATTTTAGTATTTGTTTAATTTAATATTTTAGTTTCACTACTGTATGTCATTCATATCTATATCTATATCTATATATATATATATATATATATATATATATATATATATATATATATAAATATATATATATATATATATATATATATATATATATATATATATATATATAATAGGGGCACAGTAGCACCTCTATATTTAGGGTTAAGTAGGCACTTCAATGTTAAACTCAAAATTTTGCACTTTAATAACTTTGCAACCATTGAATGGATTTGCACGGAATTTGATATAAGCTGTTGCATGGTATAGCGCTCTTGATCTGGCAAGTTTTGTTCTGGATGGATGTGCAGTCTCTCAGTTAGACAGAGGTGAAAAACATGTTTTTACCCATTGACTTTGCTGGGATTTTTCTTTGAACTTGCCTGCAGCCCACAGGGTTTGTTTGTTTGGTAGGAAATTTTCAGGACTGAAAGGTACTACTCCACAGATGTGCTTTTTGCTAGTCTGGTGAAAAAAAAAACAATAAGCCATTTTTAAGTTATTGAAATTTAAAAATTTGAAAAAATAATTTCTGAACATGCTCAGTAGGCACTTCAATATAGCTGGTTGATATGAAAGAGGAATCTTGCTTTGTATGAGAAAATTCCTCTTTCATATGGCTGCCATCTTGTTTCCATTTTGCCTGAAATTCAAATTTGGAAACCTTCCAAAATAATATTCTGGGGAGGAACCAACACATGTAGCTTGCTTATTATGATCTCCTAGGTGCATTCTGCACATTACTGTTCAGAAAATGCCCTTAAAATGTGTGTTATTTAACATTTAATTTCATTGTTCATATCAACGTCACATGAGGTAGGATCTTAGTTCGTATGACGAGATACAAACTAGGATTCTACTACGTATGACTCTGATAAAAACAAGGAATTTAAATGTGGATATGTCAGCCATTTGTTTGGTATTTTCTCACCAAATTTTCAAAATAGGCATTTTGGGACCCCACCTCATGACCAGTGTCACTGTCATCTCGTTACTCAGTCATGAAAGGCGATTTTGATGTCACTGCATGAAATCACATTTTGGGATGTGAAATCATCTTTCAAAACTGATTAACAAAATGACAGTCCCAGTGTTCATGAGGGGTGGTCCAAAAAACCCCTTGTTGAAAATTTGGTGCAAAATACCCAAACAACGGCTGTGTTACAAACATGCATTGTGCAGTTTCTACGCAAGCTTGCAACTTCACCAATTTTTAATATTTTCACTCCAGATTTCCAACATTGCCATTTTTTTCACACCACCTCATGAAAAGTACAGCTGTCATTTCATGCATCCTGCCGTAAATGAGTTTTCGCACCTCTGGTGCAGAATGGCGTGTCACTGTACAAAATCAACTTTCAGAATGGATTAACAAAATCACAGTGCCAGTGTTCATGAGGGGATTTCACAAAAAGCTCATGTTGAAAATGTGATTAATAAATTCCAAAAACTGGCCACTTTACGAGCGTCCATTGTGCAGTTTCTACACGCTTTCGTAACTTCGCCAATTTTTCATACTTTCTCTCCTGATTTTCAACATTACCCTTTTCCACACCTCCTCATGAACAGTATACAGCTGTCATTATTGAATTGTGGCACCCACAGCACCTTTTGGTGCATGTATCTCGAAAACAATTTGAGATACAGATTTTTCACTCTCCACAGCTTAGTCCACCTTTAGGTAGCACCCATGGAGGTTTCAAAGTCATAATTACAACTGTGGTGGAATTTTCTCCATAGTTGCTATGGTTGCTGAGATATTACTAACTTAGTGTTACAGCGGTTACTTTTCATGACTATAGGGCTGCAGTATGTCTGTACTTACAGTATGTGTAAGTGGGAGCACAAGACCCAGAGGGACTATGCTCCCACTTATGCATATCATTATAAATTAATGGGTAGTGTGAGGGGAGTGCAGGGCATGGAGGACCCATGCCCCCACAACCACATACCAGTTACATTACACTTTCTCAAAAAGAAGGGAAATTAATTGCAAAAATCTACATTAATGCTTCAGTTAGGGTTTTAATTAAAATATAAAAAGCTGAGAAATTCAACTTGAGGTTTACCAACCCTACCACCTCACTCTCACCCCCAACCTCCACACACCAACAGGCGTCGAGGTGTGCCTTGGAGTCATTGGGACTAACTCTCATCCCATTCTCCTATACTGAGCCATCTCATCTTGTTTACAAATGGAATGGGGTGATAGGACCAACGATTCCAAGGAACACCATGATGCCTGTTGGTGTGTGGAGGGTGGGGCGTAGGTTTGGTAACCATAACATCAAATTTCCCAGCTTTTAACACTTTCATAAAAACCCTCACAGATGCATTAATGTATTTTTTGCAATAAGTATATATATACAGTATATATTTTATAGGGGTGCAGTCGCACCCCTATAGTTAAGGTTGAGTAGGCACGTTAATGTTAAACCACAATTTTTGCATGTTAATAACTTTGCAGTCATTCAACAGATTTGTACAAAATCTGGAATGCACAGTCTGGTGTGCTAGATCTCTTGATTTGCCAAGTTGCATTTTGGTCAGACTTATGGTTTCTGTGCAGTGAACCACTGAAAAACATGTTTTTCTCCACTTTTGACTCATTTGTTGCCTATCATGCAGTGACCACACCATTTGGTGTTTTGGTCTGACATTTGGAATATAGAAAGAGTTTATGTCAAACAACAATCCAGCATTGGTTTGGTGAAAAAATATGAATCCATTCAAAAGTTATTTAATTTTTTATTTTTGAGTTCTTAGCCTGCTCAGTTCACTCCAAGATTTATATGTATGTTTTGAGAAAGAGGATTGGGCTCACAGTCAAAGATTTTGTCAGATCACGAAAGGGGATTTAAAAACTCCTAGTCTGTGAGGAAAAAGTTCCTTGTCTGTGAGCCGCCATCTTGTTTTCATTTTCTCCCCCAAACAAAATGTCATAGCTTCCTCCACGGGTGACTTCTTGTTGTAATAAGGCATGAGTTTTGTTCTGGGTGATGCCATCTACAAACCTATACATTTGGTTTGCTTTGTTTTGCCTAAAAAATGGGTGTTTCAAATTTTGAAATTCTTCTTTCGCCACTCACTTCTGATCCTCTTTAGTGAGCTGACAAAATCCCAGTCCATGAGCAAATCCCTTTTTATGAGGCAGCAAAATCCTTGACCATCACTTTGTGACCAGATGGTCCTTCTCACAGATGAGGATTGACTCATGGTCAAGGATTTTGCAGCCTCATGAAAGAGGATCAGCTTGTGGACTGGGATTTTGCCAGCTCACAAAAGGGGATTGGGTTTTTGAATCCTCTTTCATTAGCTGACAAAATCCTAGTCCACAAGCTGTCAAAATCCCAGTCCACAAGCCAATCCCCTTTCGTGAGGTAGAAAAATCCTTGACCTTCATGTTGTAACCAGATGGCCCTTCTCGTGGATGAGGATTGACTCACGGTCAAGGATTTTTTTGCCTCATGAAAGAGGATTGGCATATGGACTGGGATTTTGTCAGCTTGTGAAAGGGGATTGGGTGTTTGAATCCCCTTTCATAAACTGACAAAATCCTAGTCAGTGAGCTGACAAAATATCTATCCGTGAGCAATCCCCCTTTCGTGAGCTAACAAAATCCTCGACCGTCACTTTGTGACTAGATGACCAAAATCTGACTGTCAAGGATTTCTCGCAGACAGGGATTCTGACGGCTCGTGAAAGGGGATTGATCTTACAGTCGGGGATTTTGCTACCTATCGAACTAGGATTTTAAAAACTTTACCACTGCACTGTAAATAAATGGTTTGGTCTTTTGACTTAAAATTTTCCGGGTATTAATGGGATGCCCCAGAGATGTCAATTATGCTATTAAAGTGTTGAAAAGTTCATCAGTTCTGTAGATATGGTATCACAAAGTTTTTATTTTTCCCATATGATACCATTGCAGTGCCCTTGGCGACTTTCAGCTCCTGTATCTTGAAAACAAACCGAGATATGGATTTTTCGCTACCCACAGCTTAGTTCATCTTTTGGTGAACCAATCTACAGAAACAAGTTTGGAAATCATAGATTACACCAGCAGTAGAATTATTTTCCTACTTGCTATGGTTATGGAGATATTGGCAAAAACATATTACAAGGGTTCTAAGGGTGCCTTTTCAACACTTTTCGGTGCCCGTAGCTCATAAATGATGCAAGATACAGATTTGAACAATTTATCTTGTGTGGATGTCTCGATGTCATGATTACAATGACACTTTAATTTTTCTCCTAGCTGTTACGGTTCCTAAGATATTGGCAAATTAGTGTTACAAGGATTCCTTGTCCTTTAGGGTTGCTGTATGGCTCTGTAGCTATGTGTAAGTGGGAATGCAGGGCCCAGAGGGCCCACACTCCCACAGATGCATATTGTTATGCAAAAATGGGCAGCTTGATGGGGGCGCAGGGCCCACCAACACATGCTACTTACTAGTTATATTATATTTTTTCAAAAAGTAAAGAAATTCATTGCAAAAAGCTTTGTTTAATGCATCAGTTAGGATTAAATTACAAAAGAGGGGAAATGAGATGCTAGGGTTGATCCCCTAACCCCCACACCACCCCACCTCCCTATCCTCCACAGACCAAAAGATGTTGGGGTGTGCCATGGGGTGTGAGGCTAACTCTCCCCCATTCTCCTTTACTGTAGCATGTTAACTTCTTTACACATGGAATGGGGTGAGAGTTGGGCCTCGCAACCCCATGGCACACCCCAGCATCAGTCAGTCTGTGGAGGATGGGGAGGTGGGGGGTTAGGGCTCAACCCTAATGTCTCATTTTCCCACTTGTGTCACTTTAACCCTAACTGATGCATTAAACAAAGTTTTTTTAAATGAATATATATATATATATATATACGCAATAGCATTAACAATCAGATCCTCTCAATGGGAGGTGGTTGGACTTCATTCTAGTTGGAAGATACAGCTTAATGGAAGAGATTTGTCCCACTTTGGTACAGGGACTCAGGGCCTATATGTGAATATTCCCCTTAGAAGCCATTTAATGTTTACTCAGTTACATAGCTGCAGTTATATTTTTCAACAATGTATTCTAAATTCAACTGGGAACTGTTTCTTAGGTACTGGGTGAAATGTTAGCACAAAAAATTGGGAAAGTCAGCCCTTCTTTGTGTAGTATAAACTGTCTAAGTGGGGGGGGATGCTAACTAGAGTATGTATCTTTTTATTGCTGCTTCAAAGTGGGAATATCAATCCTAATCCTGGCCCTCTTTCCATTAATTTCAAAAATCAGAGAGACACTCTATTCATCCATTCAAATGTAAGAAGCATTATTCTCAAATTAGATTTATTATAAAATAATTTTCCATTGATTATGAGCCAGAATTTATGATTTTTTTCTGAGGCCTAGCTGAGTAAAATACATCTGGCTGGTTTACTAAAGATTCAGGGCTATAATCTAATAAGGATTGATCAGAATAAAAGAGGTTGTGGTGTACTAATCTATTACTCAGAAAAATGTATTTCAAGCCATCTACTGTTGAATATAGATATATCTTGCAGTGAGTATTTAGCATTAGAATTTAAATTTCACACAGGGAAACCTTTTCTTCTATTTGGAGGGTATAGGCTACCTCAACCATCTATGCAGTCCCTGGAAGTTGTTCATAAAGTCTTACTTCCATATTCTCATTCTCATGAATTGCTACATTAATTTTAGACAATTTTAATGCAGACTGGTTGCACCCCTCAAAATCAAAGAAAGTAAAAACAATAGTCTTTGGTCTAGGCTTGGTCCAATTGTTAACAGATCCTACTATAAATATTAATGGCCTGATGAATCATCCCTGATTGACTTGATCCTAGCAAATTGTCCTCATCACTGCAATTCATATGGGGCTTCTTCTGATCTTTTTAGTGATCATAATGTTGTATTTTGTATAAAGGGGCAGAATAGGATAAGTGGTCCATCTAGATTGATAAGGTTTAGATAGTTTACACATTTTGATTATTTTGACTTTATAGCTGATCATGAAAGGTTAAATTGGGATTGTCTTGAATTAGTTTCAGATATGGATTTGGCTTGGGAATATTTTGGGGAGGAGCTGTTAAAGGTTTGTAGTAAACATATGGTAATTAAATAGAGAAAAGTAAAAACTAATTCAGCAGTATAGTTTACATCTAAACTAAAGAGAATGAAACAGGATAAAAATAGGGTGCGGGACAAAGCACAGCATTCAGGGAAAACTGATGACTGGTAAGCACAAAGAAACCCTAAAAATACCTATGTAGCCGGGGTAAGGAAAACTAAAAACAAATTCTTTAAAGCAAAAACTACAGAATATATTTGGGATCCCTAAAACAGTTTGGGTTATAATTAAGGATTTAAATGGCCACTCAAAAACTAATACTAATAAAAACTAATACTAATATTCAACTTTTGAATAATGAAATATTTGAAAAAGATACTTCATTATCTGACAGATTCAACAATTTTTTTTGTAGAATCAGGCACATTTTTGGGGAGTCCTAAACCTCTTCAGAATCCTTGGGATTTTATTAAGGAGGAACTACCACATTTCTCCTTTAGGGAAATTAAAAAACATGAGGTATTGGAAATTCTCTTGAGTTTGAAAGTAAGTGGAAACTGTGGCCCAGATCGTTTGGCATCCACCATGTTAAAATATGCTACCATATAAATAGCTGCCCCTCTGTCTTGCTTATTTAATTGGTCTATATCTTTGGGTTACTTCCCTAGGGGTTGAAAGCTGGCCAGGGTTGCCCCAATTTTTTAGGGGGGAGACCCTGCCTACTTAACCAACTATAAAACAATTTCTTTGTTGTCTCTTGTTAGTAAGATATTGGAAAAATTATTAATTAAACAATTAATGGATTATTTGGAGAAACAACATTTGTTAGATCAATATCAGTCTGGTTTTAGTAAATTGTATGGGATGGTGGTAACCATGTTGTGGGTCTTGAATGACATTGGCTCAGCTAATGATGTTCAGTGTTTCACTGGTGCCATTCTGGTCAGTCTCTCCAAGGCATTTGACACACTTGATCATCAGTTACTATTGCAAAGAATCTGTGATTTTGGTGTTTGCATGAGGACTATAGATTGGTTTCATTCTTACTAAACTGACAGATATCAGATTATGGCTGTGAGTGATGTTGAGCCTGTCCCTCTTTCCATTGAGAGAGACATGCCTCAGAGCTCTGTCTAGGGCCAATCCTCTTTCTGATATATCTAAAAGATTTGGGTCAAAGTGTGGGGGATTCTTGTTACCACTTTTACACTGATGACACCATTATATGATCATCTCAACCATCAATCTGTGATGTTCAAAACACTCTCCTGGACAACTTCAGTAGTCTTCAGTCTTTTTTCACAAATTCCAAATTAAAACTCAATACTTCCAAAACTAAATATATGATGTTCAGAACAGCTCATAAAGTGCAAATGAATAATGAAATAGTGATTTTGGATGACTCTGGAACTGTCCTGAGTGTGTGGATACTTAGAAATATCTGTTTTTTTAGTTGGACTAATTGGGCTCTAGAAATAAATGCATAGATAAATTGATAGCTCAGGCAGGTGTTATGCCAGGCCATTCCACTACAGGCCAGTGTTTTGTCCTGGCCCATTTAATATACAAATATACTCAGATTAAAAATCAGAAGTATTTTACAAGTGAATAACTTTTGAATTACCAAACTGATTTTCATCAGACTTTCTAAACAATTACCACCTATGACAATTACTGAGCACACAACATTTTGCAGTCATAGGGCTCAGATCACCACAATATAAGCTGTCAGAATCTTGATGCCCAACCCCACCACTGATGTACTCACCAGCAACTAGAATCACCAGTGGTTGGGTGACAAAACATACTTTCAGAATCCACAACACTCCCAAAAATAAACTCTTCACCATCATCCACCCTGTTGCACCTTATCACCTTCCTCACCACCCATGTCCAGCCTGATACATGCAATTTTATAGGATGTTATAGTGGCCAACTGGCATAATCCTTCTTCCACCTCAGCTGGTCACTTCTCTGCTTCAGTCCATTGCTGTTGTTTGCAGACCCAAAGAAAGGAAATACAGTAGCTAGAAAAAGTAAGTCACTACAAAATGCTCTGTTCATGAACAGGAACTTGGTCATTTTTGCCTAGCAAAAAGGTTGGCATTGATGTCCTTGAAAATGCCTTGCAGGGCCACATTCAAACCTTAAAATTATGTGGTAGTGTGAAGCACCCTGATCCTCAAATTTGCAAAAAAAATGACAGAATAGTAGGTGATTTAGCAGCCCCTCCAGGAAAATGTCAATGCCCCCCCCAAAAAAAAAAGTAAATAATAAAATAAATAAAATGAGCATGTTTGGGGATTCTTACATTAACATTTTCAATCAAAATTTTAGGGATGGGCAATGTAACATTTTCTGGGTCATGAACTTTTATACATGTCCTGAATTCTAACTTATTGGTAGTAACTTGTGGTTGACCAGCATTTTAAGGCTCATCAGTTTAGTTTTGACAGTTCTAATTATGCCAAAAAAAGGCTTCCAGATTTTTATTTTTTGCTCCAGCAAGACTGTGATTGTGACTTTATGGAGAATATATTCTTAAAGATTTAGTTTCAGTAAGTAAATGTACTTTTTTCAATGAAATATTTAATTTTATTTTTATTTTTTATAATGGAGGAGAGTAAGATGAACTAGCATCATTTGGTTTCACAAGTGTCCTGTTGTACAGAGTACCAGTGATAAAAAAGCAGGCTATGTAAAGGAACAGGTACCATAACACAATGGTAACACTTGGTACACATTGGTAAGAAACAATTAAGTACAGTTATAGTGCATATAATCTTTTAGATAGAGACCCACATTGGGTCACATGGCAAACAGTAAAATAGCTACTTGTGAGGAGGAAACTTTGACAGGGCAATCTACAATCCCCTAGACCTAATCCAGCCCAGCTCATGGGGTTGTAAGACCTAGGCGAGAGATAGGACGGGGGACAAACAGCCTATTTAAGGGCCTATTATGCTTCTAGAGCCTTTCTTGATGCTTGCACTTACACAACCTATCAATGCCAAGTAGATCTTGGGTGAGACCTGCAAGCATCCTAGGCAAGGTGGAAGAAATGAGAGTGGGACAGGCAAGAGCAGCTGCTGATCTAGGTCCAAGGAGAGACTGCACTTTGCAGGAAATGTAAAATTATTTCTCTCATATTATCAGCCCATGGATGGCCAGGCAAAGCCAAGAATGGCAGTGGATGAAAACAGCAGTAACTGGAGTCTGGGTTGCCATTTCTGAGATGTCAAAATTGGAGAGCAAATTATCCCTATTTCCCCTTGCACCCACAAGCCCATGATCCCTTGATTGAGCTCACTTGCAAGAAGCTGACTTCCTAGTAGTGAGTCAATGCGCTTTGACACTACAATGGGGGCATGGACATATAGGATGACAGTATCAGAACACCTGTTATGGTACCAGGGAAGAGACCCACACTGGGCTGATTAAGAGATGCTGAATCACCACTGGAGTAGCGCTCCCCTTTTTAGAGCTGCAGTGGGCACAGCCCTGAAGTCCTTTTATGATCATTGAGGGAAAAGGATTCTGCATTCCTTCCGAACAACAACATGTTGGATTGCATCATAGTTACCTCCCCATCTACGCCGATGTTGTACCTATCAACCGTGACACTGCACTATTTAAGCAGAGTGAATATATTCTTTTATTTATCAATACTGGCAACCCTTTTCGAAAGCTGTACTATATAAATGCCCCACAGAACCCGTCCAACAGCTTGCTTTCTGTAACATAGCAACTAAAGAAGACTGATGCTCCATGAGACTGACGGCTCATTTTCACATAAATCTTCCTAAGAAAAAGAAATAAACAGAGCACCACGTTTTCTGGTGTAAACTATTTTTAGCTTCTTCCTACAGGCTGCTAAAACAATTTTTTAAGCCGCTGTGTGACACTGGGAGTGTCGAAGGAGAGAGAGAGATGCTGACAAAGCACCTAGGAGCTAGTATTTATCTGCTCTGTCCAGTGTGTGATCACTGTGTAAATTAATTATGCAAGAAACCACTGTGTGCATTTTGTTTTTTGTTTACACTTGTAATTTTTTTTTTTTATTATTAGCAATCTCATTGATAGCCCAATTGTACAGATATTACTGTTGAGGACAACTAAGCTTGCCATTAAAAATCAGGCCATGTTGTCTTTGTAGCCAGCCAGAAATGAAGGATGGAAGGGTAAGGGGAAGGGGGAAGGTGGGGAAGGGGTTGATAGAACAAGGGGAGGGGCGATGATCTCAGAGAAGGGTCATACGACCAGGATGGAGCTTGCTGGCTATTGGTCAAGGGGAGAGGCCAATGGGGTCCTGATTTTTGGGTCCTTAGGGGCTATTTAAGGGCATGTAAAACAAATAAATAAATAAATTCTCAGATAGCCCTCTTTCTTGCTGTAATTTTCAGTTGAACTACAGCACATCACTGGCTTTAAGGAAAAGCACTGAAGGCCTGAGGCCTGGTGATCTCTCTGCAAGGCTCCAATGCAGGAGGTAGAATAGTGTAAGGCACTGGTTTGTTTTGCATGCAGTAGCTGCAGTCTGCTTGGACTGAGGAACAAAATGTATTGTACTGGATATATATGTTTAGGAAGTAGATGAAGTTAGGGCAGAGTGTTGGGCCGTAGAGCCACTTGGTTGGACAGGCATGAGGGCAGGCTGACCAGCAGTATGGCAGAGGTTGCAGGTGTGGAATCCATCTGGCACAGAATTTTATTTGATGTTTTAAAAAAAAAGAAGAATGAAGTGGTTAAAGATTTGCTGCAGAGCTGGGGTGGTTAGAAGGCTTGGCGAGTGGCCACATGGCTGGAAGTCAGTGTTTTGTGGTGGTTGAGAGCATGGGAGAGTGAGTTGAGGGCCTGATGGCCTGACCATAGCAAAATGCTGGAGCTGGGGTGGGAAGAGAGGGCTGGACAGAGCACAAGAAGGGCAGAATTCGTTTGGCGTTGGAACACCAGTATTTCCACACAGTTACAGTTTTTCTGGTGTAGACGGTTGGTTTGTCTGAGAGTGGAGTGGTCAGTATGTGGTGAATCCTAGAAGAGGGGTGTTTTGGGTGGCAGTGATGACCACGGTTTGGGGGCCAAGGAGCAGATGACACTGTGGAGTGGAGTTGCATGGTGGTTGCAGTGAGCATGTAGTGCTAGGTCAGGGCAGCCTACAAGCATTCTGGAGCAGGGTCTGTGAGCTGCTGGAGCCTCAGGGACACCAACATCGAAGAAAGGAGCCAAAAAAATTAATAAATAAACAAAAAAGGGATTGAGTGGTATTTCAGAGTGACGGCCATGGTGCAGCGTACATTACCAGAATTCAATCAGATTGGGCAGTTGGTGGCAGCGCAGTGTTGCTGGGCTACATCCAGCATGGGGGGATGGCCATGAGGAAGCCAGAGGCCAGAGGCAGGCCTGTTGAGGTATCTGGGAGTGTACAGGCTTAGGCTTTCATTGCAGAAGAGTGTAGCCAGGGGTCACCCTGGCAGCATGCCAGGGACATGGGAATATCATTTTTAGGTATATTCGTTCACAGCAGTGGAGTAGCAGAGATAGGAGGAAGATGCACAGTTTTGCTGATGCTGGGGTTTTTGATGGGGGTAGTGAGCTTGGAGCCGAGGCCTACACCATGTGAGGGGGTGCGAGAGAAGTATAGGGCCTGCAATCAGGCTGTGGAGGGGAGAAGGAGCCTCCCCCAACATGAGTGGCCGCCTATACAGCCTAAAAGAGCATGGCACTGAAGGGAGCAGGATGGCACATGTCTGCAATGAGGTTTTTCTGTGCCAGAACAGGAATGGGAACAAGGAGGGGGGTGAGACTACACAGTGGCCACCATGGTTATATGCATCGGGGGTGGGTGAATTGGGGTAGGGGCGGGATGGCTGCATGCTGGTGGAGGCCAGTGACAGGGACAAGGATCGTGGCCAACTGGGGGTCTAGTCGGGCAGGCTGTAGGGATAGAAGGTCCACTGTGGGGTCTGACACCACCACCCCAGGGGGGCACGGCGAAGCTTGGCAATATGGGGCAACAATGTTTTTTTTGGTGTGAGACCAGGGGCCATGATGATGCTAAAGGGGCAAGACAACAGCAATACAGCAGCTAGGGTACAGCAGCCAGATGGTATGGTACCTGTGATGGGTGTACCAGTATGGGTGGGGGAACAAAAAAAAGGCAAGGAGAAGAAAGGGGAACTGGGAACGGGTCCCTACAGGTAGGGGCCAG
The DNA here is from genome assembly GCA_016271365.2 of Neoceratodus forsteri. Lineage (NCBI taxonomy): Eukaryota > Metazoa > Chordata > Ceratodontiformes > Ceratodontidae > Neoceratodus > Neoceratodus forsteri. Next base: position 72,044,255 of record CM057456.1, on the reverse strand, counting down.
GCTCAGGGAGTCAGGGACCAGGTCTAGGCAAGAACATCCACGAGGGGGGTAGGCCGGGTGGTGTCAGTGGCCCAGTGGGGGTCCATGGGATAGGGCTACAGGCTCCTAGGGAGCAGCGAGGTCAGCAAGGTGCTGGCGTCTCCGTGGGCCAACTTGGGGATTCAAGAGGCCATGGTCCAGGGGGAGTGCTTTTCAGGAAGGTGAGATGATTATGTTATTTTGTTGTGTAGCCCAGGTTACTGGATGAATATGGCACCCAAGAGAGACCCAGTTTCAAGTGCGACCATGTTGGCAGAGGTGGTGAATCTAATGGCACAAGTAATGGAGTTGGTGGAGGTCGCAAAGAAGAGAGAAGTGGAGGAGGAGGCCCAGAAGAAAAGGAATGAGTGAGACGAGAGACCTGGCCCCTGGAAGGGGAAAAAGTGGCCAAAACAGGTGGGACCCAGCCCACCTGAGGCACCAGGGATGGGCATGGAGCCCTCCCAGGGCCCTGAAGGGTCTCTTCCGGATGGGGGTAAGGACGATGTGGATATGAATAATGAGGCAGATTTGAAAGAATATATTGAAGGCTTGTTGAGGAACATGGGGGAGGATGGGGTTTCAAAGTTAGAATGGACTTTGAAAGCCATAAAGGACGGAGGCAAACCAGGGAAAGAGGGCACAGGCACCACAGGTGGTGCATGGAAGTTCTACGAAGGGCCACCCAGTTTCACATTGGGAGACCATGTACTGGCCTCAATAAAAGAAAAGATATGGAAGGGTGAGTATGTGGATATCTTTGGTTTAGTGGATGAGGAGACGGCCAAAAGGTATGAAAAGAGGGAGTCAGTGGGCAAGTCAGAGATGGCAGTGGCACTGGTGGTAGTGGGGCACAAGGCAGAGGAAGCCCAATTTAATGGAAAAAGCATAGACATATGGCAGGTGGGTTTCATAATTTACAGTGCATTGGTTCTGGAGAAGCAACTGGACCTGGCGATCCTGCTGCTGACATACATGGCAATCATTCGGAACACCTATCGGGCTAAACTGGGTTTCAGGTGGCAATGAGGCCTTCCAGAGGAGAATGGTGGTGAAAGGGGATCTGCAGTGGGACTGCACCCACGCTGAATTGTGGGTCAGGCAGCTGTCAGGGTCATCGGGGGGCACGCAGCAGAGCAGGTGAAGCGAGTTGCTCCAGCCCAGGGGGCCAAGCCATGCAACAGGACTTCATGCACATGGCCTAGTTGCAAGTTTCTTCATACTTGCTCACATTGCAGGGAATCACACCCGGTGACAGCATGCAAGCAAGGGGGCATAAAGGGGGTTGCAGGCCTGTGGGCAGCTACAGGAACAGCCCTTTCATGGTGGCCGGGGGTGGTCTGGGTATGGGGGGCCCCAGGGAGAGGAGGATATGCCTCCAACTATGGGTGGAGCTAAAAAGGGAACAGACAGTGGGCAGTGGGGCTATGTTTTGGCATGCACCCCCATCAAACTGGGTGTGGTGGAGGCCTGGACGGAGGGGTACCCTGACAAGAGAAGGGCGGCCCTGCTCAGGGCAGGTTTTAACAGGGTTTTTTTGCTGGGGTTCAAGGATGCACTGATAGGGACGTGGACCAAGAATGTGGGCTCAGTAAAAGGGAAAGAAGACATTGTATGGGGTATGATTGGGAAAGAAATTAGGGTGGGGAGGGTTGAGGGGTCGCTGGAGGCACCCTCCTGCCGGGATTTCTGGGTGTCACCCCTGGGGATGGTACCCAAGAAATAAGTGGGGAAATTCTAACTCATACATCACTTGTCCTACCCTGATGGGAGTGGTCAGTGAATGCAGGAATCCCAGAGGAGCTGAGCATGGTCTCTTACGCATCTCTGGATCATTCAGTGGAGCTAATAAGGGTAGCTGAAGAGGCCTAGCTGGCAAAGACGGACATTGAGTATACATTCCAGCTGTTGCCAGTCTGCCTAATGGACCGGGACCTGCAAGGCTTCCAATTCGAGGGTGGGCTGTATTTCAACAAGGCGATGCCCATGGGGTGCTCCACAGCATGCTCAACATTCGAGGCATTTAGCTTATGGGTACAGTGGGTATTTGGGTCACGGTACAGGCACAGGAGGGTGGTCCACTATTTGGATGACTTTCTATTGATAGGCGAAAGCCAGAAGGAAGCTCAGAGGATGCTAGGGGACTTCCAGGACATGTGCAGTGTCATAGGGATCTTTTTGGTGGTGGGTAAGAAAGAGGGCCCAGCTCGCAGGTTGGAGTTCCTGGGTATTGAGGTACACACCAAGCAGGAGCGTTTTCACCTGCCGGGGGACAAAGTGTCCCACCTGAAGGGGTGCTGGAGCTGGTGGGGGGAAGGAGGAGGGTGCTGCTGGTACAGGTACAGCAGCTGCTGGGGCACATTAATTTTGCCTGGAGAGAGTCATGGGCAGAGCCAAGCAGCACCCCACTGGGTGGACATCAATAGGAGTATGTGGGGCTCTGGACTTCCAGTGACATCACGAATATGACTGCACGCTAGCCCAAGGTGCTTCTCCAAAGCCCCAGAATAATAGAAAGATTTTATTAATACTCCACAGTTCAACTGAAATTTTGACGGTCCCCTTAACAAGTTGACATGGTGGGGAAATCGTTGAAACTGAAGAACTTAAAGGCAAATGCATCTATCAGCAAAATGAAGCAGTTGGTACTGGGTGAGGCCTCTCGGAATCTTCAGTAGAACCGGACGAGGAAACATTGGATCCAGAGAAAAACACAACGGACACCCTACAAAAGATATTGAAAACAGTCACCAAGATAGATACGTCCCTGACTGATCTTAAAATGATGTACGAGTCCTGGATCGAAAAGTTTCAGAGAACGCGGCAAAGGTAGTAGAACTTACAGAGGTCCAGGACACGAGTGAACGTCTCTTCCTCTACCTTTTGCGACTGGACTGGGAAAACCAACAAAGAATGGAGGACCTAGAAAACAGGTCCCAACACAATAATTTCAGGATACATGGTGTCCCGGAGGGTCAGGAAGAGGGGTATGCAACTACTGAGGATTTTGTGCAACATCTACTTCGATCGGTGCTCTCGATCCTCCCGGATCTGAACCTTGACATTGATAGGGCTCATCAATCATTGGTGGCCAGACTCACAGACCCTGCAGCAAAACCACACTCTCTAATCATATGGATGGTGTACTAACAGAGTAAAAACTGGCTTTTGAAAGAAGCGTGGCGACTCAGAAATTTAAAATACCACGAGGCTCCTATTTTCTTTGACCAAGACTTCTCGAGTGCATTACAAGTGGAGAGGCAGAGGGCTAGAGATATTGTAAAGGAGTTGAATGTACGAAAGGAAATACGAGCCCAGATCCTCTACCCAGCTAGACTAAAAATACACCTGGAATCGGGAATAAGATCCTTCCCTTCCCTGGTTGAAGCAATACCACTCCTAAAGGAGCTGAACATCCCAGTGCCAGATTTAGAGGTGGAAATCATGGAGGAAAAAACTCTGATCTGAGATGTGGTCCATTTGCGCGAGAGAAACCAGAAAAAAAGAGGCCTGCCTGGAGCCATCCCACCTGAAGCAGCTCGAGATGTCGGTAAACTACTAAAGCTCTCAGACTGAAAGGAACAAGCAGACAATATGACTTCTCAGCAAGCCGCTCACAGAGGAGATAAGTTGTGAACTCACTTGTACTGGGACTAGATTCATATATCTTTAATTGTTTTGTTTCCCCCCCTCTGGATTTGAACATAGGTGGGGCTGTGTTGTATTCACGGGTCAAAATAGGCTGGTTTCACCGCTTTTCATGGTCCTGGTAAGAGGGATCAAACGTACTGATGTTTTTTGTTTTGTTTTGTTTTTTCTAACACAGATCGGTCCTGCAGCTGCGAGTCGTAGCTTGTGGCAGAGATAAGAAATGGACTTGAGATGGCTTTGCCCCTGGATACTGCTTGCGCTGCCTCCCGCCCCCTCTAGTTGCATTGGATCCCATTTGCACACTGCGATACATGCAGTTTGAATTCAGTAGCCCTTCCCCTATGCCATGGACTGCAATATTTGTGTTTTTTTTTTTCTTTGCAGTCAGAAGAGCAGTAGTTCATTGGCATGGTGGGGGCTGCTCGTTGCTCTACATAGCGAAGCGATTTGGGAGCGGGAGAATGGAAAAAGCTTTTTTTTTCTCTTTAAACTCGCCGTCCTCTGACTGGAATAGCAGTTGGGATGGATGTGGGTGTGGGGGCTGGATGCATCACCAGCAGTCAGAAGGCAGACTGCCATACTACTTTATTGAGGTACAGTCTGGGCTTACAGGCATTTCAACGCAAAAATTTATGTTTTTTATTTAAAATTACAGAGATTGGTGTGGCAGTGAGAGGGAGACCTTACAAATTCTAAAGATGACTAGGTACAATTGGTAATTTGGAGAGATGGACATCCAATTTCATGATAATTGTGAGGTCTGTGGGTCCCATGGGGATGATATGGCCTTAACCATAGGGTGCTGATGGGGGGGTTAGGGGTTGGGAGGGTTTGAGGAGACCGTGGAACCTGCCAGCTAGGAGGGGACCCCAGAGGTGATATAGTAGAGATAGCGGATAGCCTGAAGCTATAGGATGTTCTAGGGATAGGGTACTGGCTTAAGATAGAGGCAAGAAGAAATAGGTTTGTGGGTAGGATGGGAGACGATTACTGTAGGGGAAAATATGCAAGACAGCGAAGGAGGGATAAGGGGAAATTGGGTATAAAATGCACAAATAGGAGCAGTGGGATAATTGGGTAGCTAGTGGGATTAAGGGACGGGAGGAGGTGTAAAGGCTAATCAGGATTTTCTACCAGGTGGAGTGAGAGGCAAAGATAAATAAAAATGGGTAAAGGGACTTAAGAAAAGCCTGTGTTTGGAAATGAACAAAGAGAGAGAGAAAAGACCTATCACCCACATCATTAAAGATGTAAGAAAGGGGAAAAAGGGGGGGAAGAAAAGGGAAAAAAGAGGGAAACCGTGGTCAAGAGTAATACGGGTGGGAGGGGGACATCGGGGTGCAGAAAAAAGTAACGCCAGTTTCTAGTGGTGAAGTGCACGATTGTGGCGTGAACAGCCACAACCTCCAAAAACAACTGGGAGGTGGTTAAGATTAATTGCTAGCCACAAAAGGCTAGTACCTCCTTGGAAGTTTGAATAAAGTTACTAGAAGTGTTCTTGAAATAGTTCTCAGGTTATTAGGGAACAAGTTATTAATGGTAATCGGCCATATGTTATTGGCTGATCTGCTGCATTGTTTGTTTTTTAATTACTTTACAATGGTCTATAACTGTGCAAAGTCATGTGAACTTGTATTCTGTGGAAAAGGAAGCGGGCACCTTGAACTAGCTGGGGGAGGGAAGCCTAGTGGGCATAATGCCAGGGGTACAGAAGCACGATGAACGGTGCTAAAATGACACAGCTGAATATTATGTGCTATAATGTTAAGGGTATTAACTCGCCAATTAAATGCACCAGATTGTTAGTGGAGTTAAACCATTTAAAGTGTGACATAGCCTTATTACAAGAGATGCACTTAAGCTCAGTGGAGCATGGTAAACTCTGGCAAACATGGGTGGGTCGGGTAGAAGCAGCTAGCATGAAACAGCAAAAAAAGCTGGGGTGGTGGTCCTTTTTAGGAGGGACTGTCCATTTCTGATACAGGAAGTGGAGCAGCTTCATCAGATAGATTCATCAGAGTAACAGATAGAATTCAGGACCACTTGGTGCATTTAATAAATGTTTATGCTCCTAAAATAGACACAGATATGTTTTTGGATGAGACATTCCATAAAATAGTGGAGCTGAGAGATGGACAGATAGTCCTGGGGGGGACTTCAATGCAGTACTTTGTCCTACCATGGACCGTTCATCTGGTCAGACATCCACTAATTGAATGGCAACCAAAAAATTGAAGCTATTGCTAGAGGAAAGGGGGGGTTAATTGATGTGTGGAGATCACTACATGGATCAGAACGGGATTATACATACTATTCCCCAGCTCAGAGGTCGTACTCATGGACTGATATGGTGTTTATGCTGAAATCAGACCTATACAGGTGTGCCGCCTCAACCATATACCCCATAACGTTGTCCGATCATGCACCAGTGGGTATTCAGGTATCCTGGGGTAACATAAGTAGGAAAACAGTATGGAGGCTGAATACCTCCTTGTTAAATGACAATATATTTCAGTAATATATATCTCAAACATTGAAGGACCTAGAATCGGACTCCCCTCTGGAAGACACATCACCCTTGATATGGTGGGACATGATGAAGGCGGTGGTTAGGGGACAAATAATAAGCTATGCCTCGAACAAAAAGAGAAGCATTAATAAAACACGGCTAGCGTTAATACAGTCGATAGGGGTAAAGGAAACAGAACATAAGGCCAACCCGACAAACTCAAGGGTGTTGGGTGAACTAACCAAGGCCCGAGCAGCTTTACAGGCGCTGGATAATAAAAAAGCAGAAGGGACTCTAAGGTTCTCCAATCAAAAATGCTACGGGGGGGCTAGGGCAACAAAATTGCTAGCCATGTGGCTTAAAAAGGCCCAAGTAAATAGATGCATGCAAAGTATTAGGAATAAGGACCAGCCTAATATGAGGTGGAGACTGCCGCAGGACATTGCTGTGCAATTTCAGCAGTATTATGAGAAATTATATAGTGAAAATAAACAACCGCAAGAGGTAATAAAAGAAACGGAAAAATTCTTCCAGACATTAACAATCCCAAAACTCCCCACAGAGGATCAACATGCACTTTCTGCGCCCATTACAGAACAAGAATTATACTCGGTAATAGCTAAATTACCAGCAGGTAAATCTCCGGGCCCAGATGGGTACCCAGTGGAGTTTTACAGAACTTTCAAAAAACTGTTAGTTCCCAAGCTGAAACTGATCATAAATTCAGTTTTGGAAGAGGAGCAACTTCCACAATCCTGGACAGAAGCTCTGATCTCAGTTATCCCCAAAATGGGAAAACCGGTAGACTTATATGACTCTTATAGGCCAATATCATTATTGAACCAGGGTTTCAAATTTTTAACTAAAATAATGGCCAATAGATTACAGCATTGCATTGAAAGGCTAATTCACCCGGACCAAGTGGGTTTCATACCCCACCGCCACCTCTCCGATAACATAAGAAGATTATTAAACATAATAACAGCCCAGGTCAGAACAAATAAGCCCCAGGTAGTGCTTTTTTTAGATGCAGAAAAAGCATTTGACCATATTAATTGGACATATAGTGTATATATACTATATATAGTATATAGTATATAGGCAGGCAGTATAGCACAGTGGTCTAAGGCTCTGAGCTGCAAATCTGGTGACATCCAGCAGACCAGACCTGGGTTTGAATCCCACAGCTTCCACTTGCATACTGTGTGACCCTGAGCAAGTCACTTAACCTCCTTGTGCTCCCAGGTCGCTCCTGTAAAAAAGCTTTCAGCTTAGTGTGCTATACCTGGTTAAACAACTAAAAAAAAAAAAAAAAAAATATATGGGGAAAAATTCTAACATATAGGAATAGGGGGTAATTTCTTAAAATGGACCATGTTAGCTTATCAAAATCTATCTGCCAGGGTCAGAGTGAATGGGCAGTGTCAGATACTTTAAAGGTCAGACATGGAACGAGGCAGGGATTTTCCCTATCCCCCCTGTTATTTGCATTAAGCATAGAACCCCTGGCTCAGACCATAAGGCAAAATAATAATATAGAAGGGATTGAGGTAAATGGAGTAATGAATAAAGTCTCTATGTACGTGGATGACACCCTAATTTATATAAACAATCCAGAGACCTCTCTTCCCCCGCTTTTACAGCTATTGAATAGATCTGGGAGAATATCAGGATTTAAGGTGAATGAGGGTAAGTCGGAAATGTTGATGATCAGGAGGGGGAGGGGAAATCCCAAGGACTGAGTCTTAGCTCGCCCTTCTCCTTGGCTAAGGACAACATAAGGTACCTGGGCATACAGATACCCACCAAGCTATCAAAACTATATTCATTTAACTATGGGACACTTAAACAGCAAGTCTTTGTGGATGTGAACCACTGGCAAGACATGCCGTTGACCCTTTCTAATAGAGTCGAAACAGTTAAGATGACTATACTACCCAGATACTTGTTTTTGTTCATGAATCTGCCGATCCTGTTCAGACAAGGAGACTGGAAGGAACTGAGGCGGGGAATGAGCAAATTCATTTGGGCTGGACAGCGTCCCAGGAAAAGATGGGAGTTAATGTCGGAAGCCAGGGAAAGGGAAGGGTTGGCAGTCCCACATTTTTATAATTACAACAAGGCAGCTCAGACGCTGCCAATATTGCATATGTTATCACCGGGCCACAAAGTCAGCTGGTATACAATGGAGCAAAATGCATCCCCAGAGAAACCTCTCAAATATCTGTTATGGATAGCCCTCAGACCGGACATAACCAGAATTAAAAGCAGATGAACCAAACATACGCTAGAGATCTGGCTACAAACATGACAGAAATGGGAGACCCCAACATCAGTGTGGTCTTATATACCCCTGACTTACCTTCCCCACTTCCCTTTAAATAATAAAGACAGCAGTTTTTTAAACTGGAAAAGACAAGGACTGACCCATCTTATCCAATTCCTGCACGGAAATGTCCTGAAAAGCTTTACGGACTTACAGCAGGAATTCAGCCTTCCTTGGCAAGATTTTTATAAATATTTACAATGCAGGCATTACATTGAGATGAGGGTGGGCCTAGGTGCCTTGTCCAGCCCCATAGTACTGCCCCTGGTTGGGACATATCAAAAAGCCCAAAACCAGGGACATGAAAGGGTTCATTTCATATATTTATAAGATGCTACAGGAGGGTGAAGGTACCTTACAGGTCCAAAGCATAGAACATAAGTGGGAAGTGGAACTAGACACAAAGTTATCAGATAAGTAATGGGGGGGGGGGATTTGGCTAGGGGTTAGTAAAACATCTAATTCCCCAACATGGAAGGAACATCGTTGGAAGGTGGTGTGCAGATTCTTTATAACCCCAGTAATTTCACAGCATTACACATCACTTCCCACAGATAGCAGCTGGAGGGGCTGTGGAGCAAGGGGCACAACCACCCATATATTTTGGAGTTATCCTCAACTTAGTAATTACTGGAAAGAAATAACTCAAGCTATCGTATAAATTTTTCATTTGGAGGGAAGACTGGGTCCGAAGAATATGATACTTGGCCTCCCACCACTTGAGATAAGGTCAGGTGCCCAAAAGTATTTATTTTTCATCCTGACAGCGGCGGCCTCAAGGACCATCATGCAGCACTGGCTAAGCACCAACCCCCCAACACTATCTCAATGGGTAACTAATGTAAGCCGTATTAAAGAATCTGAGGGAGCCACAGCATGTCTGACGTTGCTGACTGATAAATTTAATTCTAGATGGTTACCTTATTATAATTATACAGAAAAATGTACAGGCACACCGATACTAGAGCAATATATACTCCTGTGGTGAAGGAGGGAGGAGAAGGCGGACCGTCGCCTCTCCCCCCCCACCTTAGTAGTGTTGTGTGTTGCCAATTGAAGGTAACACAACTAGATTAGTCAGGCTGATGGCTTCCTACAAGTTAAAAATGGATTTGACTTCATAATTTAATTAACTTCTAAAAGGTCTAAGAAAACACAATTTAGATGTTACATGATTATGACTTTACACAGAATAAGTTACATAGTTAAATTTTTATTGTTTAACTGAAGCTTTATTTACATTGCCAGATGTGAAGTACAATCTTTGAAGGTTAATAGAGTCATATGGTACAGTATTAGTTTATTCAAGCAGGAACAAAGAGGAACTCAAGAGATGATATATTCAAGACCAAAAAAGACTCTTGCTGAAGGGCGATCAGGCCACCGGAAGATGGAACTCTTTCCTGTAAATACAAAACACATATATGAAGAAACTATAAACAATAAGATATTCCTAATTGATTTACCATATGCTTTGTATGTAATGTCAACTTTTAAAAAAAAAAAGAGATGTACTGTATATTTTTACAAAAAAAAACTGAATAAAAATTATTTTGTAAGTTAAAAAAAAAAGGAGTGTGTGGGAGGACCTCCAAGTGTGGGAGATTTTCCTAGACTCATACAATGGGTGATGTTCTGACAAGAGGAGTGGGCCCATAATGTGGACCTTGAGCTGTATACTGATGTGGCTGGGGGTCTTGGTTTGGGGGCCTATTTTCAAGGGAATGGGTATCAGAGGCATGACCGGACCAATGGAGAGAAGAGGGATGAACTAAGGATATCTCATTTCTTGAGATCTTCCCCATATTGGTGGCCTTAGAAATCTGGGAGGACCAGATGACTGGGTGAGGCATCTCTTTCTGGTGTGATAACAAGGGGGTGGTGGAGGTAATCAACAGCCAGAGTGGCCATACAGAATCGGTGGGCTGGGTGCTGCGGAGTCTGGTACTGTTGGGGTTGTGGTTAAACCTGTCCTTCAGGGCACAGCACAAAGAGGGGGTACAGAATGAGGTGGCTGACTGTCTTTCTCATTTACAGATAGACCACTTCTGGGAGTTGGCACTATGGGCCGCACCTACCCAGACCAGGGCCCCAGCTTGGATGTGGGAGATTGGAGGAGGAAGGCCAGGGCATTGTATAGAGGTTCGTGGGTGGCCAACACCTTAAAAGCCTGTAAAGCAGCTTGGGGGGCTTCCAACCATTTCGAGCTGGGATGGGTTGGCGGACGAGAGAAAAGTGCAAGAAGAACAAGTCATGAGGTACATGGTAAAAAAATGGGAAGAAGGCTCAGCCCACACCACCATAGTGGTACAGCTGGTGGAGATCAGCTGGGCCTGCCAGGATCGAGGGTGGTTAGACCCTGCAGGCAGCTGAACCATCAAGTGGATGGTCATGGGATGGCAGAGGGGGCAGGACAAAAGGCAGGATGGGAGGAGACCCATCTGTGGCCCCCTACTCACAAGGGTGATGAGGGCACTGGAACAGGTCTGTCATTCCACAAATGAGGCAAGGTTGTTCCAGGCCATATTTGTGGACATGATGAGAGGGGCATTTTGGGTGGTGGAGGTGGTTGCTCCCAGGAAGGGGTCAGCCATGGCAGGCCTATAGGAGCATGACATGCAGCTGGAAATGGATACCACCCCCAGGGGTTACACTCTGTAATGGATAGGGTAATCATCTGAATCTCGAGGTTCAAAATGGACCAGCAGGGTGGGGGCACTACCATAGAGATATGCAGGCAGATGGACAGGGGAGCATGCACGGTCCAGGCCATGATGGACTATAGTAAAATATGGGGGCGGCTGAAGGGGGCCTGGTTCGTGCACTGGAACAGATCCCCAGTGATGTGGTATCAGGTGGGAGTGGTGCTAAAAAAGGTGATAGCCTTTGCAGGGGAGAACCCCGCTGAGTTTACCCCACATTCCTTCTGGATTGGAGCAGCAATGGAAGTGGCTGCTGCTGGGTTGGGGGGAGCCGAAGTCAAGTGGGTGGGGAGATGAAAGTCAAACTGTTACAAGCGCTATGTGAGGTGTTGACAATGGCTAATGGGAGTCCCCTTCTCTGCCCTTAGCAGGTTCCAAGCAGCGAGTGTGGATCGTGGGGCACACATTCATATATTGGGCAGAGAGGTTTGCAGCCACCACAAGGTTAGGGATGCAGCTGCGTCTGGGAGCAGAACACACCAAAGTATGATGGAAGGGCCTGAGAGGCATGAGGTGGTCACAGTTGCTCCCCCTGCTGGGAGACCTGTGGGTGCAGTGGGGCTGATGGGGCTGTGTAATTGTCCACTTGGGTGCAATGATTTGGGTACATTGCCCTGGGGTCCCTGGTGAAGGACGTAATTGCAGATCTGGAAAAGCTGAAGAGCTGGTGGCCCAGAGTGGTTATTGGGTGGACAGAGATAACCTCCAGGAGGGTGTGGAGGGGAGTGAAAGGACCAAAAGCGATAGAGGTGGTGCAAAAATGCTTGAATAGGAAAGTAGTCAGGGCAGTGGTTGAAATGGGAGGGGTCCACATTCAACATAAGGACAGCTCATACAAACAGGAGGAGGTATACAGGGGGATGGGGTTCATTTGATTGAGTTCGGTATGGGCCTGTTCCTCCACCCCCTCAGGGAGTTAGTTGGGGAAATTAACAAGAAAGGTCTGAGGGGTTAACCCGAAAGGGGGAAACCCCATCTCTCATTGCAAGCTGGAGATGGGTCAGTGGAAGGTGGAGCAAGAAGGGAAAGGGAGGGCAGGTAGAGGGGAGGTGGGTAGGTACCACGGGCTGGGGACAGACAAATCCAGGCATGGGAGTAAGGGGGGAGGGGGGAAGGATATAGAACTGGGGGTGGATCAGCTGTGTCCACAGCTAGTGGGGGGAGTGGTCCGGGTAAATGTGGTACCTGGATATTGTGATGGAAAGAGGTGGCTGGATCACGTGTGTCCAGACCCCTAGAAGCAGTGTCAAAAGAGGAGGACAGCAAAAAGAAGACCCACGTGAGAGGGAAGATGGGACTGTATGTCCTAGAAAAGATTTGGGACTGTTATGTCCAAAACATAAATATGGAATTGTTAGACATAAACTGGGATGTAAATGTATGAACATTAACCGTGCCTTTTATAAATAAATATTGCCAGCAATCATCCAATAGCTAACAAGGAGTGGCCTGGTTCATTTCTGGGGGGATCCAGGGACAATGAAGCTTGCCATTAAAAGGCAGGCCATGTTGTCCTGGTATCCAGCCAGAAATGAAGGATGGAAGGGTGGGGTTTAGGGGGGAGGTGGTGGCAGGGTCGGCAGGGCAAGGGAAGGGGTGATGACCTCAGAGAAGGGTCATACAACCAGATCAGAGCTTGCTGGCTTTTGGCCAAGGGGAAGGGAAAATAGGGATCCTGATTCTGGGTCTTTAGGGGTTGTTTAAGGGCATGTAATTCTCAGATAGCCCTTTTTCTTGCTGTAAATTTTCCCATCCACCCTCCCGGCAAGAAAGAGGAGGGAACTGGGGTATAGGCATTTAAAAGGCAGATGTTCAAGTTGGAAGCATTCCTGATGGGACCAGCAAGGGCCAGGTGGGGCTGCGGATTGGCAGCTGGGGTTCAGGGGGCTAGGTGGAGCCCCGCTGGCAGAATTTTGAGACAAGGGAGAGTGATGCAAGGGGACGGGAAGGGGTGGGAGCAGGGAAACGGGGGCAGGTAGATTGGGTGAGGGTAGGTACCATGGGATGGGGACAAATGAACCCAGGTGTGGAACTAAGGGGGACAGGATATAAAACTAGGGGACGGATCAGCTGTGCCACACTTAGTGGGGGGAGTGGTCTGGGTAAGTGTGGTACCCAGATATGGTGATGGAAAGGGGGTGCTGGATCACGTGTGTCCAAACACCGAGAAGCAGTGTCAAAAGAGGAGGAGAGCAAGAAGAAGACCCACATGAGAGGGAAGATGGGACTGTATGACCTAGAAGAGATTTGGGACTGTTATGTCCAAAACATAAATATGGAATTGTTAGATATAAACTGGGATGTAATGTCTGAATATTAACTGTGCCTTTCATAAATAAATATTTCCAGCGAGCAACCAAAAGTTAACAAGGAATGGTCTGGTTCATTTCTGTGGGGGATCCAGGGACAAGTATTTATTAATATTGAAAAAGTGTTCCAGACACAATGTTATATTAAAACTTAGCCTGCTCATTTTGATTTTTGTTATACCCTGAAAATGACATCCAGACTGGAGCTTTCAGCAGCCTGTCACCCCAACTTGAATATATCTGAGCTGCTGCTGATCTGTGTGTCCTGCATCTCACTTAGACACATTTTGATGACATTTATTTTATTTTAAGCAGGGGACCATATTCTTTTATTTTATCAACACTGGAAACCCCCTTTTAGCAACTGCACTATATAAATGTCCCACAGATCCCATCCAGCATCCTGCTTTCTGTGACACAACAAATCAAGCAAGCTGGTGCTCCATGAGATTGACGGCTAGTTTTCACATAAATTTCCCCTAAGAAAAATAAATAAACAGAGCAACATGATCTCTGCTGTAAAATGTTATTTTTATGTTCTTCCTGCAGTCTGCAAACATAATTATTTAAGCTGCTGTCTGGCACCAGGAGTACTGGAGGAGAGAGAGCTGCTAAAACTTACAAATGAAATGCATGGTCTCTCTCTCTCTCTCTCTCTCTCTCTCTCTCTCTCTCTCTCTTTGTTCCCAACCTTACAACAAAAAGTGCCCACAACCAAAGGCAACATCAACAGGACAAAATAAATGAGTAAATGCCCCAAGGCAATATTTTCTCCTAATACAGCTTTTTTATGACTCCTAAAAGGAAAAGAAATCCTTTTTAGGGTTCACATATGAAAAAAGGACTCAGCATTCCTTCCAAATGAACGACATGTTGGATTGCATCACAGTTGCTTCCGAGTCAGAGATGCAGTCCACCTATGTTTCCCCTACCAACTGCAGCACTACACTGTTTCACAGTGCTGGCGGTAAGAGCAAAGACAGCACACTCTGTTGTGTCCAAGATGGCTGCTGTACTGTACTGCGCATATGCTAGCTGTCGCACATGAGCAGTAGCATGTGGTGGCCTTCTTGGTCACAGTAGAGTGGGATGTGTTTTGCCATGACAGCCAGCACTTATTTATTAACATATATTTTTTAATGGTATAGAAATTCCCCCCACCTGACCCTTCCTCACAGCACTCACTACCCCACACTCCTCCCCCCAGAAACATAGAAATGCCACTAGGGGTGTGCAATCCCCCAGTGTCATGATCGGTCACAGCAACATAACTGTGACAGTGGGGGTGTCCAATCCCCCAGTGTCATGATTGGGAATCCTTTGCCCTTTTTTATCACCCCACATCTCCCCAGAAACATAGAAATTACACTGGTGGTGCCCAGTCCCCCAGTGTCACAATCATGGATCGTCTTTTTTTCTTAACACAGGAGGTGCCCAATCATGGATCATCCTTTTTTTCCTAACACATGAGGTGCCCAATCCCCCAGTGTCATGATCGGGGATCGTTAGTCTTTTTTTTTTTTTTAACTGTAAAAAAAAATGGTACATTGATGTCTTCCACCACATTTCAGACACTGGGGCTTCCCAATCCCCTGTGTCATGATCGGAGATTATTTATTTATTGAATTTTGATGACTGGGTAGGCCCACTGGGTCCCGAAGATCCCTTTTTCAGGGGTGACCCGGGAATAATAGTACATGAGATTATAGACAGTTGAACAAATACATATAAAGGTCATTATGGGTACACAGTATTTGGCTGTTTACACATTGCAGTTGTTCTATGGGTTTAAATATCTAGTTAGTAAGTTGTTGTTCATATGATCCTACATTAGTCTTACATATTCAAGAGACAGTACTGAGGATTCATTAGGAGATTGTCAGTCTTTCTTTTTTTTTGACCTGTAAAATAAAAAAATGTCCATCGATGTCTTTTGTGCCTGTTCCTTACCCCCCACCCTCCTCCCACTGAGTATCCACCACACACCCTCAAGCCCTTACTTAGCCATTGGGGTCCAATGCTGTAATCCTCTCTGGATCGCAGACATGTCTTCACTTTTCAAAGTCAGACCATGAGCTGAAGACACAGGTATGCCGTTCCATGTATTTCAATGGGATTTTGAACTTAGTGTCATAGCGTGGGCATTTTTACATATTTTTGGCCTACATTTTCAACATGCCTTCTTTGGGACCCCACTCTATGAACAATGTCACTGTCATTAGGCAGATGTGTCCTGAAAGGTGATGTCACAGTCGCTGTGGAAAATCTCTTTTCAGGCAGGTAGTTGAAATTTTTTTCTGCCCTGGTTCTTGAGGCGCAGTCATAAGAAGGCTATGTTGAAAATTTGGTGGAAACACATTAAAAACAACAAAGTTATGAGCCTACATTGAATTTTGAGAATGAAGGCTCAGAACATTGGTACTTTTCAATATTTTTACCCCAAATTTAGAACATAGCCATATCTTTACATCACTTCATGACTGTGATAGCTGTTATTTTTCGAATCCTGTCGAAAATGTTTTTCTACATCCCGAAAGGTGATTTCTTGGTTCCTGAGTGAAATAACCTTTTAGGCACCAGTTGAAAATTGTCTCTGCCCTTGGTCATGAAGTAAGGATCATAAGAAGACTATGTTGAAAATTTGGTGCAAAATATTTAAAAAACTACCTGGCTGTGAGCATTCATAGAATTTTTTGAATGCAGGCTCATAACTTTGATAGTTTTCAATATTTTCACCCTAAATTTACAACATAGCTATATCTTTACATCACCTCATGCATCAGACAGCTGTCATTTTTCAAATCCTGTCCAATATGTTTTTTTTTAAATTCCGAAAGATGATTTTGTGGTGCCTGCACCAAATTACCTTTTGGCCTGGAGTTGAACATTTTCTCTGCCCTTGTTAATCAGGTCAGATCACAAGAAGGTTATGTTGGAATTTGGTATAAAACATTAAACAAAAAAAAAAGATATGAGCCTTCATTGATTTCTGTGAACGCTGGCTTATAAGTTCGGTAATATTCAATATTTGTACCCAGGAGATGATGGAAGGTTTGATACCTTTTATTGGACCAACAAGTGTCTTGTACAAAGATGGAAGTATACACAAGCTTTCGGGGCCTCACAGGTCCCTTCTTCAGGTGAATAGCACAACTGAGCAACATAAGCAGGATATATAGCTACTGAGGAGCAATTAAAAAATAGCAGGAAATGAAGTAGGAAAGAGATAGAAGGGGATTCAATATAAAAAGTCTATGTAAGTTGCAAAGTAAAGAATTGAGTGAGAGAAAATGGGGAGGGGGGACTGGTCAATAGGAGATGAAAGGAAGCTAGAAGGGGAAAAAACAACGGACCAGACAGGAACATAGATAAAAAAGATCTGAGATCAGAGGTAGGCTTGTAAGGGTAGAATGGACAGGAGATGCCTAAGAAATGTATGGAAGTCAAGACATTAGAGGGAAAAAAAAGAAAACAGGTCCAGATAAAAGATAGTGCGAGGTAGTGTAAACAATAGGTGTGAAAACAATCAGGGAGTTGACAGGACTGAGCTGAAGAATTTGTAGGAGAGGCATGGAGGAATTAAAGTACAGGCAAAAAAAACAGATAAGGCAGGACCTAAGAAAAAAAAAAAAACATTAACAAGAAAAATACAGAACCAAAGAATGAAAAGTAATGTCATGATTTAGTCTACAATAAAAAGAGAATTACAGTTGACCATTATGTGTCATGAATCCAATGTCCAGAATCAGTCCAGAAATGTTAGATTTAAATTGTTTAATATATTTCAGTTCCCATGTCCTTCTGTGCTGTAAGTTTTTGAAGTTGTCTCTTAGTATCAAAACAGACAAATCCAGGAGAGAGCGATCAGTTTATGAAAAATGGTTTCCTACCGGAGTGCTGATAATCTGGTTAACTATTGTGTGGTGGTGGTGATTCATCCTGGTGTTTAGTGGTTTACTGGTTTCCCCAATAAAGCATCCATTAGTGCACTTCTTGCACTGAATTAGGTACACCACATTACTGGATTGACATGTGTAGGATCCATTAATTAGTATTATGTTGTTCTGGCTTGTCTTGATGGTGGTCTGTGTGCATATGTGGGTGCAGGTCTTACATCTTGCCATGTTGCATGGTATTGTCCCTCTTGTTTCTTGCTTAGTATGGTCCACTGTGAGTTTGTTATGAATTATTATGTTCAAGAGGCTGGGGGTCTGCTTATAGGCAATGACAGGTGGTTCAGGGAAAATGTCTTTCATGTTTCATCTTCTCTCTGCATGGGTTGCAATTCTTTAATAATTTGCTGAAGGGAGTTTAGCACGGGGCTGCAAGTGACCACTAAGGGTGTATGGTCAGTATGATGTTTTTGCCTGTGTTCCAGCAGATCATCTTATGGTATTTGTATGGCCCATTTAAATTCTCTATCAATTTGTCTTGGAGAGTGGCCCTGCTAAATTAGGGAATTCTGAAGTGTGGAGAGCTGTCTGTCTCTTGTTCTCTCATCTAAGCAGATTTCATGGCATCGAATCGCCTGACTGTAGATTACTGATTTTTTGGTATCTTTTGGGTGGAAGCTGGAATTATGCAGATAGCAGTGTCTGTCAGTGGGTTTTCTGTAAAGAGCAGTTTGTTTAAGTCCATTTTCAGTGATACTGACTGTGGTGTCAAGAAAAGGTATGCTGGTGGTGGAATATTCAATCGTGAGATTTATAGAGTGATGAAAGTTGTTAAAATCATGATGTAAATTTTTGAGACAGTCTTCACCTTCTGTCCAGATCATGAATATGTCATGAATATATTGGAGGTAGACAGATGGTTTATAGGGGTGGTGTTTAAAAAAATCCTCCTCTAAACAGGACATGAACAGATTGGCATATTTTGATGCCATTTTGGTGACCATGGCTATCCCCATGATCTGTAAAAAGTGTGTGTCATTAAAGGTGAAGTTGTGTGTTAAAATGAATTTTATTAGGGTGCTGATGGTGGTTTCTGGAATGTCTCCTGCAGATGTGTTTTCCTTTAAAAATTTTGACATGCTGCTATGCCATCATCATGTGGAATATTAGTGTACAGAGCAGTGACTTTCATTGTGGCTATAACAGTGTTCAGTGGCAGTTGTCAAATTTGTTTCAGTTGCATGAGGAAATCTGTGGTGTCCTGAATAAAACTGCTAGTGGCTCTTACTAGTGGTTTTAAAATGGATTCATTGAGTCCTGAAATGTTTTTAGTGAGCGTACCAATGAGTGTACCAATGCCAGAGATGATGGGTCATCCTGGATTCCCTGGTTTGTGTATTTTGGGTAGCATATAGAATGTACCTGGAGTAGGTTTGTTTGGAATCAGCATTTTTAGCTGTTCTTGGATGTTGTTTGGGAGAGACATGATGAACTGTTTGAGTTCTTCTGTATATTGTATAGTCAGGTCTTCTGTGAGTTCTCTGTAACAAGTTGTATCTGACAGCTGTCTGTGTGCCTCTTTAATGTAATCTTCTGTGTTCCTCACAACCACAGCTCCACCCTTGTCAGATTGTTTTATTACAATGTTATGGTTGTTTTTCAGAGTTCGTATTGCCATCTTTTCCAGTGGTGTGATATTATACAGGGGTTTCTGCTATTTGTTAAGGATTTAGCAGTTTATTCTTCCACAGAAGCAGTTGATGCAGGCATCCAGCTTGGGTGTGTGTCCACTTCAAGGGATCAAGTCTGATGTTTTCTTTGTGCTGTCACAATGTGTTGTTTGTGTGTTGTTTTTATCAAAGAAATATTTTTTTAGACAAAGCCGTCTAAAAATATTCTTCTATCTCACCACAGAATCTAATGTTATCAAATTCCTGTGTGGGGCAGAAAATTAAGCCCATGGATAATACAGATGTTTCATCTTGTGTAAGTTCTTTATTAGACTGGTGGATTACTGGTAGCTGTTGCAGTCCATCATCTTATTCCACAATGTTAGTGCTGTGGTGTACTTCCCCTGTATGAGTCAAGATGTTGTGGCTGCTGTTTTGTAGTTCTCTGAGCTTCCTCCTCTTCTGTGATAGGGCTGCCTGGAGAGCTTTTTGGTAATGTGTTTGGAGATCAGAGCTAAATCCTGGTACTGCGTTGTTGTTGTTGTTGTTTCCTTGAAGGGTGTGTGAAAGTTCAGAAAATGTATTTTTAAGGTGAGATTTTCTAGCGTATATCTGATGAATAAGGTGATTCCTGAATTTCTCAGATGTCCTACAACAAAGTTGTTCTGTACACCTTGAATAGTATGTAATTTGCATTGGGTTGTAGATCCAAAGCCCTTTAGGTATAATGTTCTGTTTTTTGCATGTAGTTAGGAGGCAGATGTCACTGTAAAGTTTGGCTTCCTTTTTTCTTTATGTTGCAGAGCTGCCATTTCAGACGGCAAATTGCAGTATCTTCCATAATTTTGTAAAAAGAGATTCCAGCCGTATTGGTTCTTGGAAATCAAGAAATGATGGAAGGTTTATTACCTTTTATTGGACCAATAAGTGTCTTGTACAAAGATGGAATTATACACAAGCTTTCAGGGCCTCACAGGTCCCTTCTTCAGGTAAATAGCACAACTGAGCAACATAAGCAGTATATACAGCTACTGAGGACTACTGTACACTAATATTCCACATGAAATGGCATAGCAGCATGTCAAATTTTTTTAAAGAAAAACACATCTGCAGGAGACATTCCAGAAACCACCATCAGCACCCTAATAAAATTCATTTTAACACACAACTTCACCTTTAATGGCAAGCACTTTTTACAGATCATGGGGACAGCCATGGGCACCAAAATGGCATCACAATATGTCAATCTCTTTATAGCCCCTACAAACCATCTGTCTACCTCCGTTATATTGATGACATATTCCTGATCTGGACAGAAGATGAAGACTCTTTCAAAAAATTCAATCATGATTTTGACAACTTTCATCACTCTGTAAATCTCACTATTAAATATTCCACCACCAGCATACCTTTTCTTGACACCACAGTCAGTATCACCAAAAATGTACTTATACAAACTGCTCTTTACAGAAAAACCACTGACAGTCACCGCTACCTGCATAATTCCAGCTTCCACCCAAAACATACAAAAAAATCTGTAATCTACAGTCAGGTGATTCGAAGCCATTGAATCTGCTCGGATTAGAAAACAAGAGACAGGCAAAAATGTCAAACTGACCGCATACCCTTAGTGGTCACTTATGGCCCCATGCTATACCCCCTTCAGCAAATTATTAAAGAACTGCAACCCCTGCTGAGAAAAGATGAATCACTGAAGGACATTTTCCCAGAACCACCTGCCATTGCCTATAAGCAGCCCCCCAGCCTCTTGAACATAATAATTCATAACAAACTCCCAGTGGACCATAATAAGCATGAAAAAAGAGGTACAACACCTTGCAACATGGCAAAATGTAAGACCTGCACTCACATATGCACACAGACCACCATCAAGACAAGTCAGAATAACATACTACTAATTAATGGATCCTACACATGTCAATCCAGCAATGTGGTATACCTAATTCAGTGCAAGAAGTGCAATAATGGATGCTATATTGGGGAAACCAGTAAACCACTAAAAACCAGGATAAATCACCCCTGTCACACAATAGTTAACCAGATTATCAGCACTCCAGTAAGAAACCATTTGTCACAAACAGATTGCTCTCTCCTGGATCTGTCTGTCTTGATACTAAGAGTCAACTTCAAAAACACACAGGACAAAAGGACATGGGAACTGAAATATATTAAACAATTTAAATCTAATATTTCTGGACAGAATCGGGACATTGGATTCATGACACATTATGGTCAACTGTAATTCTCTTTTTATTGAGGACTAAATGATGACATTACTTTTCATTCTTTGGTTCTGTATTTCTCTTGTTATTGTTTTTTTTTTTAGTTCCTGCCTTATCTATTTGTTTGTTGTTTTTTTTTTTTTACTGTACTTTAATTCCACCATGCCTCTCCTACAAACTCTTCAGCTCAGTCCTGTCAACTCCCTGATTATTTTCAAACCTATTGTTTACAGTACCTTACATGCTCTTTTATCTGGACCTTTGTTCTTTTATTTCCTCTAATGTCTTGACTTCCATGCATTTCTTAGGCATCTGTCCATTCTATCCTTACAAGCCTACCTCTGATCTCAGATCTTTTTTATCTATGTTCCTGTCTGGTCCTTTGTTTTTTCCCCTTCTAGCTTCCTTTCATCTCCTACTGACTAGTCCACCCTCCCCATTTTCTCTAACTCATTTCTTTACTTTGCATCTTATATAGACTTTTTATCTTGAATCCCCTTCTATCTCTCTCCTACTTCATTTTCTGCTATTTTTTAATTGCCTCTTAGTAGCTTTATATCCTGCTTATGTTGCTCAGTTGTGCTATTCACCTGAAGAAGGGACCTGTGAGGCCCTGAAAGTTTGTGTATAATTCTATCTTTGTACAAGACACTTGTTGGTCCAATAAAAGGCATCAATCATTCCATCATTTTCAAGGACCAATATGGCTGGAATCTCTTTTTACAATATTTGTACCCCAATTTTTCAACATAGCCATTTCTTTACAGCACCTCATGAATGTGACAGCTGTCATTTTTCAACTCCTGCCCAAAATGTATTTTTGCATCCCAAAAGTTGATTTTGCATTCCCTGTGCAAAAACACCTTTAAGCCAGGAGTTGAACATTTTGTCTGCCAGTCTTCATGAGTCAGGGTCATAACAAGGCTATGTTGAAAACCTGGTGTAAAAATATTACAAACCAACACATTTATGAACCTCTGTTACATTTTGCAATTGTACACTTGTAACTTTGATAATCTACAATATTCATACCCCAAATTCCTCAGCTGTAGCTGCATCGGCTCTGGCCAGAACTTCTTTTCCTCTTGTAGGGACTGTAATGAATAACAAAGGAAGATTCTAAGCAGCCTGGATGGTGTCTTCAACAATGCAAGGTACAATAAGATAGGTGATTGTCTTTGGTAGGGAAAGAACAAGGTAGAGAAACTGGTCCATTCTGGGGTTTATGACAGTGAGTGCTTTCCAAGTGAATGTATTTATCATTTGCTTTACAATGAGCTGAGAAGAAGTCCTCAGCTGCAGAGGGTGGAATGTAAAAGAAAAAGAACAATCAGAATTTATATAGTGCTTTTCATACACATTGTATTCCAAAGTGCTTACAAGCAATGCAAGACTGGCAGTGATGTGACTGAAGGTGCAGTGGCAGCTACTTTGCACATTAACACTCACACACAGCCTTGAACATTTGCGTAAACAGGTTTTATGGGAAAGACCATGTTGGTTAGGATACCCTCCTATTTTGTTCGACTCTAACATGTTCTCACTTGAAATTGATGTGGCAAAAACTTACAAACAATAGGATCCCACTTAAAATGTGGGGTATGGTTGGGCTATGTGTACATAAAAAACTGAATGTAAAAGGTAATTTGAAGAATAAAGACAGATCAGAGACATTTTGTCCTAGAACTAAGTGCTCTCAGTTGGAGGAGTCACTTGAATACTTATATCTGCATTGTCCCTATACTCAGGATTTTTGAGTCCTACTTTTGGAATATCAGAAGCAAATTATTTTTCAGAATCTCACCCCTGAAATTCTTTTTTGATGATTTTTTCTGCTGAATTGACATTTATACCAATGTTGCAGTCTTAGGGCATTTTTTCTTGCTTTCAGTATTGGATATGGCAGACTCAGTGTAGGCTGGTACTTAAGCAACATTATATCTTCTGGGAGGCTACTAGGCAGCTCCCATGCTTTTGTAAACTAAGGCAGAATAGTACAGACTGGAACTGTTGACTCGGACCAGGCTACTTCCCTTGACAAAAATACTACCCGGGCTGTAAGTTCAGGAATGGGGGGAGGAGAGACAGCATGGGGTAATCCTTGGTTGGCTGGAATGATGGAAGAGCAAACTAGGCAGCAATTGAAGGTCCCCTAAAGAAGTAGTATGGCGGAACACAATATGGAGCTCATAATGAACAAATAGAGGGTCCTATGGGATCTAATACAAGGTTTCACATGGCAGACTTGTTTGCTAGCAGGTTTGAATCTGCCAATAGTTAAAATGCAGTAAGGCTGTGGTATAAGGGGGAGTCTACAGGTACATACTGTTTGCTCTTATGTTGATCATACATTACTGATAGAGCCAATTAAGTCTTTTTGCTTATGAAGTTTATGCATTAATGCACATTTCAAGTGAAAGTACCCTCAATATAAGTTTTAAAACAATGGTTGCTCTAGATCGATTTTGGAAAAAGTTTGGTGAATTAAAAAATGCACCATTATGGTTACCCTTTGTGGCAATACCTCTGACAAAATCTTTGTATAGAACTGTTAGAATAATGTTTAGGAATGAGAGGTAATGTTAGCAGATATTCAGTATTGGCTGGGTCAAAAATGTCAGGTTCAGGTTAAAACTGATGCTTTTTTGACAACAAGCAACTCTGGATCGGGGATGGAAGTTTATGTAAAGTTATACCAGACAGACATGGGAATTTGTCATTTAGAAAATAGTTATTACGTGGATAAGAAAAAGGGATCCCATTGTATCCAGGCCAGCCAAAGGCCTGTTATAAATGTGGGTCTCAAATGCAAATAAGTAGTGTGTGACCAATTAAGGTGTAGCATATGTTTTCAGTGTGGGCATCTCAGTAGACAATGTCAAGCTATACACAAATGCAATTTGTGTGATGAAAGGGGTAATTCTTTTCAATCCTGTCCTTAGGCAGCACACATTTGAGAAGATAAGGTTAATCAAGATGACCTTTTGGCCCAAGCTGTACGCTTTGGTTTCCAGGGTATTTTGTGTGCCTTGCATAGACTTTTACACATTGTTCCAAGTAGGCTGTTCATTTTAGATATCATGATAAAAAATAATCCATTTAGGCTCATTAATGTTTATGCTCTGCAGGGTAAAGTAAATAAAATAGATTTTTTTTTAAGAGTACAGCCATATTTGCAAACATCTTAAAATATAATCATGGAGGGGGGATTTTAACTGTTCCTTGGATACAAACAAACAGGATCACTTGAAAGGAACATTTTGTGAGTCTATGTTTTTTGAAAAATAGGATTGAAACAGCAGCTTTTAGGGACATGTATAGGAGTCATAACAAAACAGGAGGAAACATGTTTTTCAATGGTCCTTTAGCCACAAGGATTGATTTTTTTTTAATTATGATTTCAAATACCCTGGAATTTAAACAAACTAAGATAATAGTAACAGAAAGCTCATATCATACAATTTTAGGGGTGCAATGTAGATCAGGAGGGATGCAAAGTAGTGTGACAGGATTATGGAAATTGAATTCTACTGTTTTGGAATCTGAGCAAGTATGTGAAGAAATTAATACATTTACTGTTAGCCATGAAGCCAATTCAGAGCATGTATAAGTTATTTCAAATGGTGGGAAGATACAAAGTCAGATATTATGGAATTTCTTTTTTCAAAAGAAAGGGAAGGAATTAGAGAGAGGGAAATATCATCACTACTTAAATCTGAGTTTCCAGTTACATATATTATTAACAACAGCACATAAAAGAAGAGGAGGAGACACAACAGATAAACAATACTAAAAATCAAATGAAAAGTATACAGTATAATAGAGTTTTGTTATTAACAGAACAACGACTAGAGGCTCAAGGTAAACTACGTATAGGAAATATTTTTGAAAATTGTGCTGCATGGGTAAAAAAAAGAATAATAATGGAATTAATGGATGAAAATACTAACTTGTTTCAAAAAAGGAAGATATCTTTCAGGTAATTCATAATCAAGTTAATACAGATTTACAAAATTCTAATATAAAAGGGGTAGTTCATGACATATTTTGGGTTGGGGTAACTTGTCCTTAGGTTCCACATGATTTAGGAGGAGTGCAATCTCTGTTCTAACCACAAGTACTGCACAAGGCAATGATGGCCGAACTCTATTTTATGTACAGCTACTATTGATTTCTTAGATCAAGAATAAAAAATACTTTAATAATGAATGTCTGCAAAACTGGGTACTTTCTGGAAGTATGTCTGAGTCTGTTATGGTGTTACTATATGAAAAAGAAGAGCACTTTTATTTAAGGAATGGGAGAATGGAACCCAATCAGACAAAAGGGAAGCGACCAATGGGGTACCTCAGGGGCCAGTCCTGTTTAATGACTTCATCAGTGACATTGCAGAAAGGCTGGAGGGAAAGGTTTGCCTGTTTGTGGATGACACCAGGATCTGCAACAGGGTTGATACTCCAGAGGGGGGGGTGGAAAGGATGAGAAAATACCTCAAACTGCTGGAGAGATAGTCAAGGGCATGGCTGCTGAGGTTTAATGCAAAGAAGTAATAAATCATGCATGTGGGGAGCAGAAACCTTGGGTAAGCTACAGATTGGGGAGAGCTGCTAACAGTAACTAAGGAGGAGAGGGACTTGGGGGTCATAATCACAGATGACTTGAAGGCCTCGAAGCAGATGGCAAAGGCAGTGGGAAAGGTCAGTGGGATGTTGGGGTGTACTGGAAGGGGAATCCCAAGTTGAAGGAAGGAGGTAATATTTCCACTGTACAGGACCCTGGTGAGAACTCACCTTGAATACAGTGTACAGTTCTGGAGACCACACCTTTGAAAGGACATTGATGAAACAGAGACAGTGCAGAGGAGGGCAACCAAAATGGTTACATCACAAGCCATACAAAGGAGGGAGAGAGGTGACATGATAGAAACATTCAAGTACCTCAAAGGCATTAACAAGGTGGAAGGGGACAACATGTTCCAGATTAATAGTAGTGCCAGGACAAGAGGACACGACATGAGACTGAGAGGTCAGTACATAAGGGGAAATGTCAGGAAGTTCATTTTTACAGACAAGGTAGTGGATGCATGGAATAGCCTGCCCAGGAGGTGGTGGCAGCCCGTACAGTGGCTGGCTTCAAACATGCATAGGACAGAAACAAAGGAATAATATAGATAGTAAGAAAAAGCTAAAGCCTATGGCCAGATAGGGTTACTGGATGCTTCATTAGGCAGCTTAAACAAGCAGACTGGATGGGCCTAGCAACCTTATCTGTCAACAGCATCTACAGTGAAGCTTGCCAGGATGAAACCTAATTCTGCAGCATTTTGCAGCACTCTGCAACATGCTGCAGCAGAGTTACTGTGGAAAACAATGTAATTTCAATGGCAACTAGTCCCTTTTGTCATGCAGGAAACTATGACATTCACTTCATCTTTGTGACATTCACTTCATCTTGGCAGTGTCACAGTTTCATGCTTGAAAAAAGGAAATAATTTCCATGGAAATTACATTGTTTACTGCAGTAACTCTGCTGCAGCATGCTGTAGAAGTGGGTTTCATCCTGGTGAGCTTCACTGTATGTATCTATATATCTATGGAAACAAATTAGTCTTTTAAATGTAGATTTTAAGTCTTTATCTAAAATTCTGAGTATGAGACTCTGTGCTGTTCTTCTGGGCATTACAGATGTGCCTCAAGTCTGTGTAATACCTGGCATGAAAATCCAAGACCATTTATTATTGTTGAGAGAAATATTTCACAAAAAGCAAAGGTATGTGATTCTATTACTCATTTGCATTTAATTATAGTAATGGAAAATATGGGCTTGCAGACACATTTATAAATTGGGTTAAAGCATGTTATGCTAATGTGAAGGTATGTGCAAATGAACATGGCTGAAGAAGGGAATCCATACTGGTTAAAGTGGGGTTAGACAAAGGTGTTCTTTAAGTCCCCTTCTGTATATTATATGAGTTAACCCTTTGATAAGTAAGTTGATTGCTGTAAGAACAATTTCAGGAGAATCAATTTTTTCATACAAGAGTGTTAACTTATGCAAATGATTGTTGTTTATTATTACATAATGAGCATGGGGAATTCAAGCCACTCAGGTCTTACAGACATTTTAGAAGGTTGCTGGTACATTTATTAATGTGAAAAATATCACTGGAGTGACATTAGGGAACAACGCAACAGAAATGGCAAAGCATAATTGGGATGTAAAATTAAAAGAAGCACAACAAAAGGTAAGTAGATGGAAAAAATTGCAGACATCAAAGAAAAAGAAGGTATATATGTATAAAACTTTTTTATTACCTATATTGCTTTACTTTAGTTATGTTTTCCCTCCTCCAGCGAGTTATGAAATAAAAGTATATAGTATATATTTCCAGTTCCAATGAGGAAGCTGCTAAAACTCAGTAAAAAGGAATGTAGCATACAGTATCTGGTGGTGAAAGAAGGAAGAATTAACATGGTGAATCCTGTTGTGTTTGTTTATAAATCCCCTTTTACAGAACAGTACACAGTTTTGAATATCTTGGTTAAAAATATGGCTTCAGCCTACTGAAGCTGTTTGGAAGAAGACAAAAATTAAATACTTAAAGGGACACTGTCAACCTGTTTTTCATCATATTATTTCTAGCTAAAACCTACATTTAATTATTGCTTACCTTCTTTAACATTTATTGATGTTGCTGTTTGTTTTGTTTGTCTCCATGTTTAGTAGAACTGAAATGCATGTTAATGTATATTTATAAACAACCTTGTTTTGTTTACAATCTTTGATCTGTTCTTACTGAATACTTCCTGAACATTAGAAACACCCTTAAACAGTGCAGTCACTCATGATGCAATAGCCTCCTAAACACCCACTGCATCATGAGTGGCTAGACTGTGTTGTGGGTTTTCCCAAGTCAAGAAAAGATGCAGTTGGAGTTGATCAAGGAATGTAAACAAACCTGTTTTTGTGTGGTAAAACCAGTATGGTGGGCATTCTGTTTTTCATTTTTTTAAAGAAAATAAGAATCAGAATCAAACTGACAGCTACATCAGCAATCTTCACAGAATGTCTGCAATCATAAAATGTGTATTTTAGAATAGGGACACTTTGAGACCTGAAGGAGTTGTCAATGTCCCTTTAAGGAGGGTACTGTGGAATTTTCTGTAGCTCCCTGCATACAAGACACTTTGGTAAAAAAAATAAAAAAAAATTAAAAAAAGGGACACTACACCAGACTAGATTAAGTTAGCAATAAGGGCATATTTGTATCATTTTAGGGCTGCAGTGGATGGAGCCCTGCAGACCTCCTGTTATTGGGAAAAGGAAGACTGAACAACAGTGTAGAATTGCCTCACAGTCTACTCTGCATCTGTGAAGCACTCCGCTCTGTCCATTAGCAGTTGCTCTGCACTATTTCTGAGTGGTCTGGAATACAGCACACTCTGCCATATCCAAGATTGCTGTCAAACTGTATTGCACATGCATGACTACTAGCGCATGTGAAGTGCATGTGGCAGCCATCTTGGACATGTTGTACTGCACTGTGTTCCACAATGACTTCAGATTTCTTTTTTTAATAATACATATACCACCTCCCTACCCTCCTGCTCAGCACACACACACACACCAATTCCCTTCCATAAACAGAAGAGTGACACTGGGGGTGCCCAATCCCCCAGTGTCACAATCAGGAATCCTGTTTTTTTTTACCCTGTAAAAAGTAATTCCCCATCAATGTCTTTTGTGGCCATTCATGTGCCTGCACCCAACCCTCCCACTCATCACTCACCACCCTGCACCACCCCAAGCCTTACTTACCCATCTTGGGTCCAACGCTGCAATCCTCTCTGGACTGCAGATGCATGTTCACTCTAAAAGGTCAGACTGCGAACCAAAGGAACAGGTATGCAGTTCAATTTATTTCAATGGTGCTTTGAACTTAGTGGCATAACTTGGGCATTTTTGCATATTTATGGTGCAAATTTTTAACATGTTTTTTGGGGGACCCCATGCCATGAACAGTTACACTGACATTAGGCAAATCTGTCCCAAAAGATGATTTTGTGGTCCCTGCACAAATTCACCTTTTGGGCAGGAGTTAAAAATTTTCTCTGCCCTTGTTCATGAGCTGGGGTCATAAAAAGGCTATGTTGAAAATTTGATGTAAAAAAGTTATAAGCCTACACTGAATTTTGTAAATGCAGGCTCATACAGTAACTTTGTAATTTTCAGTATGTTTACCCCAAATGTTCAACATACCCATATCTTTTTAGCACATCATGAATGTGGCAACTGTCAATTTTCAAATCCAGGGCAAAATGTTGAATTTTTTTTTTTATATCCTGAAAGGTGATTTCTCAGTCCCTTCATGAAAGGTGATTTCTCAGTCCCTGCATGAAATCACCTTTTGGAAAGGCGTTGAAATGTTTCTCTCCCCTTGTTCATTAGGTGGGGTCATAAGAGGTTATGTTCAAAATTTTGTGTAACAATATAGAAAATAAAGTTATGAGGCTATGTTGACATTTGCAAATGTGGGCTTGTATGTTTGGTAATATTCAATACTTTTACCACAAATTATCAACATAGTCATTTCTTTACAGCACCTCATGAAAGTGATAACTGTCATTTTTCAACTCCTGGACAAAATGTGTTTTTTTGTCCCCAAATTTGCTTTTGCAGTCCCTGCACAAAATTACCCTTAGGCCAGGAGTTGAACAATTTCTCTACCCTTCTTCATGAGGCAGGGTCATAACAAAACTATGTTGGGAATTTGGTGCAAAGATATTATAAAACAACAAATGTATGAGCCTATGTTACATTTTGCAAACACAGGCTCATAACTGGTAATTTTCAATATTTTTACCTCAAGTTCCTGAGCTGCAGCCAATTAGGTCTGGCCTGATCTTGTTGTGTTAGGCAGGACCTGTCCTATGAATAATTTGTTTGCATCCTGTAAGGGAATTAGTTCTTACATTACTACAAGTTTGCTTAATGACAAGTGTATACCTCCTAAAATGTGTGATGTGTTATGGCTTTACCAGCCATGTGAAACCTATTGTGAAAGACAAGAAATAAACAAATATTTATTGAGGAATGATATTGTCCCAGGAGAGGATATGAAACTCAATATGAAACACATGAACATCTCTTTTAGTCTTCCCATTTATTGTGAAATTCTGATTTAGAGTAGCTGAAGTTTTACAGGTAGCAGTTTTTAAAACTCTATCATATGAAACAATGGTATAGGGGAGTTATGAACCAGAATTAAATAATTTATAGTAATACGAGTTCCTTACATGTGTGGTTTGCAAATCCTACATTTGGCAGATCAGATATCAGTTACTTTTTCAACAAAAAGAATTGTCTGATTCTCAAATATTTAATATGGTGATGAGTTGTATGCGGTATACTTATTTGATAGAAGGGAAGAAACTTTAAAAGGATAAAATGTACATTTTGTGGAAAAACATGTCATGGATTTTCCTGAGGTAGTTTTTTTTTTTTTCTTTAAATGTTATACAATTATGGTTTTAATGTTATTGCAAACTGGCAATGTACATAAGTTATTTTTGTGACCCTATAGGGTTCGACCTTCATGTCTGTTAAACTTGAAATGTTGCACTTCAATAACATCACAACCATTGAAGCGATTCATACTCAATTTTGCACACACTATCAGGGACCAAATATCTCTTGATTTGACAAGTTTTCTTCTGGTTGGATGTGTGGCTGTGGAGATACAGATTGTCAAAAAATGTAAACTTTACTACTTTTTGTAAAATTCTTTGTCATGCGCTGCACACAAATGGTGTGTAATATTGGTCTGAAATTTATAGGGCTGAAAGGTCTTCTGTAGTAGTTGTGCCTTGTGAAGATTTGGTGAAATAATATTAATCCATTCCAAAGTAATCATATTTTAAAGTGTCCCATTATTTTCAAAGAGAGAAGTTAGATGTGAGCCTCAAAAAATAATTCTTTGTCACAAATGGGTAATTCTTTGTCATAAATGGGTAATCCTTTTCTGCAAATGGGGAATCTTTTTCATGCTACCACCATCAAAGTCTTTTCTTAGTGAGGCAAACAAACTTAAAAAATGAAAAAAATGATTTTTTTCTAAGATAACCAACACATGTGTTCTGCTAATTTGGACTCATTCTATCAGATTCTGCTGTTAGTTTTTTCCATCCAGTGTTTATGCTCCATGGCAGGTGGCAGCTGGTGTTGGCCATCTGACACCAGATTTCCACAGTTATTCAGGCACCTCTCTACTGCCCAGCAGAATCACCAGAGCTGTTATTGGTTGGGGGGGGGCTTCATTCAGCCACAGTTCATGATTTTTCCATGTTTTTCTTCCCCCGTTCCCCCCAGACAAGGCTGGCATGCTTGTGAAGGTGCACACACATGCCTTGGCCTGGACTGGCTCTGTTCCACCCACCCATGGCCTAGTGCCCATCTCCATACCCTGCCTGCACCACCATCATGCCTCCACATGGTGGCAGTCAAAGGCTGGGAGAGATGACCTCCCCTACCCGGGAGAGGAGAGCTGCCAGCGGCTGCTCAATCCTCACCCAGCCTTCCCCCTGGCTGACCCCTGGCATCTTGTGCTGTTTCCCGAATATGGGTTGCCAGCGTGGTGAGATGTAAGGCATCCAGTACCTTAGCCCTCTATGCCACTGGGCCAGCCTGCTGTTTGTTTTTTTGATAAATCACCTGGAAATTATTTTTTCTGAACATGCCAAAGTCCTGGTTTTGTAAATTTCAAAAAAAAGAATCATGAAACACGATCCAGCTTCACAATTTGCAAAAAAAAAAAAAGATTTTCTTTTTCTGCAAATTGAGAACAAAAACACAAAACAGGATTCTGTTTTGCAATTTGTAAGTATATATATATATATATATATATATATATATATACACAGATAGCTATAGATATCTAGGAATGCATAATGGATTGCAGTGGAATAACACATTTATCTCTACTAGTGAGGTAAGACCTATAACTCAAGAGTGTCAAAGCCACATGTTAGTTATAAAGGTCTTACCACATGTGTGGAGATACGTGTTACTCTACTGCAACCCATTATGTATTTGATATGTACCCTACCACACTATTTGTAATGTTTTTACTTCTGTTTTACTTTGTTTTAGCTTAAAACTGCCTTTCTTTCCATTTTAAGTTTTCTATCTTGTGCTTTGTTCTCTGTATTCTATTTCAAGATTCTTTGTGGAAATAACATGTTCTAAGTTAAATAAATTGTGTTCTAAGAGAAATAAATGTTGTTCTAAGTGAAAATAAATATTTATCCCCAAATTAAATGATTTATTTGCACTATATATATATTTTAGAGGCAAGAAACTACGTTTAATGCATCAGTTAGGGTTGTTCCACAGTGACAAGAGCGAGGAAATTCAATGTTAGGGTTGAAACCCCTCTTGCACCCCTTCAACCCACCCCTCCAACCAGCATTGGGGTGTGTGTTAGGGTTGTTGGCCCTAACTCTCACCCCATCACATGTGGAAAGAAGCTGAGGAATAGGAGAATGGGGTGAGAGTTAGGACCAATGACCCCAACGCACACCCGGATGCCAGTTGGGGGTGTGGGCTGGAGGGGTGCAAGGGGGGTTTCAGCCCTAACATCAAATTTCCTCACTTTTATCGCAGTGGAACAACCCTAACTGATGCATTAAATGGAGCTTTTTGTCTCTTATTTCTCGTCTTTTTGAGAATGATAACGAAAAATAGTGAATGTAATGCAGCGGTGGGAGTGCGGGGTGCTTCAGGCCCCACTCTACCGCCACATGATGTCTTGTCACATAGTAACATGGTGCCCACAAACACAAATGGTAATGTGCATGGTGACACAAAGTGAAACAGAAAGAGAAACAGTACTGTAGACACAAATGGTAAAAATAATGCAAGCGCAAGTGCAAATGAAAATGCAAAGGGTAACGCACATGGTAGCGTAGATGGGAACAGTAAGTGAAACGGGTACGGAACCGCAAGCAGACGTGGTAAGGGTAACAGTAATGTAAGCACACAGGCTGGTTTTCCCCAAAAGCTGCATAGAGAAAGACAGTGAGTACAAAGAATGTATGCAGAATAATCGGTCTCGGAGCACAAAATGAGGAGTTGAAATACTAAATTGCTTATATCTCAGGAACCGTAACGACGTAGAAAAAATTGTTTAAAGTCATATGATTTATGACTTCCCTGGCTAGTTTTACAGTTATCCCCTAGTAGGGGGCTAAGCATTTTTCTGACATAAAGTAAGTATCTCGCACCTTTTCTGAGATACGGACTCTGAAATGCACAGTGGACGCCATAATGTTAATCCATGGGAAAAAAAGAGAAGTTTGGAGTGCCATAACTTTGCCGCCCTGTAATATTTTTTCACCAAACCACCACCAAAAGGCACATCTGTGGAATGTTGGCTTTCTTCCCCTCCAAATTTCAGTGTAAAAGACCAAACCGTTATTTTGCAGCAGGTTGCAAAGAATTCCTGTCATGCAACGGACGCCTCAATGTTATTCTATGGGAAAAAGTGTCAACTTCAGAGTACCGTAACTTTGCATCCATACAATATTTTGTCACCAAACCACCAAAATGCACATATGTGAGATGTTGGCTGACCTCCCTCCAAATTTCAGCCCAAAAAACTAAACCGTTCATTTGCAGCAGGGTGGCAAAAAATTCCTGTTATTTTGGGCATAGTGTTGCAAAGTAGTGTCGTGATTTGTGAAAGCTTTCGCAAAAATTTGCAACACTTCCATGAGTGCGACACTACTTTATGACACTACTTTTTCCAGAAATTGGAAAAACATATTTCTAGGGTGTTTAACCTCGACATAAAGACATGCCTAGCATCCTCAGGGTCCGACTAGGTAAACACAAAAAGAATTGTGTTGCTAGGGGGTCACAAATTTAAATGCCAAGCATATTTCTGATCACCAACTGAAAACAAAATGGTGGATTTGCTACACTACTAGGACCATTTGTAACACTAAAAAGTGCATTTGAGACACTGTCAAACTTTTTAACTTTTCCCTTTGACTTATAATGGGAAATAGTTTTTTGAATAACTTTTGAACCGTTTAATATTTTTTCATGAAATCTTCAAAAGGCACATCGGGGACCATGTCCACATGTTCCCTGAAGTTTTAAGATCATTCGTGAAAACCGTGCGACCTGTTGGGATGAGCAAATAATTCAAAAAAGCATAAACACGCATCCAGATCATGCTTAATAACTCTGCAGCATTATATCCAAACAGTACAACAGTTGGCAGATCCCAAGATGTATGGTTCTTCATCATGTATTCCAACTTTCAGGCAAATCCGTTAAATGGTTGCAAAGTTATTAAGGTGCAAAACTTTAGGTTTAACATGTAAATGGCTCCTCAACCCTAACTATGGTAGCACTGCGCTACCACCATAAATATATATATATATATATATATATATATATATATATATATATATATATATATATATACAGGTATACACGCACACTCACACATATACTGTATATAGTTTGTCAGACTAACCAAGAGAGATTTTACAAAATAAAGTATTTTACTTGGTCTAATACAGTAAATGGTATTATTTGAAAACTACCTTCTGCATATGCCCAACCAAATCTGTGCCACAGAACTACTGTAATGTGTTTATGTTTAAGTGGTTGTCCTTTTTCAGTAAAGTGGAGATTAATAGCATAAAAACTGAGCACTAAGCAAAGACAATGCAGGTCATAGTTTACTGAGGTTTTTTACATTTGTCTGTTGAGTCTATTTGAAGCCCTTGTGAGCTATGACTGCTATATGTCTTCAACAACAATACTACACATAAGCTTGAGTCATGTAACATAACTGATGAGTGACCAATATAAATATAAAACACATACTGAAGAATAGGACCAATAAGAAGATAGAGTGTTGTCAACAGAACAGAAGGTTTAGATTTTTATGCTTGAAACAGTTGCAAAGTTCCTCCTTCTGACAATTGTTTACTTGATAACAGAAATGTAATACAAGCAAAAAAAAAAGTTTGTCTTTTACTTTATCCCCTGCATTCCTGAAGTTGTATTTTGTAAATTGATGGAAGGTGCTGCCTGGGTTATCATGTTTCTTAAATGTATTTGAGAAAATCTAGCTAATGAGTAATCAGTATTCAGAACCATTATATAGTGTATAGTCACATTTAGTGACCTTAACAAAAAGGAACTGGTGGACCCAGACCAATGGGAAACATATTTGGTCATGACACCTACTGCAACAGTTGGAAGACCTTTATTCCAAAATAATGCATCTTAAATGCATAAATCAATGTGCTGTGCAATACCGCATTAATGCCCGATGAAGGAGGCTTCAACTGGAGACTTAACGCATGGTTGGCGGGGGGTTGTGGCATGAGGCCGAAGGCAGTGTACCTACAACTACCCAACCATACATTAATTCCCCAGTAGAAGCCGACTCCGGAGGGCATAAATGTGCTTGTAATATGACAATACTTGTGTTATTGTTTCTATTTTTTCACTACTGTTTGCTGGGACTGTTTGGTTTTGTATCAGTGTGGTCAGATGTTGCGTCTTCGTCGCAATGTGTTTTCTGTAGTCTGCTGCATTGTGGGATATACAGCGTTTTCTGCTGTAATAGCTACTGGTGCTACAGCTTCACCCAGTGACCCCATGATTAATAGTTGAAGTGGGCATTGCCAGTGATTAATCCCCTCTCCAACTTTGATCATGTGGTGTGTTTTGTCTAATGACGTTCCCTTATTTCACGTCTCTGTTTTTTACCATGTTACAAACACGTACATATTATCTAAGATGCCTACATATTTCATGCATCCATGTATATAATTCTGCTCGATTATCTGTCTGTCTGTCTATCTATCTATCTATCTATCTATCTGTCATTCTATTTTTCTCTCCATCTATCTGTCTACCTGTCCCTCTATCTAGCTATCTCTATCTATCTATGTCTGTCCTGCTGAAATGGAATTCCTTTGTGTCATGTCATTTTCCTTGTGTGTTTATATTTTTCCCTGCAGAATTAAAATTTGCTTTTGCAAGGTTTATTCTGGTACCAAACTTTGGAAATTGGATGTATTTTTCTTTTTGTTGTCTCATATATAAACTGTTTCATATTTTGCTGATCCACCAAGTCTGTAATGCCTGTTTTCTGTTCCCAGTATGCTGCACAGTGTTGCTAACACTTCCCTATATGTGCAAATATTTTGGTGTACACTCCATGTCATTCCCCCATGGGTAGATAAAACTTGGATCCCTATGAGAAGTGGGTGTGCTTGTTCACATTTTTTCTTTTATAAGTACTTCTCAGTACTGTACTCATGTGCCTGTTGCATCATTGCCCAGAGTATATTTTTGTTTCTCCTTGAGGTATACTTTTTGACTTTTCCTAATTTTTCAAGAATGTCCCAGATATTGATCCTGAATTGTCTCTGTCCTCTTAAAATTGATGCTTCCCTTGCCCAAGAGTGGGGGTTTAGAGGCACAAAATAGTGCCAAATGTTAAACTTCTATGTATAATGCTGTTCTCCTTCAGAATTCTGTTTTACAATACACCAGTCTCACAGCTTTCTGTTTAATATTAACATCACCATTAAAATTTAATAGTAACATTTTGACTTGGTGTCCCTAATTTTCTTTCTTGTCCCTGATTTTTTAAACCATTATTGATCTGTTTGTGTGTATATGGGGGGAGAGTATCTTTCAGCATTATGTGTTTGTGGAATACTTCTAAACTCATAAGGTGTGATAAATTCCTTCATCCAAACTCCTTCTATTTATCCCTTTCTTTGACTCTGTTTCTTCTTTTTCTCTGTATACCACAACATCCCCCTCTGTCACATCCTCCAGCAACTGCATTTTACACCCTTGGTCTCCTTCCTATGTGCTTTTGATTCAAGAGGATATGTCTAATAAAACATGTTGAAGTACATGTGTAGAAACATTTTTTTTCTGTTTGTACTACCTTCACTCTCGTTGTTATTGTTGATTGCAAAGAATGACTACATTCGTGCTGTCATTATTATTAGTAGAAGTAGTAGTATCTTTTCCTGACCCTCACTCTCTATGTTCTCTCTTTCATTCTCCCTTTTTCTCTCCTTCCAGACCCCTCTCTGTCTCCCCATTATCTCTCTCCCCTTCTCCCTTCTTTGCTCTCTTCCTCTCACTCCCACATCCATCCCTTTCTGCTTCATTTCTCTCTCTTTCTCTCTCTTGCGCAGCTTTCTCTTCCTCTCTATTGACATCTTGGCTGTCAGTTGCTCCTTGTTGTCTCTCTCCTGGGCTCGGGCAGCTGGGGTGATGGATGGCTTATTAACATAACCCTGTTCTGCCACTCCAGGAGACCCTTCCCTTCTCAGACATGCTCAGAAAACACTTAATTTAATCATTAATTAGCAAAAATATCCTTTATAGTGGTGCAGTAGCTAAAGGAGGACTTTATAGTGGTGTGAATCATAACCAGACATGTTATTAATATCTGCACGGTGAAGACACAGTTAACTGAAATGCAAGAGATTTCAAAAATAATCATATAAACTGCTAACTGATATGAAACTTTACCATGCCTCCTTCTTCACCTTCCTTTACATTTTCTTTCTATCTTCCATCTCACTTCTGCACACTTCACAAGAGTCAAATGTTTTATCATCATTTGTGCTTCATTTATTTTATGAACCCATTGCATCACAACTATTTTTGTTGTATTAAAATCTTAAAAAATGTTAGTGCAAAAAGAACATCCTTGATTTGCATTGTTCTTGTTAAAAGGAGTTCAGAGCATATAAAGGTTGTGACAACTTTTCTTATAGACATGATGAAAACAGATATAAAATATCAGAAATATCATTCTTAATGTTTTCGATTCAAGCACAAATTATCACATTAAATATAATTATACAATGGCATGAAAGAATCTTGGAATCCGATTGGTCTTTCTGGGACTAGACCCATGATGTTATCCCAGTAGAACATCATGGCTCTAATTCTAATGCACAGATGACTGTATAAACTGCTGCAGGAACCATTCCACTGTAGCCCACTTCAGTCATCATCCCCGCCGACCTGCCCACTTCAGTCATTCCTGCTCTGAAGCCATCTTCTGTGTTCCCTGCCCTTTATTGCTAAAACTTCAAACCTCCCTCCCACCAAAACACTTTTTACTCCCCCAGCACAGAAAACTAAAAAAAATGTAATTTTTATGCTCATTTCTTCCTCAAACCCAGCGGCTTCAGTGACTGTGGAGACTGTAACTACTGGTCATGTGGTTCACTGATATCACTTAGTTCCAGACAAAACAGCAGCTGTTGGTGAACAAGAACCACACAAAGCGGCTATACAAAAAACTATTTTACTTTGCAAAAAACAACACTTTAAAGATTTGATTTCTTTCAACTGAGACAAACGTAGCAATCAGAATGGAAAACCAGAAGTGCACATGTAGGTCCTTCTCCCGAGTCCCTATCATGACCACATGTACCTTTCACATAAAGTATTTAAAAAAAATCTTAATTCAGTACATGGAAGACAGCAGGACTGGCTCAATTAAACTTGATAGCAACAAACAAATTACCAAAGAGATGAGAGTGCGTGTGGGGTTGGGGGTTGGGGTGTGAGCACAAGAAGGAAAAGCAGCAGCACCACCATCTAACGGGCAAACAATGCAGCAACACTATTTTTCCATTACTTTTCCCTACTAAATGAAAGGAAATGAGTAAAGAAATATTTTAAACATTTTTAACCAATTTTTTAATTTCATTTTACAAAGTAGCCATTGTATAATAGCAATAATGCACTCCAGGGTGTGTGCTGTGCTTGGATATCATCACTTCTCAGGTGCTGGACTCACTCAGCTGTGGCCTCATGCCCAACCACCCAAGGCGTGATGTTATAGAAACATAGAATTTGACGGCAGATAAGGACCACTTGGCCCACCTAGTCTGCCCATTTTCCTACCTAACAGATAAGCTGCAGATCCTAGTTAACCAACAGCTTACTTCCTCCTACCCCCCACTAGGACTGCCTTATGTCTGTCCCATGCATTCTTGAATTCCCCCACTGTTCTTAACTCCACAACCTCCTCAGGGAGGCTGTTCCATGCATCCACAACCTCTCTGTGAAAAATACTTCTCAATTACCTCTGAGCTTTCCTCCCCTATCTTCAAATTTTGCCCCCTTGTTCTTGCACATCTCTTCTTCTGAAATATACTACCCTCTTGTACTTTGTTAATTCCCTTGAGATACTTGAAAGTTTCTATCATGTCCCCTCTCTCCCTTCTTTCCTCAAGGGTATACATATTAAGCTGCTTTAGTCTCTCCTCGTATGTCTTCTGGTGCAGACCCTGCACCATTTTGGTTGCCCTCCTCTGAACAGCCACCATTCTGTTTATGTCTTTGCGGAGATGGGGTCTCCAGAATTGCAAGCAGTACTCCAGATAGGGTCTCACTAACTGTCTGAACTAGGGGATAACAACTTCCTGTTTTCTACTTTTGATGCCTCTCCCTATGCATCCCAGTATCCCCCTAGCCCTCCTTACCGCCTTCTCACATTGCTTGCTGACCTTTAGGTCATCTGATATAATTGCTCCTAGGTCTTTTTTGATTTTTGTTGTTGTTATTAACTCACCCCCCCCCCATTGGGTACTCTTCCCCTAGGTTTTTGTCTCTCAGATGCATTACCTTGCACTTCTTTGCATTGAATCTGAGCTGCTACATATCTGACCATTCCTTCAACCTTGTGAAGTCCCTTTTCATTCTTTCCACCCCACCTTGTGTATCAACCCTGTTGCAGATCTTTGTGTCATCTGCAAAGAGACATATCTTTCCTTCCAAGTTTTGATTAAACAAATAAAAAAAACCACAGAATGACTTCTAAATTAAAAGCCAATTTTTTTTTTTGCTTTCATGGTTAGCAAATATGGATACCATTGTGGACTGATGGGAACACAAAGAAATAAGAATACAAATATACTGTCTCAAAAAGTAAGGAAATTCTTTGCAAAAAACTGTTAATGCACTAGTCAGGGTTCTAGTGACAATAGTTGGGAACTGTGCAGTTAGTGTTTCCAACCCTAACACCCCACCCTAGTCCTGCACACCGAAGCCAACATAGGGTATGTGCTTTGGGGCTGTCAGCCCTAACACTCACACCATTCTCCTATACTGTACCCATCTCAGCTTATTTGCTTATGGAATGGGGTGAGTGTTGGGTTTGACAATCCCAAGGCTCATCCCCCACACTTGTTGCTGCATGCAGGGTGGGTGTGGGGTGTTAGGGTTAGGAACCCTACACACCTTTTGAGAGATCCATGACTTTCCTTTATTTTTATTATGATTTTTTTATGATTTGTTTGTTTATTAATATCAATAAAATTCACCTACTGTACTTTTCCAGTAGGGAGAACATATGGACATTTTGCTGTTTGGTAAGATGGTAGACCCTGAAGGAGGTCATGGAAGAGGTGACACTGTTGCTTCAGAGAATAATGCAACATTTATCATTGTTTCCATTTCTCTGGATATCCCTGATAGCCACAAAAAGCACAGTAAAAAAAAAAAAAACAATACGGCAACAAACCAAAAGGATTTTTCACCTCACAAAAAAAGGATTCTTTTTTTTTGTTTCATACAGCTATGTTGCAGTGTTTACAGAGCATGCTCAGAACCCCAAATTAAATAACTTATCAACAGATTCATCTTTATTCACCAAACTAGCAAAAGGCACATATGTGGGCCAGCCCCTTTCTGCCCTGAAAATTTCACACCAAAATTCTAAACTGGATAGGCACTAGGGCTCTTCAAAAATAATGGTGAACAAAACCTGAAAAATTAACTTTTTGCCCTATCCGGATCTTAGACTCTGCACTCAAACTGAAATGAAACTTATTACATCCAGACATCTACCCAATGAGACTGAGCATGCAGACTT
Organism: Neoceratodus forsteri; assembly: GCA_016271365.2. Lineage (NCBI taxonomy): Eukaryota > Metazoa > Chordata > Ceratodontiformes > Ceratodontidae > Neoceratodus > Neoceratodus forsteri. The sequence continues at coordinate 72,002,983 of CM057456.1, read as the reverse complement.
CTGTGCACATCCATTGAATGGTTGTGAAGTTATTAACATGCAAACATTTGGGTTTAACATTAAACTGCCTACTTAACCCTAAATGCCCTAAATACACTGATGCTACTGCCCCACAGTAGTAGGGGTGAACATGACAAGATAAAAAATATATCGAGGCTGGTGACACCAGTAACAGTGACACATCAAAAATATGTTGTTGTTACTCTTGTCACAATTTATATATTTTTTTAAATTCCTGTCATCACAGTGGAATACTGAACCAGTCACAGAGCAGCTTTCACAATGTTGATGACATGAGTATGACTAGTAAAGCACTGAAACCAGCCATTAAAATCAAAGAAAAACAGCACAGTCTTCAAACAAACTGTAATTTTAAAAGCTATGACTTGTAAACTACTATTGTATTTAGGAAATATATGATACTGTTACTCAAAATATATGATTTAACATCACTTTTGAGTGAGCAGGAGTTTCATAACTCAATGGTGACTCTTCCTCTCATGGGTTGTGGTCCTGCCCCCTCACACTTGAAGATAAATTGCCTATTTTATGTTTGCCCATTGCATATCCCCTCTATCTAGCTATCTATCTATCTGTCTGTCCGTCTCTCTGTCTGTCTGTCTGTCTGTCTAGCTAGCTAGCTAGCTATACCATATCTATCTATAAAACCGCAAAAATTAAATGACTGCACTAAGAATTATGGCAGTGCCTGGTAGAAGTAAATGATAAACATCAGAACCTTAGACACCGGCACCTGTCCAAGGCATGGTAATCAGTCAAACTTCCCAAATGCATTCAATGTTCTTTTGCATGATAATGAGCTCACCAAGGAGTTCCTTAATGATGCAAGAAGCTTTTATTTAATCCACAAAGTGCAATCACAGTGCAAACAAATGCTCCCTCAGCTACAAAAATTCACCAGTCACTTGACATGTTTCACAGTTCCTTTGCTTTCTCAAAGGATGACATGGTGGTTCAAAATAATTTCTTATATGTATATCCCCCTTAAAGAGGCAGTACCATTAGTGACTTGAGTTTGACAGTTCTCAGCTATACATCTTGCCACTAATATTAAAAACATAGTTACATAGCAGTTGTCAGCAGGAAAAGACCCCATGGTCCCTCTAGTCTGCCATATTCAGCTTATTTCCTTCACTCTCTGTTTAAAATCATGTTGAATAGATAGTGCACATCATTATCATGTTAATAATATAAGTGGCACTTGCTCAATAAAGAGTCCATAGATGAAAAAGAAGCAAAATGATTGCATTAAGTTTTACCAAACATTAAACTTCACAACAGTCTTGTTAAAATTGCTGGTGCAAATCTGTAAAGAAAGAAAGAAAGAGAGAAAAAATCTTTAATGTACATAACCAAAACAAATACATACAATCCACACTAAATCATGTTACCGTTTCCTTTCTAATAAGGTCTTTATCTATCTATCTATCTATCTATCTATCTATCTATCTATCTATCTATCTATCTTTATGTGTATATATGATGTGTCAGTATATTAGGTTTCTAAAATCTGTTTTAATTTAGTTATATATTGTAGGCTGCTTTCAAAAATGGTACAAAACTGTGACTGTTATTTAATGAAAAAAATCACTTATCTTCTGCAAGATAAGAATGCTCTCTTTTGGCAATTCCTACATTGGTTTGAGTTTTGGAAGAAGAAATGTGATCAATGTGAACTGAAGAACTGACCTTCATGCAGCAAATTGGTATGATGTTACTTTTATTAAAAGTATCTCTACTGAAAGAAGGTTCTGTAAAATAAAACTCAGCAGATGTGCTACTAGCAGCACAATAAATTTCATCTGGCATTTCTGCTGTCAGTAAGAAGTCCCCCTAAGTGCACAATTTCATGGCTGGCCAGCTATTGTCCTTGGCGGAATTTGTGTTCACTATTGGGGAAAAATGATCATTGTCTTGCCAGTAGCTTCTCAAAGGTAATAACTTTTGACACAGGAGAAAATGTTCATTTTGGAGAGATCCCAGCATTTCAGTAGACAGTACATGCAGTGGGGAGTTTGAATTCTATCAAGATGTTAGTGCACTACAAAACCTTTTAAATGAATATTTGAAGGAATGTGATTTGTGGAACACACGCTGAAGTTTATGAATATGTTTTACCAAATAATTTACTCTTTTGTTTAATTTCTAAATTGCATATATGGCAGCAAGTTTATTTCAATGAGTTCAGTAAGGCTTCAATGATCATTGCTTCACATTACTTCTGAAATTTATACTGCTTCAACTCTGGTGTAAAACAAGCTTATAGTTGTATATGCTGATCTGAAGATTTTCTGAGCACACTTTGCATACATGATATAAGGATTTCACTATGGGTTATGAGTACCACTCCCTGCGAAGAAGAAGAGTTCAGCATCTATGTTTCACTTCATTTGATCTACAGTTCCTTTTATGGTAGTCTTTTGAGACACTGAGAACTAAATAGTACTAATATTATTTTGCAAGTTGTGCCAGTGTTGTACTATACAGTATATGTTGTACATTCTTTTCAAAGTCATGAAAGCAGCAGAATCTTGTGCTGTGTGAGTGAGAAAGGAAAACCCAATTTTGCACATTCTTTTATTTTGTGTACTGTATGTGTGGGGCACACACAGTTCATGCAAAATTCAATATTTCAAAAGATACTACTGCACCAAGTTGCATTATGTTTAGAAGGCTCTTAGGTTCTATTAGTCATGATACATCATAGTACTATTACAACTAGAACTGGTCAAAATTTGTGAATTCTGGCTTTGTGGAAATTTGTGGCATTTTATTTTTTTTTGGGAGGCTACTAGGGAGCTCTGGTCCTTCCCTAGGAGGGACTCATCCTCCAACCTGATAGTTGGGTTATCATGGACCCTGTCGGCTCCCAATTTTGCTGTTTCTCCCCCCAGGACCATGATTGTGAAATGAGCAGAGCGGATGGCTGTGCCTCCGCAGAGGTAGCCTAATGCCTTGGACATGGGCCCTCTCTATTTTTGGCAGTGTGCTTGTGCTGACAGCTGGCCACCACTGGGTGTCAGTCTACAACAAGCCACGTGATCTACCTTCCCCAATGAAGGAGAGCTGTCTACGGACACTCAAGCCTTCCTCACCCCACCGATCCCTGAACAACCCAAGTTTGTTCTCAATCTTGGGTCGCTGGCATGGCACAAGTTGTGGCGTCCAGCACCTCAACCCTCAACGCCACTAGGCCTGCTATTTTGGGGCATTTTGTGATTCTTCATGGAATTACATGGAATTCTGTGGAACTGGAATCTGTTCCATTGTTCCACATATCATTCCTATTTGTTTAATGTATGTTGATATTTGATCCAAATGTGACTATAAGTTTACTCTGTATATAGGCTTCCTTCATTTGCTTCCACTGTCAATACGTGCATGGGGAGGCGCTCAAAAGTCATTTACTCCTGCTACCCAAGTCAAATTCAAAGAATATTTTAATGTTTCCATTTTTGCAAAGTATCATCTGCTGTACATGCTTCTACTCAATATAGATAAAATAAATTAGCATTCTCATTATAGAATGCTATGCAACAATTACATTTCATTAGAGAATTGTAAAACCCATATGCTTCAGTTGGATGTACTACATATCGTACTTCATAAGTAATTTGTAAGTACAGTACAAATTGTTCATTTATTAAACAAAGTAATTAGTATTTTTTTTTTTCAGTATGTCAGTATGAGGTAACAGAAGTGCCTGAGGTCCTCAGACTGGGGCTGTGGAGCATGTGTGCCACATAGATAATGCCATTTAAAGCAACCAGGCCAATTTAAATCTGCTCTTCTGTTGCCTGCTTAACTGTCCAGTGTGTGACTGCCATGGTGTCATAGAGTGGGAGAGTGCTCTACATAATGTGTACTACTTTACACCAGCCACCAAGGGCCATTCCTAAAGCAGACAGCTCTCAACCTCCACAGGGAGGAGAGCATTCAGTGTGTGCTCTCACACACTCTTTGCTGTCCTCCACTCCCAGCATCACAAGTGTGTGACTTGAACTCAGGTCTCTAACATGTCAAGAAGGAAATTCATTGCTTGGTTCCACAGAGTCTGTTAGCATGTCTGTTTTTGACAGTGGATGAGTAGAGGCTGAGTGGTTAAAAATAAGAAGCAACCCTTGATGAAAGACTGAACTTGGAATCCCACCTGTAAGATATACTGTATGTAAGATTTAATTTTACAACCTTAGGTCCTTTGTAAGATTGAACTTCTTCCTAGATCCAGGAGATCTGAGAACCCTGGTGCAAGAATGTGTGCCCTCAAGCTCTGATTACTACAATGTATGGTACAAAGGCCTAACTTGTCAGATTCAACTCTTTCAGCTGGTATACAATGTGGCAGCATAGTTTCTGCACTCCTGCAGAGATCAGAACATATTAATCTGGCATTACAAAGAGCACTGGTTGACAAATAAGCAGGCAATTTGTTTCAAGCTGATGCTACTGATATGTAATATGCTGAATGGGCTACATCCCACCTACCTCAAGGAACTGCTGACCTCTACCTGCCCAAATAGAGCCCTAAAATAATGGGTCCTAGGGCTGGTTAACTTCCCTGTTCTAGGCTAAAATCTGTGGGGATGGGGCATTTTGTGTTGCAGTTCTCAGGAATTCCCTTATACCACAGATCTATTGCATTACCTCAGTTCTTTCAGAATAGTGGTTCACAAGTTGCTATTAAAGGAAGAATATCCTTTACCAATCATTTGATACTTAGGTCTAAATTTGTTATGTCAAAAGTATTTTGATTCTGCTTAATGTGCGTTCTGTTGTATGTATGATCACTGTGTTATTTATTGTTTTATGTATTGGATCATGTATCATATGTAAAGCATTTTGTGTTCCCATAGAAAGATGATATACAGAGATGAAACCTGTCATAACAAATTCATACAGTGGCCAACCATGATAAAATCATGAAATATCTTACAAGAGACAAAGCAAAAGAAGCTAAGATTTGAGTCCTCCCACCCAAAAAAGTGTTGATTACAATGCAGATACTGGAGAAGTGTAGCAATCATTGTGTTGCTTGCACGCATGTGCAAGAAACACAAAGCATCACATTTTTCACAAGTAGTTTGTGGGGCTCGGCAGTGTTGTGCCGAATGGCAGCAGCCCATTCAGGGGCTGGTGTCTGCCTGGCCAATAGAGGAGCATGACCTGGATCACTGAAATTAACAAGAAGGCCACTACATCAAAAGAATTGAACCACTGCAATCAGGGAGTGCCCCCTCAGCATGCAATCAGCTGTTTGTACATGGGGCCTCCCTGACTGCAGCAGTCAATTACAAAGCTGGAAAACCACCACCCCCTCCTTAGTGTGCCTTCCTGGTGAAGCACTTCAATAAAAAAAATGACAGAGTAGCCCACTCCCGTCGGCATAATGCTTCCCCCCAAATTTCCTGTGTGCCAACAGGGATACCCAATCCCCCTGTTGGCATGCCCCCTTCATCATCATTTTGCCGACGTGGGATCCCACTCCCTGTCGGCATAATGCTCACCTTCCCCCAATTTCTTGTGTGCTGAGGGGGATGCCCAATCCCCCTCGGCTCTTGTTTCCCCAAGCGCTCGATAGTTGCTGACAGGGGTGCCCAACCCCCTGTCGGCTACAGCCCCCCCAAACACTTAGGTGGTATGCTGGGAGCCCACCCCAGAGTGCCCAAAGGAAATGTCCCTGTAAAAAAGAAAACCTTCACGTGACATTTTTTTTTTTGCTAAATAAACCTGTAAAGTAGAAAATGGTCCCTCGTTGATTCCAGTGGTCACTACCCCAACCCGCATCCACCCTCTGTGTACCCCACCTCCCCACACACCCCCATCACCTCATACTTACCTCTGGAGCCCAGCGCGACAATCTTCGGTGGACCGGGAACAGGTCTGCATTCTTCAAAGCCAACCACGAACTGAAGAAATGACGGCAAGCTGTACTGTATAATGGCGTAAATGTTAATTTTTTTTTCAACTTTGGTGCAATTTTTGGGATTTTTTTCACCAAATTTTCAACATGGGGTTCTTGGGACCCCACCTCATGAATTCAGTCACTGTCATTTTGTTATTCGGTCCTGAAAGGTGAGTTTGCGGTCACTGCGTGGAACCACTTTTGGGACTGATTAATGAAATGACAGTGTCACAGTTAATGAGGTAGGCCTTTCAAACCCTATGTTGAAAATTTGGTGAAACAATTCCCAAAAATGACTGTTTTACAAGTGTGCATTGTGCAGTTCCAATGCACGCTCGGACGTTCGAGCATTTTTAATATTTTTACTCCAGATTTTCAACATTGTCATTTTACCACACCTTCTTATGAACAGTATAGCTGTCATTTGTCACAGCTCACCTGAAATGTGTTTTTGCACATGTAGTGCACAATGGAGCGGTCGGTGTGCGAAATCAATGTTCAGGACAGATTAAGAATATCACAGTGACACTGTTCATGAGGTCAGCTCCCAAAAACCTTATGTTGAAAATCTGGTGAACAAATTCCCCAAAATGACTGTTTTACAAGCGTGCGTTGCGTAGTTCCTATGCACACTCGTAACTTCAAACATTGTTAATATTTTCACTCCAGATTTACAGCATTGCCATTTTACTACACCTCTTTATGAACAGTACAACTGTCATTTTTCACATGTCACCCAAAATGTGTTTTCAGACATGTAGCGTACAACGGCGTGGTCAGTGTGCAAAATCAATGTTCAGGACAGATTAAGAAAAACACAGTGACACTGTTCATGAGCAGAGGTCTTAAACTGGCGATGCTGAACATTTGGTGACAAAAGTCCATAAAATGACTGTGTTACAAGAGTACATTGTGCAATTTCCATGCACCCCCGTACGTTCACAAATATGTGATCTTTTCAGTCCAGATTTTCAGCATTGGCATTTTTCCACACCTCCTTATGGACAGTAGAGCTGTCATTTTTCACACCCTGGCTGAAATGTGTTTTCGCACTTCCGGTGCAGAATAGCATAGTGGCTGTGGGAAATCAGTGTTTGGGATAGATTAAGAAAGTCACAGTGACACTGTTCATCAGTGGAGGTCCCAAAATGCCTGTGTTGAAACTCTGCTGTAAAAATCCCCAAACTAATTGCATTATGGGTGTGCTTTGTGCAATTTCTATGCACACCCGTGTCTTCACCAGTTTTTTAATATTTTCATTCCAGATTTTCAACATTGCCATTTTTTACACCTCCTCATTAACAATACAGCTGTCATTTTTCACATACTGTTCAAAATGTGTTTTTGCACCTGTGGTGCCAAATGCTGCAGTCACTGTGCAAAATCAGCTTTCGGCTAACAAACTGATAGTGTCTCTGTTCATGCAGTGGGACCACAAAAAGCCCATGTTGAAAACTTGGAGTAAAAATACCAAGAAATGCCCAGGGTGTTAGGGTTTTTGACCATAATGCCATACCCTGTAGGGACTGACAGGCATCAGGGATGTGACTTGGGATTGTCAACAGTAATGCTCATGCCATTCCACCTACACCTGCCCCCTGCAGCCAGAGGCAGGCTTTGAGGTGCACCTTGGACTCTTTGGCCCCAGAATTCATCCCATTCTCTTATACTGCACCCATTTTTGCATATTTCCTTATGGAATGAGATGAGTAAAGCCTGAACACCCAAGGCACACCTCGACACTTGTCAGTGTATTCAGGTGAGGGGAAATGTTGGGACCATTATGGGTAACGACCCAGAGGCACACACCAGTGTCTGCCCATCTCTGTAGGGTGGGGGTGGGATTGGAGTTAGTTCAGCACTTCACTGCCATTCCTGTACTGCATGGGTCCGATTCTCATAGGGGCCTCTGTCTGGTACAACCTGTGGTAAGCAGCACCTTGTACCAATGCCTGGTGCACCAGGAACCCTGCACCTGATTCAGGTATGGGGGGGTTCCAGTGGCTATGTCCCCATGCTAGCACTGACCGGAACCCTGTGGCAAACCCATGGCATACTGCACAGGTTCACCGCAGGCTACCAGAGACTAACACAGGACCCCCTGTCCCACTAGGTAATGGGCATGTGGACCCAACCTGTTGGGTCGATGTTCCCTAACCATGTTTGGTGCAATTGGTGCCTGGCCATGGAGGTGAGTGATGGGATGTGCTGGGCACTAGGGAGCAGTCTGGACTGGTGTACGGGGGGTTTGGGCACCACCTGCTGGGGCATGGTTGGGCACTGTACCACCATAAGTTGGTGCTGCAGTAGCACTGATGGGGAAGGCATCGGGGATCGGGAGAGCCACATCAGGATGGGGGTACCAACATGGTACATAGGTGGCATCGGTGAGCTGTGAGGGGTGCCATTGGACCACTAGGACAGGGGCCACTCATATGGGGCCACACTCTGGGGTGTATGGTGGGTGGAACATCACCCATGGTGTGCCGTACACAAGCATGTCACCCAGGGGAGAATGTCTAAGTCCCCTTGTGGCTGCCTGGCTGGGCTAGGGACACTTAGAATTTCTCCCTCCAGGTGATGTCTGTGAACTGCAGGATGCAGCTTGCATCGGCCGCAGTCCTCCTACTGCTGTGCAGTAGTGCATTGCAGGTACAAGCCCTGTTTGGGGCAGATGGACTGCAGTCGACACTGGCCACCTTTGTGAATTGCATGGAGGGCAATCATGGATGCAAGGTGCACCTTGGACCATATCTGTTCACCGCAGGCACTTTGCATCCGACTCAGGGCTTTGAGAATCGGGGTCCCATCTGTCAAACTCCTGCACTTCCACTGCTATTGCCAGCAAGCAACCATTCAGCATTGACAAATGCTTGTGTAGTAAGCTCTGGCCCATAAGAGGCTCACAGGTGACCAGTGGGAAGCTCATTAATTAGCAACAGACTGCATCTCCTTTTTAATGTCTTTATAAATGACATTGCAGAGGGACTGGAAGGAAAAGTTTGCCTCTTTGCAGATGACACAAAGATCTGCAGCAGGGTTGATACATAAGGAGGCATCGAAAGGATGAGAAGGGACTTGGTAAGGTTGGAGGAATGGTCAGAAGTATGGCAGCTTGGATTTAATGCAAAGAATTGCAAAATAATGCACCTGGGAAACAAAAACCCTGGGGAAGATTACACAATGAGGGGGAGGGGTACTAACAACAACAAAAATGGAAAGGGATCTGGGGGCAATCATATCAGATGACCTTAAGGTTAGAAAGCAATGTGAGAAGGCAGTAGGAAGGGTTTGGGGGATACTGAAATGTATAGGGAAAGGCATCACCAGCAGAAAACAGGAACTTGTTATCCCTCTGTACAGACAGTTAGTGATACCCCATGTGGAGTACTGCATCCAGTTCTGGAGACCCCATCTCCACAAGGACATAGACAGGATGGAGGCAGTCCATAGGAGGGCAACTAAAATGGTGCAATGTCTGCAAGAGAAGCCATACAAGAAGAGACTAAAGGAGCTTAATATGTATACCCTTGAGGAAAGGAGGGAGAGAGGGGACATGATAGAAACTTTTAAGTACCTCAGTGGAATCAACAAAGTCCAAGAGGGTAGCATCTTTCAGAAAAAGAGATGTGTAAGAACAAGGGCATACAATTTGAAGATAGAGGGGGCGACAGCTCGGAGGCAATGTGAATAAGTATTTTTTCACAGAGAGGGTGGTGGATGCATGGAACAACCTTCCTGAGGAGGTTGTGGGCTCTAAAACTGTGGGAGAATGCATGGGACAGACATAAGGCAATTCTTGTGAGGGGTAGAAAGAAATAGACTATTGGTTAACTAGGATCTGCAGCTTATCCTGTATGTAGGGAAATGGGTAAACTAGGTGGACCAAGCAGTCCTTATCTGCTGTCATAGTCTATGTTTCTATCTCTCCTGTCTGCAAGCTCAGCCCAGGTTAATGTACAAAGACTTTATCACATTTCTTATGAGTCTTTCTTAAACATGTTTTATCTGTTTACAGGAGTGCACCTGATTTGAGGCCAAAATCAAATGCTGATAGTTATAGTAGCAGAGCCCCCCCCCCCCCACACACACACATGCACTTCATACACATGCCCTGAAAAGCTGCTTAAAAGCCTGCAATTCAATAAAATCAATTCCATTTTCTTACTTAGTTGGGGTTCAATGCTAACAAGTGTAAAATCATGTACCTAGGGCATAGGAACCCCGATGCCAAGTATAGGATGGGAGGAGGTACTGATACTCACTAGACATGAAAGGGTCCTTGAGGTTATTATATCAGAGGACCTCAAGGTGGCAGTACAGTGTGACAAGGCTATGGGCAGGGCAAATTGGATTCTGGGGTGCATAAGGAGTGGCATATCCAGTAGGAGGAGGAAGGATGTTGTGATGCCATTGTATCACTCCCTGGTATACCCCCAGCTGGAGTACTTGTCCAGTTTTAGAGTCCACACTTCAGAAAGGACATAAGGTGGAGATTTTTCAGAGGAGGGCAGCTAAAATGGTTCAGGATTTTCACAGGAATCCCTACAAGGAAAGGCTGAAGAATCTCAAAATGTACACTCTGGAAAAGAGGAGAATGAGAGGTGACATGATTAAGACCTACAAAGTACCTCACAGTGGTAAACCAGGAACAGTTAAGGAGTTTCCTTCAAATGAGGATGAGCACTCAAACCAAGGTACATACAGTGAAGCTGGGGGGGGAGTTCAGGATAGATGTGAAGAAATATTTCTTTACTGAAAGGGTGGTAGATACCTTGAACAGACTGCCAGAAGAAGTGGTGGAAGCTAAAATGGTAGGAGGCATGAAGCATGCATGGGATAAACATGGGGTATATTAGAAAAAGGGGAAGGAGGGGGTCAATGGAGATCAATAGGACTATGGAGGTGGAGTAGGTTCAAGTTCATTGCAGGAAAAATCCATTGAGCAAGCTTATTCACAAGGAGGCCCTGATGGATGCAGGCAGAATAAGACATGCAGTAACATATATAGGCAGGAGTTACAAGTAGGTAGAGAACACTTGGGCAGACTGGGTGGGCTGAGCAGTCCTTTTCTGCTGGCAAATTCTATGTTTCTATTGCATCATGTGTTCATTCAGCTGCAGCATTTATTTAAAGTTGGGCCTACCATACATCCAGATGTAAGGCACAGTAAATTACCAAATTAGATGCAGCCCACTTACAGTACAATAAACATAACCCTATTGCTTTGAGAAGCTTTTACTCTTCATAAGGCTGCTTAAAGAGCTGGGGTTCTATTTGCAGTGTTCACACCAGTATACTGATCTTAAGATTGATGCTGCATCTGAATGGGTACTTGATTCTTGCTCACTCCATTTCTTCCCCACTTTGAAAGCTGCTTGTCCTGAGTTAGTTTTGGGCTGGCAGCGCCTCACCTGTGTTGGAAGATGACCAATAAGTGGCACTGAAAGACGTCAGACTTTACAGACTGTGAAGGCAGCTGCTCACCCAACATCTTGGCAAGTAGCTGTGGTACTGATGACTGTTGGAGTGTGGGGATGGGGGGACCAAAGAGGACAGACATAAGGAGATAAAATCATAATAAAACTTGTGATACCTTCACCAGCTTTCCAAAATGCTTACCAGTAAAAGAACACTCTATGAAGTTTTTCAAACGGCAACACAATCTGGTGAGCCATCTGTCTGCCATCTGACACCAGGCATCAACCATCATAAAATTGCCTAAAGAAGGCAGTGTGGTTATGTGGTTACTGAAATACTGGAGATTACAGATCTATAAGAACAAAAGAATATCACACAGAAGCTGGCACATTTGTGTATAGCAGCTGTCTGCTGCTTCTCAGTAGTTATATTTATATCCTTTAGGTACGTGAATGTTTCTATCATATCCCCTCTTTCCCTCCTCTCTTCCAATGAGTACATATTGAGGTCCCTTAATTTCTCCTCATAAGTCTTGTGTTGCAAGCTCTGTACCATCTCATTCGTCCTTCTCTGGACCATCTCCAGCCTGTTAATACCATTTTGAAGGTGCAACCTCCAGAACTGCACACAGTACTCCATGTGAGGCCTGACCATGGTTTCATATAATGGCATCACTACCTCCCTCCTTATATTGGTAATACCCCTGCCTATGCACCCCAGCATGTCACTGGCCCTCCCAGCTGCCTTACCACTTTGACATTTTCAGGTCATCTGAAATAAGAACCCCCAGGTCCCTTTCCTTCTTTGTTATTTTTTTCCCCCTTCTCACAACCTTACTACTTTTCTTTGGGAGACTCTGTAGTGGCCTTTTATGTCCCTGCTCCTCATGTCAGGCATCAGTGCAGTCCATCCCCCCCATGGAACCTTGGTCGTACCCCCAGATGGGTACAGGATGTGATCTCTTACCTTTCTAACATGTCGGTCTTTCGTTGGGGGGATGCTGTCATTAGGTGCTGGCAGGTGCACTGGGATTGGGGCCTGGAGCTATGTCTACCGAGAGCACTGCAGGGTTTTTTCCACTTTTCTATCCCCTCCCACAGGACATTGGCATGTTAGAGGAGCCTAGGTGTGGTGCACGTAGAGATGTGCGAGCGCTCCGGCCCCGAGCCCATGTTCTCCCTCCCTTCTTCCTGCAGTCCTGCTGTACCTCCACCTGTGGTCACCCAGGTGGTGGTAGAGTGGTGGGACATGCATCTCACTCCACCCCAGAGGAGGAGAGCAGCCTCTGGGTGCTCAATTCTCCTCCCCCCGGCCAACCCTCCAGCAGCCCGAGTCTGTTCCCTAACCCAAGTGGTAACCCTACCACTGTGTTGTTGGGCCTGCCCTTTCCTTCTTTGTGACTGTCAGCAACTCCTTCCCCCCCATCCTGTAGCTTTCCTCAGAGTTTCTGTATCTCAGGTGCATAATTTTGCACTTTTTTGAATTAAACTTCAGTTGCCAGTCCTCAAACCATTTTTCAAGCTTTCCCAGGTCCCTATTCATTTTCTCCACCACCCCCAGGGTATCCACAGTGTTACAGATCTTGGTGTCATCTGCAAACAGGCAGACCTTTCCCTTCAGCCCTTCTGCATAGTCACTAATGAAGACATTGAACAGGACTGGCCCCAGGACCAATCCTTGCGGCACCCCACTGGTCACCCCCTCTCCCCAGACTGTACCCCATTTACCACCACTCTCGGCCTCCTGTCTGTTAACCAGTTTCTAACTGAGTTTACCACCCTTTCCCATATGCCCAGCCTACTTAGCTATTTTATCAGCCTCCTATGTGGGACTGTGTCAAAGGCTTTGCTTAAATCAAGGTAAGCGTTGTCCACTGCCCCACCCTGATTTACTTCCTTTGTCACCCAGTCAAAGAGATCAACCAGATTTGTCTGACATGACCTCCCCACTGTGAATCTATGTTGCTTATGGTCCTGGGCTCCGATGGCTTCTAGATGCCCCACTATCCTTTCTTTAAGCAATGTCTCCATGTTCTTCCCCACTACTGAGGTGACACTGACCGGCCTATAGTTCCCTGCCTCCTCCCTACTGCTGGATTTGTATAGAAGGACTACATGTAACCTCCTCCAATTCTCTGGTACCACCTCTGTGTTGAATGACTCAGTGAACATGGCTGCCAGAGGTACTGCAATCTCCCTTCACAGTTCTCTTAATGTCCTTGGGTGTATGCCATCTGGTCCCATCGCTTTGTCCACCTCCTGCAGGATTCTTCTGCCTGTGAATGGATTATTGTCCACCTCTTCATGCCTTTGCTACTGCTGTACTGCTGTGGCCCTTGCCCCTCCCCCTCTTCTGTGAATACTGAACAGAAAGACACAGAGGATGTCTTGGGGGGGCACATGACAGTTCTTAGGCATGGTACTATCACTTCCAAATACCGAAACAGCACATATAAGCAAGCAACATTCAGCATTGACAAATGCTTGTTTTACTATTTATTTTATGTACTAACCATCCCACCCAACACTCCCTCCAATTCCCCCTTCCCTAATTTGCCATCTTTCTTCCCAGTGCTGTCCCTGCTTGTTGCTCATTCTTCTTTTACATCACATTTCCCTTCCTACTCCAGCTATCCCTATACCACCTGTAGATTTCTCTGGGTACCCATGTGCTAGGTTTGTTCAGCTTAATGTTACTACAGTATCTGTAGGTTCCATGCACCCTATTCCATATGGTTTTCTATGCTTGATTCTTTCATTCTTTACTGTTCTGATCAATTACTTTTAGCACTTAATTGTACAATTTTTATTGTTGTTTATTACTTTATTATTCAGTAGCATTATTTATGTAGCTGTTCCCTTCTTCCTTTTCTCCATGCAGCTTTCTCAGCTCAGGCCTATCTTAGCAAAATATTTAAATAACTAAATAAAGAAATTAGTACTTTGTATGTGTTCTTTTTAACAAATTTCTTTAATTTTATTTGTTGTGTTATTGTTTTTATTTGTGTGATTTTTAGTTGCTGCTTTTTAAATACTATGTTTAATTGGATTTTGTTATTACTAGCAATTTGTATTAGTATATAAACTGGATGTTGAAGAAATTAAATCATGTAATAAGAGGCAGGGGTCCAATGAAATATGGTAAAGAATAAAAGGTGTCATCACGTGACTATGTTCAAATAATTAATGATGAAAAGTGACTGAAGACTGCAATACTCTGGGGCCCTTGGAAATTCAAGGGAAATAAATGACATGTTGGACTGGATTCTCAAATATCTTGGAAGGCGCAAAAAAATGTGCATGTCCTCAAAATGTGCGCAGTTGCAGAAACAAAAAAAGGCAATAGATATACATAAAACTTCTGCAGGTGCAGAAAAAATATAGGGGCTGCTTTCTCAGAGCCAAAAATTCAGCAGTTGTGGAAAAAATGCTTGCAGCACTGTAGAAATGTAATTACAGCATATTCATAAAGAAAAGTTCCACAGTTGCGGAAAATAGCAAAACACGCAAGTTGCGAAATTCTGCAAGTGCTGAAAATTTGCAACATTTTTCTCACAGCTGCGAAAATAATTTTAAAGGCCCAGCAGACAGAACAACAGCATGTGCTCCATATTAAAAGGTGCAGGAGACTTTCACAGTCTTGTAACAGTTGCAGCAGAACCAGCACTCCCAGCAAGTCAAGTAGCCAGCCCAACTGGGACCATGGTACAGTAGCACCACCGGTACCAGCAGGACCTTGCTCCCACTGGTAATATGTATCTGTTGGTTGTGTCTCTCTCTGAGGTGTTTCTTCCTCCTGCTTCTATAGCACATGTAACCCCCTTGTTCCCAGGGGTTACTAGAATCTCATTAGAGTCAGTGGCAGGCAAGGACAGGCAGCTTGTGAAATGGCAGGTAAATGGATTTCAGTGTCATACTCTGTTTTTCAGTCTCAGCTGAGCTGGAGTGATGATATCACCTTGGAAGTGTTGCAGCAGCATAAGTCACACTGGAAGCTGGCATGTTTACCTCTCTGGGTTCAGTCTGGGCACCTGTGTTTTCATTCAGTGCATTTGGCCAGTGCCTGAAGAAAATAGTTTACCCAGACGTGAGTTGGATTCTCTGTGAGCCTGTAAGTGCTCTTTGGTGGTTGAGGGTGCCACCATTAATTCCTCATGAAATACAGGAAAGTATCCTAGTACTGGCCGTGTGTGCCCAGTCAAGGGAAGTATACCAGTAATGGCTGTGTGTGCCAATCTCCATTCAGAGCCAGGGTGCTCGCTGTTCCATTTTAGAACCTGAGGGTTCACTGTGTGTGTTCTCTGTACCTAAGTAATTTGCATTACCAGTAGGAGCAGCCCTATGGGGGTCCATCTTCGCTATGTGATTATTCTCTGTGTATGTGAATAAAAGCCACACTCTAGAATCTCAACCTGGTTTGGACAGTACTGTTACTGTGTCCACTGTGTCTGGATTTACTTGGGTGCCCCTGACCAGAAGTGCAAACCTAGCATAATTGTGAGCAAATGTTTTCTGCCAGGGACCTAGGT
Organism: Neoceratodus forsteri; assembly: GCA_016271365.2. NCBI lineage: Eukaryota > Metazoa > Chordata > Ceratodontiformes > Ceratodontidae > Neoceratodus > Neoceratodus forsteri. The sequence goes on along the minus strand of CM057456.1, from coordinate 71,987,111 downwards.
TGATGGCCATGGTAGATGGTTCCATCAGGTGTGCACCAGGTAGCTGCCACACTTGCTTAGCCTGTCTGTGTATGGCAGGATCAGAAGGAAATTAACTTGTAAACTGAACTGTAGTGACAACCCCCATCCCTCTCTTGGGCACTATGTGGTGACAGGAGCAGCCCTGCTAGTTAAACAAGGGATGCCGGTGGGGGTGGGTTACACACATATTTCTGGCTGTTACCGCCTCTGCCTCTACTGCTTGTGGGGCTCCTTTATGGGCTGCACTGGGTCCTGTGGTTGTGATTTGCTGCCTTTCAATGGAAATGTGTGATTTTTGTGTTGCAACAACTGACACTACTGTACGCCCCACAGGTTTGCAGTTGCTGGTGCCTGAACCCCCACTAAAATTGTATCATAATTATTAGTACACCGCTTTTTGCTCAGGATGAGTTACGCCTCACTCTCTATAGTGCAGCATGTGTGTACCATTCTTTCCGCAACTGTAGAATAACAATGGCTGAAAGTAGCCTTTAAAGGGCTATGCCATACTTTTCAAAGACTTCTTTTTTGCTCAGAAACTTCTGCAGCTACACTTTTTCCCACAGCCTGCAATGTATTTTTCCCACAGCTATGGAAGTTTTGTGTATAACCCTTAGCGCACTTGCCCTTTTTTTCCGCAACTGCACAATGTTTGTGTGTTTGCACATTTTTTTTTTGACTTTCCAAGTGTTTTGAGAATCCAGACCCCAGCCCACACTGCAGACTGCAGGAAAAAGTGCAGCTGCGGAAGTTCCTGAACAAAATAGAAAAGCTATTGAAAAGTATGGCATATCCCTTTAAAGGCTATTCTCAGCCACTGGTTTTCTGCAGTTAAGGGATAAATGTTGGACATGTGCTGCACCACAGAGAGTGAGGCATAACTCACCCTGAGCAAAAAGCAGTGCACTAATAATTGGAATACAACTATAGTGGGGGGTTCAGGTACCAAGCAACTACAAACCTGCGGGCTTTATAGTTTTGTCAGTTGTTACAGCAAAGGCAGCACACATTTCCACTGAAAGACAACAAACCACAACCACATGACCCAGTGCAGCCCATAAAGGAACCCCAAAGGCAGTAGAGGCAGAGCTGGTAACATCCACAAGAGATTGTTGCTTAAGCAGGTAACATAAACACCCCAGGGAGAGACACAGCCATCAGTTAAAGAATGCCTTTTGTGGTGCACAGTCCTTCTGGTACTGATGGTGCTGCTGTGGTTCCAGTAGTGGGACTTGCTGCTGGTCTCTGTGAATACTTTCTGCTGCATCTATGGCAAGACTGTCAACGTCTGCTGCTCCAGTGAATATAGATCACCTGTTGTTCTGACTGTTAAGCCTTTTTCTCAGCTGCGGATCTGCACTTGCACATTTTCCACAACTGCAGAATTCCGTAACTTGCCATTTTTTATGATTTTCTGCAACTGCAGAACTTTTCTTTATGAATATGCTGCAACTTGAATTTTGGCAGTGCTACAAGCCATTTTTCCACAACTGCTGAATTTTTGGCTCTCTTGGAGAATCCCGCCCATTGTGTTCGGTAACATGAATACATCTGCAAATGTTACAACATGAATGCAAATATTTGTTTAAATTTTCCTTACCAAATCAGAAAATAAGCAATATATTGCCTTTACAATAAACATAAATGTTTCATTTCATGCCGATCATATGCTACAAAAGACAGAAGGCCAGAGATGAAACTCTTTAACATGCTCAGTGGGTTACTTTATCTCCCACTGCTGCAGCCCTGCTCTTAAATTAGATGCAGGGAATTATGGAATCTCTAGTTACAGGAAATGTCAGCTTGGAAGTTAGCAGAATCATTCTGATACAATCTACTATACTGAAGTAAATAGTAAATAAAAAACTATGTATGTGCATGCAGAGTGCAAATAGGGACCAGAACCACACCTGGGTGTGGAGCTCTTAGTGCTGACTGTTTCCCATTAAATCACGACAATGATATGGGCCTGATTCGGTAGGGTTAATTTCTGATACTGAAGATACAGAAGACCATTACAAACTATGAAGAATCTAAAAATTGTATCATCCTCTTCACCACAGATTTGTCAAAATATGTAAAAAGGTTAATGACTGCCTTTTTGGATTTGAAACCAATGATTAATGGCACAGGATCATAATGTCACATGACACAATGCTGCAGCAATATACCGAGCTGCCAATACAGCATGACATATTCTCTATGTTTTGTGGGGGGGGTGTAGCCCCCTCCCCACACCTCCCAACTAAAGTAATCAACTCGGGGGGATTGTACACTTAAATTGCACAAAGTGTGAAATAAAGAAAAATTCCATGAATGTTGGACCACGATTCAATGCCCGGTCCACATACGTACTGCCTCCATTGCTACCTGTGGCTCATCCTATCAAGCCATGGGAGCTGCTCAACAGGCCATCCACCCAGCAGAGGACTTATCCTCTGTGAATGAACAGAGACAGGGTGCACAACCGTGCATAGACCATTTAGCAGTTTTGCACCCTGTCACTATTCCTGCCCGCGCTGTCTCTGTTGTGCGATTTTGACATGTGCCATTCTACATACAGTGAACTGACCCAGTAGGTGGTTTATGAAGACAATGTAGAAGGATCTTGGCCTCCCAACATGAGCTAATACTTTAATACTGATTATGTATGTCATCCCCGCAGCAGTCCTAAAACTAAAGACAGTTTATGAAGTTATGAATGAGACTAAGTGATCTTCACCATCCTAATTCCTTTAAGTCACCTGAACTATTTGAAGATCATAATATTAAGTAATATTAGGAAAATAGAAGTAATATTAGGGAAATGCACATTTCCATCTCAGTGTTAGCCCCATCAGCATCACCTACCCTAACCCCAGAGCCATTAGTACTGCCATGCTTCCCTTCCAAATCAGTATTAATGTCAGAGTTATCATTGTCACGTTGTGAACTATCTGGAACCCTCCTTTGCTTCTACCTCTGGAGGAGCATAATTAGCTTAGACTTTGCTGCATCGTAAGGGTGCTTTATGTCTTTTTTTTACTCTGAGTCAGCATTGCTGGTTTCTTAATTTTATGGTCAGTGCTGGGCTACTGACAGGGTCTACTCCACCAGCCCTTAACTAGCTTAAGTGGGTGAGGAGGAGTATCTTGCACTCTGAAAGCTGAACTTCTTTTACTAATTTTTTTTTCTTATTAGTACTGTGAGCATCACCAGAACAAAGTTAACTGACGCTCTTTCTACTTTGCCCATTTTTACAGTGAAGCACACACCTCCTAGTGCCACTTAGCATGTTGCAAATAAGTGATTTTTTCCTTCATCTGTTTGGAGATCTCATCAAGGGGCAATCCTTATGTTTATCATTATCAGAAATATTTTTCTATTTCTCAAGGGTTGACATTACACCAAGGAAAACATACTCTTAAGAGGTTGTTGTATTGTATGAATGCATCAGAGAAGAGAGAGACACACACATAATGCTTGGTACAGAAAGTACAATAGGATCTCTGCTATGCAATATTATGTCACTGAAGGATGAATAATAAATATAACTATACATGGACTTGACTATAACTATACATGAATTTATATGATTAGTTACGAAACAGAAACTGTGTGATGCAAGACTCTATCACTAAAAGTACAGTAATATTTGTATCTATTTCCTAATTCCCTGGGGTTCTTATCATCTATAATGCCCAATCACTATAATATAGAGAATCTGAGTGATGTAAGATGCTTTCACTGAAGGTGCAATACTAATTAATGAAGCAACAAGCAACAGACATCAAAATATTGCAGTGATTGCCTTAGGTGTACTGTAATTACCATTTTTATCTGCTAAAATTAGTTTTTTTGGAATCTTTATTTAGTGCTTATTCTTGATCTTCCTATTGGAGTTTGTTGTGTCTTTACATTTTTCATGGCACTGCCAACTATGACAGTACATAGTCTATTTATATGCTGTATATTTGTTATGAAAGACTACATAATGCACAAGCTAGGGATGCAGCACAAAGTCTAAAAAGTAGTATAAAAACAATGTTAGGGCAAATGCTCTCTGAGCCTTGTTTAATTTGTGGTGTCAAGTTCCTCAGGGTTTGAATTATCACTCCATGTAGAGTTCATACTAAAGATATTCTAGGATGGTAAAAGACAATGTGCCCATTTTGACCGTCCATTGTCTAGATAACACATTTATTTCTAAACTCCTGTTGTAGGTGTGCTTCTAAATCCCTTCTGAATGCATTGAATTTAAAACTATCTGTTCAGGCTGGTAGTGAATTTTACTGCCTGATGATTAGGTTGGTATGGAATGCATCTGTCTTAATGGTGCTGAACTGAGCTTTGTACAATTATTTATTATAGACCCTTATAACACTTATACTTTCATGAAAAATAAAACCCAGCGCCCAATTTTCAAAGTCCCAAAATCGATGCAAGGTGATTACATCAAAAATAATTGATGTAAGGGGCACCTTGTGTCAAGATTTGCAGCAATCCCATTTTTGAACACAAGCTATGTCAAAATCAGGTGCCTTTTCACCAAATTGGCCCTATACCAGCCCTTTGCCCAACATAGGGTACACCATGGTGGGAGGGGACTTGCACCACAGTGTGGCTGCTACATCCCCAAATCTGGGATCCTCAAAGCTCTGCTGTGTCCACAAGCATTGCCAGTTGTTAGACCATCTAAGAGCAGATCTCATCCCTTTTGCCAAGTGTATGAAACAGTCATATCCCAGGTAACATCATAGTTAGATTTCCACCCTAGATTTCAATCTCTGCAGAGGTACAACAATACCTGGAAAATAGCCTGGATTATCCACCTAATTGCCACCCCATGGCCAAAAACCATAGCTGCTGGTAACAGATCAGTGCCCTAGATGCACCAAATCTGGCAGAGGATGCCAGCACTTAAGTAGGCACATGATGTGACACACCTAGCATGCTGTGATGGCATCTGGTTCTGTTGGACCCAAAACTACTGATGGGACAGACGCAGAACAGAAGGCATCCAGGACTGCATCTTATTATGCTGCTGCATGTGTTCTATGGTTTTTGTGACAGACAATACTACACAGCACATACACGGATATCAAAATGCAATAATAATGTAACACTGCTAGGTCTGCCATGCACTGTGGTACAGGATAGTTAAGCTGGCACAATCCTGTCAGTGACATAACAGTTTCCGATGGACAGTCATCTGGGAGATGCATGCCACAAATAAATATTACAGACTGACAGGCAGAATGGCAGCTAGCTATGAACAGTATATATGTCTAAGTGGCACAAGGTGTACTTCTCATGCCAGTGACATGGTGTGCTGGTTGCTGTCATGCTATGTCTCATGACATGATGTATGAATCCCTATGGATTATATGCCCATGTGGAGTGCATTGACAAGACATCACCCACTGTACATGTGAAACCATGGAGGTTGTTATACTGTACATTATGTACAGTATTACTGTATCCAGTCCTATGCTGTATGTTGCATGGTACTGGATCAAACTGCCTCCTATCACATCCCTGTCCCAAATGTGGGTGACAGATCCTCCCCAGCTCCACTAACCTGACTCTCCTTAGCCTCCACTGACTTGGCTGATCACTGGTGCATTCAGCCGATAGGTTGCTGGCACTGGCTGCCATGCTGCGTGACCCTCACACAGCTTGCGGCAGTCCCTTCTCAGAGACATTTTGTTTGGTGCATGGGATCAGTTGTGGCAAACTAAGGGAGTTTGGTGCTGAGAATCCTCCTGTACAGGAATTGAACACTGGGTCCCTGGCACACCAGCTGTCGATGCAAGCTGCTGTTTGTCACAGCTTACATGACTTCAAGGGCTGGTTATATCACCCCTTTTACTTCTTTTTTCTAGGCAGTACCTGTTATAATAAATGAGTCTAACTTTGTAGGTTAGATCAAAGATGGTGGTGTGTGCCAGTGGGTGACTAGACCTGTGTTTATTTTTGCTGGAGTAGGGAGAGAGATGGACATGTGGTAGCAGCTACAATGGAACAGGTAGTGGAATGGTCTCACAGTTGCCTGTAATTTTTAATAAAAATAAGTGGATGAACACCTTCTGGAGGGGTGGTGAGAGGGAGGGGGAAGAGACCACAACCATTAATACTAATGGTGTCACAGGTATGCTCCCAACCATTGGTGATGTGAGTGGAGCAATTGTGGTTTCACAGTTAACTTCAGGTCCTGATGAGATCAATTCAAGTACCTTTCAATGTTCTCAGCATATAAGTGACACATGAATTTACCATTACTTTTGAAAAAGTTTTTTTTTCCACTTTTGGCCATCTCTAATCAAAATCTACAGAACTAATTTTCACTAAAATTAGCAGATCAAGAGATCCTGTATCACAATACACACACATTTAAACACTTCATGAAAGTCCATCAAGAAATGGATCCTGAATGATTTATTTGTGTATTTAATGCTTGTTGACTGGGAAAGAGTGCTTGATAATATGGACTACTACAGTATGTGCTTCATCCGGGGATCTGAAATAGTGTTGTAATATACACTAAATTATATTGAATCAGATTATGCTGTTGGTGTTTTTTTTTAGCAAATGGGAGAAATATGGCCAGGATATGGGGAAATCCCATTATTCTCTTCAGAAATTGCAAGTCAGAAGACACCTGGCATTATTGGTGGTGGTTTAGAGCCAGGTTCTCCAGCGCAGCAGTGTCAAAGCCCCAAAACAGAGTATAAAAAAATATTGTGGCACACAAGAAGTACTAAAACCACCAATACCTGATGCAGCAAACAATTTGCTTGACATGCAGCAAAGAAACCCAGGAAGATGACCAGGGGTGGCTTACCTTACAAAAGATGCAGTGTACTGAATGGTTTGATTTGGTGGAATTCCCTACTCAGCGAGTATTGATGCCAAAACACACAATGCAGTCTATGGGGAATTCTATTGACTTGATTTTGTAGGGAGTGGAGCACCTGGACAGAAAGTTGAAGGCTTTGAGTCAAAAAGTTGAATTCATTCAAGCAGAGGTGAAACATAACCGGGAGAGCATTACCAAGTTAAGTAAACAGATCCAGGATAATTCTCATGATGTTAAAAAAATAATAGATGGAGTAAAATTTATTGAACTCTCTGGACTAGCTCTGGTAAAAGATAACTACAATTTAAATAGCAAAATAGAAATGTTGGATAATCAGTCGAGATACAAAAATCTATGGATTGTGGGCTTACCGTTAAGTGTGGACAGTGAGTTTAAGTCTAATCGTGATTTGGTCAAAGATATTTTTACCACAGTTTATGAACAGCTCCAAGACAATCTTCCATTTGTGACCAAGGCTTTTAGGGTGTTAAGAAAGCATGAATCATCAGGGTCAAAAGACAATGAGACTAAAGTTACTATTTTTCTTTCACTTGCATTTGAATCGGACTGCGACCACATAATTAAGCTGTCAAGTATAAAAAGAACACTTTTGTACAGGGGGTTTAAATGTAATATTTTTCCTGACTTTGCTTACTCTATGCAGCAGAGATGACAAAAATTGTTATCGTATAGGCGAAAAGTGCTAGAGCTTGGAGGTCAATTTCGACTTCTCTCACCTGCCAAGGTCTGAATTCCACATAATGGAAAAACATGTTTTCTGCTAAATCGACCAGTTGACTGAATTTATAAGGAGACAATATAAAAAGCCTGGAGAATCTGGCAAGGGTTCTGAATCCCCTACAACTTCAGAATTGGAAATGTCAACAGTTGTGGATGCTGTGAAAGGGTTGGGGGTTTAATTTAATGTAATGCAATGTTAATCCAATGTTTTTCCTCCTTCTTTGCTGTGCTTAGCTATATCGTTTAGTCTGAACTCTGTTGTTGGGCTATGTACAGTATACAGTATAGTAATAAAGCCATAGTACAACATAGGTTGTCTGTTATATTGTGGTACTCTCTCCGTCTAATAGGGGTGGGGTGGGGGTTGCACTATGGAGACACTCTTGAGAGGGGAAACTAGCAGTAGAATGTGATAATAACAGTTGTTACTCACAAAGCTGGGATCTATGCAAATCGGCTGCAATGTAGGACCAAATACACACTTATCTTTCTAAGGGGTTCACAAAAACATTATGGCATCTGTTGATCCAGATAGGTGCACATTCGTTCCAGCATACATAAAGGGCACATTTCTAAAATAGAACAGAGACATACACAAAGAATCTGTGTGCCCAACCTTCTATAATCATATAAGAATAACATAATCCAATAGTCACCAATGATTGTCCCAAACATGGGAAACAGCCTGTTAACCTAGGTGCAAAAAGCATGGGTGACAGAACTTAATTAAGAAAAGTATTGGCTCGGACCTGTGTATGATATCCAAGGCTCTGGCTGAAGTGACTTGTCTGGGGGGACCTCCTGCATTTCAGGACCTCCCAATCATACAATTTAAACTTATTTACAGGTAATGTAGAAATCCTATTGATTCAGCCTGAATTGTGGGGTTTCAGCCTACACCTTCTAGGGGGTTGACATATCTGAGATATGGGGCCCAGCATTGTTGGAATTTAGTCATTTGGTATGTTCTGAGATGGGCCATACTGTACAATTTGGCAAGAGGTGAGAAGGAGGCCTCTACCTCAGGAGTTGTGGAGATGATCTGGGTACACCATTTGCACAAAAGGGCCTTTTTGGTTTCTATGCCAAGTAAAGTTAACCATCTATATTTCTGCAGGCTCAGGAGTGGGAGATGTGTCTGAATCCCTAAAAGGAACAACAAAAGCGACAAGGGAATCTGCTTGTGGAGTACCTGGGATGCCATGGAGCCCAACCCCTTCCAGAGATTCTGTATCTTCAGACAGGACCATAGTATATAGAATAGTTCACCGTCACCTCCTCTGGTCTGGCATCTCCAGCACTGGTCAGAGTCAAGGAATTTGGTCTTATAGAGTGCCACAGGCAGTTTGTACCAAGAGTGTAAGATTTTGTTCTGGATCAGCCTAGACTGTGCATTTTGGTACCACTTCTGGGCGTCTTTACAAGCCTGACCCCATTGGGTGTTAGAGATATTCTGCTGAAGCATTCTTTCCAATCTTGTTTTAGATTCTCCTGACTGAGCAGGGAGGGTGTCCCTAATATTAGCATATATTCTACCGGTCAGGTCCTTTAGGTGCTGTATCCAGGTTTCCAGGGGTGAGGGGTTAGTGTACTGTATAGGATTCTCCAGAAGAGGTGTAACTGCTACCTAGATCTGGAGGTACATCCAGAATTCCTTATGAGGAAGCCCCCATTTCTCCTGTAGTTCTAAAAGTAGTGACCTGTTTGAGGCTGGGTCACATATATCTCGCACAGTTTGGATGTGTTTGCAGAACCAGTGTTTCCAGATCACCCTTTCTCTACCTATAATGATGTGAGGGTTCTGCCAGTGCAGTACAAGGGGAAGGGGGAGTGGGGCTATGGCCAATCTAGTATGTACATAGTGCCAGGCTCTCCTAGACATCTCCACTGTGGGAGAGGCTGAGGCCTAAAAAAAACCTGAAACTGAGGTCACCCATTGGCATCTCATCTTTCAAGCTCTTATATTCACATCTCAGAAATGATCAGTGCAATTGTTTCCCATGACCATGAATTGTCATCATGGTAACCTGTACCATTTAACCATGAACGAATTACTTCTAGTGCTTGTCTCAACCTTGGCCCTGGTCTGTCATCATGCTTTCATGTAACACCTTGATGCCTCTGTCCTCCCTTTGATACTGGTCTATCTTCTCACTTTCTCCAGCCTTCTTTTCACAACTCTATACTGCACTCATCCACAATCTACATGCAATCACACTATGAAAGTCTTAACTCCCCTTTCCCTCTCTCCGTAGGCCCTCACTGCCGCATCAGTTCTACTGATCTACACTTGGGACTTCACTTCTCACAATGTTTATCCTTCGCTTACATATTACATACCCCCTCCTGGTACCCCATCTGCCATTATTTGGTGGTTCTTCAAGCCATTTTCATGGCTAGTACTAGTGACTGCCCCTGGTAAATGAACTAACTGGTACTTCTATACAGAGAACATGATTTATATACAGTTGCATGGTTCAATGGTGGACCAGCCCCCTTGTATTTGAATACTCCTCTGTTATGGCTTTCCTTGTCTTCCTTTTATCATTTGACTCTCTATTACTGCACCATTGTGTTTGTGTTTATATACTTATTTATGTATGTGTATATATATATATATATATATATATATATATATATATATATGTTTTTATGATGAATGTTACCGACCTGTTCTAACCAGGTCCATCTTGTAAAAGAGCTCTGCTCAATGATGTTCACCTGGATAAATAAAGATTTTGATTGCTTGATTGTTTGATTGATTGATTAACAGGTAGTACGTGTGGGAGGCTGATCCCTTCAGAAGGGTACAGAAGGGATGGGGATTATAAGGTATTTATCATATCTAGTTCTATGTGTACCCATTGAGGTGGTGAGGAGGGAGCAGTATGGAACCAGTGGACCATTTGAGCTACCAGAAATGCCCATTTGTACCCTTCTATTGACAGGAGGTTCTATCCCCCCTGCGTACAATGAGTCCTGACTTTGGAGCGGCTGAAGCAGGGTTTGGATCCCACCCAAGGGAAATCTCCTATCAGTTTGTCTATGGGTTGGAATCAATATTTGGGAAGGGAAATGGGTATATGGGCTAAGAGGTGGAGGAACCTGGGGATAGTCACCATTTTTATGGCAGCCATCTTACCTGCAAGGGTAAGTTTCAGCATTTTCCACGTGTCTTGGTGGTATTCAGCAGGGGTTGTATATTAACATGCCAGATGTGCTCAGGTTTAGAAGTGAGTCTGATGCCCAAGTATGTGATCCCATTAGGGGCTCAAAGAAGTCCAGAGTTCATTGCTATATGTTGGAGACAATGGTCATTAAGGGGAATCATTTTAGTCTTGGCCTGATTAAGCTTCAGGCCAGAGTAGGTGGTAAACGAGTTGAGTACAGCAAGAAAATGGGGCAAGGAAAGTTGTGCATCAACCAGGGGAAGAAGTAGGTCATCAGCATATATCAGAGTAGGATATTCAGTGCCCCCAGCTCTGATCCCACAGATATTTGGATGTTGTCTAATGGCTGCTGCTAATGGCTCGACAGCAAGGACAAAGAGGATGGGAGAAAGGGGGCATCCCTGACTGGTCCCTCGCTTGAGTAGCAAAGGAGGGGAAGAGTGTGAAATTGGTGGTAAACTGGGCTGTTGGGCCATTATATATGGCCTGAACCCTGTTTGTAAATCTTTTGCCCACTCACAGATGTGCTAGAACCGAGTACAAGTAATCCCATTAGATGGAATTGAAGGCCTTTTCGAAATCAACAGCTATGGCTGCAGCTGGGGTGGCCAGGTGTCGAACTGTGTGCGTAAGATTCACCAAAGCTCTGAGATAGTCGGTGCCAATCCGGCCTGGTACCAATCTCACCTGGAAGGGGTGAATTAGATGTGAGAGTAGGGGGCTCAACCTAGAGGCCAGTACTTTGGCATAAACCTTGCTGTCCAGGTTTATAAGGGATATCTGGTGATAATTACCAGGGTTAGTAGGGTCCTTGCCTTTCTTTGGAATAGCTATAATAGTCATCTCCCGAAGGGAGAGAGACAAGGTCCCCCGGCTTTCAGCCTCCTGAAAAACCTCTGTAAAAAGTGGGGTGATCACCGGGACCGAGGCTTGATAGAAATCAGCAGTATAGCCATCTCTCCCTTGGAATTCACCCAGACGATGGTTCTTAATGGCATCATCCTCCTCCTCTTGAGTGATTGGAGCTTCCAAATCCTGGGACTGTTGAGGAGAAAGTGTGGGGAGGTGAAGACTGTTCAGGAAGAGCTTGGTACCCACAGCCGGTTCCAAGTGGGTAGTGGAGTGTTTGTGTTTATATACTTATTTACATGTATATATATGTTTTTATGATGAATGTTACCCAACCCTGTTCTAACCAGGTCCATCTTGTAAAAGAGCTCTGCTCAATGGAGTGGAGCCCCCTGTAAAAGGATGACATAATCTCATTTATCTCATGTGGGGTAGTAACCACTATCCCCTGGGTGTTTTTCAGGCCAGGAATGTGTCTGTTAATATGTTGGCATCTAAGTTGGTAGGCCAACACCTTACCCCCTTTGTCACCTCCCTCCAAAAAAGGTGTGCCAGAGATGAAGAATGGCCACCTCCGCCTTCCTGTTTAATATCTGGTTTGTCTCGAAGCATAGGTCTAGGATAGTCTTACCAGTAGAGGAACTAGGGAAGGGGTGGGCATCACTTTAAATAGGGCCTCTACCAATGCAAGCTGTTGTTTGAGCCCTAGGAGGCATTGTTCACTTTTGGCTGCTCCTGGCGGCTGCATAACACATACTATTATCCTGCATGGTCACCTTAAAGGCCTCCCAAGTATTTCCTGCTGAGATGTCAGAGGAGTGGTTGTTTTTTAGGAACAGTGTGGCCTCATTCTTGGCCCAGGGAATGAAGTTGGGGTCTCGTATAAAGAGAGGATCTAGTCTCCAGTGACGTGGCAGAGGTGAAGAGGGGTCCCAATGTATTAACAACTGGACTGGTGCATGGTCTGAGATAACCTGCAGGAGGATAGCAGCATCTAGGGTGTTACGTAAGAGAGATGGGGACATTAGCCAGTAGTCTAGCCTGCTGTATGTCACATTGGGTTCCGAGTGAAATGTGTAGTCCCCCTCCCTTGGGTGAAAAAGTCTCCAGACATCAGTGAGCCCATGGTCCGCTATCATTTAGTGTAAGGCCCTGCCTCCCTGATATGGGCCTCTCTACCTGTGTCATTTCTGTCCAAGGAGGGTACCAGTGTCAGACTGAAATCCCTGCTGAGGAGTAGAGGACAATTAGTGATCAGGAAGGTACTGATTGTTTTGACCAATGTGTGAAAGAAGTGGGGGTCATCAGTGTTAGAAGTGTATGCATTGTATAGAGTAAGGGGACCTGATGGAGTAGCATAGGTGACCACGACCCAACTGCCATCAGAGTCTGCAGCAGAGGCAATCAAAGTCCATTAGAGTGATTTGTGAAGTAGGATGAGCACACCATGTTTCCTAGTGGGGGCAGCTGAGTGGACCCCCTGGCCCACCCAATACTTTATCATACTCAGATGGTCAGTCTTGGTCAGTTTGGTCTCTTGAAGGAAGGTCACTTTGGATTTTAAATGCGTCAGATGTGAGAGGATTTTTTTCCGTTTTATGGGGGAATTCAGCCCTCGGACATGCTAAGTGTGAAAAATAGTTTCAGCCATACCTCTTAGAGGAAGGGTAGTTTTAAGCTATCTTGTAAATATAATTGGAACTATTGTAAGGGAGGTCTGTGCCCCATGTGCCAAATGCAAGAATTGGTAGGAGAATCCCCAGTCTCCTCTCCCACCAGACAGTAAGTATTTCTGGTGATCCAGCAGCGGACCGTAGGGTCCTGGTCAGGAGGAGCCTGAGTAAAACTATGAAATCTAGGAACAATATATCAACCTATATACAGTCTTAGCAACACAAGAAAATAAAATTATTTTTGAGGTCACAGCTGAGCTTAGCCAGACGGTTTCCCAGCCAAGGCCTGCACTGCTGCACCTATGGGGGTGGTTAGAAACTGGGCCGTATAAGGGCCATCTTGCTCCTGTCTATGAAACTCAAAAGTGTAGAACCAAAAAACCTGAGTTATAGGTGGGGTAGACAGATCAACTAATACAGTTCCTTCACTTAGCTGCAACCCAGAGGTAAAGGGTTGTATCAAATTATTCATGAGCTTCTGTTTATGTTGCAGAGGCTGAAGCTATATACAAAACTGTCTGACATGGTTTAGTGATTCAGTGACCATTGTGCCTTTGTGTTCCTTTATCAGCTGTATGAAGGGTGGGGTCTAGGGCTGAGGTTATAGAACCAAGCTGGTCACGCTGGTAAACGAGGTGTAGCGAAGATCAGGGGAAAGAACATGAATCTCCTTGTTTGCACCAGTCATGTTAATGCGAGGAAGGATAAGGGGAAAGGGGGTCTTCGGTGGTTCACCCCACCATTCCTCCTGTTACCAATGAGGGAGAACAGGCCTGTAGGGGATTATTCTCGAGGGGTCATAAGGGGGCATGGGGGATGTGAATTCAAGAGCAGTGCACCAGCACATCAAAGCCTGCATGTTAGTTTAAGTCCACAAGTATTACCCAAATACCCCCCCTCCACTCCCTCCTTCCACAAACCCCACGACCATGTTAACATTTATCACACATCACTGTACAGGTTTTACAAATAGCCTAAGAGGAGAAGTGTCGGGGGGGGGGGCAGCTAAGAAGCAACTCTGCCTGTCTTATTGTCACTTGTAAACATAGTTAGAGAAGATGTCTATATGGTCCGCTATAAGAGAGCCCCAATTCCTTCTCTTCCCCCAAACCCCTTATATCCCCTTTCAGCATTTACTCCCCTGGTGACACAAAACCTAGTAGGTACTTATCTGTAAAGGTGGTCTCACAGGTAGCACTTTGTCAAGATCCTCTTCTCCACCATCATCTTCCGGGTACTGCGCCATTCCTGGGTGAAGGCCCACAGCTGCGGACGAAAGTTCAGAGTCAGTGAGCAGCAAGGCCCTGTCGGTGTCAGCCGCCCACGATCATTGTATCTCCTTTCGATCTGGGTCCTGGAGTTCAGGTGCCGATAAGCCGATATCAGTAAGGGAGTCTTCCACTGCATTCGGGTGCAGTGGAGCCAGAAGAGCAAAATGGTTGTGAGAGAAATAGGGACTGGTATATTCCAAGTCCTTGGTCCCCTTTGCTGGTAACATATTTCAGGGGGATAGGAGTATTCTTCAGTTCGTGTTTTGTCTTGTGGGTGGCCCTTTTTATTGTGGACTGCAGATGGTAATCTCTTGCGGCCTTTAGGAAGGCGAGGCTTCAGCTCTCTATGGGGTCCTTTAGCTCTCTGGGCTCCTTCTGTTGAGGTGTGTTGGTCCCTTTTCAGCAGAGATCTGCAGTCGAGATGTGCACTGCTCATCAGGCCCGATGGACTCAGTTTAGGGCTGTGGCTGTGATTGATTGATAGAGGAAGGTTGTGTTGTGGTAATAAAGTCCATAGCAGCTTCCAGAGTATGAAATTGGTATGGAGACCCATTTCAAGTTATTTTTAGGACCGTGGGATATCAAAGCGTAAAAGGTACCTGAAGATCATAGAGTTTGTGTCTTGCTTCTATATAGGCTTTCCTTCTGGTGGCACGCTCCCGTGAATGGTCCTGAAAAATCATTATGTTATATCCATGCCAGGACAGGACTCCCAGCTCTCTGGCCCCATTTTGAATGGCTTTCTTCTCAGCAAAGTTAAGTATGCGTGCCAAAATAGGTCTGGGCCTTTCTCCCACGTCAGGCTTCTGTTGTAAGGAATAGTGAGCATGTTCAATGAAATGTCTGGTGTTAGGTGGTAGCCGCAGGATCTCCAGAAGAGCTTGCTGGAGAAATGGTACAGTTCTGCCCTCCTCACAGCCCTCCAGGAAGCCCAGGAGTAGCAAATTGTTGCAGCAACTCCTATTCTTCATGTCATCCATTTTCTCTTGCAGGATCCTAATTTAAGCCATCTGTTCCCACATGGTTGTGCAGTGGCCTTGCTAGGTCTCCTCGTGGGTGTCTACTTTCTGTTCTGTGCACCCTACCCTGGTGTCTAGATGCTGCAGGGTGCCAGCAGCATTGTTGGTGGCCACAGTTAAAGCCTCAATCCAGCTCATGAGCAAGAAAAACATGTCCCGCACCGAAGGCTCTCCACTGTCTTTAATTGTGTGTGCCATGCTTGCAGAAGTGCTGCGACGGTGCTATGGGCCCGGAATCAAAATGTGCCTAATCCCACGTCGGATCACTTCGACAAAACAGACCTCCAGTACAGTAAGCCTTCTTATAGCTGTGGCTCACTTTTGGTACTGTTAGCTCTTCTTTGGACTGGGTATTTTTTGAATGCTATGCTCCGGCTTGGCAGCACAAGGGGATTAGCACTCCATATTGTTCAGAGGTTAAGCCACTGCCCACTCTTTTAATGTCCTCAGGGGAGGCCCCCTGAACTGCCAACTCTGTCTCTGCCACAATTCTAGAAGAACGTGGGGCAAAACTATTTGGATCCTCACCCAGGAAAACCATTCCTTTCTTCAAAATCCCAGATACCTGGTAGTACGTGATCAGGTCCCAGTTGCCATGTATAAACACTGTGTCCCCCCGATGGTCTCAGTTCTCTGTATGCTTCCATGGCTCTCACTACACATCTTCTCTCCTTCAACTTCTTCTGAAATATCACCTTCTCCCCTTGCCCAGTTTGATCTGTCTTTGACCAATGAAGGTTTACCACCAGTCTGTCTTCCCTCCAGCTGATGTCCCACAATTGTAAACACCCTGCCTTGTCCCTTTTGTGTTTTGCCATCACCTCACCTATCCTGAATGCTCCCTTCTGTAATATCAGAAAAACTGCTGTGGATAGGTATGCCTCACATGCAGAAGTACAGACTTGCTTTAGACTGCCCACTAATCCCTCCATGTGCCCATTTGTAATGGGCTTCCTTAGGTCTGAGACCTTACCCTGCAGCCCTTGCCATCTCTGAACCATTCTACAGATCTCTGGGACCTTATTCAGCTCTCCCCAACCCTGAAGATTGCACACCAGGCCTATGCCAGCCAAATGTAGCCTGATGGTGGAGTGCGGCATCCCATCCTCCCATTTTTGGACTATATATCTCATGACCTGCCCTTCAGACACTCGATCACTTATCTTGATCCCCATCTGCCTCCAAAATTCCTGGAACACTTTCCATGACCTTTCATATGCCCTCAAGGTGTTGGGCACCCAGGAACTCCGGAACAGCATTTGGGCTCCCTCCAACCAATCTCCCACAAGTTTGGCAGGACCCTTTTTCTTTCTGGCACAGCCTCGAGTGCCAACAATCTGAACCTGTCCAACTGAAGACAGGAAAGGTTTTCAGCCACCTCATTATTTACACCCTCAATATGCCTGGCTTTAGAAGACATATTCAACTGTAGGCCTTCCACTACTAACTGTCTGACCACCCTGGTTACTGACTCAGTGGACCACCATTGCTTGTTCAAAACCTCCACCACCACACGGTTGTCACTCAAGAATATCACCCACTGGTTTCTCAACCTGTCTCCCCACAGCCTTACCACCACCCAAATGGGAAACATCTCCAGGAACGTGATGTCCCTCAGTAATCCCCTGTCTATCTACTCTGCCAGCCATTTTTCAGATACCCACTCCCCCCTGAAATATGCTCCCAGGGACTCTGCCGCATCTGTGTCTAGGTCCAAATCCATGTTAAATAATCACTCCTCCTGCCAAAATGTTATCCCATTAAATTACTGCCAAAATTGCCCCCACACAAACAAATCATCCCTTACCCCTTTAGTTATGTTCACCCAGTGGTGCAGGAGCCACTCCCCTGCCATGGCCCTTGCCAGTCTACATGTGAAAACCCAACTCAGTGCTACTGCTCTGCAGGCAAAATTTAAATGCCTGAGGAGCTGCTGCACCACCTTCGACTGCACCCTGTGATGCCCTTTAAACCTACTAATCATCCTACTGAGCCACTTCACCTTGGTGGGTGGGAGCCTAAATAAACTGTTTTCAGTGTCTACCTGTATCCCCAGGAACTCCAGGCAGCATGACGGCCCTTCAGTCTTATCCGGGACCAAAGGTACCCCTATCATTTGGCACATTTCCTGATAATCCTGGAGCATTCGCTCTGCATTCTCCCGGCTGTCCCCCACTAACAAAAAGTCATCAAGGTAGTGAACTGCTCTCCTGTGCCCAAACCTTTCCCTGAAGACCCAATGTAACAATGTGCTAAACATTTCTAAGGCAGAGCAAGCCACTGAGCAACCCATTGGCACTGCCTTGTCAAAATAGTAACCCCTTTGAAACTGAAAACCTAAGAGGCCTCAGTGTTTGGCCTGCACCGGGAGGAGCTAAAAAGATGCTTCTATGTCTGTCTTTGCCATCCACTCAGGCTCCTCTCAAACCAGTACCATCACCTGCTCGAATGTGGTGTAAGATACTACCTCCTGCTCCTCAACTATTGCATCATTTACTGACTCCCCCAGGGGATATGACAGGTGGTGAATCAACCTATACTCCCCCGACTGCTTTTTTGGGGCCAGTCCAAGTGATGACACCCGTAACTCCGGGAATGGGGGCTTCTGAAAGGGTCCTTCCACCCACCCCGCTGCTACCTTCTTCTCTATCTTTTTCTGTGTTATCTCTTCCTTCCTTTAGACTGATTCCCAAATTTGTAGCCTTTGTGGGCTTCTGGGCCCCAGTATAACGTAAATTAAACCCTTTTGTAAAACTCTTCTGTAACATCTTCTTGGCTGTCTCATTTGGGTATCCTTCCATCCATTCTCATCCCCGAAGTGACATCCTGGCCAGCCTAAAACCTCTCCTCCAAATGTGGTCCCCCCTTGCAGATATTTGTTCCCAGCTCCTTGCCTGAAGTTTCCCCTCCCCCCCAAAAACCCCTGCCTGAAACTGGGCCTCAACCCCTGTCCCCTGGCCATTCTAAAGTTCCCACAAAAGAGCTGCGTGCTGTACTTGTGCGCACCTCCCTTTTACCCTTGAGACCGACATCTGAAGACTGGGTGAAAGCCCCCACATTTTGAAAATACACGCCGGAATTTGTAATTTTCCCAGATGCAAGTGGCCTTGTTATAACCCCAGCAAGCCTTCAACCTCCCTCCGGAACTGCCCCAAGCTGCTTCAGCAAAGCCATCTCCTTGTCCTGACATGGCCCTAAGCCATAAATCTGCATGCGTGGAATTCCAATGCACATCCCATGACTTGCCATCCACCTCCTGAACATCTCATCACAATGAAGCAATCTAAAACTCTTTTTCATCTTATAGGCTTCCCTGATTATGGCTGAATAGGTCAGCAGTGGTATGGCTAACTCTGGTGTTTTGCCAGCTTAATAGCACTAAAATGAGTGAAACCTTCCAATACAAGCATCAAATTACTTCCCCTTAAATTTATCCTCCTCTACTATTTTACCCACTATGGCCAGAGCCACTGCCATCTCTGACTTCCCCACCATCTCCTTTTGCTCATATCTCTTGGCCACTTCTTTGTCTACTACAGCGAACATGTCCACGTACTCTCCTTTCCATATTTTTTCTTTTGTAGATTGATGTACGTGATCTCCCAGTGTCATCCCTTTGACCCCGCCACTCCCTCTTGCCACCCATCCCACTGTGTTCCCCTGTTTCCCCGCCCCTCCCCTCTCTCGCCCTTCCATTTCAGCAATGCTCCCTCCAACTCTCCCCACTCTATATTGCCTTTTTCCATAATCATTCCAGCCAAATAATCTTTCAGACTGCCTTCCACCATCAAATCCATGGCAGGTTTCATACCCACATCATGGTGCTCCTCCGGCTTCTTTGGGACGTGACCTTCCTGCCACACTTTCCCCTAGCATCCCCTTCTTCCTCCTGGGCTTTCTGCTTTCCATTTACCTTCACAATGCCTGTAACCTTTTTTGTTTCACAAAACAGCTCCTGCACCTTGCCCATCAAATCTGCCAGTTGCTGAGCCAACTTCTCCCCAGCTGATGCCACGGCCTTTGCTCCCATTTTCTTTGGTGTCACTGTACATTTTGGGTCAAAACAGACATATGTTATTCCGTGAACAAGCCACTACCTGTAGTCACCTATTATCATGCTCCACTATCAAGTTGACTTCTTTTTCTCCTTATTTATAATTTATATTGATTTATCTTATTTATTAATTTATTATTTATCATTATTATTTATTTAATATGTTTTATATACTTTTTTGTATTCTTTACATTGTATGTATCACTCCTTTGAGTGCTGTCTGTTATACATGATGCCATACAACACCCATCTCCCCCTGTAAACCATTCCTTAAATTCTCTTATTACTGTCCCTATCATTTATGTTTATTTATTATTGTATGCATTATTATTCCATCCCTTTAACACTGTCCGATTACTGTGCCCCTACACCCATCTAAAGCCACCATTTAGGCCCTTCCCCTGCCTCCTACAGCCAACATCATATGCCCCATCTCCCCCAGTATCTGGTACCACCCTTCACTCAATTGCTTTCATTTCTGTTTTGTCACTCTTCCTGCTCACATTTCTTTATTATTATATCACCCTTTTTTTAATTAGCCTACCCTGCTGTAACCATCTCCCCCACCCAGTTTCCATGCTCCTGTACAAAAAGACCTACTCCCCCTTTGCTAAAAAAAGGCAGGCCGCGCCAATGCCCATCCATTATCTTATCCCCTGCCACATGGTTTGCCTCAAAATGGCAGCCGCATGGAAAAAGCGGCACTTACCCACTTCCAGTTCACTCTTCACAACCCAGATGTTTGCCTGCCCCATTTCCTTCCTGCCACTATGATTCTTTCTTACTTTTTATTATAACAAATGCTCCACTTGCATCCCCATCCAAACCTGCTGCCCTGATAACACCTGTATGACCCAACCCCTTTATTCTCAGCCCAGTGCCCTGCCTGGCCCCCAGTCTGATTTTAGCCCAAATGGCTCTGTTTACATTTGCTATGTATGTATATAAATTTTTTTTCAGCAAGAAATATCTCCCAATTTGCCATCTCCATTCTAGCTGATGCTTCCTCTCTCCCTCAGTTTCTTCAATCTGCTGTTCCATGTCACATACATCTCAGCATATGCTGATGACATCAGTGCTACACATTCCAGGTCTGTGAGTCTCTCCAAGTGGTCGGCATGACCCAGTTGGACTAATCTCATCTGCAAAAACTTCATGAAAGATCCCAAATACATGCAACCAACATGCTTCTAATTCTGGAGCCTCTCCAAACCACCTACTGTCCGTGGAATCCTTATTCACCTTCACTGAACTGTCCAATGGCCCAACTGGCCTTCCTGACCCAGCGTACTCCTTGCCCACCTCCCCCTTCCATGTCACACTTTCCATCTTGCCCCATGCTACCCAAACCTTCTGGTTCTGATTCTATGTTCTATTTGTAAAATGCCTGTAACAGAAAGGGAAGCCAAAGGGTTACTCAGTTACCCGGTGGTTACAGACAAAAGTAGGCGATGGCCCATCGGGATTCTCCCCCACAATTCCATGGGACATTAAACCTGAGAGTAGTTAGCAGCAAGCCAGGTATCTATGCCTTTTTTTGTATGTACTAAGAGTTTTGCAATTGACTAGTTCCAGAGGAAGCTCATTCCATAATCTTGGTGATCTTATGGCTAAGAAGTAAAGTCTTTTGTTGGTTATAGCCTTGCCGACCTCTAATTGCTTGTTGTGTAGTCTTGGTACTATTTTCCTTTATGAAAAGGAAACACCACATTGTTGCATTAATGTAGGGGACTGTAAAGTTCTAAAGAGAAACAGGAAATCTCTGCTACGCCTTAATTCCAAGGAATGGAGGCCTGTTTTAAGGAGCCTTTCTGGGCAGCTTAGATGGGCTAAATGAGGAAGCAATCTGGTGGTTCCTGTCTGAATCTGTTCTATCCTATTAATATCCTTTACTAAGTAAGGGCTCCAGAAGGGTGACCCATAGTCTGAATATGGTCTGACGTATGTCCTGTACAGTGGTATTTTACATTCTTCCATGTTAGAAATGAATGTGCGGTTTATCTTTCTAAGAAGTGAGTTTGAGGTGTTAGCTACTTTGTTACAGTGGCCAGTTGAGGAAAGCTTGTTGTTGAAAATGATTCCAAGATCTTTCTCATAGTTAGCTGTTTTTAATAGTACATTGTTTCATTTGTCGGCTTGTTTGGGGTTGTTTTTTCCAAGGTGTAAAGCTGTGCATTTCTCTATGTTAAAATGCATGCCATTTGTGTGTGCCCAGTATTCAAAGGCTGCAAGATCCTTAGTCAGTAGTTTTGTGTTACTGTGGGACTCGACCCTCCCCTCTAGTTTGGTGTCATCTGCAAACTTTGATAATATGTTACATGAACTAATTTGCATATCAGAGATAAAAATATTGAACAATGTGGGTCTGAGGACTGACCCCTGGGGCACCCCACTGGTCACCTCTCCTTCCCCTGACAGGACTCCCTTTACTTTTACCCACAGTGTTCTACCTGAAAATCAGCTGTCTATCCAATTAACCAAGTTGGTAGGGAACCCTAGATGAAATAGCTTATTTATTAGTTTTCTGTGTGATACTTTGTCGAAGGCCTTGCTGTAGTCTAATAGAATGACATCCATGGGTACATTGGAGTCTAGTCCTTGGTTTATATAATTATAAAATGCAATGAGGCTGGAGGTGCAGGAGTGACCCTGTTTAAAACCATGCTGGGAAAGAACTAGGATATTTAGTGATTGCATTTCTGTTTCCAGTATGGACTTAATGATTTTCTCCATTAATTTGCATGGGATAGATGTAAGGCTAATAGGGCAATAGTTTTCTGTATTAGATCGATTATCCATTTTAAATATTGGTATTACAGTGGCTGTTAACCAGTCAAGGGGGACTGAGGTTTCACATAATGATTTGTTAAATATTATAGTTAAGGGGAGGTTTACTGCATCAGCTGTTTCAATTGAAACTCTAAGATTTATTTTGCCTGGTCCTGGACTTCTTGTTTTTTTACTGTTTTTAGAGCAGTGCTTGTACCGGATTTAGAAATTAGACAGTGTTTTGATTTATTTGTTGGATATTTTTTTTGGGGGGGTTGCATCTTTTTTTGAAAAAACTGAACGGAAATAACTATTAAATATGTCTGCAGATTTTTTGTCTAATGTGATTATTGAGTTGTTTGCTGTTAGAGGGCCAATTTGTCTATTGTTTCATATTTTGTTATTAAGGTATGAAAACAATGATTTACAGGAGTCCTTGGAGTGGGAAATCTTAAATTCTAAATTGCGTTTTAAGAGTTGAATTGCTTTTTTTAGTTTTTTAGCAGCTGCATGATATTGATCTACGGTTTCGCCTTTTTTATTATATGGCCATTTTTTTAGTAGGGAAAATATGTTGTCCTTATGTTTAATTCTTTATGGAGTTGTTAAACCATAGGGGAAGCTTTCCTTCTTATATTTTTTCTTTGTGGGTATTGGTGGGCATTATAATGAGGAACGCAAAGTGCATTGAAAACAGCTACTTCACATTACTCCGCCTCCACTGGTCACTTCTCTTTCAATTTTTAAGGTGAAGTACATTGGTGGCAGTTCACTTCGCCTCACTTCACCTTGTTTTTGAGCTCTGAAGGAGGATTTTGCAGTGATTCATGGGAGTTTAGATCACATGGGCTCTATATTGATCTGCACAGCCTCAGTTCGAGGTAGTATGAGTAGGAAGGAGTAGGAGACAGTGTGCTCTGATAGCTGTCTGTAGGAATCTTTTAAAAGCTGTTCAAAAAGCATTTTTGCTTTTTTGGGGGGATCCAACTGTAGTTCGTCAATTGTAGGAAACCCTCCTGTGCTCACATCATCGAGCGTTTTTGTTTGTGTGTGGATTTTGAATGTAAATTTACAACATTGAGTGTGTGTGGTGAAAGACAGTGAAGTGTGCTGTGTGGGGGAAGGGTGTATCTGTGTGTAGGTAGATTTAAGTTGGAGAACTAGTGATTTCTTTGTGTTTTGGCAATATTTTTGTTATATAACCAACTGTGTTACTGTACACATAGTAAAATTGTCAATGATAGTACAAATTTTCTTGCTGCTTGTTGTGTGAATGTGGTGCAGCATTTCATAAGGTCAGGTTGTTTAAATTACAAATTTGCATTACGTGGCACTGTGTACACTGAACTTTTGCATTTACATTGCATTCCTCATTCAGCATTGTACACAAAGTGTTCTGTGTTGTGTGTGCAGTGTTGCGTGCATCAAATATAATACACCTTTTAAAATTTGTGACACAGATTAGTGTAAGTGTAACTAAGCGCAGCAGTGTGAACCTGCTATCCACTGCAGCTGCCTGATTTTGTACTGTGATCATGTTCTCTGTTCTTAGTGTTGCTGCTTGTAGTGTTGTAAAAATCAGCACTGTCTGTATTCAGTGCCCCCCCCCCATGCTGAAAAGATATTTTTTACCAGACTGGATTGTTTTTGTGACCCCATAAGCACCACTGGTTACTGAAGTTGTTTTAATTCCATGACAGTGTCACAACACTGTAGTCACCTTATCTGTTGCTGAAGCCACAGTTGTTTATTTTGCTTCACATCCAGCTAGCGATAGTAGCGAGTAGCGACCCTCCAGTCAGAAAGTAAACATATCAAAATCTGAATTTGGTAATAATATTTGTGGTTGATCCCCCAAAATGCCTGCAAAGAGATGTGCAAGTAAAGCTGTTTCTGGCCATGGCAATGTTGGCAGTAAGAGGGTCTGTGGGCGTGGTAGTAGTACACGGACGGAGAAGTGCATTGGTGATGTGAGGAAAGGTATTTCTCCTGCAATTTTTTTTTACAGCCCAGTCAGTAGCTTCACTGATAGTTGGAGGAGATGATGCTTTCTCAGCTGGGGATGTTAGTGTTACTGGTGTTAGTGGTGGTGGAGGTAGTATTAGCATTGTTGCGTCAAGTTCTAATTCTAACCAGTGTACCACATCCAAACATATTGATTGTGAAGCAGTGCAAGTGAGTGACAGCGTAGATGATGTCATACTTCCCAGTAACATCCCATTAACCGAACCTGATTCTGATGATGATGTCAACAATAGCATACAATGTGATATTCCATCCACCATGGCACTTAACGTCATGCATTTTCCATGCAGTGATTCACAGTGAGGTGAAAAAATATCAGGTGATGGTGGTGTAGATGCTGATGATGAATGTGATGATGCTGATGATGATGATGTTGCTGTTGTTGCAACATGCAGTCCACATGTTAGCATCCAAGCAGCAGATGTGGATGTGTGTGACCGTGACGTTGATGAATATGATGATGATTTAATTGAGCCCAGTGGGGAACCGGAGAAAAAGAAATTAAAAGTGACTGTGTCTGAAATTTCTGAATCTGTTTGCAGGAATCCCCCCTGTAAAAACTTGTGATGTACTGGTTTTAGTGGATGATGATGATAATAACGACCCAGTACTCAACATGATAGGTAGTCGTGGTGGTCAGTTGCAGTCCAGGTGTGCAATGCCAGAAACATCACGTGCCCCCCCCTACTTCAGTGCTTAAAATAACAGACTTAAATAAGCCACATCATCATGGACATGTTAAAAGCAAAGCACCACAGTCCCTTGTTTGGGATTTTTTTGTTCAAGATGCAAATAATGATTCAGTTGCAATCTGCCAGGTTTGCCATGTGCGTGTGAGTCGAGGTAAAAAGGGGAGCCATCTTGAGACAGGAGGACAGCATACACATCTTAAGAATAGGCACTTGGCTCTGTGTACCCAGCACAAGCTGGCAGCTAATACCAGACTTGGGCGTTCACCCATATCACCGGCGGCAACCATAGCCAGCATGTTATCCCCTTCCATGACTGTTAAGCCCAGTAGGAAATTAAACGTGTGTAGTAGTGCGGCAATAAGAGCAGAGGATTACTACAGGCATGATGATGATGAGGTGGAGGACCATAATGACTTTGAAATGTTGTCCAGTGCCCTGAGAGTAGCAGTTTTTGTGGTGGTGGTGGTGGTGGTGGTGAATGCAGTATGTCTAGTGCAAGTGGTACATCAACCCCAGTTGGCAAATCCAGAAAAATAACATCATTTCTGGGTTTGTCATCATCACCGGTGCAACCGTCTTCATCAAATGTCCACACTCCACCCCCTGCCAATGCCATTCATCACAGAGCACAACCATTTGTGACCAACACACACCCTGTAAAACAATTAAGTCAGCCCACGTTACAGAGTGTTTTTGCGCATAAGCTGAAGTACCCCCCCAATCATACAGTGTCACGTAAACTCAATGCTGCTGTAGCGGAAATGCTGGCAATCGATCTTTTGCCCTTCTCCTTTGTGGAGAATTCTGGGTTCCGGTGGTTTCCTGTCCAAAATGGAAAGTCCCATCCATGACATACTTTTCTCCCTGTGCTGTTCCTGAGTTGTTCCACGCTGTCTCAGACTCAATAAGAGATGCCCTTCAAAATTCCTCCTCTCCATTCATCCATTTAAGTATGGATATGTGGACAAGTGGCAAAACAGCAGGGAGTTCATATCTGTGTATAACTGCACACTGGGTGCAGGTGCTGGGGGTTGTTTGTGATGCTGGTAGTGTGAATAATCAGCGCAGGAAGGTGGATTGTCACGGTAGCAATCTTCCTGGAATTCGCCAGCATGCAACAATTGCTATGCGCAGTGTGACCTGTTCACACACTGGTGAGAACATGTTGGACATGGTACTGACTGAAATTGATAGATGGCTAAACCCTCTGTCCCTGAGAGCTGGGTTCATAGCAAGTGACAATGGGTCAAATGTGGTGAAATGCATCACGAATGGTGTTTTTTTATGTTCCATGCATGGCCCACTGTTTAAATCTTATGGTTCAGGAGTTTCTGCAGCACTCTGACATAAAGGAAATGCTGCCCGTTGCACGACATATCTGTTCTCACTTTTCAAGATCTGGAAATGCCCGTGACCAGCTGCGGCAGTTGCAGATACAAAACAGCCTGCCTCAACACCGCTTGAAGCTGGAAGTTGTCACCTGATGGAACTCCACGTTATACACGGCAGAGAGGTTGTATGAACAATACAAAGCCATCACAGAATATCTTGTTATGCTCACTAGCCGTGACAGTTCTGGGGCCTCCATGTCTATGACAACTGAACAGTGGCTCCTCATGGACTCTGTAATAACAATTTTGTGGCCTTTTGAACATGCCACACAGGCAGTGAGTGGCGAGTCTGCCTCCATTAGCCAATCAATTCCACTGCTGTATGTGCTGAGGCAGACATTGGTGAATGTACAGCATAGTCTTGATGTTGCCGAAGATGGTGGTAGCAGTATGTTGCTGCAACACATGCTGACAGTATTCCACCAGAATCGTCACATTGTGAGCATTCAGCGTAGTGACAACTTTGCCATGACAACAATGCTGGACCCACGATACAAACATGGAATTTCATCAGTACTGGAGGGAGGGCCTGAACAGGTAAAAAATATCAGTGGTCAACTGGTTCGCTTGGTTCATGGGGCACAGAAGTCACGTGCCAAGGTTTGCAAACCTCAGCAGCATAATCCAGCTAAAGGTGTAGCTGGAGGACCAGCAAGCATATCATGCAAGGGTAAGGGGGACTGTAGTTCCTGGTGGTCTGTCATCCAAAGTGGTTGGTGTCAACCCGCTTTGGGAGACTTTGTCCCAAGTGGGTATTTTTGACATCAATGATTCCGAGGGGGAAAAGGCTGATGCATCAACAATCGGACTTAGTGCGGCACAGAGAATGGTTGAGTCATATTTGTCTGAAAACAGGCATCTGACAATAAGTGAAGATCCTCTTTTTGTACTGGAGTGGAAAGGTCAGTGAATGGCCAGAGCTGACTGCAGTGGCACTGAAGTACCTCACATGCCTACCCTCCAGTGTAAGGGTTGAGAGGGCATTCAGCTCAGCAGGTGTAATAGTCAGGGATTGTCAGACAAACCTGTCTCCTGCAAATGTTAGTTTGCTAACATTCATTAAAATGAATGAGAGGCACGTACCAGCACAGACTGCAACCTTGGTATTCGTACCCCGGCCTAGTCATGGTGGTCTTGCTGATGTGGAAATGGAGCATCCTGGTGGCACTGGCAGTGGCTGCCTGAAACGGCCCACCACTGATGTAGATGATGACACAATGGAGAAAGAATTTCCCAGTGGTCAGACTTCAGACATCGATGACTGTGACGGCAGTTTTCTTTATGAGGATGATGATGTCGTTAATGTTGGCAGGTTTTAATTGCAGTATTTTAAAGGTGGTGTGCCCCCCCACCCCAGACCACCACCACTGGGACTAATGTTATCCAAGTCTGCTGCCACCATGAGTCTGTCTGCCCCCCATGGACCACCACCACCACCGGGACTGATGTTATCCAAGTCTGCTGCCACTATGAGTCTGTCTGCCCACCCCGGACCACCACCACCGGGACTGATGTTATCCAAGTCTGCTGCCACCATGAGTCTGTCTGCCCACCCGGACCACCACCACCGGGACTGATGTTATCCAAGTCTGCTGCCACCATGAGTCTGTCTGCCCCCCCATGGACCACCACCACCACCGGGACTGATGTTATCCAAGTCTGCTGCCACCATGAGTCTGTCTGCCCACCCCAGACAACCACCACCAGGACTGATGTTATCCAAGTCTGCTGCCACCATGAGTCTGTCTACCCCCCCATGGACCACCACCACCACCACCACCGGGACTGATGTTATCCAAGTCTGCTGCCACCATGAGTCTGTCTGCCCACCCTGGACCACCACCACCGGGACCGATCCAAAAAAGTTTGACGCGAGCTTGGGCACACATGCAACACACAGAAGTCGTTTCATTCCATGACCATGACCATCATTAAGAACCGGACTCCAGAAGAATGCTGATGAAATCTGTGAAGAAATAAAAAAATAACAAACCATTACAGACAAAACTGAAAATATGACCCCCCCCCAAAAAAAAGAAATACTTACCTTCATGTGCTTGAGAGTTATCCAGTTCCATTTAAGTGCAAAGAATTCTCATTGAGCACTGGACGGTGCACAGCAACAGTTTGGAGACGGAGTCACCTGTGTGTGATGCAGAACAATAGCATGAATACATGTCCATGTCAAGTTCAACCCCCTTCATCATCACCTACAAAATACACAACCATATATCTATAAATACATAAATATATATATATATATATATATATATATATATATATACACTCACCAAGGCTACTATTACTGTACATCCAAAGGGCACCTTTCAATCCAGTTGAGATGATCACTTTTCACTTCTGTGCACACAAGGAGGATGCATTCTGGGCCTACAGAAAAAATCTGGGGACTCTGTGCCACTGTTGTGCACACGACAGAGTATGCCATAAATTCTGGGGGACTTTGTATACACTGAAACAGTCTCATTTCACTGTGTTACCACTTGTCAATTTTCTGGACACATGGAGGATGCATTCTAGGACTGCAGAAAGAATCTGGGGACTCTGTGCCACTGTTGTGTGCATGACTGAGTGCGCCATAAATCCTGGGGGACTTTGTATGTGCTGAAACAGTCTCATTTCACTGTGTTACCACTTGTCAATTTTCTGGACACACGGAGGATGCATTCTGGGACTGCAGAAAAAATCTGGAGACTCTGTGCCACTGTAGTGCGCATGACTGACTGCACCATAAATTTTGGGGGACTTTTGTATGTGCTGAAACAGTCTCATTTCAGTGTGTTACCACTTGTCAATTTTCTGGACACAAGACAGATGCCTTTTGCGGATGCAGAAAAATGAGGCACCAAAACAGCACACATACACAAAACACACAGACACTTAACAGAAGGAAGGGGCCCCAGAATACAAAGTGTAACGCATACTGAAGACAACAAAAAAAGGGCATAATTACATACAAAGGTCAGGGATGGTGGAGGAATACGTTTTATGGCACAGCAAGAAAGGTGGGGGGGGGACATGGTGTGAGGAAACAAAACTAATGTGGGATCCTATGATGATCCAGCAGCAGTTCCAGCATGGACATAATTTGAAGCTGATGTCCCTCTATGTTATCCAGCCGCTGCTCCACAGCACTCACCCTCTCGCTGTTCTCCTCAACAGCATTCCAGAGAACTGCCAAGTCAGACAGTGTTACATGCACTTCTCTGGCGTCCACTCCTTCACTAGGCTAACCTGCTGGTGGTGGTGGTGGTGGGGGTGCTGGTGGAGCAACAGGTGCTGCTGTAGCCCTCCTCTTCTTAGGGATGCCGTGCCCACTATGCACAGTGGCACCCTCTCCCTCAGAACAGCCAGCAGGTGCAGACGTGATCCATTCTGTGACAGCCTGCCACTCCAACTGGTGGTGATTAAGCATATGGGTGCGCTGGCCCCCAAGTCCCTAGGTGACTCCCCCGGGGCCACGGCGCACCTCCACCACACATAGGCGACACTTAACCACACTGTTGTCCCCCCTGACAAAGTCAAAAAACTGCCAAACAATGGAGGTGCGGGGAGGACCAGGCACAGGCAGGGGAGGGCCAGATGAACTGGCAGTGGGCTGCTCACACTGCTCAACAGTTCTGATGGTGGGATCCACACCTGGGCCTGGGGGAAAAGACACATCCTGCTCCAAAGGACCTTGTGCTGGACTTGGTGGTGGTGGTGGCTGTGGTGGTTGAACTGCCTCAGAGTCAGGAGGCGGTGCTGGTCCTGCTTCCGGGGGTTGGACACTCAGAAGTTTAGAGTGGTCCAACACAAATGGGCGCCCATGCCCCCCACGCATGCGCATGGTATGACGATGCATACTACCACGCTCTCCCAGAGCTGCCCCCGCCCCAGACGTTCCCTTACCCTGCTCCATCTCATGACACAAGCACAACACACACACACAGTCACACACACACAGACAAACAACTAAGTAGGTAAGAAAAATAAAATTTACAGAAAGAACAAATTAAGTAAAAAACAGTACAGAAAAGACAAAAAAATGTAGCTTTTACAAAAGCTGTTGGTTTAAGTATTAAATTTTAACTCTCTCTGCAATCAAAAAAACACTCCTCTCTCTAGTACACACACACTCCTCTCTCTCAGTCTTCACAGGAGAAAGTGAAACTGTCTGTGTGACTCACTTCCTTCCTGCCTGGCTAGACAGCATGTGACTTACAGTACTGTAAGCCTTGTGATCTGTGGTGGGGGCTGCCAAGTCTGAAACACCAAGTGGATCACTTAGAATCATAATAAGGAACGTGAAGTCCATTAAAAACAATGACTTCGCCTTACTTCACGTTCTCATTATGCCAACGCAAAGTGGTAATAACAAGGTGAAGTGAGCACTTTGCATTTCCCACTCCACGTAGCGGAGTGGCAACGTGAAGTGCCCACTTCACGTGCTCTTCACCAGCGAATTTTAAATTCACTGCATCTCTATTCGTGGGGACAAATGTTGTTTCTAAGTTTGAAATAATTTTTTTTCAGGCAGTTTCAACCCTCCTCAAGTGGAAGGGGGAGTATTAAGTCTTCCCACTGACTATCATTCAGGTGCTTGTTTATTGTCTCAAAGTCAGCTTTCTCATAGATTTTAAGTAATATATTGTTGGTAGGGTTTTGGGGCTTGTTCATCAAACTAAAGCAGATTGATTTGTGATCATTGTTTCCCAGTGTGTCAAGCATAGAGAGGTTAGATATTTTATTATCGGTATTTGTTATTAAGAGACCTAGGGCAGGATTCACAAAGCATTTTGGGACTAAGTCCCACTCCACAACCCCAGTTGCACTTTGAAATTGCCACAGCTGCGGAGTGGCCTATCCACAGCCGCAGCAGTTGCAGAAGGTGTTATGGTGGATCCCACTGGCTGTAGCAGCCTCCCGCCTCTGTGGTGCTGTCCCTGGCAACAGCACCCGCAAGCTGCCATAATCCATGGAGCTGGTCGTACTCCAGTTCCACCTTAGTGAATACCCTCAGCTGTGGGTGACCTGCGGATTCGCAAGTGGCAACCCACTAGCGCCAAGGTTTTCCCACAACTGCGGGACCTTCCCCTATATTCATGAATCCTGCCCCTAGTATATTATTTCCTCTTGTAGATTCTTTGATTATTTGTTCTAAGCCCAGGTCAATGACGGTAGATATGAAATTCTTTTCATGCTCTGTACAGCCTGTTAGGGAGTTCCAGTTGATTGTGGGCATGTTGAAATAGCCTATGATCAAAACATTACCTTTGTTGGCTAGGTGGGCAATATCATTTATTAAAGCATTAGTGTACTCAAGATCTGCTGAAGGTGGCTGATAGCATGTGCCTACAAGAGTCTGGGCCTGTCCCTTAAATTGGATAGTTACCCATATGCTTTCTGTTAAGGTATCATATGGGTTTTCAAAGGAGTGAATATCATCCCTTATTTAGAGGCACGCCCTTCCCCCCTTTTCTGTTTACTTTATTCTTATGATAGAGTTTGAACCCTGGTATTTCTTTTAGCCACTGGGAATCAGAGTCCCACCATGTTTCAGTTATTGATATGGGCCCGGATATTCAGAGCAGTTGCCTATGGTGCAACTGAGTTGCGTCGGCACAAGTGCAGAATTGAACCAAGGAGCCATATTCAGCAGAAGCCACAGTGCAGTGCAAAATCCATTGCACCAATGTGCAACTATAATGTATGCAGGCGCAAGTGCAGGGGGCATTCCCATGAATATCCAGTGCAGTGGCATATTCAACCATGAAACTATGGTGCAAGTGTGGAGCAAATCGAAGTTACTCTGACCAGACTTGTTCCTATAAATACAGGGCGCAAACACACAGACAGCAGTTGCGCCAGGGGTGAGAGGGAGAGTGAGAGGGAGAGATAGAGAGAGACAGACAGACAGACAAACAACCACACACAGAGGGACAGGGACAGAGAGGTGGCCTGGGAGAGGGAGGGGGGCCAGAGAGAGAGAGAGACAGACAGACAACCTGTGGACCAGGGAGGCACACAGCCAACAGCCAACTGCCCAGTGGGACAGTGGACAGCAGGGGCCATGGACAGTGTACCCTTCATGATGGAGGTAGTAATGAGGGGTGTGAGGGGGCAGGAGGAACAGCTATGTGGCCAACAAAGGGCCCATCAGCAGTATGCCCAACACAGGTGGTACCATGCCTGTATCACCTTTGAAAACTATAGTGACACTGAGATCATGGGCCAGTACCACCTGAACAGGGCCATTCTGAGGCAGCTCTGCAAGCTGTGCAGTGAGGAGATACAGGCACCCACCAGATGGAGCCACGCCGTGTCCGTGGAGATGAAGGTGACAGCCATCATGTGCCTGTTTGCCACGGGCACCTTCCAAAGACCAACAGGGGACACCACAGGTATCACCCAGTCAGCCACGTCCCGCCTCTTCACACAGTTCCTCAATGCTCTGCTGCCACATGCTTCAGAATACATCCATTTCTCCAGAACACAGATGGGGTGTATAGCAACTATGCAGGACTTCCACAGGGTGGTATGCATGCCTGATGTGATTGCGGCCATTGACTGCAACCACATGGGCATCCACATGCCACCTGGCCCTGAGGGACAGGAGCATATAAACAGGAAGGGGAGCCCAAGTATCAACTGCCAAGTGGTGTGCAATGCCACAGGGCTCATTACCAATGTCTGGACCACACACCCTGGGAGTGCACATGATGCATTCATCTGGAACAACTCTGCACTGTGCCACAGATTAGAACATGGGGACATCCCCACAGGCCACCTAGTGGGTGAGTATGGCACAGGCAAGGTGCAATGGGCAGAACAGACCTGGGGATGGGGGTGGGCAGGAGGTGCATGGTGGCAGTGGCGCTAGGGTTAGGCAAGGGGCACAGCACAGCACAGTAGAAGGCTAACCATGTCATTCTTCACACAGGTGACAATGCATACCCGCTGAGGCCCTGCTGCTCACCCCCTATCAGCACCTGTCGTCCCCAGCTGAGGAATGGTACAACGAAGCACATGCCAGCACATACAACATCATCGAGCATGTCTTTGGCATGTTGAAGGCATGTTTCCATTGCCTAGACAGGTCAGACAGTGCCCTACAGTACAGAACCTCGAAAGCCTGTGGCCAATTCCTGGTCTGCTGCATACTGCACAACATGGCCTTTGACCGTGGGATAGCTGTCGAGGCTGATGAGGGCAACAGTGGTGAAGACAATGGGGACAATGGGCTGGAGAGTGGTGGACAGCCACTCCCTGGGCAGAGGGATCCCTGGCTGATGCAGCAGGCTCAATGTCACCATGACACTATCGCACAGGAGCACTATGGTGAACACAGGTAGATGGTGTGGTGCACATGCATGGGTCACACAGACGGGCACAGCACACATGCAGGGACGTGCATGGTGAGGGGCATTCACACACAGAGGTGTGATACAGGGGTAGGGGAGTCAGTGGCACACCACCACACACACAGGCACCCACCCACCCAGGTGTTGTAATGTGGCATGGATCAGATGCATTGCAGTCATGCCAGGGCCAATTGACAGCCACAGGCTGTGCATCAGCTGGGGGGTGCAACAGCCCCCCAGGTGTGGAAGTGCAAGACCATGACTGTGTCCTCACAGGAGTGTGCAGGTGCCAAACAGGCCAGCCCCAGGCATGCCTGGGATGCCTACATCAGAGACTGTGTCAACTGTGTTGGTGTCACCCAACACAGGGTCCATGGGGTGGACAGCACACTGTGGGGGGGGACACCTGTGCATGGCCATGACCTGTGGCAGCCAGCAACACAAATCCATCCATGATTGCACTGGCAATGCAATCCAAGGATGCAGTCATGGCCTCCTGCATGCATTGCATCTCTGCCAGGATCTTCCCAGTGCCCCTTTCCTGCTGCTCAGCTATCTGGCACACCTCCACATGCAGTGCACACACCCTAGTGGCAAGCAGAACCTGTTGCTGAATGGACGCCCTCAGCAGCCGGGTGTGATCAGCCAGATGATTGGCATCCTGAGGCTCCTGGGCAGGATGCCATTCCTCTTGTGGTGACTGGCAAAGCTGCACAGCCCCCCTCTCTGGTGGGTGCTGCACAGTGGGGTCTGCAGGGGGTATGGGCACAGCAGGCACACCAGCAGTGGACCCTGTTTCCAGATGTCTGGCGGCACCCTCAGCCTGCTGCTGTCACCTGTCCAGCCACTGTACACTACCCTGTGCCTGCACAGCTGATCCACTACCACCGCAGGGAACATCCAGGGCTCTGCACACTGGTGCACCTGCAGTGGCGGCAGACAGCTGTTCTGCCACTGGCAGAGCACTGGGCGGAGGACCTGCCTGTGATGCCAGCAGGGCGACACACCCACAATGTCGCCCATACTGTCCAGGAGCTGTGAGTAGTAGTCATCGGTGTCAGACCCCGCCCTGATCTGTGTCTCTGCACACAGGACACCAAGGCTGGCATCCTGCAGGATCACATCCAGGGCCTTGTCCAACCCTAGGACTTGGACATTCACTGGCACCATGGTGCTGTGCTGCAGTCTGTCGGGCCCCTGGATGCCAGTGGATATAGAAAGTGCATCATCTGGGACCGGACTGGTGGCCACGGGTGCTGCTGCTGGCACCCCGTCCTCTGCCTGGAGGCATGCTGGTGCTGCAAGAGAACGGTGTGTCAGTGCTGTAAAGCCCACATGTACCCCCCCTTTACACTGCTGCTTCATGTTTCCTGCAGCATGGCATGAGTGTGGGTGCACACACATACACATGACATGCAGATGGCCACATGCACGCCAGCATGCCCATGTACACACCCTCCGGACCATGAGCTGTGTGTGTCTGACATACATACCATGCAATGATGAGCTGCCACCCATCTGGAAACCTCCTCCAGGCACACCATCCACCATGGTGCAGCGCATGGTGGCTGCCACAACTCCTCTGTTGGCATCAGTGTGGGTGCATCTGCTGGCCCTCCCCAGGTGGCATTATGGGATGCCCTGATGGCAGCCACCTTCTCCTTAATCCACAGCCTGTCAGTCCCAACCTTCTTGTGGCACTCCTGTGCTGACTGCTGGTGGTTGCCGTGTTGGTTCACATAGGTCACCACCTCCACCCATACAGCAGCCCTGGCCTGTGGTGTGCCAGTGGCACCACTCAACAGGGCATCTGTCTCAGCCTTAGTGAAGTTGGGCCTGCGCATCCGTGCAGGCCTCCACTCCTCCCTCTCCTCATGTTCTGACATTTTGCCTCCCGTGGAGATGGACAGCACAGTGTGTCAGTGGCAGCATCTCCCTGGTCCGTCCCATCCTACAGTGCTGTCTGCTCCCAGTGTGCTGCAGCTGCATCCAATACTTACCTATCAGGATTGCAATACCAGTCCATGTCCTGTGCTATTACGTGGCACTTATGAGGTGCAATGCATGCAAATGAGGTTGAGCGCAACAGTAATGACATGCTAATGCACCCCACTGTGCCACACATTGGCTGATGAGCTAATTTGCATGCGGCATCTGAATATCGAGATATTGCACTGTGCGCAATGGTATTGCGCTGGAGCAAGTGGTGGTGCAATGCCTAAGCATGTATGGTGCACGGGCCTGCAGCGCACATGCACACTGTGATATCATGGTGTCAGTCACGCAGGATGTGTGAACAGCATGATGTATCAGCACTACGCAAGCTGCACATGGCCAGCAACGTGCACTTCGCGCATGGTGGCATGTTCCCTATAGGGCTCATGCACACTTTGAGCTACCCACTAACCTCTGACCCCTGGGTCCTCTCCATGACCCCGCCAGCCATGCCCACTGCACATGTCTGGCACTGCGCGATGGGCAGGCACTGCACAGTCTCCCACACAGTCATTGTGCATCCGGCACCTGTACCAAACACATGTGTCTGATGTCGCCATTTTCGTCACTGAACCAGCTAGTGTAAAATGGCACAAGGGAGAGGTACATGTGCCCCAACTGGTCTCAGGTAGAACTGGCCAACCTTGTGACCTGCGTGGAGCCCCATACCCCTCAGCTGTTTGGGCAGATGCCCTTGCAGCAGGCCAGGAGCACTGTGTAGCAGGGGATTGATGCCATCCTGGAGCGCAGGACCTGGGTGCCCAGAACAGGTGAACAATGCAGGCACCGGTATTATGACCTCACCAGATGTGACCATGACCAGCTGAGGAGGCTTCAGGCACACGCCAGGCATGGGGCTGTGCCCCAGCCAGGTAAGTCATCCCATGTTGCATATCTGCCCTGATGCTGTACTGTGGTGTTGGCTTGGCTGCCTGGAATGCCCTGCAGAGTGGTACACTGTCATCGTGTGCACCACAGAGTGGCATTGCCAGCTTCCATTTGAGTTGTGATGCAGCCATGCAGGTGTGCGAGATGTGTCGGGCAGGGGCACACCCTGTGCTCAGGGGTCTGGGGGGCAGCTGCTGTGGTCAGTTACTGATGTGCACCTGTCTTCTTTTCATTCCCAGGGCTGGAGGACTGCAGGTGGGCCAGGGCTGTGGCAGCACGGGACCGAGTGGTGCGCCATGATGACAGATGACTGGCACCAGCAGGGCCGCAGGGAGCAGGTAAGCACTGTCATGGTGCTTCACACTGTACATGGGGGTGGCAGGGGTGAGTGGGTGTGCGAATGGCTGCATGTGCCATGGCAACTGTGTATGTCGCACTGTGCATGGTGCATGCCACTGTGGCACATCCATTGGACACGTGTGCCAACTGTTGGTGGGGTGGGCATGCGCTTGGCTGCCACTATTGTTGCTGTGGTGCTGCCGGTGGACTGTGCCATGTGCCTGTCATTGTGCAGTCGTGTGGCCATTGTGCATCAAGGACCACTTCTGTGCAATGTCGTGGTGTGCCATGTTGCTGGCTGGCATTGGCCCACCCCCCTGCGATGGCCGTTATGGGCCCTCCAGGGGTGTGTGGTCCTGCTGTCCATTGTGCACTGTGGGTGGGCATGGTTCCTTGGGCCACTGCACTGATCACCTGTCCCATCCCTTGCTATAGGTGTCTGGCGGTCAGTGTGAAGACCACTGCACCAGATGTTGAGTCAGCTGATGTGTCAGACCTTGCTCATGGTGTCCTCAGTCCTAGAGGTGGTGGTGGTGGTCATGCGCTGAATGATGGCAGTGGAGAGGTGGGAAGGACAGAATGCCAGGGTGGCTGGATGGGGCTCTTGCTGAGGCCTCACCAGTTTACCCCTGTCTCCTCTGTTGAACCTTCCCCTACAGTCCCCCCTCCCACTGTACAGTTCCTGTTCCCTGTCCTCTTCACTTGCTGTACATACCCTTTCCAAGCCCCTGTTTTTCTGTGAATACGTTTCTTAAACATATATTTTTCTGATATACCTGCCTGTGTCTGTATCTGCTTTGCAGGTGGCATGAGGAGCCATGCTGCAGTGCCCAGTGTCTCTCCATGTGGTGTGCATGAGATGGTGTGTGTGTTGTGCTTCCATGGTTCACTGCTGTGTGCTGTGGTGTGTCCCACTGGGGTGGTGTCCATCCCATGGGTCAGTGGCTGTGCCTTGGGGTGCCCATGGGGTGGCTGTCAGGGGTGTATGGTGGGTGTGTGCATGGTGGTGACACACAGCCATGGTTATTGGTCAGGTGCTGTCCACATACTGTGTTAGGGTTCTCTGCATGGCATCGTGCAGCCTGTCCCATGTGGTCTGCCACACCGCCTGCAACCCTGCCTCTTCAGTGCCCACTGTGTGGGCTTCCTGTGTGCCTGTGTGGCATGTGTGTGCTTGGCTGCATGGTCCTGGGCAGTGTTGGGTAAGTTACTTTTTCTATTACTTTCTATTACTTTTGGAAACTTGTTCCAGAAAGCTCTGTGCAGTCACTAGCAAGGATGGAGAACTACTGGAAAAAGTAATACATTACTTATGCCTTTTTATACAAAAGTACTATGTAACTGTAACTGATTACATTTATTTGAAAGTAACTAGTACCTAATCTATTACTTTCAAATAAATGTCACCTGTTATAGTTTTTTATTATTTTTGTATTGTTTTTATATAAAAAGAAATAAGTAACTGTAACTGTCATGTATATTACTTTTTTTGGTACTTCTCCATCCTTGATAGTGACTGCACAGAGCTTCCTGGATCAAGTTTCGAAAAGAAATGGAAAGTAATAGAAAAGTAACTTACCCAACACTAGTCCTGGGTGTGGCCTGCTATAGTCTGGTGGGGGTCATGGCCAGTGGCCTGCGGGGGAGCTCCCTTGGTGGCCCTCCATTGGTCATTGGCACCTCCTGTTGCCTGGTATCTGTGCCACTGTTGTGTTCTGGGGTCCTGTGTCTGGGTAGCTGTGTGCGCCCTGCTGTGCCCTGCTGGTGGCAGTCTCCTGTGGCCTGTCACTGTGCTTCCATGGCTCTGTCTCTGGGTCTGTTCTCTGTGCCCTGCCCTCCCTCTGTTGCTGTGTTGCTCTGCTCCAGGTTTACGCTGGAGCATCTCTGTTTGTACCATGGTGCAACTCTGCCATATTCAGCCGGGTTGCACTGGCGCAGTTCGACCTGCGCAACCTCTGAATATGGCTCCAGTTTCACCATGGTGCATCGGGTTTGCGCTGGCCTTTGGCACATTTCTGAATATCCACGCCATGATATCTAGGTTTAATATGTGTGATTTGGCTTCTAGTTCTGCTATTTTAATTGTGTTTAGTGATCTAGCATTTAGTAAGAGTATGTTGCTTATGTTATGATTGTCCAACATGTTTGCTAGAGACCTGGGAGGTGTCCCATTCTCCCCTTTGTATCTTAGTTTACATGTCTGGTGATAAATGAGGTGATTTTTTCACCCCAAATAATACTCCCCATTCTGCTGAGATGTAGGCCATCCCAGCAGAAGAGGGATGGCCTGTCATGGAATTCTTCCCAATGAGTAAGACATGTCATTTCTTGCACGAGGCACCATTTCCTAAGCCATTCATTCAGGATTTTGATTTTATTTGTGACATGGGTATTTGCTCTTGGTACTGGCAGGATCTCTGAGAAACAGACATCAAAGCCTATTTCCACTAAGACATTATTTAAGGCTATGAAATCCTGTTTAAGTTGATTAAGAGGGGTCCTGTTAATATCATTTGTGCCTGCATGTATGACAATAGTGCATTATTTCCAGCATTACTGAGTATCGTTTTGGTCATAGTTGTGACATCTGATATCCTGGCCCCTCTATAACTTGAACATGTGCAATTGGTTTTATCAGGGTAACATATTGCCCTATCAGTGTGTTTGATGATTGAATCGCCTAACACAAATATCTGTTTGGAGCTGTTTCTTGATTTATGAGGTACACCTGCATTTGGAATTTGTTGCTCAGAAGGATTAGGACCATTTGCTGTGACAGATTCCAGTTGACTTTGGGGCTTGAGTAGCTTTTGTTCTTTTTTGTTTTGTAGTATTGGTCATGTTATTGTTGACTGGTTCATTTGGTTGGTCCCTATCTGGTACAGTATGTCCTCATAATAAGATGTAATGTCGTCCTCTAGGTTAAGTAATTCATATCTACTTTGCAGTGGTAAGACTGGGGTGCCATTGAAGACTTGGCCTCCCCTTCTTTTTGTTTTAGTTTTGGGAACAAGTTCATCTCACTAGTGCTAAATTACAAGAAAGCAAAAGGCTATGCTGTTCCATGGCATACATAACAAACATAAACACCAACAGTTGGCAATCAAAAACAACTCGGGTGTGAACCTGGACCAGACACAGACTTTCAAATACCTTGGAATAACCCTGGACCCTACTCTGTCCTTCTCCAGCCATATCGATTCAGTTGCAAAATCTGTAAATATCCGTACAGGCCTTCTTTATAAACATAGACACTGCCTGACACCTGAAGCCCTTAAGCTAGCAATACACAGCTCTGTTGTCTCCATCATTGATTATGGGTTTGTTATCTATGGAACAGCCACAGCTACAGCACTACAGCAAATTCTTACAGCGCTGAATAGGGCCTGCAGACTGCTTACTGGTTCTGCCCATCACACGTATACCTGCGACCTCTATAAACAGTCAAACTGGCTACAACTTCAGGGAAGGATTACTTTCCAAACCTGCCAACTAGCAAAAATAGTCATTGATGGGACTCATACCCCCTGCGGTTCAGTCTCTCTTAAGCCCAGCCAACCACCCCCGTTACACAAGAAGCTCCAACAACTATTCTCTGGCTGTTTCCCGCTGTCGTACCACCCAAGGCCAGCGGTCTTTTGCAGGTAGAGCCCCTAAGATGTTTAACTCCCTGGGCAGTGAACTCACCAACTTAGGCACCCTCTGTTCGTTCAAACACAAGCTACATCAAATGCTTGTGTCCAGATCCACCTGTGGCTGTTTCTCCTAACCTCCCAGGTAGTCATATCTGTTCTTCACACCTCTCTACTATCACCACCTCTGCCTGCCACCACCTTCCCCCATATCTACCCCTGCTTCTCTCCCTAGTCCAGGTCCACCACCTTCCTTTCTTACCCTCCTTCAACTCCCTTCCTCTCTCTCCCTTTTCTAATCTGCTCATCCCACCCAATGTTGCACTTGTTCCCCTATCCTTGTCTCCCACTCACCTGTCCTTCTACCTCCCTCCCAGTTACCCCTCTATACCCACTCTCTCTTCCACTTTACTACGCTACATGGCACAATTGGCATCAACTCAGTTTTTTCCACTCTACCTTTCCCTTTTGACAATGCCCTTCTGCCAGCTTTAATTTATGTAAATATTATTTGTTGTGACTCATCATTCTTAAATGTATGCCTGATTATATTGTTCTAACTGTTATTTATATCTCCTGTAGCTTTAGACCACGTATACCCTGTACTGAATTTTGTATTCAAACTGCTTGCCTGCTAATCTCACACAAACTGTACTTCTATTCTTTGTATACTGACGTGGAACCTTTGTAAAAGAGCCATTGGCTCAAAGGTATTTATCTGAAATTTGATTAAATAAATAATTAAATAAATAAATAAACAAGTGCCCAGGTCTCATCTTCTATTGTTTGTTCTAGTGTTAATACTTTAGAAGTTTCATTATTTTTAATAATGCTAGCATTTAGTTCTGTGTCTGAGGGTGTCATAGGGTCTAGGTTAGATGCCATTAAGTTGAAGTAATTCTCTAGGTCTGCTGTGTCTAGGTTGACTGTCAATTTGGTCTGAAGTCGAGATATTTCTTCTTGTAGTGAATGGATTAGCAGACATCTCTCACATACAAAATTATTTATTTGCTCCCCTATGCCATACATTTGACATAACTGGCAACAGTCACCTGGTGTAGTCATGATGTTATAGTCAGTGTGATAAACCTTGTAGCCAAATAAGGGTTACTTACTTCAGATGGTACTTTTACTCACACTTGGCTAGAATCAGGCCCTGTTTCCCTGCTTACACGACTGACATGGTAGACATGCAAGTAGGATGCACATGTCTCTGAGCATGTGTCCGTGCGCAGAACCACCCACTCACCCAGCTCCTGCTCATTGGAGTGAGTGTTAAAATAGTCGCTGACTGAAAGTGACCATCCTTGTGCTTCCAATTCAGTGCTACAGAGGGTTTTCTTTTTTTTTTTATTTATACTCCTCTGCTCGAACAGCCCTCTCAATCTGGGGGAGCCCCAGCCCCATCACCTTGGCATCCACCATCTGGCACTAGCTCCCAGGATTTACCCCCCAGGGCATGGTAGACGGAGGGGGCCCTCCTCTACTGAGTTTGGATAAGTGTTTCGTGATCTAGCTAGCCTGGTGTGGGGCCTGCGAACTCCCCCATCCTCTGCTGGGAGCTATTTTCCTTATTTTCTAGTGCCCCTTGCAGTTGCGCTGCATGAAATGACACCTGTGATGGGGTAGTGCATACTCCCACACACATCACCATTAAGCATCTGCTGCGCACCTCTCCCCATACTGTAGCAGCTCCTTGGCACCAAGCCCCAGCCTCTGCCAGTGGTCAGGCATGCACCAGCCACTGGAATCCCACCTCCCTGGAGATGGAGAATAGTCCATCAGATGCTTAAGCCATCTCCAATCCTGCTAACCCCCGTCAGCCCATGCTCATTCCCGAACATGGGTCACCGGTGTAGCATGAGGTAAGGCACCAATGCCTCAGCCCTCAGTGCCACTGGGCCAGTGGGTTCTCTCTTTTTTTTTATTTATTTTCTCAAGCAGGAAAGCCTAACAGTCTTACAGAGAGTGATAGCGTTGTTAGATGGACTCTGTTAGGAGTATGGAGGTTGGTTATTGCATGGATCTGGAAACTGTGTACTGGAGTTTAAATGTTTGTTTACAGTTTATAAATGCAGAAGTTTAATATATATATATATATATATATATATATATATATATATATTTTCTTTTGGAAACCAGGTAAGGCCAACTAGGCATAGGTGCTTGTTTCTAGGGACAACCCAGGGAGATTAAGTGACTTAATCAGAGCCACACAGTATGGAAATGGAGGGTGTGGGAATCAAACCCATGTCTGAATGCTGGATGTACAAAGTTCATTTATAGCTCATTACTCTAACCTCTAGGTTATACTGCCATCCCCATAAATTGTGAACAATTTAGACTGGGCTGTTAATATCTCAAAGGAGAACTGCCTTGATTCAGCAAACATGCATTTTTGAAGAAGTAGAGGTTATTTTTAAAAATACCAGTTCTTATTTTGTTACTGCTTAATCTGAACTGGCCTTTTGGTAAATTCAGTGTGTGTTTCTGATTCACACACTGCTGGCATTGATCATATAAGAACAGTATGATCTTGTCAAGAACTTACATTGTTGGTACAATGCATTGGTTTTCTAATTTAGAATTTTTAGGTTCATGGGAACATAAACAACATCATACAATTCTTAGATGGCACTTTGATGCAGTATGTAACCCATAAATATCCAATGGGTTAACTAAAAGGCCAGCAAAAGTAGGACAGAAACAGAAGGGGACCCACTATATGAAAAAAAGGTTCTACAAGAAACATTACTCACAGGTTCAGTGCAGTTCTCCTTGAAAGGGACAGTGTCAACCTCCTTAGGTCTCAAAGTGCCCTTAACTTGAAAAACTCATTTTATGACTGCCAGCATTCTGTAAAGACTGCTGATGTAGCTGGTAGTTTTGATTCTGATTAGTTTTCTTTTTAAAAAGTGAAAATAGACTTCCCAACATACGGTGTTACCACACCAAAACTATTTTTTTTTACATTCCTTGATCAACTCCAAATGCATTGTTCCTGGGTTTGGGAACACCCTCAACACAGTCTAGCCCCACGTGATGCAATAGAAGTTTAGGAGGCTACTGCCTCATGAGTGAATCAACTGTTTGGGTGTGTTTCTAATGCTCAAGAAATATGTGTTAAGAACAGATCCAGGATTGTAAACAAAATAAGGTTGTTTATAAATATACATTGCCATGCATTTCAGTTCAAATAAACATGGCAATAGACAAAACAAACAGTAACATTAATGAATTTTACAGAAGGTAAACAATCATAAAATGTATGTTTTTAACTAGAAATATTATGATGAAAAACAGGTTGACAGTGTCCCTTTAACTAAGCTTGTAGGGAATGTTAGGTATTTTATCTAAATGTTAAGGAACTCTGTTTACAGAGACTTGGAGCCATCTAC
The DNA here is from genome assembly GCA_016271365.2 of Neoceratodus forsteri. Lineage (NCBI taxonomy): Eukaryota > Metazoa > Chordata > Ceratodontiformes > Ceratodontidae > Neoceratodus > Neoceratodus forsteri. The sequence goes on along the minus strand of CM057456.1, from coordinate 71,942,985 downwards.
AGGGAAATTCTTACCTTAGACTTGCATTAGTTATACGGGGAAACAGAGGGATTTGGCTTCCATTGGAAATAATGTAATCTACAGGAAAACATAGGAAAATTGCCCTGCAGTTACAGGAACAAGGCAAATTTAATCTGGGAGCACACACACACACATATGCATTTACTCTGAATAAATAAATTCAAGAGGACAGATTTAGCAGCATGGCAATTTTTGATGATTGCGATTAAACAGCACTATATGACACCAACAAGAAAATAACTCTGGTCATTTGGTAGCTCTTCACAGCCCTATCAGCTCTGGCTAGAGTTTGTTGTAATGGTTACAACAGTATAAGATCTCAGATGTTTATTTTCAAACTGAAGCATTGTGCATACATCGATAGCTGAATATTTCTTTACTATAGGATGTAATCTCCTATTTCTGTAGTGAGGACAGAAATATAATAGCCTGTATACTAATTTACATTGTGAGGAGTTGGGGTACAGTAAATAGCTAATTTTTCTATCTCCCTAATAGGTATGTGGAGTGATTGTTTTACTGATGACATTCAGTTATGTGGTGCTGGAACTAGATCCATGATGTAAGACTGGGATAACATTACGGGTATATCCCCAGATTAACCAATCAGAGTCCAACATTCTTTCTTGCCATTGCATACTATAGAATAAAACACACTTATGGGTAAAAATGATGTTAGCAGATGGCAATAAAGGTGGATTTTATCAGGAATACTTTTATTTTGTGTAGCATATTAAATAAGAAAAGAAAAACACTATTTAAATTATTCTGCAGCTGAAACATAAGGTAAGTATTCTGTATTTATTTTGGATATAATATAATACTATGTTGATGGTTAGAAATATTAATTATGATGATTAACCATTAGGTGCCAAATGAAGTAAGGAACTGAATTTTGATGTTGATTTATATAAATCTGAAGTGAGTATATAGAAGTTTAGATGTGATCTCATCTATTTATATGAATTTTGAATTAATATTAATCATGCTGCATTTATGTATTTAAAATAGAATGCCATTGTTATTCTGGTAAAGGATAATTTCAATGAAATGTTGACATTAGTTAGCTGTGACTAAGACACTGGCTGTTCCTTTTTCTGAGAGATACATAAATCAATTTTATCAGACATACTCTGGGTGAGTGGGCTGCTTTTTTTCAGATCTTCAGTTTTTATTAACTTGCCACAATTAGGACTTTGAGGGGGTCTAACCTAAAGTCAAACAGGAACTTGAATTACCCTACAGAACTGGGTGGTGATAGGCCACTTTTTTTTTTTTAATTTAGGGTCATTCAAGCAAATGAAGTTTGAATGGCGCATAGGGTTCTAAGTTACTTGAGGAATAAGCCCAGTGGGATTTATGGATCTGAGGCCAAACTGCTGAGAGAGGAGGCAGAAGTAATTGCATCCCCATAAATGAAATGACTAAATTGGAGGTTTTGCAGTGGGTCTTTTCCATCTATAGGGGAATTTGCCAAAATGACCCTTGATTTTAAAGGTGGTGAATCCAAACTAGTAAACAACTGCAGTACCATGCTTTACTTTCATTGTCTTCTCAAATCAAGGAGAGAGAGAGAGAGAGAGAGAGAGAGATGCACAATTGGTTTTGTGAGTATCTCACTGATTATGATATGCTTTATTCTCAGAGGTTGTGTTTTAGAACATTGCATTCCACCAATATGGATTTATTAGATTTCACAAGCACTGACTCCCAGATATTAAACAATAATCACTACATGGAGGCAGTGTTTGCAGATCTAACAGCATCTTTAAATACTGTAGAACATTCCATTTTCCTGCACAAGATGGAAACTTTAAGGGTAAGCTTTGAAGTTTTATTTTAGTTCAGATTCTACCTACAGGACCGGACAAAGTTGGTTAGTTTCAGCAAGACAATCTCTAAGGTTAGGAAAGCAGATCAGGACATACTGTGCCACAGGGTTCCATTCTTGGGCCCTGCTGTGTATCCTGCCTGCTGGTGGCTTGCCTCAGACTGTTCTCTTCTATACTTTAAAAATGTACACTGATAGCATAATTTTGTTATATTCTGTAAACAATCCTGTCAAGGCCCATGCCAACCTACAGCTGGATTGTGTCCATTTTCAAAATCAACTTTTTGAAAATAAACATTATTAATACAAATAAGACCAAAACAATGTTGTTTAAAAAAATGTAGGAAGGATGGGATCCTCTTCCAGTAAGCTAAACATTGAAGCCCAAATAGTTCAACAATTGTATGAGTTAAAAACATAAATATCTATATCTCTGGATTGACCAAGAATGGACATGTGATGACTGCATTAGTACACTATTCTTGAAGGTGCTGCAAAAACTGACAAACCTGAGGAGGCATAACTATTGCATAACCAGTGAAATGAAATTAAAAGATGCCTCAACTACAGTATAATCCTTCTGCAATTTGAATATGGCTGCCGGTCCTATCATTCAGCTAATATAACAGAATTAGAGCTTGACAGAATACATTACTGTATATAGTAGCAAGCCTTCTTTCAGATGTACAGTACTGGTGCCCCTCTAAAAAAAAAAATCAATCATCACTACTCTCTGCTTTTGTATTTAAGTAGGCCATACTTGCAAAGCAGAAGGGAAAGGATATGTTATTGTTTACTCTTTGAATACATAAATGGTCTTGCCACAGTTATTAGTCACAGACTCTAATTATTCTTAACATGAAATACCGGGCAGGGATTTTAAGGTGCCATGAGCACACACTGTGGCCTAATAACCTTTTGGTTCCCCTTGGGCTCTACTTCAGTTTTATTTGAACAATTTGCCTTCTTGTATTAGTTTCAAAGTGGTCTCATTTTGAACGTGTCTGTACTTAAAACATGTCCATTCTGTGTATTTGTTTTTTATGATTATTTGAAACTGTTTTTTATAAGCTTTGTCTCAAGAAGGGATCACAGATCTCCAGGTAGAAGGTCACCTGGGGGCCAGTGACCATCACATGGTATGGTTCAATTTGGCTACTACATCTAAATCATCCCATTCCAAGGCAAAAATATGGGACTTCAGAGGAGCTGACTTTGATAAGATGGCCAACAGAGTTAAGCTAGCCCTGGCAAAAAGAAACACAGCTGAGAGGGTACAGGCAAAGTGGGCAAGCATTAAGGATGCAATACTTGAAGCAACATCCCATTGTGTTAGACAGAAAAGGAAGTGCAAAGAAGAAGGAAACCACTTTGGTTCTCAAATACAGTAGCAGAAAAGGTCAGAGCCAAAGGCTGGCCTTCAGAAATATAAGGGAACACAGCGGGATGAAGATAGGGAGGCATACCAAACTGCCCTAAGGGAAGCAGGTAAGGCAGTAAGGCAGGCAAAGTCCCAAACTGAGGAAACACTAGCACGAACAGTAAAAGAAGGTGACAAGACTTTCTATAGATACATTAGTGAATGGAGAAGGTCCAGAGGGGTATTGCTAAGCTTAATGGAGAAAGGGAGCATGTGAGGAGGAGGACCCTGTAAAGGCATCTATCCTAAATAGATACTTTTGCTCAGTATTTACTGAAGAGAAGGTAGGCAGGGCCCACAGCCAGCTCAGCATCATGGACACAGGGGAGGAGGTGAGCACTACCCCTTCACAAAAGAAAGGGTCCTACAAGAGCTTGCTAAGCTCAGGGTGGATAAGGTAATGGGACCTGATGGCATACATCCCAGGGTACTTAAGGAGCTAAAGGAGGAACTAGCAGAGCCATTAGCAGAATTGTTTAGTGAGTCTCTGAGCACAGGAGAGGTCCCAGAAGACTGGAGAAGGGCTCATGTGATCCCGCTCCACAAGAGTGGTAGCAGGGAGGAGGCAGGGAACTACAGACCAGTCAGTCTTACCTCAGTAGTGGGCAAGATTATGGAGGCACTCCTTAAGGAAAGGATAGTGCAACACCTGGAATCTATAGGGGCACAGGATCCAAGACAGCATGGGTTTCCAAAAGGAAGGTCCTGTCAAACTAATCTCATAGATTCCTTTGACTGGGTAACCAGAGTGGTGGACCAAGGGGGAGCAGTTGATGTCGCCTACCTCGACTTCAGCAAAGCTTTTGACACTGTTCCACCTAGAAGATTGATAAATAAGCTGGGTAGGCTCGGGGTGGGTCAGAAGTTGGTCAATTGGGTGGCAAACTGGTTGACGGGCAGAAAACAGAGAGTGGTGGTAAATGGCATACAGTCAGAAGAGATGCAAGTCACAAGTGGGGTACCTCAGGGATCAGTCCTGGGGCCAGTCCTCTTCAACATCTTCATTAGTGACCTTGCAGATGGACTAGAGGTAAGGCTTGTCTGTTTGCAGATGACACCAAGATCTGCAACAGAGTAGGTGATCCAGATGGGGTGGGCAGAATGAGAAGAGATCTGGATAAACTAGCAGAATGGTCAGAAGAGTGGCAACTGGGATTTAATGCAAAGAAGTGCAAAATCATGCACATAGGGAAGAGAAACCCTGAAGCCACCTATAGGCTGGGAGGGGAGTTGCTAGCAGTCACAAAGGAAGAAAGAGACTTGGGCATCATCATCACTGATGACCTAAAATCATCCAAGCAGACCTCTAAAGCAGTAGGTAAGGCTAGGGGGTGTTAGGGTGTATTAGTAGGGGTATCACAAGTCGTAAGAGGGAGGTAATAATCCCTCTGTACAAGACACTGGTTAGGCCCCATCTGGAGTACTGCGGCAGTATTGGAAGACAATCCTTCACAAGGACATTAACTCAAATTGAAGCAGTCCAGAGAAGGGCAACCAAAATGGTGCAGGGACTGCATCAGAAGACATATGAGGACAGATTAACGGAGCTCAATATGTACACCCTTGAGCAAAGGAGGAGAGAGTGATATGATCGAGGCATTCAAACACCTTAAGGGCATAAACAAGGTGAAAAGAGTCTAACATGTTTAAATATAAGAAAAATAGCAGGACAAGAGGACACAGCAAGAGATTAGGGGAGGCCGATTAAGGGGAATGTGGAAATTCTTTTCACAGAAAGGGTGGTGGATGCATGGAATGGCTTACCACAAGAAGTGGTGGCTATGACTACAGTGCAGGGCTTCAAACAGGCATGGGATAGGCATAAGGGAGCAATACAAATGACTATGAATAGATAGGCCACTGACAGAGCAAAAGCCGATGGCACATTTATAAGGTAGAAAAAGAAATGGGCAGACTGGATGGGCCTTGCGGTCCTTATCTGCCGTCAACTTCTATGTTTCTATTCATGATGATCCTAGAAGCTAGCATTCTCTAGAGATCATAGCTTGTTAAAAAATAAAAAAAATTCAAAGAAATTTCAAGGGACTACTGAAAAACAAGAGAAAATAATGTACTCACCACCTCTTTACTGCCAAGGAAGGCCACACAGATTGCTCGTTATAAGAAAACATCTGTTATTATTCAAAAAAGTGTCAAAGTGCTCACAACAGGAATGTGCTCTCTAATGGCTAGTCGTTAAACAGCACAAAAGAAAATGCTCTACTTGAAAAGCAACTTTGTGGGCCTATCTTTTGAAACTGATAGGTGGTGATTCAATATTTTTTCCTTTTTGGATAGCACTGAAGCAAATATACATTATAATATGGCCATAAAAAATCCAGTAACATGACTGGCTGAGAAGCTTAGAACCCAGTGCTGATATCCCAGCACAATAACATTGGATGAAGTAAGCATTAAGCCACAAGAAAGAAGGCTTCTACTAGAGAATTAATGCATGGTTGGGGTGGGAGTTGGTGCACAAGACTGAAGGTCGAGTGCTCCAACCACCCAACCATGCATTAATTCCCTAGTAGAAGCCTCCTTTCGAGTGGCTTAATGTGCTTGTAACATGTCAAGTGTTGCCCAATGTAGTACAAAATATAGAGAAAATGTATATATTTTGTGGTCAGAAACATATATTTGATAGAAATACATGTATTTCAGGGAAAATGATGAAAAAGATGTTTTCACTGGAATCAAATTTGTTTATATGGTGGTGTTTTTTTTTTTAAACATATTACCATATGTTGGCTTTTAAGGTAAGTATATGAATATTTGAACATCATATTTTAACACTTCAAATGTGTACAATAAAGGTTTAATATGCTCGAAAACTACTCATTTCCTCTGTTTCCTATGAATTGTGGGATGCCCCAACTACGAATCTGCATACTGATTTTCCGTCGGTAATACTACGATGAGTAAAACATTTAGCAAAAACCTTATCTTTTACAAAGTACTATGTAATTCTAACAGTGCTGTGAATTAAACATTTAAATGTGGCACATTTTTCAAATACTTCTAACATTTCGAATACCTCGGAATCGGCTCTGATATTTCACTGCATTTTGTGCAAAACAACTTTTGGTGTGTATGTATGATGCTTTCACTACGTAGTTTCATTCATTGGTGAGTAATAATTAAAGCTCACTGGTCCATTAATTGTAAAGTTGGACAGAGCACACACCTGTATGAATACTGGGTGTATGTGTGAGATTTGATTCTTTGCTGTTTGCCACTGATTAGATGAGTTAGAGATTCATGGCTTTTTGGAAGGTTGTTTGGGTTTCCCACTGACATCAGACTGTGATTTGCTACTGCCTTCTGGAGCTGACAATATGGAGGATAACGTAAAGGTAGCAGTGAAATTGTGCATTTTCTTTATTTTGTAGGAGACACATTTCACCGTGGAGGAACTACAAGTTCAACCAGATGGGTGGGTGGGAAAGGAGCAGTTGTCTCTTTATATACTTTGCGTTGGCCAAATTAATGTGCATTTGAGTGGTATTACAAGAGCGGGCAGTATTATGAGCTCCTGATATTTTGCAGGACTTCAGGGGTACTACGCTAGTGGGCATTACTAAGGAATTAATCCCCACTGACTTTAGGTCACATGTTGTATTTCTACCAATAGGTTTCAGTTATTTTTAGTTATATTTATTGCCAAATTACAAGATCTAGCAGCTGCTTCATGTATGAAGTCAACACTGTACCAAATGTCCCTGACTGCCATCACAAATGTGGCTGCTGCCTTTACTCACTAAAAACCTTCTACTAGGTCCTAAACATTAAAAACAAATGGTCTTAAATATAAAAATATAAAATTGTCAATGCTGAATGTTGTCTCGCTGGCATTTGCATTGGTAGTGCCGGAGTTAGAGATGCACAATAGGAAAGGCAGTGAAGTATTGAAGTGACGCCAACCCCACCCCCACCCTGTAGAGACTGACAGGCATTGGGGTGTGCCTTTGGGTCATCAGCTATAACGCTCATGTCATTGTACCTCACCCTACCCTGTAGACACTAACAAGTGTAGCGGTGTGCTTTGGGGTCTTTGGGCATTATACTTACCCCATTCCATAAGGAAATATGCTGAAGTGGGTGCGGTATAGGAGAATGGGGTGAACTTTGTGGCCGAACAGTGCAAGGCAAACCACAATGCCTGTCACTGGCTGCAGGGGGGGGTAAGGGTGGAATGGTATGACCATTACAGTCGATGATCCCAAGTCACATCCCTGACACCTGTCAGTCTCTACAGGGTGGGGTGCTACAATCGGAAACCCTAACACCGTAGGTATGTGTTGGTATTTTCACTCCACATTTTCAACATGGGCTGTTTGTGAGCCCACCTTATGAAAAGCGGCACTGTCAGTTTGTTAGCTGAAAGGTGGTTTTGCACATTGGCTGTGCCATTTGGTGACACAGGGACAAAAGACACATTTTGGGCAGTATGTGGAAAATGACAACTGTACTGTTCATGAGGAGACATAAAATAATGGAAATGTTGAAAATCTGGAGTGAAAATTATGAAAAATTGGTGAAGTTATGAGCATGCATAGAAACTGTGCAACACACATCCGTAAACCCAATTATTTTTGGGATTTTTTTAACCACATGTTTAGCATAGGCATTTTGGGACCTCCCCCATGAACTGTGGCACTGTGATTTTGTTAATTTGTCAGAAACTTTGATTTCGCACAGTGACCACACCATTGTGCGCCACATGTGTGAAAACACATTTAGGGCAGGATGTGAAAAATGACAGCTGTACTGTTCATAAGGAGGTGTGAAAAAATGGCAGTGTTGAAAATCTGGCATGAAAATATTTCAAATTTTCGAAGTTACAAGGGTGCATGGAAATTGCTCAACGCACACTTTTAACACAGTCATTTTAAGGAATTTCGTCACCAAATTTTCAACATAGGCATTTTAGGACTTCTGCTCATGAACAGTGTCACTGTCATTTTCTCAAACTGTCCCAAAAACTGATTTTGAACAGCAACCACGCTATTCTGTGCTGGATGGGCGAAAACACATTTCAGCCAGGATATGTAAAATGACAGCTGTACTGTTTAAAAGAAGGTGTGAAAATTTGCCAATATTGAAAATCTGGAGTGAAAATATTAACAATTCTCGAAGTTATGAGCGTGCATGGAAACTGCGCAACACATGCTCGCAAAACAGCCATATTTGGGATTTTTTCCACCAAATTTACAACACAGACTTTTTGAGAGCCCCCCTCATGAACAGTGGCACTGTCATTTTGTTAATCAGTCCCAAAAGGTGATTCTGCCCCATGACCACAAAATCACCTTTTGGGACCAACTAACGTCATGACAGTGCATGGATTCATGAGGAGGGGTCCCAATAACCCCATGTTGAAAATTTGGTGCCAAATTTCCCCAAAATGGCTGAGATATGCACCAAAGTTGAAAAAACCCGATTTATGCCATTGTACAGCTTACCAGCATTTCTTCAGTTCACGGTCGGCTTTGTAGAGTGCAGACGTTCCCAGTCCACCGAAAATCGTCGCACCAGACTCCGGAGGTAAGTATGGGGTAAGAGGGGTGTGGGGAGGCAGGGTGCACAGAGGGTGGGCGCGGGTTGTGGGAGGGGGCATGGAGATCATGAGGGACCATTTTCTTTTTTACAGGTTTAAAAAAAAAAACATTGTGAGAAGGTTTTTCTTTTTGCAGGGGATTTGACACACTGGGGTGGGCTCCCAGCATGCCACCTAAGTGTTTTTTTGGGGGGATGCTGTAGCCAATGGGAGATTTGGCACCCCCCAGCACACAAAAAAAGTGGGGGGGGACATTATGCTGACAGGGAGTGGGCTCCCTCGTCGGCCAAATAAACAGGAGACGGGGGTAAAGGCCGACGGGGATCAGCCACTTATCAGCAAAGAAAAAACTTTGAGGGGCACATGATGCCAAGAGGATTGGGCACCCCTCAGCATACATATTTTAAATGTGAGGGGTTGTGTTGGGATGGGGAGTGGGCTTCTCCATCAGCATTGTGACAGGAAGTGGCAGCAGTCACCTCCACCATGTTGCATGCACGTCGGGAGGCATGTTGTGGTCCCACTGCATGAGAGCTTCACTCTAATTGCAGCAGACATTTTCTTAGATCTGGTGGCCACATTAGGGATGCGTTATGTCAGTGCCTGCTACTGGCTGATTGGAGAATGAGGGACGCACTTACTAATGCATGCCCTGCATTCACCCAAGAGTGACCGCACCTCCAAATCTGCTACTACTGTAATATGTTGGCTGCGCATGATCGAGCCAACATAAAAATGAACTACTACAGTACTTACAATTTTAAGTGTTGGTGTTTCTTTGCTGATCATGAAAAATCTTCCTGCTATTCAAACCTTCTCACTGGGGAAGACTGTGCTGTTTAACCTGCCATAGTTGAAAGAAAATCCCTGGTTCCATCTGGGGCCCTTTTCTTTCTGATAGTGGGAGTAAGCATTCTGCCAGGAGCACCAAGCAGAGATTTGACATCTTGCATTACAAATACAGTAAATATTCCATCTCTTGAATTCAAACCAAAAACAAGAATAATAAACCAACATCCTGAATACTGTTTGCATGGGAAGAACACAAGGATATCACCTTTTCTCTAGAACAGCAAGAAGTGTCCAATTGGGTAAACAGCTGACTCAGTGAAAGAAATAGCAATGTGTCTGAAAGGGAACTAGAAACAGAAACTGTAAGTGAAACTATGAATGGGATTTAAGCTAGTAGTAAAAACCGACAAACCGATCTACCAGTGACTGAAACTGATCAAATAGAGTTAAATAGAAATGAGAAGAACACTAAACAGCAAACTGGCTAGGCAATGAATGTGTTTAAGGATCAGCTATGAGAAAAAAGTATGAAATAGACTTAAACAACTGTTACCAATAGTTCCCTTAACACAATATTATGAGAGTTCTTTGCAACAGTAAGAAACATTAACTGAGAGACTTGCAGTGTCTCTAGTTATGTCGGCATAAGGGTGGGAATCAAATTTTTATTTAAAATGACCCTCCCATGAGCCACTCTGTCTTTATCATGAAAGACACTGCATTTTCCAGTAGTAATAACATAGTTCTGGATGTTTAAAAACAATTACGGAGGCAAGGAAAAGACAAGGACTGCCACCACCCACCATTACCTGCAAGTGATCTGTGAAAAATCAGGAAGCCTTAGATGTCAACACTCACGGTGGGTTAGTTTGCAAAGTTTGGCTGGATGTGCTGGAAGTGCAACTATACTTTGCACATCATAGCCAAGAGGTGCTACGTGAGCTAAATACAGACAGTTTCCTCATAAAAGTAGACAAAAATAGGCTTAAATATGCTACCATGGCATTTAACAAAAAAAGAAAAAAAAGAATAACTTAGACACACATGAAGTAGGAAGAAGCATTCTGAGAGGCCTTATGTCTCAGTTGCCTGGAAGATATATGTGACCAATTGCCTAGGTGGAAAAATATCTGTCTAAAGTTCCTGGAAATGCCCCAGCATTTTATTTGCACCCTTTATAAATAACAGATGAAAATGTGGATGGTCAGGAAATATGGTAAGCAAGTGATTCAATGGCCACAAATGATCTATCCATTATGCTGCCATGTACCTGTAAACTGATTAGCTTAAGTAACATCTACATGAATCATAGTCTGAGAAGCACTATTGTATATCTTCTATCCTCTGCAGGGTTGCAGTGAACAGAATAATGGCCATAATGAACTACAAATGTGAATCATCACTACACTCTTACTGGGGCCCTCCCTAACTGAGAGGAGAAACTGGAGCAATCTGCTAGCTGGCCAAAGTAAATACAGTAGTCACCCAACAGACACTAGTCATCCTTGTAGCAAAATAGAGGCAATCCAGTAAGTGTTTAACTGACAACATAGCCACCCTCCACCCCCCCTCCAAAAAAAAGTATATTCCATGTTCAACTATGGAGAAAAAATAGAATCAACATAGGAGAAAAAAATGGCTGAATAAAGAATAGCAATATTGTAAAAAGTTATATTTTTCTACTATGTCCTCACAATTAGAGATCTGCAAAATTATGAAATTTCGTTATGTAAAATATTTCACGAAATTTGCACATTTCATGAAATATTTTGCAGCTGCAAAATGTGAAATTTCACCCATAGAACACAAACTTTTGCCAACAAAGTGCGAAATTTCACCCACAGGATGTTTCAGCCACAATTTTGTGCATTTCACAGTGAAATTTCGCATTCCATCGGTGAAATTTCACAACTTTGCACCCAAGAAAAATTTTGCAGAATGGTGGAATTTCATGAAATGTTTCATGTGGTGAAACTGCTGATTTTGCTGCAATTTTGTTGGCAAAATTTCATTTTGTAACATCTCTACTCACAATATCCTTTATTCATTTCTTTTTACTTACTCTTTTTGTCCTCTGGATCCAGCTGGGCTTCCTCTGACCTTCTCTACTCCACAAACCACCGGTCAGGCACCCCCATGTAGACTTGGCTTTCCCCCCAGGTGCAGTTGAGGGTGGAGGGAAACCCCATGTCCTTCTGGTCTCATCAGGCCCCCCATTGCAGCCTTGCAGGTCGAGTGGTGAAGGGCACCTCTTCATGATGACAGTGCTCAAGCTGGCTCCATTTTTGCCCCATGTTGCCCCGGAGATGTGGTTACACCATGATATCAAGGTGCGAACATTGACTTCCTACCACACTCTCCCCTGCATGCAGCTTGGGCTGATGTACTTCCAGCCTCCACCAGAAGTCAGGACAGCACTGGGCCTTTGACCACCATCCCTCCCAGGGGAAGCGAGCTGCCCATCAGGCACTCTAGTTTCCCTTCCCGGCCAGCCCTCCAGCATCCCAGGCTTGTTCCTGAACCTGGGTAGCTGGTGTCTTAAGCAGTAGTGCTACCGCTGTGCCAGCAGGCTGGCTCTGCTTTCTTTTTACCGTGTTCCACAATCAGTAGACATACAGCAAAAGAAATTCAATATTGAGTGTGCAACCCAAAGAAAAATAAATATGGCCTTGAATACACAACTAATATTTGTTTTCTCTATTTTTTGTCTGTTTTGTTTTGTATTTCAGCATCAACAGGGAAGAGACAGTTAACCTACTTGTGTTCAGGAGCTTGGTGCAATTTTCCGTCATGCCATCACCAGAGTAAATACTTTATAGCAACTCAAAATCATAGTTGTTTTATTGAACATTAAAATGCAGTAAACAAATAGCAAACTTAAAGTCGGGCATCATGCATTGTCCTCTCTCTCTCTCCTTCCCCACCTCCTGAAGCACACATGCACACCCAAGGATTTAAAATCATCCTCACAATGCCACCCCCAAAAAGAAAAAATTATTGTGATTCAGTGCTGGCCTGACATCTACAATCACACAGCTCATTAAACTCTAGTAAAAGCATTCTTACCATGTCAAGATGTTTAAAAAATATGGAAAATGTCTCCAAAATTACAAATGTTTCAGGCATAATCCTGATAGAACACCTTATGTGTGACCGATCTCTTCCATATACTAAGTCACTCCCATACCCATAATGCAGCTGGTAAACCTAGCCCTCCTCTTAGGAAAACAAACAAACATAGACCTTAATTTTTTTTATTTTCTGTTTTTTTTTTATTTTGTTTGAAAGGAGTGAAGGCAATCCAAATAGCCAAGGAAACACAGAACAGAACCATCTGGATGTCTCTGCTGCAGCACAACTGATGTCCATGGGAGCACCAAATGGGACTGTTAATATTCATGTGTATAATCAACAAAGTGAATACTACAACAAAAACAAAGTATTAAAAACATATTACTAAGCACAAGGAAATAATAATTAAAAAAAAAAAACAACAATAAAAAGTTAATGTGTGCAATGTGGAGTAATGCAGTAAATCTCTCCAAGAGACTATTTCATCTCTACATTATGTCTAAATTAATTTTAATAAAGTTATAACTTCATATTGCCTTTTCTTCTCTATATTTTCTAATTATTTAAGTCTTTTAGGATGTTTTATATCCATATTATAATTGCAATAAGGCACTCTTGACTGAGCACTGTGGTGGGATACCAGCACACCTAGAGTGAGTTGAAGCATGAGGTCTACAGCCTTGTGCTTCAACCCACCATAGTGTGCCATTATCCAACTACAGTGCACAGCCTGGTGTGCCTTGTTGATTAAATAGCAAGATAAAGAAGTGTACACTGGCATAATAACACCTCTAAGTGGAATCTTTAAGAATAGTTTAAGTATTCAAGCCAATTAAATATGACATCAACTCTTTCTGAAGGCCTTCACTGATGGGGTTTAATGCACTTAAAATGATGCATATTTGCTAAGCAATGGGGCAATAATGAAGGCTCTGTCCCCAACCATTTCAGCCTAAACTGGGGGATATGTAAGTATTACCCATTTAGTACTAGTATGTGAGATGTGTGTGATGCAATTTGGTCTCACTGATTCAGAATCTTAAGGCCCCACAATATACTGCCACCAACAAGACTACCTACTGCCCTGATGAATGATATATGCTACAGAAAAAATAAAACACACGTATTTTTTATTTTGGTTATAATACTGTAATAATAACAATAGTAATAAAATAATCATAATAATAATTTTAAGCATTTCATAAGATTATCTTTTCAGCAATGCCTGCTAACTGCAACAAAAGGAATCTGGCCTGCCAGAGTTTCTTCAAAAAAAAAGGCAGTTCCTAGTGTGGTCTCACTCTTGTGAAAATAACACAAAGCAGGAGGAGTCTGCTATAAAAACCTAAAATCACTGCAGAAGTCAAAGACCTAGTCACTGATCAATTTCTATGTCATATATTATGTGCTTATATAAGGAAGCACATGGTGATTATGCATCCAGGCACTGATGTTTCTTAACCCTCCTAGTCACTTAATTAGGGTAGAAAACATCTTAAATAGCATCTCAATGAGTCCTCAGAGCACATTTTTGTCTGAGAGCCAAAAGCACTGAAGATTGTCATGTAAAATTCTCTTAGTCAAAAGATGCTTAAAATATTACCAAATCAGAACTAAACCCATAGGTGAGGCAGGGTGAAAACCCTCAAACACACTGTCCTCTTCCCCATCTCCACCCTTCTACCTTAAAATCATTACCAAAACAGAGGCAAAAAAATACCTTAAGCAAATATTAGGCAAAACTAGGCATAGTGGTAAAGGTCTTGACCTTAAGTTAGTCACACTTACCCTAGACGTACTTCTCACACCACTAACTAAAATCTTAAATCTTTCATTAACAATACGCAAATTCCCCTGCTGTGGAAAAATGCAGTCATCACACCTGTCTTCAAAAGCGATGACAGGACTAGCCATACAAACTGCCGTCCTATTTCAATATTGCTGCCGCTCTCAAAAGCGCTTGAATGGATAGTTTATGACCAGCTAGTTGAATACCTGGACAAATACCAGCTGCAATGCAATCATCAACATGGTTTTAGGAAGCAACACAGCACTGCCACTGCTTTAGTGGAATTTACAGGTTACATTCATGATTCACTAGATCAGGGGTCCTTGATGGGGCTATGTTTATTGACCTCACCAAGGCCTGTGACAGGGTCAATCACAAGCTCCTCCTAGAACAAATGACCTACACAGGCCTGTCCCCAGAGTCCATTGGATGGTTCCGAAGCTATCTCTCAGGGAGAGTCCAACAGGTAAAAATCCTAGTTTGTAATTGCATTAAGATTTAAGTGCAATCTTTAGACCATTTTAAGGCAAAACTTACTGTAAATCTGCTCTGAGGAGTCATTGGGATGCCATTTCATGCAACATTTTCAGCCCTGATCAAGAGACCAGGAGTGCTGCAAAATGTTGACTGCTAGGAAAGTCAATTTGTCCTTCCTTGTATATCCACATAAGTAAATTTGAAAAAATAAGTATATCCTGGTCAGTGAGTGGGTGTTCACTGTAACGTCTGTAAGTATATTTCCTGCCTCTCACACTGTGTCTGATCTAAGGGTCTATGCACTATCCTGTAAGACAGACTGAGTCACTTAGAAGGTTGCCCAATAAATAAAATTCATGTCCTGTCCTGTCCTATCCTATCCTATCCTATCCTATCCTATAAACAGCAGTAATGAATACAATTTAAATGACTGCATGCAGTGAAAGGTAATTGTATTTTCACTGCTTTGAAGTTCTACAAATGCAAAAAGTCATCTGATCACTGCAAAACATCCAAGTAGCTCCTTATTTGGGGTGTTAGCTGGCTCTGTATGTGCTTTTTTGTTAATTTGTCAATAAAATAGTTATTTAGTACCTGTTTGGTGTGTGTGCAGCTATTTTGTTTTGTATTTTTTAGCTCCTTATTTAGGCTGCAAAAAAAAATTCCATCCAAATGTTGAAGGGTTTTGCCAAAAACATAAAGCAGGGATCAAACATCACTCCTACGCTATGCTGTCATTCCATAGTTTCTTCTATTTCTTTTATTTCTACCTACTAAATAATTTTATAACAAAATTAGCTCAGTTGTAGAGACCTATGAAAAGAGTTTTCTCCCTCTGCCTCTAAAGGTCAAATATGCTTAGTTTGGTGCTACCTATGTGTCCCCTCAGAATCTGACCCAGCATAACTTCAGAAATGGCCAATCATGCCCATCTCTATGATGTAAACATAGCCCAGAGCCCCCAGAGACCTCCAGCCAGAGCTCCAAGCCAGAAATAATCAAGGCAACAATGGAACTGTGCAGCATCCAGTTGTCCCAAACAAAAGCCTTACTACAGGAAATGAGATATGGCACCTTCATTTGGCTAGTATCCTGTGTGATATGAGTAATGCATAAAAGAAGTGAGTGGAAAGGTTCACTGCCTTATACCTGCGGCCCCTACTGTAACATTTCAAAATGACAAAAGGGATCATATAATCACTCTGTCAGTATCCTGTTACAGAAAGGAAAACAAAAGCCTGTAATTAGCAATCATTATTCTGAAGGCTTCAGAGATAGGGATGCGAAATTTGTACAGTACTTGGATTGCAATTTTGCTGCATAGACGAAATGTATTGCTAATCACTTTTAAATGCTACTACCCCCATGACTGGTTAGACATATAGCATTTATAGTGCATGGGAGAGCATGATTTTTTTTTTAAATGTCCAGCAGTTTTGCTGCTCAGTTATGAGCTGGTGCAGATCTGTACAAGTAGGTTTAGAAAAAACTGCAGAAGCCATTGTCGACTGCCCATTTTTCTCCTTACAACTGTCAGAAGAAACTAAAAAAAAAAAAGCAATTAGCAAGGCTGTCATGGTTACATGAGCAGCAGGGCATTCTAAGTGACAAACTCAAGATGGTACTACAGCAGTCTTACGTCAATATGATGGCACAAGCCTAGAAATTCATTGAATTCCATTCGTAATCATACTCTCCCACACACTATATGTAAATTCTACACTATTCGACATCAGACACTACAAGTATTTCATTAAAGAGGCCAGGAAATGCTGTCTAAATAGCAGCTGTTTATAATGTTCCTATTTTTCAGAAACTATATTCATACCCCTAAATGATCAATATCTGACTGTACCTAACAACAAGCAATGTACAAAACTGCATTTTGCGTTGTTTTAATTAAAGTTATTTTTACTTGCATTTTATACTCCCCTTGCTCCCTAAGCCCTGCACCATTGGGAGTCACCTGTGGTATCTGCCCCTATGCTCTTCACCTACCTGACACCTGTGGGTGAACACCCATAGAGCCGTGGTTATACCCCCCCAGATGGGTACAAGGTGGGGCCCATACAAACCAAAGTCCTTCTTGTTTTCGTCGGGCACCCAGCAGGACAGGCAGGCTAAAGTTGTGGGGTCTGCATTGGGCTCTCCATCTTCCTGGTGCTCAGGGTGCTGATTTTCACTGTTCTTTGGGTGCATGACATGCACTTAGACATCAAGGAACAACTGCTGATGTCTGTCACACCCCAACCCCTCAGAGTGGCTTTAGTGCTTGCTATGCCTCTGGCCTCTGCCAGTGGCCAGTCAAGCACCAAGCCTTTTTCCCTCCTCCGTCCCTGGAGAAGGCAAGTTGGAGCCTTCTCCCCCCAGCTAGCCCCCCATCCCCTGGGCATGTTCCCGAACCAAGGTCAACAGAGTCACAAGCGGTAGCACTACCACTGTGCCAGCGGGCTGGCCATATTGATTTAATTTTATGAGAAGCATTCTGTTCTGTTCCATTCATAGAACCAGTGATCTGGAGTTTTAACTATGTCACAGGTTGTGTACAGAACTTTAAGCATAGTTCTGATAGGTAAACAGCTTATTGTTAGCATTCTGTACACTAACTGTGACATAGTAAGAATTCCAATCTACTGATTCCATGAAGATAACTGTAACAAAATGCTGTCCATAAAAAGAAAATAATTGAAAACACAATTTTTCACATCAGTGCTTATTCAGTTACAGTTGAATATGGATCATTTAGCAGTGTGAATGTCATTTTTGTAAAAAGGAACATTACTAACTGCTGTAAATTAACATACATTTCATGTTCCCTTTAAAGCAGCATTATTTGTTAATCTTAGTATAGTTTCTTCCAATGATAATATTTGTCTAGAAAAAATATTAAGCTATACATGTTTCTTTTCATTGAAGTCAATGACTGAACCAAGATGTGGGATTTTGAAGTTTTTTAACATTTCTACTCCCATACCATGACCACCGTGAAAAATGTAAATATCTTGGTACTGTGCTGTACAGTTTACCATCAGAAACGTGGTAACACCATCCTCATACCTCTCAACCGTTTGTCCCCCCAAATGTGAAACATTGCCTCTCAAAATGTGGAACAAATGAGCAAAATGCAGAACACTTAATCAAATATTTACCTAGGAGGCTCAGAACACTGTTAAAATGTTTGCATTTATTTTCAGAAAGTCTGTTATTAATTGAATAATATATTTTTTGCATCATTTACTTTATATTTTTGCTTTAAAATGTTAATACTGAATGTGGAACAAGTCCTCACAATGTGGAACAGGGAGTTTTTGTGAAGTAAAATGAGGAACGTTCCTCATAATGTGGTACAGTTGAGAGGTATGACCATCCTAATACACCCACATTTTTAGTCTAGCAAGTACATTTAACAGGTAACCTCAACAGAAGAGATATTTTTTTTTAAATTGCAGGTGGCAGCCCTCTTTAATGTGGTCAGTCATTAATTACAGAAGTAGTTGTTAAAGCTTTTAAAACAATATCTGAAAAACCTAAATATACACTGAACATGGATATATGGATGTCAAAAATACATTTTTGAAAAAAAAAACATATGATGAAATGTTTTGCTTATAACAAATACTTCTTCTTTAGGGTACCAATGCATCTAAGAGGTGTGAAGCTAAACTTTCCACTTTGCCTAAATTACTTCATTTTCCTTGGTGCTTTCATTCATACTTATCTAATCTTCCATTAAATCTTTTCACTTTTGAGGGCATACACAGTATGATTTGCTTGATCAGCAACAAGGGCAACAATTATCAATCAGCTTCTGTAGCCACAGTGGACCAAGACAGTGTTTTCAAATGTTTCCCCATTCTATAAACCATCCATACCAATCTATGACATACTCATTTCAGTCATCATGACAGCATGAGAAGCGAAGGCAGTTTGCATCAAGGACAGTATGTCAAATGCTTAAACAATACAGGATAACAGATAATTCCCCATTTGTTGTTTTTGTAATTCTCTCCAAGGCATACACTGCCAGCTACCATATGACATGCAGGAAGCGTGCTTCTTATGTATAGTACAGGGTGTGCATCTTCTGTACTCTACCCGAGAAGGTAAAAGGAGAGCTGTGCCAGTTGCTGTATCTGAGCCACAGCACCAATTCTGCAGGTACAGGGTTTTTTGGCAGTGTGGGTGTGCAGTGCTCACAGTTCTGGGGTCTACTAGACACCAGGAATGGGGTACTATGATACACAAATGGGGCTAGGTGACTAAGGGGTGCCACTAGAAGTCAGGGAGTTTAATTTTTATATGTTTTTCCACAGTCTATACATTAGTTTAGTTTTGCAAAACAGCGTACACTCAGACTATGTTTAAGCTTACAGGTAGCTCACACTGGGGCTGGGGAACGGAAGGGTGGGAGAAACCAGTGGCCACAAAGGGCCTCTTCAGGACCAGGGATCTGAGATTAGGGGAGAACAATAGATGCCAGGGACTTTACATACTTCTGGAGGCCACAGATCAGAGACTGGGGCTCCACTGGATGCCAGGGATATGTCACGCAACTTATGGGACAGTGTTCAGAGGGTGGGGTACCACTGGCACAATGGCTTTGTTTATTCAATGACAGGATGTTGATCATAGGGTGGGGGTGCTACTGGGCATCAGGTCCATATTTGTCATTACTGGAGATGCCAGTTGGTAGATTGGGAGCCACTGAACTGCAGTGGGAGGTGTGCTCCCCCAACCGCAAACATGGTTGTTGGGTACAGTGGCTCTGGTGGCCACTAGGGTTCCTGAAGTAATTCAGGTTTTTGATCGGTGGTATTTCCACTGTACAACATGGTCTGTGCTAACCCCTTTGGGCAGCACAAAGGTACTGTATATCGTGCTGTGCCGGTATCCCTGTCCACACCTCTCACTTTGCCCACCTGCATGCATTACATTTTGTGCATGTGCTAACCCTTTTATTGCACACAACTGCCCCCTTTGAATATTGCACCCTGGTGCAAACCCCAGACAAATAGGGCACAATCAGTTTGCCCACCTGACAAAGCTTTGAATATCGAGGTCCAGTACTTAAATTACAAATATCAAGAGTTTTGGAAAATTGTGGAATTTTGTGATATTTTATGGAAGCCATATCCATAATTTTTCCCAGCCATATAAAGGAACATTCCAAGAGGTTTCTAAATGTAAAATGTGCTGGGGAGTTGGAGGAATGTTGCAAAACCAACAATGCTTGTCCAGGTAAGGGAACCTGTCTGTTTACAGTAGACGTCAAATTGATTGGATGCATAGCCAAGCATTGTAGCTAAAGGCAGAAGCTGACCGCTTTCTGCATTCTGATATGGAAAACAATTTTTGTCATTATGAGGTGGTAATTTATTGAATTAGTGATGTTCTAAATGGCAAGAATATCCAGAAAGATCTTCTCCATGTCATTGAGGCCCTGTTTCCTGTGATGAATGACATTGGGCTATGAGGCAATTTAACTACTGCAAAGTCTGTAAAGAAAAGGGAGGGTCTTCTTTTTCTGTCTAGCTAGAAGGCAGTCTGTGGCAAGGAATGCTTCAATGCTCTGGATGGGCTGAATTTGTGCCAAGAATAGAGATGCTATAAAATTTTATTTCACAGGAGAAATTCCATCAAAATCGACAATTTCACTACAGGAAATATTTTGTGGAATTCAGCCATTCTGTGACATATTTTGCAGGATGCAAAAGTATGGAATTTCACCTGCAAGATGTGAAATTTTGCCAGAAATGCCAACATTTTGACCGCGAGTGACGCTTTTTTCACTGTTTTGCAGGTGAAATGTCGTGCTCCACCTGTGAAATTTTGCACCTTGCAAGCAAAATTTGGAATTTCGCATCTGCAAAATATTTTCTGAAATGGATAAATTATGTGAAATATTTTGTGGAGCAAAATTCGATTATGCAGTACTAGTCACATCACTGAAGGGGCAGTAGGGTTATTCAAACTAAAAGATAGGAGGAACAGCAAATATTTGAATTAATAAAATATAACAAACACATCAGGAAAACAATTTTATGTATATTTTTGACATTTATCACAGAACTGATGGAATCCCTGGGCAGAGGCTTATTAATTAAAATAAAATGAAAATAATGAAAGATTAAAATTAACATAACACACTGTGAACACTAAGTTATGAGATCAGGTATGTTCCCTCTGCCAAACACTCTAAACTCTTCTTTTTATACACATTTTAGTCAAATACAAAATGTTCAAAAATTTGTGTAGTCTTCCTTTTTTTTATATACAGCCCTCATTCATGCTGAAGAAGAGAGATGTTGGTCTTCAAACATTTTTATTTATTATTTACTTAAGGTTTTGTTTACTGGCTAAGTGCACTAAACAAAAATGCCTTTTTTAGGCAAGACCTGCGAGAGTACAATACCAGGTAACAACAAATGTGACCAGATCTATGAAAACAGCAAAATAATGAAAGTAAATAAAAAAGTTTACAAACAGTAGCCAGGAAAAGGCAATTATACAGTACAAATGCTAACAGACAATAAAACATGTAAGCAATAAGACACGACAGGGTGTGCATGGAACAGATTTTACTGCACGGCTAGGGGCATAATGAGGCACGAGGCCTTGGCCGAGTGCCTTTAGCCCCTGGCGTGCAGTAAAATCTGTTCCATGCACTCACCTGGAGTTTCTTATTGCACTTATAAAATGGGCTCCTGTTTTAAAAACTTTTTACATTTGGGAAAAGCATGTTTATATGTAGAAACAATAGATTTACTTGTGTGCATTTATGATCAAATAGTCCTTCCACTCACAACAAATGATGTCACTGATGATGTCATTGTATTGTTGCCTACCTTCTTCTTCCTGTTTTTCTGTTTTTCCCCACATTCAAGATATGGAATGTTTATCATAGAATGTTTAACATGGAATACATGGATTCAAAATTCTGCTCAGTTCCATTGGCAGAAATGTTTTTCTGCTAACACTCTGTATGCATAGACAACAAAGGCCTTTGTTACAGCCAGAGCCTCAGTTGTCTCTCTGTCAGGACAAGAAGAAGAGAGTTACCTGATGAGCAGGTAAAGATAGAAGAGGATTTTCACTGTAAGCAAAGAAACAGTTGTAGTGAAAACTATAAACAATACTTATTGTTTCTAATTTGTTCATGTGTGTAAGGAGAGTGTGATAATCAAGGAAACTACCGTAAATTAATTTGTTTTATATTTTATTTAAGGTAGTTTTATTTTTAGAGCCCAGATGAAGTTTTTTTTTTACAGTGTAAAGGTAGCAGCCATGTTTGTGGTGGAAGATCAGTTCTGGCTGTAGGGGGCTAACTGAAATGCCTGTGTTCCAAATGCCCATTGATCTGGTTTCCAGACTCTTCACAGTCCTTTTTTTTAGCCATGTGTAAACCATATTTTACACATAAATAACAGCCAATCAGATTCCATGATTGTACCCTGCCATTTTATAATAGACAATAACAGACAATAGCAAGCTACACAGCAGTTGTGGTCCACATTATTATTGAGGGAGCATATAAAAATATATTAAGTGATTATATGTACTCAGTGTATCTTACTGAGAAAAGAAAATCTGAAGACAAAAAGTGTATGATATTCAATAATATTTTTGAGTTGAGTCATGCCAATTCAAACACATTATTTTAAATAAAGGTGTTAGAAAGCACTACACCATTATAAATTTTGAAAAAAAGGAACCCTAGAAATTAGTGATAGCATGACAACTCGGAGACTGTAATATGCCCGTGTCAATTATCATGCATGGAAAAGCATGAAAGAGATGTGCGCATGAAATGAATGACAGCGCCGGTAAGAATGGCAAATGCATGTCACAAGAACTGCCCAAGGCAAACTCAGCAAGCAATAATACCCAACACGGTGGGCGGTATTGCCCAATACCACCCACCCTGGAGGGTATTATTGCACTTAGAAAATGGGCACTGTGAGAAAAAAATTGTTTAATAAAAAAATTTTTTTTTCAAAATGAGTTTAAAGTTAGTTGAGTAATAAAATAGTTCCTCCACCTGCATTAGAATGATGTGCCATTTATTTTACTTGGTTCTCATGGTTATTCACACACACACACACACAGACACAGATCATGATTCCTGCTTCTCTAAAGGAAGTTGAATGCCCCCTAACACACAGACTCATAGACAAATGATATACAGGCTGTGATTTTTTTTTTTGTATTCTGACATTGGTCTATTGTGCGCACCCCCCATGTGTGTTGAATCTCATTCAAGTGGCATGATGGAGTGCTGATGATCACCCCCCCCCCGGGCCAGCAGAACAAACACTTTCAGGAGCTTCATTTTAGCTTTCTTCTTAATTTATTTTTTACACTACAGGTTTGACAGTGGGTGGTTACATGGTGGAAGGTGGGCGCGAGACATCAAAGGGCTTGCAAGACTTGCTCAGCAGCCATCACATTTCATGGAAATGCAGGATCGTTTTATCGACAGAGCAGGAGAGATGCCGGCAATGCCCACTACACTTCTATGGCGGTTTTGATTTTTTTGTGTAAAAAAGTGAATCCCTCGGAAATTTAAGTAGAAGTCAAACACCGACGGAGAGGGGAGCGGAGATGGAGATGAGCCGTTACTGACAGGCAACCGGGCAGGACAAAAATGATGCGCTAAGGATGTAGTTTCAACATTTTATCTTAAAAAAAAAAGTTAAGTGTTTTGTTTTCGGCCAGGTGAAGCTGCAGTCAGGATGAGAGGGATGTCTCGGAGTAGCAGTGAGCACGTGATGTGCTACCGCTACTATTTGAATGCAGAAACTTGTTTTAAAAAATAACTTCAGTATAAGTTTGGGAAAAAAATGAATGGAGCAACTGAATGCTGCCGGGGGAGTAGGGTGGTATCAAATTATGTGATGGGAAAGGAGTGTCATATGTCTCGATAACCGAAACAAAAACATGGTGGCAGTTTAAAATTCAACATTCTGGGGTACAAGCATTTTAGAACAAAATCAGGCAACAGAGACTGGGACTCATTATTTCCCGGTCTGTACTGCCTGATACCGGACTGGGTGGTGGTTGGCATTATCCAATCAAAAACATGAATTTTCCCTACCCATTTTCTAATTGAAAAGGGAGTACTGCACCTGTGAATTATTGCACATCTTGTGGAGTCAGCTCCATTCTCAGAGTTGATTATAATAATTTATGGGGGTTCCGGGTTGAGGCCCCCTCAATGGGAGGTTCAGAAGCGAAGCGTCCAGATGAAAAAGTACTGAAAATAATAAAACTAGTAGTGAGAATAGTGAAAAAGTAGAGAAAATAGGTGCCAGTGTTGCTGTTACTGCTTTACTTCTCTGGTAATTTTCCAGAGTGCTGATGTGTTTCAGGTGGCAGTGGGTTGTTTGCTTCATTGGGTTGCATGAGTTTTTGTGGTCTGCTATCAGAGGACTCACAGAATAACAGAGGTGTTGGCATGTTTCTGCTAGTGTGGGAATATTACTGTTCTGATGCTGCTACAGTTTGTAACGAGTCAGATAGGCCTGCAGCTTCTGCTGCATGAGGGTTACCTGTATAGAAAGGAGCAAGAATGCCACAGGAAGTTCTGTTGATATGTCTCAGCTGCACTTCCAGGTCATATGCACTGCTTTGTAATTGCAGAGATTTTACTTTTGCTGTATTTTTTCAGCCCAGTACTGATTTATACTGATTTTTCTACTCTGCTTTGTACAGCACTGAAATTGTTCTTGCTGACTTGTAGATCCAGAATCAGTCAGGGTCGGACTGGCCCACCTGGATATCTGAAAATTTCCAGGTGGGCCCCCCCTCAGTTAGGTAAATAGTTACCTTCTGAACTCTGAAAACTTTTGCATTTATCATCTTTTTTCTGATTAAATGGGGTATCTGGGACACTGTTGATAAATGCAAGATGCAAACACAGAGCTAGTGTATCATATTGAAATGGAATATTGATATGAGTGTGTCAACCTGGGGCCTCCTCTACTGATTTTCCAGGTGGACCCTTGTATCTTCTTTCCAGGTGGGCCCTCTGTACCCCAGTCCAACCCTGGAATCAGTTCATTACATATTTTTGAATGCTTATCCTTACTGGAGTGGGTGTTACTTTTTCCTAAAGCACTGTGGAAAACAGAGAAAATTATATTGGCGCAATAGATTCTTCAGTGCAAGCAGTGATTATAACTGCAAACATACTTGACAATGGCCATTTTTTTTTCAGAATAAGGCAAACTCACTGAAACTTGATAAACACCAGTTACGATTAATTATAAGGATGCCAAAAGAATTATGAATTTAGTAAAGAGCAAAAGAACAATTACAGACACTGGAATTCCTAAAACCAAAATTAGTAAATTAGAGGCCATAAAAGAGAAGGAAATTTGTTACGACTGGGATGCAGTAACCATTCCTGAACATACTAAACAAAAACGCATAATGGTGCCTATTCACTAAGGGGAGCAGAGCAAACATACAAGGCGCATGCAGCTTCACACCCATGGGAGAACTGCAGGGGACAGCATGCACAAAGCAGCGGTCTCTGCCCGGCTCCCTTCTGAGTCCCCGCCCCCCAGACATGCAGGTGCACTGGGGCGGGAATGTGAGCCCGGATGGCATCCAATCTGCTGCTCTACCTGGGCCAAGAGTGGATCCCTTATGCAGGTATGGCACCATCTTGCTGGGGAGCACAGAGCGATGGCAATGCGGCCTGAGGAGGGGCATGTGCTGGCCACCAACCCCCGGCCCAATCCCCATCCCCCGACCACAGGTGCACCTTCCTGCGGGGTCAGATGACCCCCGGTATCACCAGCGAGTCTGGCAGTGGTGACTAGAGGGGCACATACCCATTACAGCTGGTTTATGGCACCCTGCATAAGGCACTCAGCCCGTTCGTGCATGCAGCGAAGTGCTGGAACGCTCCCCCTGAGGATACCCTGGCCCGCCTATACGCTGAGCTCCACACTTGGCCAGGGATCTGGTGCGGGGGTGGCGTAACTCATTTGGGAATGCCATCGTGGGTGTGCACAGGTGGGCTATGAGCCTGGGTTACGTGGTGCATAGTCAATCCGTACCATTAGTGAATATGCCCCAGTGAGAGGGCTAAGGGTACTAGTGGAATCAAATCTGAGATTTTCACCAAGAGGCTTTAAAGGAGAACTGCACTGAATCTGTAAGTCACTTTTCCCAGTTGAGACTGCTTTGTAAGTACTGGTTCAAATTCTGCTATTATTCCATCTAAACAGGACTTGTAGTAACCTTAGTGGTTATTTCTGCTTTGCAGTCTGTTTGTAAGTACCATTTTAGAACTGTATGATGTAGTTTATGTCCCAAACAAACACAGAGTTCTGAAATAGAGCATAAGTGCATTGTGCCAACAATACAAGAATTGAATAGGGACAGAAACTACATCATACAGTTCTAAAATAGAACTTACCAGCAGCACATAAATCAGAAACAACTACTAGAATAACTAAAAAGCCTGTATAGCTAGAGAAATAACAGAATTTGAACCAGTATTTAAAAAGCAGCTTCTACTGTGAAAAATTAATTATAGATTCAGTGCAGTTCTCCTTTAAAGAGAAATGGGATAGAACTTGTGACAGGTGTTCATTTGACTTCATGCAGTTATTAACTGAAGCCATCCATATACCTTTGAAACACAGCTAAAAGAAATTGTGGAAACTAGTGATTTGAAACCCTTACTAGAAGGAACTGGCAAGTCTCTTCAAGAATATGGTAAGAACATAAGAAGTGTAAAACGATATTAATTCAATAGAGATATAATAGATTATAAGGAAAGATGAGTCAATTCGTGGAAAAAATCAGAGAACCAAATTTTGTATTATAACTTTGATGACTCAGAGAACTCAACCACCACATCAGGTTCAGATAATCAGGACAATAGGAACTTCAGAGAGACATGACCAAGAGGCAGAGATGTAAGATACAGATTTCAGTTAAAACACACTGTTAGTCACTGTCCCGGTGGCGCTGAGGGTTGAGGCACTGGAAGACACACCTCGCACCACGCTGGTGTCCCGGTTTGAGAATGGACTCAAGTCGCTCAGGGGTCGACCGGGGGAGGAAGGATTCAGCATCAGGAGGATTACTCTCCTTCCTCAGGAAGGGGGGATTGCACCGTTGACTGAGACTCAGCAAGGCTGGGTGTCGGCACAGGTGCACAGCCACTTAAAGGGGTTAGCCCACACCCAGGGCAACTGGTTGCCTCCATGAAGGTGGAAACAGCCTCCTCTCCCATTGCACAGGCATAGGGTGTGAAGAAAAATGGTGGAAAAAACGGGATGTGGCAGGACCCATGATGACCTGCTCATTCCTGCGAGCCCATCCCTGATTCTAGATTTGTGTTTTCTGAGGGGGGACATGATGGCACTCCTTGTCCTAGCCATGCCATGGAGGGGGAATCCGTGGGGAATTCTGGGGGTGGACAGGTGGGGTGATCACAGGGCTGGAGCATGTACCCCTCTGAGGGTGGGGTCATAGCCACAGTCAGGTCTGTGGAGGCAAGGAAAAAAGTACTAAGAAAAAAAAAACTGATATATTTATCTTCCAAGTGATTCACCACACATGGCTGTAGAATGTTTCTTTTTTACCCTTGTTTCTTTTTTTAATTGATTGAACTGAAATAACATTTAAGACAGGTGCTGCCCACAGGCAGCCAAAAGGGTATTTGTCAAAGGACTAGAGGAGTTCATGAGACTAATGAAGTTGTGCATCTTTTTTTTTTTTAAACAAGTCTTTATTGATTTTAGGTTTTACAGACAGTAAACAGACATACACACATAGCCCGGAACCCGGGGTACACCGCCCCAAAACTGGCCGTGCAAACTATGTACATTTAACTATATACATATGCAGAGGAATCATCACCCCTCCCCGTCCCATTTGTCACAACTTCATCCCTAGTTAAATTTAAGGCCTATAGGCTACCTATTTCCTTTCTCTCTAGTCTATATTTACTTAGGCTCTCTGCATCTTCATAGACATTCCTTCTCTACCTTGTCTGCATTAATACTAGCCCAGGTAGGAATGTGTTCCCTCTGCATCCCCCGGGAGAGAGAGAGTCCCCAAGTCATCCTTAGGTCTGGCAGACCCTTATCTATATTATCTTTTAAGCCCCCACCATTTCACCCTTCATCCGTTAATAACCCTACTAGAGCTGCCCATCTTTTAGTATATACCTCCTTTTTCCCTTCTGCATATAGATGCCTCTTGATTCCAGCTAGCGTCCCAGTAAGGTCCTTTAACCATTGACCATAACCATATAAATGACCATCCTTCCAATGCTGGACTACATAGGATTTAACTACTCCTGCCATCAGGGATATGTGATATTTAGCATTAGTTCCAGCTACTAGTGACAGGTCCCCTAGGATGCAGATCTCTGGTTTTATAAACTCTGAGTAATCCATTAATGGGTCCATTCGCCTCTTTATCTCAACCCACACTGGTGATATTTTGGTACAGCTCCACAATCGTGTATCAAGTCACCCTCTCTGTCCACCACCTAAAGCACAGGTCTGTCTGCTTTAGGCCTCTCTTATAGTTTCACAGGGTGTGGTATATATTTGAGACAATAAAAAATGTAAGTTTTATACTTGGGTATCACAATATATGGCATTATTCCATACATTAGCCAATCGATTACTACTGGGGCTAAAACTCTATCCCAATAATTCACTGCCGGAGGTGCCCTCGGTCCCAAGAAGCTAAGAGTGACTTTATAGACCTGTGATAAGATCCTTGAGTTTGGATCAACCCCCTCCAGATCTTCCCAACTAAAAGAGTCTTCTATGAACCTCCCTAACCTTCTTAGCTCTCCCTCCAACATGCCTGTGAGTTGTAATCTTGGAAAATACACCATTCCATGGCATTATGGTGGGAAAACCACCTTAGAATCTCGAATTACATCTTCTAGTTTCAGGCCTAGAACCCAGTTAGCCCACTTCCCTTTAAGTACCCTATTCCCTATGAGCAAGTTAGGATTGCCCAGTAAAGGCTGCTTTATGGCCTTCTTCTGGTCTCTTTTCTGAACCCTAGTCAAGCATGACCACCAGGCTTCTACTGTCTTCACTACTGGGTTTCTCTATCTCGCTTGAAGCACTTAGCTATATCAGCATACAGTGGGGCCTCTAGGGAAAGTCCTGCCTCCTTCATCATTTGAGTCTCCAACTGAAGCCATTCCGGGATGTAAGCCTCCCCCTGTTCCCTTTTATTCCATCGAGTCATGAGACCCAACTGGTCTGCCACATAATACAGGTAGAGGTCCGGCAGCTTAATCCCCCCATGAGAAGCAGGTAAGCACAGGGCTTTATATTTTCTCCTGGGTGGTTTAAATTTCCATAAAAAATCTGAAATTAGCTTTTTAACCTTGTTAAACCATTTTTTGGGGATATAACATGGGGCTAGATAAACCGGGTATAACAATCTTGGCAGTAGATTCATCTTGATCAGCCCAAGTCTTGCCATGAAATTCAATGACTGCTTATTCCATCTTGTTATATCCCCTTGATTCCTGATCATTCTCTTCCATATTCACTTCGCCCCTATCTCAGGGTTTCTGGTAATCCAGATGCCCAAATATTTGATCTTATCAGGCATCCATTGAATTTGGAGCTGGGCAAAGTCTGCCTCATATACATAAGGGGTCAGCGGGAGGATTTGGGTTTTAGTTAGATTCAATGCATAGTTGGATACCCTGGCAAAGTGCCCTATTAGCTCCCTTACCTTTCCAATCCATCTGCCGGGTCCATGGTGTAGGAGCACATCGTCAGCAAAACTGATAATTTTAATTCCCCCCAATATCTCAACCCCTAACATATTTATCATTATTTATTAGCCTCAGCAAAGGTTCCAAATAGATGTTAAATAATATTGGGGAGAGGGGGCACCCTTGCCGGGTCCCATTTTTCAATTGTATTTCTTGAGACATGTAACCATTGCACAACACTCTAGCAGAGGGGGCAGCATACAGATTTTTTATTCCCCTAAGGAGACTTTGGGGAAATCCCATCCTTTCCATTGTGGCAAACAAAAAAGCGTGGGAGACCCTATCGAAGGCTTTTCTGCGTCTAAAGATATCAAGGCTAGGGGTACTTGACAATTTGATGCATAGTGTAAGATGTGGTGCAACTTCCTCAGGGCATCATGTGCTCCCCTCCCTGGCATAAAGCCTACTTGTTCCCTACTAATCACCCCCGCTGCATTCCGCCATATTCTGTTGGCTAAAACTTTTGTATGAATCTTGATGTCCTGGTTCATTAATGCTATCGGCCTGTAACTAGACAATACATTCTTAGGTTTATTTGGTTTCGGAATTAATGTGATATAAGCCTGATAGAGGGGGGGATGATAAACACCCTCTTGCATTACCTTGTTATAGAATTCTTGGAGGAGGCAAAGAATATGTATATATGTTTGATAGAACTTAGCTGTAAGGCCATCTGGCCTGGCGTTTTACCCACGGTAAAGATTTAACAACCTCCAGAATTTCTGTTGCCCCAATAGGTGCCTCCAACTCTGCTGTTTGTGCAGCTTCCAATACCGGCAAGGGTATTCCCTCTAAAAAGGCATTAATTTCCTCGTCTCCCACATTATTTTCTAGCTGGTATAGGTCCTTGAAATACATTGCAAAAGTATCTGCAAGTTCTTGAGGATCTATTATATATTTCCCTCCCTGGTTAATTGCTGTTATTGTCCTACTAGCCTCCCACTCCCTGACTCTGGATGCTAACAATCATCCTGGAACATCACCCTTCAGGAGGTATTTAGCATTAATTTTAGCTAACCAAAAGTCTACCTTGCTATAAACAATATTTTCTGCTTCCCGCCTTAGACTTTTGAGTTCCCGGTCAATTTCTTCTGATGATCCCTCCAATGGAGCCAAAGAGCTAATAGCCCCCATAATAAAATCCTCTTTTGCTCTTCTGAGTCTGTTGTTTCGAGCTGTCAAGTCTTGGGCCTTACTCGCAAATAGTACTTTACAGGTTGGCCAAGCTAGCTTTTTGTCAGACAGTGTAGGTAGTTGCTGATGTATGATTTCTATTAAAGCACCTTCTAAACTATCCTTAGCTGCAACATCTGACAGAAGAACATCGCTCAGCTTCCATCGGAAGGGCTCTGGTGGTCCTGATATCAATTACCATGATAACACTATTGGGGAATGATCAGAGAAAGTTCTATTCTCACTGATACTCCCTTACTCCCAAAGCACCTCCTATTAGCTAAGAAAAATCTATCCGAGAAAGAGTCTTGTGTACTGCTGAGTAAAAGGTCATCATGTTATTTCCTATGAAGTGGGACCGTATCGGATCCACCAAGGCAGTGGCCTCTAACAACTTATTCAGGGCCACCTGGGCTTTCGATAGGGGTCTATTAGTAGCTGGAGACCTGTCCTCTATATTGTCCGCAGTTATATTCCAGTCTCCTGCTAAAATAAGGAAGTGTCCCATATAACCAGCTATGTCTCTCTCTAGAGAGGCAAAAAATTCTGGATTAGAAGGGGTTGGTCCATATATAGAGGCTATCGAGATGACCCTCCCATGCATGAGGCCCAAGATAAATATGGCTCTACCATCTTCTCTTGCTGATACCTGTTCTACAGTAAAGGGGTACATTTTTCTAATTAAAATCACCACCCCACCCGAGGCTCTTTCCTTTCCTATGCCAAAAACCTGCCCCACCCATATTCGCCTCAGACTATTCAATTCTTCGGTCAGTAGATGCGTTTCCTGCAGGGCGATTTGGGCACCATTTGATCCAGTTGTCTCAATATTACCATTCTTTTACATCTACCCCTGAGTCCTTTAACATTCCACGAGATTATTTTAACATTTGCCATGAACCTAGCTTAACATTTGCTTTGGGGCATTTAATCTCCAAGATTCGGTCTAGCTCTGCCCATTTTACTCTCCACCAGGGGAACTCTCTCTTTTCCCATATCCCAATCTCTATCCCTCCCCCCCTTAACCCCTGCCCCCGATCCCTAGATCGCCCTCCTCCTATACGTCGGATCTTCGATGAGCTCCCTGCTCTGTTGCTCCCTTACCCCTCTACAATCAGCTACAGCATTCGAGAGGGCCCTACTCCCGCCTTGCAAATGGTTCCTCATTGTCACCCTTAAGTAATCACCTATAATACTCTAGACCCAATATCAATTGACCCTGTCTCCTGGATCCTTAACTCCAACAAAACACATAGTAACCTTACATTCCCCAGGTATTGCTACTCCAGGTTATCAACTTTCTAAGGTAACAGTAACTATTAAATCCCTCTCCCCTTCAAAAGATCACCCCCCCCATTAGCAATTTCTCCTTATATCCAGCACTTCCTAGTTCCCCCCCAAACTATTCCCAAGTCCTTCAGTGGCCTTCTTCGCCATCGAATTGCATTCCAGCCCATTTCTGGTCTGTTCTCGAGGAGTATGAATGGTTGAAATCAGAGGGCCTAGCTAGGACACCAAATGCAGGGGGGGCACCAGTAAGTCTATCCAGACACATTCCAACCAGAAACCTGCAACCCTCTATTCTCGCTACCAATTCCCCGGAATATCACTTCTCCTAGTGCTGCTAATGTTAGAGAAATATTATTTTATCCCTTCTTTTAAGTGCCCACCTTAAAGTTCCTATTTCAGATCATTTCTCACACAACCATAATCCAAAAATAACATTCCAATAATGGCCCCCTCCCTCATCTTGATCAGGTTTTCAAGCCTTCCCACAACCTGTAATTATACACATAGATCAGGAAACCGAAATTAGACGGATACACCACCCTGAACTAGTCCCCAGGAGTCCAAATTAGTCCACATTACAACTTTCCTTAAACTCTGTTTC
This sequence comes from Neoceratodus forsteri, assembly GCA_016271365.2. NCBI lineage: Eukaryota > Metazoa > Chordata > Ceratodontiformes > Ceratodontidae > Neoceratodus > Neoceratodus forsteri. The sequence continues at coordinate 71,910,177 of CM057456.1, read as the reverse complement.
GCCTCAGCTCAGTGCTCTGAATAGCTCAGGGAGTTCCGCACGTAGCCCTTCCAGAGCCTCCTTCGCAGTAAGAAAGCGCTTTTCCCCTGATTGAAGTCGCATCACCAAAATGGCAGGGTATACAAGACGAAACTTGATTCCAGCTAGATATAACTTCTTTTTGATATCTAGATATTCTTTCTGCTTTCCTCTTACAGAAGGGGTATGATCTTGAAATAACCACAAGGTGGCCCCATTTCATTGCATAGGTTTCTTCTGTCTTGCTGCAGATAGAACATGCATCTTTTCCTTATAGTTGAGAAAATGCATGATAATTACCCTCGGTCTTGCTCCTGGTGGAGGAATTTCTCTTAACGCTCTGTGTGCCCTTTCCAGATTATAGGCATCTCCATAAGGTGTGGGGCCAAACATTTTAAGCAGCATTTCTTGAATGTAGGAGATGCAGTCTGACCCTTCGGCTCTCTCTGGCAACCCTGCCAGAATTAAGTTGTTCCTCCTACTTCTCGATTCTTGGTCTTCAATTCTCTCTTCCAGCTTTTTAATTTGCCTTTTAACCACTACCAGCTCTTGCTCCGCAGTGGAGAGTTTCCTCTCTTGAGATGCAAGTCGGGCTTCAGCATCACCCATCCTCTGGGCTAACAATTGCAGCGCTGGCTTTACTTCTGCAAAGTCCATGACTAGCCCCTTCAAAAGCTGCTTAATTTCCAGGATGTCTCCCCCATTTGGGCTGGCTCCCCCTTCTTCGTTTGCTACTTCCTCCTGGTCTTCTGGGGTTGAGAGCTGTGATTTGGGCTGTTTGGAGGCTGGGGCCCTTCCAGACAGAGACTCGCCCATCTCGGGATCCATACTGCTTTAGTGTCGCGGTCTGACTCTACCGCCGGCTGCTCACCGTGAATCAGAAGCTGAAAAACAGATCGCGGGTCACCACTCGCCAATACCACATCCGGGAGCCTTGCTAAGCCTAACGAACCCCTTCTGCAATATTAAATCAGCCTTGCAGTGCTACGAGGGGTTATTTAATAACTGAGGGGCCCAGGAGCAGCACGAGGGACGTCTTACCTGACTGGACTCATCACGTCGTCTCCCGAAGTTGTGCATCTGTGACTGGCCATCACTAACGATTCATTTGGTGTTGAGGTCACCATTGCTGTCCCTTGTTAGTGAGTGATTTATTTATTTAAAGTTGGTGACCAGGAGAGGAACACTGAACTGAGGCTTGTTTTCAGGGGATGGGGAGAAAGGAGGAATACAAACAATACATAATCATTTTACAGGAAATTGCAGAAAGAAGTTGTTACAATTGTTTTTTTGTTTTTTTTATTTAGTTGTTTAACCAGGTATAGCACACTAAACTAGAAGCTTTTTTACAGGAGCGACCTGGAAGCACAAGGAGGTTAAATGACTTGCTCAGGGTCACACAGTATGCAAGTGGAAGCTGTGGGATTCAAACCCAGGTCTGGTCTGCTGGATTTAGAGGTATATATCCACTTGGTACATAATAAAGCACTTAAGTTGGCATACAATGTAAACTAAAGCAATACTTAAGGTTATAAGAGTTAAGGAGAGAAAGTGTAAGCCTGAAGGTATGATGAGGAGAGAGCAGTAGGTGAGGACCTAGCATGAGCAGGTGCCAATGAAAGGTGAGTGTTCTGCAAAAGGCTCTTTTGAGGACAGATGCAGAGGAGGAGAGATGAGATGGGAGAGGAAAAGCTTTCCAGAGAGAGGGGAGCCTAAAGATGAAAGCAGCAAAGCCTGTACAAGACATGGGGGGGCCAGATTTTCAAAGCCCTGATGTAAGCTGCCACAATGGCAGCTTGCGCCAAGTGCTGGTGTGCCTGGGACCCTGTGCCCGATTTTCTAATCCACAGGGTCCCGGCGCCAAAGTCCAGCAGCTTGCTGCAAAGGTGGTGCTGCCCCAAATATATGGTGCACCCAGCTGGAAGGCCACAATGGCAGCAGGGAGTCTGCAGCACCCACAGACAGGGGCTAGCAAAAGGACACAGCCCCCCCAACACCACCGTACCACCTGCACCCGGGCCCCAACACACACTGGTACCCTGGTGGTCTAGTGCCCCCGCCTTAGGTAGTGCCCATCTCAGCACTCCAACCCCCCTCCCATACCCCGATCCAGTGATCGGCACAGCCCTCCACACACCACCATGACCGGCTGCCGGAACCAGGCTGTCAGTGTGCATACTATATACTGTACAGACGTGCACTGACAGCTCATTAGGAAACCAGCCGTGTGGTGTGTGGAGGGCTGTGCCAGTCACCGGATTGGGGTATGGTAGGGGGGTGGGAGTGCAGAGATGGGACTACCTGTGGGGGGGCACTAGACCACCAGGGAGATGTCAACATGCAATGCAGTGAGTGTCAAGGATCATGACAGGGATGGGGGGGACCACTGGACCACCAGGGATCACCCATCAGGGATGGATCAGGGTAGGCCACAAAGTGGCACATACTGAATGCCCCCCCCAGGAGCTGTCTAAGTACCGTTAGACAAGATCTTTGCTTGTTTAAGGGTACTTGGCACTTAGTTCCTGGGGGGTCTTTGAAATTCTGGATCCGAGGGCTGTGGCAGTCTGGGTCTGCCGCAGGCCCCCTAGCACCATGCCGCAGCCACCTTCATGGTGAAAAGCGGGCTCTAGCACACTTTGGCTCAGGCAGCCTGCTGGGTGATGCAGGCTGCCTTTGAAAATGCCACTTGGCGCAGCCCTTGGTGCATGGTGCCTCTTGAGTCAGACCTGATCGATGCAAGCACCTTGCACCAGTCTGAGGCCTTTGAAAATCTGGCCCGGGGTGAGGAAGGAAGAAAGTACAAGAATCCCTGGAATGAAAGGGATAGGAGAGCTCAGTCACAGGAGATAGGAGAGAGGAGAAGTAAAGTGGGAGGGAATCAAACCAGTATTTGGAGATGAACAGAGAGGAATGCAACTTGTGATGACAATGAGGTGAAGACAGCGAGAAGGAGGAGGACTGACAGCAGTGGCGGGGATGCAGGAAGAGGCATTCAAAACAAAGTGACAGAAGGCATTGTAGAGGGAGTTGAGTCTAGCTAGAGTGAAGGCTGGGGCAGTACCGTAGAAAATGTCAGCATAATTGAAAGTGGGTAGAATCATTTTTCCGAGGAGTGCAATACGAGCGTTCTGAGGGATGGAGTCCTTGTTGCAATATAGAGTGCCTAGCCTGGGGCAGAGCATAGAGTGAATGTTCTCTATGTGTTTGGAGTAATCAAGGTGGTGCTCAAGCTAGACATCCAAACATTTATAGTGTGGGATGTCTTCAAGTTGAGCTTTATCCAAGGCTGAGAACTTGGGTGGGAAGGAGAGGTTGGTTAGTTTGTGATGGGATCCAACGTTCATTGAAACTTTTTTTTTTTTTACATATACTTTGAGGTGGTTGACTAGAAACCATTTTAGGACAGAGTGAAAGTTGTCTTGTAGCTGGGATTCAATATCTGTAGTGGAAGGACCAGAGACATAAAGAATTGTATCATCAGCGTACATTTGGATGTTTGAAACTGTGCAAGCTGATGGAAGATCATTTAGAAATATGGAAAAGAATTATGACCCCAGGACTGAGCCTTAGGGGACTCTTGCACAGATGAGGAGGGGTGAAAGGGTGCCACCAACTCAGACACGTTGAGAACAACAGGAAAGGTAAGATTGAAACCAGTTTACCACTAGACTGGAGAGTTCGGCAGAGCTAAGTTTAGTTAGTAAGAGGGGGTGGGAGACCGAGTTGAAGGCCTTGGCCAGGTCAATGAAACCTTTTTTTTTCAGTCTTTGGTAACCGGGTAAGGCCCACTAGGCACAAGTGCTTGTTTTCAGGGGTGACTTGGGAGCACTGGGCAGTTAAGTGACTTACTCAGAGTAACGCAGTATGCAAATGGAAGCTCTGAGAATCAAACCCAGGTCTGATCTACCGAATGTAGTAAGCTCATTCACATCTTGTTACTCTAACCTCTAGGCTATACTGCCAAGGTATACCATGGCAACCGTTAGGTGGCCTTTGTCCATACCAGTGAGGATAGAGTTGGTTACATGACAGAGAGAGGAGACAGTTGAGTGGTTTGCTCGAAAACTGGATGGGAAGGGGGAAAGACAGTCTGTTGAGCTGAGGAAATCAGTAAGTCAAGAGAGGACTAGGAATTCCTGAAGTTTAGCCAGGGAAGGAAAAAGGGATACGGGGCGATAGTTACCTAGGGTGCATGCATCCCCACCCTTGTGGAGGGGAATTACATGAGCCATTTTCTAAGCCAGGGGAACCTCACCAAGGGGGGAGTAGCAGTTCAGTAGATGGGTAATTGGGAAAGAGATGGCAGGTGCAGAGATGCAAAAGAGGGAAGGGCCAAGATTGTCTGGGCTAGACTTATTGGGGTAAATGGCTAAGAGGGCATTGTAGATGTCTAAGTAGGAGATTGATGGGAAAGTGTATGCATTTGGGGTGCCGGTAGATGGGGGAGCAGAGGTAATGGGAGGGAAGAAGGGGTGGGTGGGAAGTGCACAGGTTACAAAAAAGGAGTTTAGTTCAGAGGCTATGGAGGCTGAGTCAGAGACTGATATGTCTTCAATGACTAGCGTGGTGGTGGATTGTATAGTGGGAGTGTCAAGAAGAGAGTGGACTGTGCACCAGAAATAAGCAGAGAAGTTATAGTTTAGATGATGCTGGGAGTGGAAGTATGTAGCTTTGGCAGACCTTATGGCTTTGGTACAGGTATTTCTCAGGGTCCTGTAGAGCTGTAGGTTGCAGGGGGTGCCAGAGGCTTTGAATCGGGCCCAGACTTGGTTGCAAGACCTACATAGGTGTATTATGTCAGCAGAGATCCAGGCCTGATGGTGATGTTTAACTCTGCACCTCCGAAGGGGGGCATGATGGTTCCATATGCCTAGGAAGAAATGGGTGAATGTATACAGAGCAGAATCTATGTCAGAAGCTGAGAGCATTAGGGACCAGTCAATAGAGTGGAGATCATGTAGGAGGGCTTCAGGGTCAAGGGATCTGAGGGAGTGAACCCATCTGTAGATTGGGGGTGAATGGGGGTGTGAAGTTGTGGATGCAAAAAGTCATAAGATGAACATTAAAGATGTCCAAGAGGGTGCTGGCAGAAGCTGTCCAGTAAGGGTGGGTGGAAAGAATCCAGTCAAGGAGGGAGTGTTTCTGTGTGATGGGGTTTGGACGAGTTGGCTCCAGGATTAGCTGGGTTAGGTTTATGGATTTGATTTGTTCGATAAAAGGCTTATGCAAAGGTGAGATCCAGTTTCAGTTGAAATTACCCGGTGTTAGTAAGTCTGTTGATGATGCATTTGTGGCAAAGGAAGTGAATATGTCTACGTGTGAAAGAGGGGGGATTATGGGGAGGTGTAGAGCATGACAATGGAAAGGGGGAGGGGGGATGAGAAGTTTAGGGTGACTGTCAGACCTTCATGGGAGGAGAGATGTCATGTTGAAAGATGCATAACAAGGTAGGTTAGACCAAGCATAGATTGCCACAACACCTCAGCATTTTCCACAGTCTTGATGAAATAGTTGGTTGTTTTTGATGGATACCTGAGAGTCAGGAATTCATCATGAAAGTCAGGTTTCAGTAACGCACAACAAGTCAGCGGAGTATTGGGCGAGCCAGACCTGTACAAAATCAATCTCAGGGAGAAGGCGTCTGTCATTGAAATGGCAGATTTTTATATGTTTGGGAAAATCAGAGAGAGAAAGGGGAAAGGGTTGGTATGGATATTACCAGAGAGGATAAGGAGAATGTAGAGGAGGATGAGGTAGTACTTAGGTTTCAGAGACTTCCATTTTGGGGTAGGGGAAGAGCAGGATGTGTTCTGAAGTTAGGATGATAGGAGATAGACGAGTTCAGGGTTCAGAGAACAAGAAGAAATGAGGCCTAGGTGTGGGAGGTGAAAGGCCAACAGTGGGTTGATGGGGGGTGGTGGTGTGTGTGTGGCCAGGGAGGAGTTAATTAGTGAAAGGCTGATGAGGGGAGGGGATAGTGGCTGGCATGGGGCAGAGCACTGAAAGGGGGATGAGTTTAAAGATGGGGAGTTTGTAGAGGAGTCATGAGAGGACTGGGGTGAGAGAGAGAAGGAGAAGTGACAGAGCTGTGAGTAGGAATGACATAAGTAGAGTCATGGCAGAATGAGAAAAGGAAATATAGAGGGAGGGGAAAATTGCAGTTGAGGGATTAGCTGATCAAGTTAGGAAAACTAAACAAATTGTTCAAATTTCTGAACAGCAACACATATAGTATACCAAAAGGACCAGTAAGGAGGCATAGAGTGGAGAAAACTACCCAGGCAAATAATTAGTTAGCACACTGCTATGTAGGAGCACATATTTAAAGCTGTTGGATGAGAATCCAAGCAATGTATTGCTTGGCAGAAACCACTATGGGGGGGGAACTAACTGGAGGGGTAGACCAGGCACGTTAAGTGAGAGGGATGAAAAAGTGGGCTGATTGTTTCAGCTGCACTGACCTTACAAATGGGAGCACACCTTTGGGTGGGAGGGTGGCTGCGGACTATGTGGTGGTTCCACACAGAGTACAGCACTGCTCAGTGGCCACTGGTGCTAATTCACTCGCTCTGTAGTAGCAGAGCTGCTGGAGCGGATGGGCCTTTACTTTGGCTCAGAAGAGAGAACTGGGCCTTTACCTGGGCTCAGGAGAGAAAGAGAGAGCTGAGGAGTCTGGAGGTGCTCCCAGTGGGAGTGAGGGTAACCCTCTCGAAACTGGCAACAGCGTTCTGTACAAGAAAGATAGCCTGTTAATGAATTTGTACTTTAGGTGGGAATGGGAAGGGGGGGGCCAAGCTGAGTGCTGGAGAACAAAGAAGGTACAGGGTGTGCTCAACAGGACAAGAAAAATAAATGCAGTTTAAAAGGGCAGGAAGAATTTAGTACATTTCATCAGAGTCTAGCAAGGAACTATTGTTAGCATTCAAACATTTCAGGCTAGAAATAGCAATGTAGGAATTGCTACACACAGACATGAATTACTGTCCAAAAATGCTTCACTATAGGCAGGAATCAGGAATAAATCATTAATTACGGGCTGAAACTAGTGTTAAAAATTTTATCTATCATTTGTAGTACATTGATGATTAAAGGAGTCAGGTACTCTGTGCAGGTTCCCTGAATTAAAGTTAGGTGCAGTCCTGGTTGGTGCCAAAATTCAAAATGGCTGCTGGTGCTAATTCACTCGCTCTGCAGTAGCAGAGTTGCTGCAGTGGACGGGCCTTTACTTGGGCTCAGGAGAGAGAACTGGCTTTTACTGGGGCCCAGAAGGGAGAGCTGGGGAGTCAAGAGCTGCTCTGGAGGTGGAGGGCTACTCCCTCGACCCTGGAAGATGACAGCAGCATTCCCTAGAAGAAAGAGAGCCTGTGAATGAATTTGTACTTTATTTATTTACTTATTTATTTCAAATTTGGTAACAGGGAAAGCACACTGTGTCAAAGCTCATTTTCAGGTGCGACTAGGGGACAGGGGGTACAAATAAACAGTACAAGGGTTACAAAGATACAAAATACAGTAATTAAACAACTTACAAAGATATTACACTTTTAAGTTATTGAACATACTGGACAAAAATATTGCACTTTTTAGAATTTGTTACAAAGTCAAATTTTGCAGATGAAAAAGAGAATAGATATCACTTGTCAAGAGCATAAAATGAGGTAGCATTTTTCATTTATGATAGAAGGCAGAGGGAAGGACAGAGATTTTAAGCCATGACTTAGGCTTGTGGACAGCAGCAGGCTGTAACTGGGGGCGGTCTGAGTAGGCACTCAAGTGCTGGAAAGGAGTGGGTGAGGTGGGTTTGTGGGGGCAGGTTAATGTAGAGGGAAGGGAGTCTGAAGGAAAAAGGAAGTTTACCCAAGGAGGTCCTTACATGTGGGAGGGTGAAGGAGCAGAGGTAGTTTGTCTGCGAGGGGTAGTGGGAGGCTGGAGCTATAAGGGAGGAGAGGTAGTGTAGGAAGGAAGCGTATTGAACCAGTATTTAGAGAGGAAAGTTGTATAGCGGGATAGGCATCTTTGTGAGAGGGATGGGAGAGATAGGGAGAAGTAGAAGTCACAGTGGTGAGTCAGAGGGGGAATTTGAGGCGAAACGACAGAAAGCATTAAAGAGGACATCAGATTTTTCAAGGGAGGTGGCTGGGGCCCAGATATAGATGATATCAGCATAGTCGAAGGCTGGGAGGATCCATTTAACAAGGAGATCCCGTCGGACAGGCAGGAGAGACTACCCTTGAGAGCTGAGAGAGGAGAGGGTGAGGGAGGCTGTGCTGTTTGCTTTAGTACAAAGAAAGTACGGAATGAGCAGAACAGCACAAGAAAAATAAATGCAGTTTAACAATGCAGGACAAATTTAGTACATTTCATCAGAGTCTAGCAAGGGACTACTGTTAGCATTCAGATATTTGAGGCTAGAAATAGCAATGTAGGAATTGGTACACCCAGACATGAATTACTGTACAGAAATGCTTCACTATAGACAGGAAGTCAGGTATAAATCATTAATTACAGGCTGAAGCTAGTGTTAAAAAATCTATCAGTTCTAGTATGCTGGCAATTAAAGGAGTCAGGTACTCTATGCAGGTTCCCTGAATTAAAGTTAGGAGCAGTCCTGGTTGGTGCAAAAAGTCAAAGTGGCCACTGGTGCTAATTTACTTACTCTGCAGTAGCAGAGCTGCTGGAGTGGACGGGCCTTTACCTGGGCTCAGGAGAGGGAATTGGGGAGTACAGAAGTGCTCTGTAGGGGGGTGACTCTCTCGACACTGGCAGATGACAGAAGCATTCTGGGCTCAGGAGAGAGAGCTGGGGAGTCTAGAGGTGCTTTGAGTGGGATCAGGGTGACCATCTGGCAGATGACAGCAGCAATAGGTGATATGACAGGACTAATTTTTATCCCATTCTGTTTATTCTGCTTCCATGCCCACCAGTACCCCATTCCTACTGGCCTCTAGCATCCCTCTACTCATCAGACTCACCCCTACTTTACTGAGGTAAGATCCAGTCCAGACCTTCAGCCTTCCTTGCCAAGGTGAGATTATCCCTGCTGGGGCTCCATATGGCCATCATAGTGGATCGTCAGATGGGATCCTCTTTTTTTGTCTGCCATCCCATAGTTGCTGGCTTGTCCCTGTCAGGTGCCACTTATTGAACTAGAGGAAGAGCTGTGCAATGTGGATAGAGGCTGGAAGGGACTTTCACAAAGTATGCAGAATGGTCTGTGGCATGGGGCAGGGCAAAGAGGCCATCATCCAGCATACCAGTTCAGTATTTCTGCCTTTTTCTTATCCTGCCCACCCCAGCTAATCAATCAATCAATCATAATTAATTTAAAAAAGGCACTTTTAAAAAGGTATCAAAGTGCCTGCAAAAATACAGCTCAATAAAATCAGAGATAAAATCTGCAATCATAAAAATATAAATATGCAGAGAAAAAAACAACAAATATGTTGTAGGTGATACAACTATAAAATCCCAAAAATCAATACTCAGGGAAAGCAAGACTGAGCAGGTGCATTTTTAATGCAGATTTAAAACTTTCCATAGTCAGGCACTCTCTTATCTGACGAGGTAGATTTACACAGGGTAGGGGCCTCAAACGCAAATACTCGGGTGCCCTGGGTCTTCAAATGGACCCTGGGAACCTCTAGCACTCCCTCATCCAAAGGGTGGATGGGGCAATAGGTATGAAGAAGCTCTTGCAGGAAACACGGTCCCTGTCTGTGTAGGGCCTTATAGGTTAATAAACTGACCTTGAAGGTGATCCGCAACCGAATAGGCAGCCAGTGCAGGTTGCGGAGCACAGACATGACATAGTATGAATGAGGTAGGCCAGTCAACAGCCTGGCAGCCACATTCTGCACCAGCTGCAAGCAGTGGATATCCACCACCGGCAACTCTAGGTACAGGGAGTTACAGTAGTCAAGGCGAGAGGTCACAAAGGCGTGGACCAGTGTAGGAAGATCATCAGGTGGAACAAGGTATTAAATCCAGGCGATATTCCTCAGATGATAAAATGAGCTCTTGATGATGAATGACACCTGATGTTTCAGTGTCAGCCCCTCGTCAAAAATAACACCCAGATTTTGCACTTGTTCAGAAGTCATCAGCTGGCTGCCACTGAGCCATAGCCCAGATGGCCGCTCAGCTGAAGGCCCCTCTGCCTGATGACTCGGGTTCACATCCAACAACTCAGTCTTGTCCAGATTCAACTTCAGCCAGTTTGCACTCATCCAGTCCTGGATCTCAGAGAGACAGTTGTTAAAAGTCGAGATAGCTTCATCCTGATTGGGCACAAAATACATGTACAGCCGAGTATCATCTGCATAGCAGTGAAAACTCAGCCCATACCATCTTACAATGTCTCCTAATGGCATCATTTACACCGCAAACATGGGTGACGAAACAGAGCCCTGCAGCACCCCATAAGACAGGAAGATAGGGTCAGAGGAATATATCCCCGATACCACTCTCTGTGACCTGCCCATAAGGAAAGAATTAAACCACCTGAGGATTGTATCAGACAGTCCACAGATAAGCCTCAGGCATTCCAGTTGCACCTCATGGCCTACGGTATCAAAGGCTGCAGAGAGATCAAGGAGAAGCAAGATGGAATGGCTCTTCTGATCTCTCGCTATCAGGAGATCATTGAGTATCCAAATTAGAGCCGTCTCAGTACTATGTCTCTTCCGAAATCCTGACTGGAGAGGATCGTGGATGTTGTGGATGATAAGATGATCCTCCAGCTGCAGCGTGACCACCTTCTCAATAACCTTACCCACAAAAGGAAGGTTAGAGACAGGTCTGTAATTCACAAGACAGTCTGGGTTGAGAGAAGATTTCTTAAGGAGAGGAGACGCCATCACCTCCTTCAGGGTGTCAGGAAACATACCTATCTCCAACGAACACCAGACTATCTCAGCTAGGAGTGGGCTGATGACCTTGACATGCCCCACTAGGAGGTGGGTCAGCCAGGGTCCAAACTACAGCAGGTTGACTGCATACTCAAGATGGCCTTTATGAAATCCTCAATCACCAAGTGGTCAAAGTCGGACTAAATGAACCGAGGGTCTGTAACCTCCCAACTATCACCGCCACTCCAATTGGAGAAAGTTAAGTAGATCCCAGACCTGATGTTGGCAATCTTATCTGCAAAGAATCGAGCAAACTCTTCATATTTATCCTGTGAAAATGCTTTCCAAGACTGCAGACAGTCTGGATTGCACAGTCTGTCGACAGTTCAAAAGAGCTGAACTGGTCGATTCTGAGCAGTGGCAATCTCTCTGGACAGGAACTCTGCTGTTTTACGGGAGGTAGCAGATTGATAATCCACATAGTGGGTCATTTATTTATTTATTTACTTGAATTTTGGTAACCGATAAGTCCACTGAGACCATGCGGTCCCTTTTTTAGTGATGACCCGGGAGACAATGGTGAAACACAGTGCAAATGATCAGTACAAAAATACAATACAGAATACAGTGAAATTTAACAATGATTTGGGTGATTACGTTGGAGCACGAGATATGCAGCATAATAAAAGATCAGACAATAGTTAAACAATACACTAATATTATACAATATATACAAAGCAGGAGCATGAGGACTAATAGATTACAAGATCCAAATATAGGAGTAACATAGGCTAGGCAGTAAAAAGTCAATAAGAGTTAGTTAAAGCAGTTCCGGGGGGGTTAGTAGATAAGAGGTAAGTTCTAGTTTGAAGAATTATAGGGTCATCAATCTAAATCTTTTGGCCTTGAGCTCTGATTTCCACCAGCACCATTCCATCCTTCCCCCCACACACCTCAACTCCTGAAAAGTCCCATCAAACCAAGGGGATCGAGGGCTAAGAGTGAGGAAGTGAATGCGGACAGCAGCTATGGAATCCAGACCCTCAGTCACAGTCTTATTATAGGCCAGTAACAGATTGTCTGGACCCATGCTTGCACTCAGAAGTCCAGATAGGTCCAGCACCACTGGCAGACCATCTGGAGTCAAACCCCTTAAAGGACAGTACTGAACCATCTCAGTAGGGGCAGTCCTATAAGGGGGAGCCTGGAAATTGAACCTTATAGTGTAATGGTTTGACTAACTGACAGGCTCCATCACCATGTCAGAGGTCTCCATACCCAGTAGGAAGATCATATCCAGTAAGTGACCATGACTGTGGGTTACAGAGGTAACAACCTGTGTGAAGCCAAAAAGATCTTAAGTTGGAGGAAATCCTGTCCAAATTGTGAGAGTTCGTAACTGACCCAGGCACTGAAGTCACCCAGTACCAGCCATCTGGGGTACTCCAACACCATATCAATGACGACATCCTTGGTTCCTGCAGGAATTGCTTCTCTCCCCCAGGTGGATGGTAGATGAGAAGAATCCTGCAGCCAACACCTGAACTCACAATACACTCAAAGAACTGGGTCTCCCCCACTGGCACATCTACAAGGCCCAATTCCAATTTAAAACATATTGCTACACCCCAGCCACTGCGATCTATCCTTTGGCAGTGTACCACCAAGTACCCAGCCAGAGATGCTGATTCCAAAACTGGGCCAGCATTTTCATCCAGCCAGGTCTCGGTGATGCAAGCCAGGTCCATTGACCCAACAAGATCAGAAATAACTGCTGTCTTGTTTTTGATGGACCTGGCATTGCATAACACCACCCAAGTATGATGAGACACCAAGGCCAGCCATGTTATCTTCCCACTAAATTTGGAGACCTTGGATATGGGAACCAGGCAGGGAGGACCCCTTTCCAGAACACATTTCGCCCAGGGGCATCTTCTAGCCCTCACAATCCCAATCCATCCACCCAGCTCCACTCTCCCTCCAGGTCCAGGACCTTACCCCTATGCTTGCTTCACACTATCCCCAAGGCACAACACCACCAATACACCCTGGTGGGCAGTGGGGGACAATTAAGGGGGCGAACACCCCGGAGCTTAGAGGAAGAGAAGCGCCTGGCCGGGAGAGCTCTGTACCAACACATAACTGACAAATCAACTGCAGCATGTAAACAAAAAAAACACACTGAAAATACTAAACAAAAATAAAAGTAAAACTAAAACAACTCCACATATAAACTAATAAACAAAACATATCACCATCCCCTGAAAAAGACCACACACAATAGTCAAACACATATAATAATAACAGTCTGGATTCACTGGTGATTGGCAGTCAGTAAAATGTAGGGCTAAAGCCCACCAATTCTTCAGGGTAGAAGTATGGAAGAAGAAATGGAGCTCCTCCCCCATGTTCAGACAGCAAATTTAACGTTCAAAGAACAGTTGTACTCTCACTAAGGCAGTTCATCTATTATTTATCAAAGAAAATGTGCACCAAATTAAAGAGGCTCTCTCACAGCCTCCTCAAATTAAATTTCAATGACTCTCAGTCTGACAGAAGCCACGGCACCTCTATAGTCTCTGATGGAAGTGGGGTCCAGATGACAACAGTATCTCCCAGTTAGGAAGCTGCAAATCTGGTACCCCACAGAGGACAACTGCATAAGCAAACAATCCCCAGACATTTGGGGTCTGAGAGGCACACGCCCACTGGCACAAGCCTCAAGAGCAACTCTGGCAAATGAGGTCACCACCGCCCACCAGCAAAAGCTTCCCCAGTGTCCCCTCTGTGTGGCTGTCAGTCCCAAGCAGTCAACCCCAGTAAGCAGCTGCAGCTCCCAAATAATCAGTATCACCACCAGTTAACAATAGACCCAAATTAAGAATGCAACCTTAAACTGAAGCCCCAGGTAAAGTCCCAGAGAGAAAACACCTCAGATCAGTGAACCTGAGAACCAGGTTGAACCTGAGAACCAGGACCCAAGAAACACACTTATCCACCAACGGGTGCACCTCAGAAAAGTCCACAAAGCAAGCAGAAATGTTACACCATCTGGTGAGCATCCCAGTCGCCTCCTCTCAGGAACACCCAGACCAGGCAATAACCCCCAAAGCAAACAACAGGGCTCCAACAAAGGTCCCTAATCAGACGCAGGCACTGTCCATTGAAAGCAGGGCAAGGTAAAACAGCACTAAATGACTGGCAGGCTCACCACCACACCAACTCCCCAAAATGGCAAGTCGCTGATGTTTAAAGTCCTTAGGCTTCTTCCTTGCTCTGCTCCTCACTCTTCACTCTCGCCCACAGTCGGCAGAACACCATATAAAGAATTCCTCCTTCTGGCATTCAAAGGGACTCCCCGAGCAATCTCATCAGGTAGCCGCAGCTTTGCTTAATATACAGTCATGAGAAACGCACAGAAAACCGCAGTAAAACTAATCCTCAGACGACTCTCAAAAGCAATGAAAAATAAATGCTAGCAGTGGTGCAGTGCTAGTGGTTTGGCATCAAAAGTTGGTCCAGCACAAACAAATGGACAGATAGGACTGGTATAAATAAAACCTACTTCTTCCCAAATCAGCCAGAAAACGTAGAAAATCTTACCAACTAGACTCACTAGAAGAGCCCTGACTAACTAACTACCAAAATTAAGCCAACAACTAGAAAAATTATGTATAAATGCTACTAAAAATACTGCTGCTGTTTTGGCATATCCATATCATTCACCATCTTGATTTTTTCCATCATGTCAGCTAATGTGCAAGCAGTGGCTGGCCTGAGGGGGTGCAAAAAAGTATGTGGCTGCCAACACCATCCCTGGCATCTCTACCACCAGGAACTGCTATAGAGAGGTGCAGTAATTGCCCCTCCAGGAGGAGAGTGCTAAGGGTTCTCTGAGCTCTTCCTGCAAGCCTCTGATCCCAAAATCACTGGCTCAGAGTAGGAACCTGTGTTGCCAGCTTGTCAGAGTGGTCCCCCATCACTCAGTGACATGGAACTGGCTATGATGGGTCTTATTTTATTGATAATGACTCAGTGCAAGGTATCCATCATACCTGATTACATCCAGTGTGCTGCTCATAAAGTTGTAAAAGTTGTACTGTCTGCAGGAGGACTTGAGGTGGATGCAAGTGTCATAGTCCTTGCACTGCTAGGAGTGGTGAGCAGGACTGTGGTGCTGCCAGTTCCAGTAGGAGTCAATGAATACTTGCAAGCAGGAGGTATTGTAGTGGAAATTTCAGTTGATGTGATTTGTTGAGGTTTTTTTCCTGGGATCTGAGATTTAAATACACAGCTAATGTTTGTGCATATAACTGAAAAGACATTTTTAACCATATTGGTCCTTGGAAAGTAAGAATTGCTAGAGAGTTTGATAACTTTTATTGGACCAACTGTAACATACTTCTTGTACAAAGACATAGGCCTTATAGGTCCCTTCTTTCGGTGAATACCTAACCAAGCAAAATAAGCATTTACTGGATATAGACTGTGATGCATTGTTTCAAAATAATTATGATAAGATAATGAAAAGGCTTACAAGGCAGGGTAAGAAAAACTTAACAGGAAGGGTGGGTGGGCAATGAATAGGAAC
Organism: Neoceratodus forsteri; assembly: GCA_016271365.2. Classification (NCBI taxonomy): domain Eukaryota; kingdom Metazoa; phylum Chordata; order Ceratodontiformes; family Ceratodontidae; genus Neoceratodus; species Neoceratodus forsteri. Next base: position 71,894,718 of record CM057456.1, on the reverse strand, counting down.
AGGTCTATAGCTGTGAGAGGAGGATTAGCAGGAAGTGCAAAGATAGTCATAACAGAGGCTGAATCGATGCCTTGCGATATTAATTTGAAAGGTATCAATACAGAAACACAGAATAATAAGACCTGAGATTGCAGGGGATCACAGAAAGAAAAAAACATATTTTTAAAAAGTAATATATAGTATTAAAGTTTTCCACAGTGTGCCATAAATCCAATGTCTCAACTGAGTCTGTTACAGTTCACATGAAATTGCTTGATATAGTTTACAGTAGTTCCCTTGTCTTTCTGTCCTGTATATTATTGAAATTTCCTCCTAGTATTAGGACACACAGGTCTGAGAGAGAATCGTCTGGTTGGGAAAATATCCTACTTGTGGCAAATAATTTGGTTTACTATTTTGTGTTGGGGGTAGTAAATCCTGGTTGGCAGTGGTTGACTTGTTTCCCTTATATAACATTCATTTGTTCACTTTTTGCACTGAATTCAGTAATCCACACTACCTGATTGACATGTGTAGGATCCATTTATTTTTATTTCGTTGGTCTGGTATGCCTTAGTGGTGATTTGTGCGCCTATGTGGGTGCGGATCTTACATCTTTCATTATTGCATGATGTTGTTCCTCACATTCCATGTTTAGTTTGATCTGCTGGGAGTTTGCTACAAATTATTATTTTACAATGGTTAGGGAGCTGACCGTAGACAATGACAAGTGGTTCAGTCTCTAAAAGTCTTTCATCTTTGCTCAACATGGGTTGTTGTTCTTTAATCATTTGCTGAACGGGTTTAAGCATGAGGCCATATTTAACAACAAGGGGTGTTTGATCAGTTTGATTTTTTCTTTGCCTGTATTCCACTGGAGTTTCTCATGGTATTTGCATGGCATGTTCCATTTCTCTGTCAATATGTCTTGAAGTGTGGCTCCGCTGGATGAAAGAATTATCAAGTTGAGAACTGTCTGTTTCTTGTTATCTCATCAGAGCTGATTCAATGGTATCGAATGGCCGGAATGGAGAATTTACTTTCTAACTTGTGAATCTCTTCAATTGCTCTACAGAAACAGAGTGATTACAAGAGGACTGGAGGGCAGTGAATGTGGTTCCCCTATACAAAGGTGGGGGTCAAAACCAGTGAGGCAGCCATAGACTACTCAGTCTTAAGTCTATAGTAGGGAAGATATTGGAATCTATTATTAAGGAAAGGACAGTAGTATTCCTGGAGGCCAATGGCCTAAAGGACACCTGTAAGCATGAACTTGCCACTGGGAGGCCATGCCAGACAAATCTGATCAAATTCCTCAATAGGGTGACAAAGGACGCGGATGTGGTTTGACAGTAGATATTCTGAACCAAGATTTCAACATAGCCTTTGATTCCTTCTTGCGTGGGAGACTGGTGAAGAAATATGTGACTTTGGCCTAGGGGTGTAGGTCATGAGGTGGGTAAAAATATTGGCTTGATGGGAGGGCCCCAAGGGTAATCTACAGTGGTGAGCCCTCAGTGGTAAATTAAGTTATGAGTGGGATGCTTCACAGATCTGCACCAAGATCTGTGGTAGAATAGACACCAAGGACGGGGTTAGGACCTTAAGGAAAGATCTGAGAATACTGGAGGGGTGGTCAAAGGTGTGGCAGATGAAAAATAATACCAAAAAGTGTCAAGTAATAAATACAGTACAGGGGGTCAAGAATCAAATAATAGAATACAGGATGACTGGATGGGTAGTTTAAAGCAAAATGGAGGAAAGGAACCGGGGGTGATAACAAAGGAAAACGTGCAGGCACCAGCAGAGTACAATAGGACAATCAGAAGGGTGAATCAGATGCTTAGATATATTGGGAATGGGATCACTAGATGAAAGAAGGAGATACCGGTAATACTGCCTCTGTATAGCTCCCTGGTTTGACAGAACCTACAGTACTGTGTGCTATTTTGAAACAAAGGGATAGGTGAGAGGCAGTACTGTCAGTGGCTACCAAAATGATACTGGCATCAAGGGAGACCATATGATGAACACTTGGGGATCTCAATATTTATACACAGGAGGACAGTGGAAAAGGGGACATGTGACTGAGATGCTCAAGTACCTCCAAAGGATCAAGATGGTGGACAGCAGTGAGTTGTCCACAGTGAGTGGTGGCATGGGCACCTTGGGAAATTTCAAAAAATTTGCAGGGGGGGAGGTTCAAAAAGTATGTTAGGAAGTGATTTATTATGCAAAGAGTTGGCAGACTGGAACAAACTTTCAAAAGAGGTCATCTTCATTGAGACAGTAGTGCGGTTCAAAAAGCACGGGGGTCAGTCTTATGGGAAAAGCGTGTATGAGGGCAAGTGAGAAGAAGGCTAGTGAATGAGGATTGACATGGGCACAATTTTAACAGGCAGACTTTGGCAAACTAACTGACAAAATAGTCCTTTAACTACTGGCATTTTAATTAATCTGTTTATACCTCTCTCTTTTGCAATGGCCCCATTTGCTCAACCCAGCCCCAGCCCTGTCACCCTGGCATCGCTGAGGCCTTACCCATAGTTCTTCCCATGTTGCCCCAGAGATTTCCCCCTCTGGTGGGGGTGGCAGGGATCCCTTTACCTCTGCTATTGACAGATCCAGTGTGGAAGATTACACCTAGGTAGCCAGGTGATGGGCCTACGAGCTGGTTGGTGTCATCCTGCCAGTAGGGGTATTTTTCTACTTTTCAACCCTGATTTCCCAGGATGCTGGCATCAAGGGCCCACCCAGCATGGACCCATGCATGCATGCATGCATTGCACAGTGCTGTCAACATCCTCCCGCCCACTAGCTACTCCAGTTGCACTGCCACCTGGGGTCACTCAGGTGGCAGTACAGCAGTGAAGCTGGTAGCCCTTCCCTAACAGAGGAAGAGAGAGTCCTGCGGGATGCTTGATCCTCCTCCCCCAACTGGTCCCCTGTGGCTCCAGCTCATTCCTGAACTTGGGTCACCGGCACAAGTGAGGTGAGGCACAAGCTGCCTCAGCCCTCTGTGCCACCAGGCCAGCCCAATCTGTCAACATTTTCTATGTTTTTGTGTTTCTAGAAAATAAAGTTGATAAGGTCCAGGGATCAAGTGCTTTGCCAGCTCACCCACACACACAAACTCAGACACAAACACAAGTATAGAGGAAACAGTTTAGTAATGAAATGGCAGCATTAAGAGGCCTCACACTGTCCCATTCTGAATCACTCCTAAGGCAAAGATGGATGCAAACCACAAATACTGAAGTCAAGTGTCTTTGTGACAATAACCAGAATGTTGGTGATTTCATATCCTTGCAAGGGCATAGCTTACCAAATTCCTTTAAAGTCTCTTTTCTTGTTAAAAAAAATCATAATACTGTAAGTAATCAGATGCATAGGAAATTGAGGAGTTAACACTCTGATACAGTAATGATTATACCATTTTTTTTACGTAGTGCCTAGGGCACACCTATAGTATTGGAAAAACCTGCAAATGTAAGCTGTACTGTAAAGCTTTAGAGTTTTGCCAATAGTAACAAAAGAATGGATTACTTGCATGGACACAGCTGAGGAAGTGTTATTCCAAGCTGAATGAAGGAATGGTTGAACCACTAAAGGCCTAACCAGTGCTAGATAGGGATGTGCGAAACTGGAAAATTTCTCTGAGCGAAATATTTAGTGTAATTAGCGCATTTTGAAGAATATTTCGCTGGGTGAAATGCCAAATTTTGCCTGAGGTTGGATGTGAAATTTCACCCCCAAGCCAGTGAAATTTCGCTTGTGGGCTAAAGTTTGCACCCATGGGTGAAATTTCACCACCTGCTGTTAAATTTTGCCACCTGCAGGAGTAATATCGCCTCCCATGGTGAAATGTTGTGGCCACTGGCCAAAGTTCTCCCTGGTGTCTAGTGGTCCCCCCACCACCCCGGCCACCACTGGCCATAATAACATTAAATAAGCACCCCCTCCCAAAGTTGCCTCACCGCTTCTGTTTGTTTTATTAAAAAAAAAAAAATCACCCTCCACTCCCTGGTGTCTAGTGGACCCTCCCCCCCACCCCATCAATAGATAGCAGCACCCACCCAGCACCCCCAGTAACCCCATCAGGCAACTGGCACAGCCCTCCACTCACCTTCATGGCCGGCAGCCCGACTGAGCACCACTGAACGCTTGAATGAATGAGCGCAGTATTCATTCATTCACTCAGTGGCACTCAGTCAGACTGTCAGCCATGGAGATGAGCGGAAGGCTGTGCCGGTAGCCCGATCAGGGTACTTGGGGGGGAGCTGGGTGGGTGCTGCTATCTATTGATGAGGTGGGTGGGTGGGGAGTCCACTAGGCACCAGGGAGTGGAGGGTGAATACTTTTTTTAGTAAAGCAAATGGAGGCAGCAGAGTAACTTTGAAGGAGGGATTGCTTATTTAATGTTATTATGGCCAGTGATGGCTGGGGAGGGACCACTAAACACCAGGGAGTAGAGGGTGAATTTTTTTTTTAATAAACCAAACAGAGGCGGCAGGGTAACTTTGGGGGGGGTGCTTATTTAATGTTATTATGCCCAGTGACGGCCAGGGGGACCACTAGACACCGGGGAGAGGTGGGTGGATTAATTTTTTTTTAAATAAAACAAATGGGAGGGGTGCAGGGTAACTTGTGTGTGTGTGGTTGGGGGGTTTACAGACTTGTGGTGGCCAGCGGTGATGGGAGAAATTGGGGGTGAAATTTTGTCACAATTTTGTGAAACATTTCGCCCAGCGAAATTGCCAATTTCGTCGTAATTTCACCAGTGAAATTTTATTTTGCTGCATCTCTAATGCTAGTCTGGTGAGGGCCTATGTAGAAACTGTGCAGACTGTATGGACTATGAGTCTTCCCTGTCTGTAAACAGCTTTGTACTTTACTATATGTGTTTATGTACAGTAGTCTATATGCTGCATATGGCTGAGAAGCCCCACCATCTCAATGTGGGCAAGCTGGTCAAGTAAATGTCTTCCTAAAGGTTCACTTGGGAGGCATATACTTGCAGCACTGTAAAGGTGATCACCTCCTCCCTGAGCTAGTACTAGGCATAACATGAGGACAGAACCTAAATACTTAAGGCATAAGTGGTAAGTGACCGTGATGCTGCGGCAACATAAGTAAAGCTGTGAATTTTCTTTCATACATAGAATACTTACAAAACACTTAAACAGCATGCATGGGACCCCTTCTCAATAGTTACCCATGGAGGGAAGTAAAGTTAATCATTGAACTACATAAATCTGTCAACAGGCATATATCACAAGAGGAATGCAGGTTATAAGAGGGTATTTTTTATAGCTGTAACGTATTCTTTCATCCAACATATATTTTTAGATTGGCCAGTTCCCTGGTTATAGACATATTGTAAGCCAATTGTGTTACAGGGAGAAATCTATTTTGTCATGGGAGTTAATCCTACATAAGGCCCATACTACTAAGAGCCAGAAAAAGCTTAAATATGATAGTGGATATCACATTCCCTATTTCCCCCTGCCATTCCTGTAGAAGAATAAGCCTGCTACCCAGAACACATCCAGTGGATAGAAAGGCAACAAAAGAGTATTCACTACCATGGTCTCAACAAGATCTCCAAGATCCCACAAGATGCATTCTGATCAGTCCTGGGTTTCACTGGTTTGAGGACATTCTGGGAGAAAGCTAGTGACAAACACTTAGTGGGAAGCAACAGATCACCAGCTCTCCTCAGTTGAATCAAGACATATCAGGTAACCAGGAGAGGGTAGAATATGTATATCCTGGACTGTGGCAGACAGAAGTTCATGGGGTTAAGTTTAGCACCTTTAAGCAGTAAAACGATGACATGCCACATGAACCACCTTGGTACTGTAGCTCCATGGCACTGGTATAACCAATGTAATAATTACTGTGTATGTAAGTAAAGTTCTGAGTAAGGTAGAAAACAAGCAATTTATACAGAGTTCAGAAGAAATTATTTCCTTTTTTCTAAAATGGGCCCTTGCAAAGATATGCTCATGTTATTAGATGAAAAGATCCCTTTGTACTTTATCCCAGATTAAATTACTAGTTGATTGTCTTATTAAGGCACCTGCACTAATGCAACCAATCTGGTTGTGCCTTGTGCATCACCTTCCAATAGGGAACAATCAGGGAATGTTAACAGTAGAAAAGAAAATTGAAGATTGTTAGTGTCTTTTATCATATATTTTGCAGTTTCTAATTGCCTGATACAGTATGTGTTATTATCTCATGCAGTTAACATAATGTGTGCATCTATTGTAGTTGTTTGCAATCCTGAAGGTGATCTTAGTGCATTCCTGTTTTTAGTGGAGGGTTATGTGGGTCCTCTCTGGTTATCATTTGCAGATCAAGACTGAATTCTAAATTTCTTGCAGTAGTCCTGAAATTCTAAATTAATTTCTTTCTGCCTGCCTTTTCATATTGTCCTTGCTATTCAAACTTATTACTGATGATGAATAGGCATACATTTTGTAAAAGTGCATGTTTTTCTATCTATGGAATAGACATCAGGGACTATTAGGAAACAGGCAAATAGGAAGGTCTGCAGAAACAGACTAGACAGAGTCATCTTGGCAGACTGGGTGGGATGAGCAGTCCTTTTCTGCCAGCAAATTCTGTGTTTCAACGTCTGTACAATTCTGTACAGTTGCACCATTGTCTAATAATTTTGGGATGTAAAATGATAGCTCCATAAAATGTATTCTACAAAATATTATCACCCCTTAAGAGAGGTGATGTGAAGTGTAGTATCTTTTGACATCTAGGTACCAATCATCATCATGATCATGGAATCTTTCAACATCCAACAATGCCATTATTAGTGGTGATATTGTAGCTTTCAAAATTAGATGATGCCATCATTATGGTACTTTCCACCATATAGATACCAATCGTCATCACCAGGGCATCTTTCAACATCTAAGGATGCCATTACTATGGCATCTGAACACCTACTGTAGGTACTATCACTAAGGGTACAGTATCCTGCACCATCGTGTCAGCAGCAAACAATAATTCTGTCTCCAACAAGTTCAGCACTACTGGACTGCAGTTGAGGAGCAGTCAACATGCAGTCTCCTGTATCACCTACCATGATGTAACATCACAGCCAGTTGGTAAGTAAAAAATCCCACCAGCTCCAAACCCATATCACCAGATTGGACTATAGAGAGAATGTCAGTTACCATCACCCCGACAATCACCATGTAAAACAACTGTTTATAAATGACTACAAGCCCTTGCCAAGCAATACTCCCTATCTAACATCTCATCTTTGACAAGTGAGTGAAAGGACTGGAAGAGTGGTTTTGCCTGGGTGGCCGAGATTCAGTCATGTTGCTAATGTGTTTTCATATAATTGTCTTTAGAACTGTTTAAACTGTCATCTTCAGCACTGGGTATATGGAGAGCTGAACGTAGGGCTGCCATTATGAGGGTATCAGATAAAATGTGACAGTTCAAAAAATTTAAGCATTACTCTCCCTAAAAGACTATTATCATCACATGGACTTTTAACAAGAAAATACTGGTTTCTATGTATTCGAAAGAAAATATTGCTTAAAGAGAAACTACAGTCAATATTTACAAAAACATATATTGTGCATTATATTGACTAGATCTAAATACACATACAACAAACAAAAATATTGGGCTAGAAAGAGTTATTTAGTTGAGGCTAGAATATTTGTCTCCTTACAGCTGATTGCTGCTGAAGCAATTATCACTCACTTAATCAATGATCACAAATATATCACTTTCACATGGGACATAAGGCATTTCAAGAAACATTCAAACATGGAGATCCCTGAGGGACCCAAACTAGCAGGTACATTTAGAGAAAAACTAACAGCAAACAAAGGGAAGGACCCACTAGTACTACACACACAAATCAAAACACATTACATAATACATGTGTGTGCATATTTTGACTGTTTTCTCCTTTCATTCCTTGCAAACTGCCTAATATAACATTTAATTTTTACCTGTATTGCAAACACATGCCAACAGAATTGAACTTTCTTTTCTATTGGATGACATACAGTAGCATACCGTATGTTCTTGTGTTTTGTCCTTGTCGAGTGAAAATCTGAACAGTTTGGGATTTATGTGAGGTCTCATAAACTGCTTTTAAGATTATCACTTGGGTTAGTATAACATAGTCTTGTAAAGGAAAAGGATTCAGGAAGACTCCAAGCTCTGGTTTATTTTTTTTTTACTTATTTTGTTGTGAGATACAGTATGTATGATCCCTCTCTTTGCATGCTAGGCCTGGGACCGTTTTGTTCAAGACCTGCAATGGTCCTAAGGACATTAATATAAAATATATAATTTAAATCAGTTGTTTCACTCAAGCCTTATAAAGCCTGTTCTTTGTCATATTCAGTATTTTCCAAATAAATATATACTTTACATCATATTTCTTCAGCATATCATATGCTATCGCAATCTCTCTTAAATAACAAAAAATATCATACTGGTTACATTTGATGTTTTGCCCATGCCAATAGTCCTACCACCAGCCAACCGTTTCTACATTCTTATGCTCCAAAACCAGATGCACAAATAGCACTAGTGGAGACTTATAATAGAGTTTTTTTTTTTTATTGGAGTTGTCTGTTTTTATTTGCTCTTGCTATATTTAAATGAATAACTGGCTTTTCTACTTTATACATGTCTTTACTTATACTGTGGTTTACAAACATTCAAAAGGCACTCACAAAAAGCTTTTTGCTTCAATTTTCCTTCTAGTACAAAGGCCAGTATTGTAGACTATCTGCATGAAAAGACAATATGGACATTCTTAAAAAAAGGGGTTTAATAAAAACAATCATGTAGAATTATCTATTCTTAATGCAATAATGTAATCTTATTGATAACATAGAGAATAATCTCTAGTCACCTATCGGAAACAAGCAGGTTAGTGCATCAAGAGATTGTCTTGGAGAACACAATAACCTTGAGAGCGAAGCTCGAGAGGTTCAATAACCAATGGCGACCTCGAGATGCCCTAACCGAGCTTGTTACCGAAAGGTGACTAGCGATTATTTTTTTATACTGTATGTTTTTTTTTTTGTTTTTGATGAGAGGATGCAAGCAGAACAGAAGTGGATATCACTTGTAGATCTTGTTGCTCTGCCCCCAACACTCTCATGCTGGTCACCGCCACAGTCCCACTTGTTGGCAGTGCTGCCACCTGTTTTCTTTTGTTTTTTTTACAGCTGTTTTATATCTAAAATAAACAGTGCTACACAGAGAACCCTTACAGCAGCCACTGGATCCATAATACAATCCGCCAATACTGGAGAATGCTGTTTACCAGACTGCCGCCACAGGAGGGGACCTGCTGAATGCCTCACTACAGGAGAGTATTTTTTTCCTTTTTAAATGGTAGAGCACAAGATCGAACGTGTTCAATGTTGTTTTGCTGCAGTAGCTACATAGCTAGTGCAGCACAAAGCTGAAATGACATAGATACTGCAGCATAACAACATTTAGAAAGTGATGGATTTCTACTGGTTACAACATTCCATCATACACTATACCATTGTTATGAACTACCCATGTTTTGAAGAAGGTTTGCCAAGTAACATCATTGATCCTAAGTATTTGAAATGCATGGTTCTACCTGAATATAAATATAAAATAACATTCTCACCATTTCTGCACCAAGCCTCTGTATATAATCAACAGTCTTTTTAAGTTAAAGCATGCCCCTTTTTATTATATTCTATTGTTTATTATTGTATTTCTTATACACACTTAGTTCATTGTAAACTTTACTTATGCAAGATACAACTGAGCTGCATGCTTATTGTATCTTCTTTTAGTTAAGGACCATGGGTGCTATGCATGAAGTGGGTTGGGGTACGTGGAAAAGTCCCGTACCCTGCCCATGACCCTGTGCCCCATGGACATGTGCACCCATATTTACTTTCAACAACACCAGCCACCTGTCCACAGCTTCTCTCCCCCCAGTGTGCAGAACTTCACAGGATGGCCGGGGGCAGAGTCATGGACCTGGGAAGGCATTCAATGGGATGCCCATCCTGGGTCCAACAGTGGATCTCTCACACTGTGATGCATGGGTCCTGGGTCATGCATGCCTACTGCAGGCACTCAGACCTACATGGCATAACCCCTACCACCAGTTAGTTCAATGGCCCAGCCTCAGCAAATGGCACCCTCCCAGTGCACTGCAGGACCCCAGCATTGGGATTCACCTCTGGCCTGCTTCAATTTTCCTTCTAGCACAAAGGCTGGTATTGCAGCCTATCTGCATGAAAAGACCATGTGGACATTCTTAAAAAAAGGGGTTTAATAAAAATAATCATGTAGAATTGTCCATTCTAAATGCAACAATGCAATCTTATTGATAACATAGAGAATAATCTCTAGTCACCTATCGGTAACAAGCAACGGTAGGTGAGCCCCACCACAATGTGACTATAGACCCCACACCCCAAATCACCAAGCCCCTGAAGGTGGGCATGTGCCACAGACCCACAGACCTCCCTGCTGCAACATCCCAGTGCTACGGCTACTTTGCTGTGTCAGGCACCCACCCGTCCCGCTGCCCCTGCCCTCTCTGGCCACCTAGTGGCAGCATCAGCATGGAGAACACTATCCAGGTCCCCCGGTGTCCAACGATTGGAGTCCCTGGGGGTGTACAGAAGGTTATGGCAGGGTCTACCCTGGCATACCCTGCACCAACCTCCGCACCTATGTCACTAGCACTGTGCACTACTATGTAAAAGAACAGCATACCTGCTGGGAGTTAGGAACCTTCAAACACCATGAGGTCATCATAGAGAAATTCAGTGAAAAACAGGCTTACATGGATTATTATAGTCAGAGATAAGAGGGACTGTTAACTGGTAATGGGCTGATCTGCATAGTGGAGAAGCTAAACAAAGCAATTCTATTGGTGGGTAGGGTGGGCAGCTCACAGCCAAGGCCATTAGGTTTCCCATGTAGACAGTGATAAACATTATGCTAACTAAGGCTACTTTTGGGTTACAATACAATGATTCATAAAATATGTTGATCATTGCATTATGGCCAATAGCTGTAGGTTGTGTGCTAACACTACAAAAATAACTATACTGAATAATAGTTTGTAAGTACATCATACATAAGAAGCATGAGTAAATACCAATATGCCTTATGCTGTATCATAGAACATGGTAGAGCACATAAGGGGCTCTAAGTCAGGCAGGTCTATATATTCCCCCATCCTTGTTGCCTGATGAAGAGGCAACTCCAGTAGGGAAAGTGTGGTTGACTACAGTCGAGCTGAATCAGTAGAATAGAGGAATTTTAATTGCACATGATGTTGTTTGAGCATGCAACATAGACAGTATAAAGTAATAATTAGAAAAAACAATCAAGAAAACCTGAATAATAACAAAATCTTTAAAGGTAAGTTCTAACCAAGTGTTGGAAAATGCAGTACTTAAATCACCGTCATGAAACAGATCATTCAGATGTGCATCCTTTCCATCTAATAAGTGTTGAAGATTCAGGGTGAGAGTGTCGATATGCACATTAAATACTGGTAAATACTTTTCCATAGAATTCAGATAGTCAGGGTCACTATCAATGTAATCTAATTCTGGGGTGGGAACAGATGCGATAACTGTATGGCCAATGATAATTCGTTCATGAGGTACAAAACAGAAAATGGGCATAGTTGCACCACACATAACAGATCCATAGGAGAATGTCTCGTAGTTGGTTATGATGCAGTATTGTCCATCACTGTTGTAGGTCACATGAACTTAAGGAAGGCTCCACTTTGTGAGTTATACTGGGCAGGTAATTAAAGCATTCATCAGGCTGGTGAGTTGCAGTATAATCTGAGGCTGAATATTAGTTGTATTCAGCATCAGAGGAGGTGATGTGACATTAACAGGAGCAGAAATATTGTCAAATAGGTCATTATCAAACATATATGACCAGTCCATAGAGTTCACAGAATAACCACTCACTGGCATGGCTATATGAAAATCACTACATTTGCACAAATAGTGGTAGCCCTTAATGGCACAACAGTCAGTATGCGGGGCTACCCAGGTGTCCAGGTGCGGATGAAATGCCAGCAAAGGAGGAAATTTGGTCAGTTCTTGGTAGATGCTGCCCACTGAAAGACCCTCAGAGTTGACCTTCACCAGCTTGTTGAAGACTGAAGAGCTCTTGTTGAAGAGTGGGAGGTACATGGTGAATGTAATGTACAGGGTGTCCCCCATGGTGGATGTATCTGACATGTAGCAGGGTCCTTGATTTGGGTGTGATGTGACATAGCCCAAGTTTTGAGCTGTGGCCAATGAAAATGACACAGTCCTGGCTGTGTACCTGGTAGTGCTTGACAGGGTTTTACAGTAGGGGTAATACCATTTAGCCATACATCTATCATGGATTAAATCTGGAATCCTTCCTGACTCTAGATCCCAGAAGAGATTTGTGATACTGTTCATAGCATATATACCATAAGCTGAACAAATGATTTCCCAGCCTATGTGTTGCTCTTTAGCTTCTTTACTATTGTAAACGACCAGTTCATTGATTTTGTTTCAGGTCGCAATGAATAAATGTACTGTATCATGCATGTAATACATCTTGAATCTTTCCTCCTGGGAAATGCCATCCATACCATGGAACATTGGCTATATGACATTTTGTGATAACTTACTTTTGAATAATTTAGCATGTTTTTGAATTTTAGCCAAACTGGCTCTGTTCCAAATCGACATGCCAGATCCAAACATTCCTGTAACAGTACAAGCTATGCCTGTAACATCTGAGAATCCCAAACTCCTCTTAGGGTATTTGGGGCAGAACACTCCTCTGCATTTTATAGTATGATGCCCATCTACAGGGTCATATGCATGTGCCTGTCAGGCTGCCATTAAATCTAACAGCATCACAGTATGAAATTTAGAAACATTGGTGGTGAAACAATGGCCAAACTCGGCCATGTTCCGGTGGGTAAGGTTTAAATAATAGGAATATGCATAAACTGAGCATTGTTAATAAGTGTCGTTGGGACAGAGGTTGTTGGGCAGACTGCTGGGTGAACCTGGTTCCATAACTGGGCATTGCAAGGGATGGATGGTGAGATGACAGTAAGGAAAAGAGCAGCAGTTGCAGTGGATTGGTTCACAGTTTTGGTTTATGGTGGATGATGCCTGGTGGTCTAGTGGCTCAGATTCAGCACTCTCTGTGCCATAGCCTAGGCTTGATTCCTGGTCAGGGGAGGTTCTATGCCTATTTTTGCAGTGGGACATGATTGAAATGTACAAGTACCTCAAGAGCATGAATAAGGTGAAAGGGGAAAGCATCCTCCGGTATAAAAGGAGTACTGGAACAAGGGGTCATGCAGTGTATATATGGATATAAATACCATGTATATATGGCATATACACATGGCATTTAGACATAGTCTATAAAAATAAAATTGGGCATCAGAGGTAAAAAAAATTTAAATCTCTCTACACAGACAGACCAATGAGGAAGGGGCAGTGGCGTATCATCCTCCCGCCGTATTTGCAGTGAGATCGTGGGAGGTGACTGCTTCCATATTTACACATGCTGGCTGCACTGGGGCTGCCCCAGAATTTTATGAATGATCAGATTAAAAAAGTACCAGATTTATTATGGGAATAATGGGAGGGATTTTGAAGGTGAAGCCCCAATCTCTGCAGTGGTTGGGGCTTCACCTTAGCCAATAGTTCTCCTTTAATTAATGCTGAAAGGTGTATGTTCGTAATACCACAGAATCTTTATAGCACTCAGTCTACTAATTCTTACAAATTTAAACATTGTTAGCCACACCCTCCTATATTTCCCAGTGGGGCAAAGGCTGGGGAAGCAGTAAAGGGGAAGGGGAATTGTTGATATGTACTGGAAAAATACACTTCCTATGTAAATAGATATTGTTTCTGAACCCATCTGGAAAACACAGCTGACAAAAGTTAGGTCTGCAAAAAAAGTGATGCCACTCTCTTCCTCATTCATCCCTTGATTATTGTCCATGGTACTCATGGTGAATATCCACCACATTTCACATTTAACTACAAGTCCCAATCTACCCCTCTCAGGGGTTGCTTAGCATGTTCCTATGACCATATTTTCAATATGCTGTATTGTGGCCTGTGGAGTTAAAATGTTTTGTTACCGATGATTTGGGTCTTTTCTGATAATGAAGTTTTTATGATCCCGGATCTGGATTTTAACTGCCTCATGGTCTTGTCCACATACATCTTGTCGCAGTGAAACCTAATAACATATGTTATGTGAAAACTTAGTCAAATGATGTGGCTACCTATGTTGAACTCCTCACTTGTAAATGAGTTTTTGAAGATGTTTTTTTTTGTTTGTGTAAAAACACATGGAGCATTGGCAGGGAGGATGGCTCTCATTTCTCAGTGGTCCCAACAAGTTTCTTGTGCTTTTGGTATTTTGTGGAATATGTGGATCAATGCATTTTTGATGGTATGGTTCTTCTTGGCTTCGAGTGGGGTCTCTGATGGACCCTATTAAAGTACCTGTCACAAACCTGAAGGATGTGCCGGTGTCTATTTATTCTTTCTGTGATCTCATCCATGTGTGTGCTGTACCTTGTCCCGAACACTATATGCTCCTTTCTGTGTCTTTCTGCTACGTAAGACTGCCTCTTTTGTTGTTTCCCCTGACTGTGGTGGTTGCATGTGTAAGGATTTTCTGGCTGTGTCCTCTGCTAATAAATCTCTTTCTGATGAGGCTTTCCTGTCTGATAGAAATATTCCATATCGCAGTTCCTCCTGTCATGGAGGAACTGGGAAAAAGGGATACTGTCCTTTTGCCTAGTACTGTGAAAACTTTTTCTGTGGAGAACTGTGTTGCGATCTGTTGGTTTTCTATATAGTGTCATCTCTAGATGCTGTTGGTCATTTATAAAAAGTATTTCTAGGAAAGGTATTTGAGTCTTGTCATAATAGTAGATGTACTTAAGATTTGGCCCGATACCAGTCAGGTAATCAAATAATTTTAACAGTTCTGTTACACATCCTGTTCATAGGACAGAGATATCATCTTTATATTGCCCCCAACTGGTGATTTATCAGCAATATTCATTTGTGTCTGGATTAAGTACACATTCTTTCTCAAATAGCTACATGTACAAATTTGTGTAGGAGGGAAAGAAAATGCCCCCAGGACTGCCCCTATTACTTGTGTGTAGTATTGGTTTTCAGATGTAATTATTGCTGAAATACAAACAGAGAGAAAACAACTGTTATATCAGTGAGTACACATGTGGTGGAACACTGCTTGGAAATCAAACATTTTGGAAAACAAACTCTTGAATACTTATTTATTTATTTATTTGTTTGTTTTATTTGTATACAGTCTAGGAATTACAACCCTTTGAGTCAGGGACTCATTTACAAACGCTCCACATCATTACATTTAGTGAGGACATACACAGTGTAAGATACAGTACAGGGACAACAATGGGCTAAACATATACAGGGCATCACCAAAGGTGCAACAGATCTATGCCACTATTATTTACAGAGTTTGTTTGCAAAAAAGAAGCCTAAGCCCTATAGAGTAGTTTAATTAGCAGTCACAATAGCTGTTTAACAAGATATGGGTACGCATCACTGGCTTAAATGGCCCTAGCCTTGGGATTTCAAGGGCAGCATCAGGGAGTGAGTTCATCCAGTGTGGTGCCCTGTAGGAAAAGGATCTTTGGCTGGCACTGGTCCTTGTGAAAGGGAAGTGGAAGGTAGTAGTACTAGAGCATCTTGTGCCCCTTGTTGGCACGCACGTTTGGAGGAGCGATAGACAGCCTGGGGGGCTAAACCCTAGTTGTATTTTTTTGGCCAATAGGCAGGTCTGACAGAGAAGTCACCCCTGGAAATTTAGCTAAGGTGACTGTTGGTAGAGGTCACAGATATGTGTGAGGCGATCACAGCCTGTGGCCAGCCGGCAGGTTTTGTTGAGAGTGCATTTTATGCTGGACAGACTAGTGTCAGAGGTGGCACCACATATGATTATGCCATAGTCTACTAGGGGAAGGATGGAGCTAGAGATGGCTAAGCAGAGGGCATCAGAAGGGAGATAGGGCCTATATTAGTACAGGAGGCAGATTCTAGTGTTTTTGGCAGAGCAAGTCAATGCTATATGCTCTTGGAAAGTAAGGGCCGAGTTTAGAGTGACCCCTAGGTATTTAAAATTGGAAACTGCGTCCAACATGGCACCCTGTGAGTTAAGTATGGATAATTTGGTCATGCTGTTTTTATGTTGAGGGTGGGCAAATAGCATGACTTTTGTTTTTTTGTAGCTGAGGACAAGTTTGTGTGAGGTGAACCATGATTCTATCACTGTGAAGGAGACCTGTAAGGAGTTTTGAAGCTGGGTAGGGTCTGGGTGCCGGCTGAAGATCACAGCATCATCTGCGTAAAGGAGCAGGCACTCAGTGGAGGCTAGAGGGAGGGAGTTTAAGTATAGGGAGAAAAGAAGAGGGCCAAGGATGGACCCTTGTGGGACACCCTATTGGACTGGGAGGCTGGCAGACAAGGTGCTGTTTATTTTACTTGCTTGATATGGCCATAAAGATAGCTGGAGAACCAGACTGAAGTTTCTGGGGAGACACTGACAGAGAGGATGGTGTTTATTAGCATGCTGTGGTTGATGGTATCAAAGGCCTTGGACAGATCAATGTAGACAGATCCGGCCAGGGCTCCCTGGTCAAATGCTTCATGGAGGAAGGAGGTAAACGTGAGCAGGGCAGTGGTGGTATTGTGCCCTTTTCTAAAACCATGCTGTTGCTTGCACAGTAGGTTATGTGTGTCCAACTAGTCTGTAAGTTGATGTGCAGCTATTTTTCCAGTGCTTTTGAGAGGGAAGGAAGTATAGAGGTGAGTCTATAGTTACTAGGAGAGGTGCGGTCACCATTTTTGTGAACAGGAGTGATGACCACTTTTTTCCATAGGGTAGGGAACTGCCCAAGGCATAAGGACATGTTCAATATTTTTGTTAGGGGGGTAAGGACTGCATCAAGGGTTAAGGAGAGCAGCTTAGCATTGAGTGAGTCTCCACTATGTCTTGACTTTCCTAGGAACTTGGCGAGATATGTGCGAGCGACACTAGGGGAGATTGTTTTGAAATAAAAATGTGGTGCACTGGGGGGCAGTGGAGAGTGTCCAGTAGATGCATTAAAGAAGTCAGGAGGGAGGATAGAGCTGAGGTCTAAGAAAGAGTCATTTAAGGCATTAGCTGTCTTGTCAGGGTCTTGGGTGGTGACACCGTCAACGATAATCATGGAAGGAGGAGAGGAGGGGAGGGAGACTTGCCACTAAGTTCCTTCATATTGTCCCAGAACCTCTTACCATTGCCCCAGGTGGCAGTAAGGTTGGGCTGATAGAAAGCTGCCTTAGCCTTGCGGATTGCCCAGGTGCATGTGTTTCGGGCAGCACGGTACAATTGATGGTCAGAGGAGTGACCAGACTCATTGGCATGGTACCATAGGTTATCACGAGCCTGCATTTGGTTGAGTAAGAAATGGTTTACCCAAGGGGAGGATTTTGTTTTTTCTACAGTAGTTGCTTAACAAAGGGGGCAAAGATGTCACAGGCAGCTTGGTAGGAGCTAATGAAGAAGGACAGGGCGGCGTCCACTGACGTCTGGTGGTCAAGTGTTGTACTGCATACCAAGAGTCAACCAACATACACTTCCCCCCTACCCACACACACACTGACTGCCTCATAGTCTCAGGCATACAATAAATTCAGAACTACTGTTGTAATACTCAGTACAGAGCAGGGTGGATGGTCAAAGGTAGGCCAAAACTGGCAATAGGTGCAACACCATATCTAAGGTAGGAATATAGAGGGACTTAAGGAGAATATAGGAAAACACTAATATCAATCTATCTAGGGTCAGGTAGCAAAGGGTTAGGGGAAGGTGAAAGTGCTGCTGCATCAGTAGGAAAAAGCAAAAAAAAGTGAGGGGAGCAAAAGAAGAAGTAAAACCATTCATACAAGAGAGAACAACTTGTTGAGTAAGGTAAATGGGGAAAACCCCATCTGGGGTAAGAGAACAATGGAGCAAAGCAAGCAAAAAAGGGGAAAACTAGAAATATCATAGGAGGGATACGGGTAAAAACGTATTTTCAGGTGACACAGGGAGAACTGGAACTGGGAATGCTGGGAGTGGTACCATACAGTGGTTGTGGAGCAGTAGTTTTTAGAGAGACCTTCTGGAGACTTGGTGCTGCCTCATTTGCCTGCACTTCTCTGGGCTGAAGAAGGAGATCATTAGACTGTAGAACAAGTTGGCTAGGATTTGGGGGACCTCTTCCCCATCCAGGGCCCACCAATTCTGACACCATATGTCAAGGAGGAGGAGGACTAGCTGGATTATACTAGGCTATTGAAGGATAGGGGTGGTGGGACAGTGGCACATTCCTCAGTCAGTACCAGTACAAAATTCCTACACCACTCTGGTGGGGTGGGATTCATGGGAGGGGGCACCCATGGTAGTGGCAAGGAAGATGTGGGGGTCATCCACAGTGGAGACCCAAAGGAGGATGCTGAAGGACCCCAGAGGAAGAGGAGGAAGCAACTGCTGATGGGGGTCTTGATTGTGAAAAGAGATAACTTTGGGAAGAAGAAGGGAGATGAGGTGAAGTGCCCACATGGTGTCATGGCCCATGGGATGAAAAGCAGATCCTGAGCATCACTAGGGTGGCAAGACAGAAGGAAGAGCAGGATGTCATTGTTCAGCCAGAGATCAATGACTTGTCTAGGGATGGGGATGAGCTAGTACAGGGGGAGTATAGGGAGCTGGACTGGGGTCATAGACAAATAGCATGCTCAGTGGCTTTCACTGAGGTGCTACCTGTTTAAAACAAGGGGGAGGAAAGAGTTCTCCACACCACAAGTTTCAACTCATGTTTGAAGGAATGGTGCAGAGAGGAAGAGTTTGATCACATTGGACACTAGGGACCTACCAGGAGGGATAAGGGCTATACAGGGGAGATGGCTTTTATCCATCCAAGAGGGAAACTGCAGCCCTCAGTGGATGGTTTAAATATTACTTTGGTGAACATTTAAACAAGTCAAGAAGGGGTAGTAGAAGGAAGTAGCAAGGTATAAACTACTACCCCATGACTGAAGTAGGGAGTAGATAGGTCCCTAGGGGAGATGTCTCCCCCAGGGTGCAAATGAATAAAAGAAGCAGGGTCATAGAAATGAAAGGGAAAGGAATGAGACCATTAAAAAGAGAGAGAGGAAGGAGGGAGGGCAAAAAGAAAAAAAGAGGGTTAGCAAGCAGAGTGGTAAGAAATTCTGGAAGGTCATGCGTGTGAATGGTAGAAGTATAGGAAATAAAATTCTGGGCCTGGAAGGCATCATGGCACAGGCTGACCTTGATGCTGTCGCCATTACTGAGTCATGGTGCATTGGAAACCATGATTGGGACACGGCCATACAAGGCTATACTTAGTCCAGGAAGGACATGGTGGGATGAATAGAAGGGGGTATGGTGTTTACATGAGGGAAAGCATTAAAGCGATTGAGATACTGTAGAATTAATAAATGTCACCTTGATTAAATTTAGTGCTCTGCTAGTCTGCCATATGTTAGTGTTTAACTAATTTCACGGACCCTTGCTTATGTTTGCCGCTTATTTGCTGATGAGCTGAGTGCCAAAACTGCCAAAACAGAGCTATCACTAACCATTAATGATTTTTCTACAGCTCATAAGCCCTGTGAAGCACTCTCCCAGTATTAGTGTTAAGTGGGCAATTAAGTCATTTATAGTACTTATCTCTGCTTGTCTCTGCTTCCATTCAGCTGCCGTTCAGTGTCGGGTGTACTCGAAATTGTAGTTCATCTGCCTTTCATGTTAATCTTTGCTGCTTCCTATGTCTTTGGTGCAGTGGCTCCAGAGAAACAAGAGAGTTAAGAAGGAGCATGAAATAGTGACTACCGAAGACATTACAGCAGAGGCATTGAGCAATACTGTCGGGGTATCAGTTAAAACTGCAGAGTTTGTGGTTCAGGAGCCCAAAATTGCCTCTCCCTCCCCCAAGAGAAGGTGAACTGACTACACACACACTATAGTCCAGAGGTTCGCTATGAACTGGGACACTAAGCTGCAACGAACAGTGCAATGAATGTGGTCAGATATTACCAAAGCAAGTACAATAAAGTGATTAATGAAAGCACACAATGAACATTTAAAAAAAAGATTACTTGGACAAGGTTCGTGTCAGCAGTGATCCTGAACTAGTTGCTTCTTGCCTACCGCGCAAGCCCAGGGGTCATCCAACACTGGTTTTAGAGGACATCAAGGCTGAAATGCATAAAATAATAAAAAGTCTTCGCACAGAAAGTGCAGTGGTAAATGCAAGGGTGATGGCTGCAGTAGTTTTGGGTGTTATTAAATCCAACAACCCAAAGCTACTCACAGAAAATGGGGGCAATTTGCAAATAACAAGACAGTGGGGATTGGTATTTCAAATACCCCTACTGATTTTCCATTTTTAAAAGCAAAATTTCTAGTTCGCATTAGCAGGGCTACCAGACAAGAACTTATACCCCCTGATCTGGTGATCAATATAGACAAGGTGGGGTACAACTGGGCCCGTATAGTCAATGGACTATGACTGAATCTGGGGCAAGACAAGTAGAAATCATTGGCCTTGGAGACAAGCGACAGGTCAGCCTTGTTATGGGATGGGATGTACACTCTCTGGTCAGTTCCTGGCCCCCCCAAGTGATACATCAGCAGCCAGCCTTCTGATTTTTACTTCCCACCTGATTGGAACATCTCATGTAGTAAAAACCATTGGGCAAACTCAAACATGATGCTCAAATACGCTGACAATATTCTAAAGCCTTACATCTCTGATGTGATACAAAAAAATGATCTGCCTAAAGAACAGCACAGTATTTTGATCCTAGACCTGCACAGAGCCCATACTACTCAGGAGGTTATACAAAAGCTCAAGACTGAAGCTATTGCCCCAGTGTTTGTACCAGCGTCCTGCACTGATTTATTGCAGCTGCTCGATGTCTCGGTAAACAAGATCCTGAATGACTATCTTAAAATTTCATTCACTGAGTGGTATGCTGGGATCATAACAGATCAAATCAACCTAGTTTCTCAGCCCTAGGACATAAAAGTTGATCTAAGAATGAGTGCCATTAAAAATAAGTATGCTGAGTGGCTGCTGTCTGCATTTAACTCCTTACAGGAATGCTGAGAGGACTGCATTCATTGCTTTGAGCTTTCTGGAATTGCCGCTGCACATGCCAGCTGCCTGAATCAGGTAAGAGAGAGTAGTGCTCAAACACAGTACTGTATAATACAGGGAAAAACTGCAATAAGGGTGTCATACTGAATAAGGGATTTTTTTTTTGTTTAGGTCACTGAGGAGCAAGGTGAATTACTGGAATGAATGATGCTCCACGGATCTATGGCTATTGAACTTCAAAACCATAAATGCTTTCTTTTATGAGAATATGAATGTTAACTTTACTTTGCAGTACAATACATATTACTGAACTTAATTTTTGCTGTTCAATTAATTTAGCGGACCAGTAAGGGGTGCAAACATAGCAAGATTTTTTAAACAGCAAACATTTTCAATTCTACAGTACAAGGAATCCATGGAGTAGAGTTACTGTGGGCGGAGGCGGAGTGGGTGGAACGGGACAAGGAAAAAGCAGACATCCTGAATGAATTCTTTTATTCAGTGTTCATAAAGGAAAGGGAAGGAGAGGGACCACAGATAAAAGTCAGGGGCATTGAAGGTAGGGAGGTGGACACTAGTCCATTTACAGAGGAGAGAGCCCTGAACGCACTTGCAAATCTGAAAGTGAACAAAGCAATTTGGCCAGACAGGATATATCCAAGGATTTTGTAAGAGCTCAGAGTGGTGCTGGCTGCACTTTTGAAAATATTGTTCAACGACTCACTAGAGACTGGAGTGGTCCTGGAGGACTGGTGGAGGACAGATATAGTCCCACTTCACAAAAGTGGTAGCAGAGAGGAGACTGGAAAATTACAGGCCAATCAGCATGACTTTGGTGGTGGGGAAATTAATGTAATCACAACTGAAGGAAAAGATTGTAGAATATCTTGAATCTAGTGGCTTGCAAGATCAGAGAAAGCATGGATTCACTTGGGGAAGGCCATGCCAAACAAATCTAATAGATTTATTTAATTGGCTGACCAGGGAATTAGATCAGGGTGGAGTGGTGAATGTGGCCTAACTAGATTTCAGAAAGGCCTTTAACACTGTTTCATGTAGGAAACTCATGCACAAGCTGAGCAGCCTAGGAGTGGATCCAAAGATGGTAAATTGGGTCAGAAATTGGTTGGGCAATAGGTGGCAGAGGGTGGTGGTAATCAGAGTTCACTCTGAGGAAGGAAGGGGGTGACCAGCAGGGTGCCACAATGCTCAGTACTAGGATTGCTTCTCTTTAATGTCTTTATTAGCAACATTGCAGAGTGGCTAGAGCAGAAGGTATGCCTTTTTGCAGATGAAACTAAGATCTGCAATAGGGTAGACACTCGACAGGGGGTGAAAAAATGAATGGGGATATGGGGAAGCTTGCTGAGTAGTCAAGGGTGTAGCAACTAAGTTTCACTATGGAGAAGTGCAAAATCAAGCACTTTGGGTGCAGAAACACAGAAGCAGAGTACAAAGTGGGTGGACTGGTACTAGTGACAGCCAAACAGGAAAGAGGCCGGGGGGGGTAATCATATCTAATGACCTGAAGGTGGCTATACAGTGGAGAGAGCCAGTGGGATGCTAGGGTGGTTAGGGAGTGGTATCACCAGCAGAAAGAGGGAGGTGGTGATACCACTGTATAAATCACTGGTGAGATCTCACCTACAGAACTATGTCCAGTTCTGGAGACCACATCTACGGAAGGAAATAGACAGAGTAGAGGCGGTCCAGAGGAAGGCAACTAAAATGGTGTAGGGTCTGCATCAATAGTCCTATGAGGACAGACTGAAAAACCTCAATACATACTATACACCCTGGAGGAAAGGATCGAGAGGGAGGATATGATAGAGACTTTCAAATAGCCCACAGGTATTAATAAGGTTCAAGATGGAAGCCTTTTTCAGAAAAAAGATGCTCAAGAATTAGGGTTCATGCTATAAAGCTGGGGGGGGTAGGCTCATAGGAGATGTAAGGTAGTCCTTCTTCACAGAATGGGTGTTGGATGCCTGGAACATCCACCCAGTGGAGGTGACAGGGGCAAAAACTGTAATAGAATTCAAGAGGGCAAGGGACTGGCATAATGGAACCTTAGTGTTAAGGAAAGGGGGAAGGGGAAGCCAGAGATTCAAGCAGGGTCTGTGGTGTTACAGTAGCTAGGGAAAATGGGCAGACTGGGTGGGCCAAGTGATCCTTATCTGCTGGCAAACTCTATGTTCTATGTTTCACCTAGGAAATAGTGAAGATAGTCACTATTTGCACTGGAATACTCTATAGACTGCCATCACAAAGGGAGGTTTAGATAAGGTACTTGTGGAAACCATTGGCAAGATGGCAGAAAAGGGGGAGGTGCTGCTTCTGGGGGACATAAATCTGCCCAGTGTAGATTGGTGCCTCCCAGCTGCAGCTTCAGTTAGAAGGAGGGACATCCTGGACTCCATGCAGGAGGTGTTCTTCAGGCAACTAGTCAGACAGGCCACCATGATGCAGCAATACAGGGCCTGGAACACACTAACAGAGACAGTGTTGCAGGCGTCAAGGTGGGAGGCCAACCAGAGACCAGTGATCACCATACAATGTGGTTCAATATAAGGACAGCTGCGGAACCGAACCACATAAGGACAAGGGTCCTGGACTTCAGGACTGCAGATTTTAAAAAGATGGCTGAATGTGTCAGGGATGACCTGTTGGAGGAATGACCAGCATGGGGTGGAGGAACTGCGGGTGAAGCTAAAGGTGGGCATAGTAAAGGTGCTTTGGAAGGAGGGAGGTGGACACTAATCCTTTTTCAGAAGAGAGAATCCTGGAGGGACTCACAAATCTGAATATGGACACAGTGATAGAACCAGAAGGGGTGCATCCAAAGGTATTGAGGGAGTTCAGGGAGATCCTGGCTGCACCTCTGACAGTCCTTTTTAACAACTCATTGGCAACAGTATTGATTCTGGAGGACTGGAGAAGGACAGAAACAACTCTACAGCTAATCTGCATTTCTACACTGATGATGCAGTCTTTTACATCTCTAGACCCACCCTATCCAGTGTGCCGATCTCCAATCAGAGTTTTATCAATTGCAGTTAAACTTATTCCAATCAAAATTACTATTAAATGCAAAAGAAAAGACCATGATAATGTTTTTGTTCAGCTAGTAATTTGGCATCCCCTCTTTATCTTCTTCCACCATAACTACAGTCCTAGGAGAATCACTTGAAGTGTTGGACAACCTAAAATATCTCCGCTTATGGCTTGATGGATGCATGTCCTTCACCACACACATAGAAGCCCTATGCAAAAAACTAAGAATTAGATAAGACTTCTTCTACACAAATAAAAATTGCTTCCCATTGGATGTCAGGAAGAGATTAGTACAAGTCACCTTTATCCCCTTTTGGACTATGCATTCTTGATATATAGTCGCTGTTCTAGCACCTAGGTAAACAAATTAGATAAACTCTATCATAGGGTCCTTCAATTTATAATAAACACAAGCAGGCTCAAAAATCTATACATTTTGGCCAACAAAGCAATAACCAGAAACTTACCACAGTATATCTCAGACCTTATCAACTGATTTCCTAGCAGCTACATGATAAGGAAAAGTAACTACATTCTCTTAAATTTTCTTGGGTATACTACCCAATATGGTAAATCAGCTATCAACTGTGTCAACCCTGTAGTCTGGGATAACCTGCAAAACTCCCTTAGAATCACCAGTGTAGTTAGCCTTGGTATCTTCAAATCAAATATATGAAACTTATACAATAAGTCATGTTCTTGTAAAAGTTTAAATGTATGATCACCACTGTATTCTGCATTTATTTGTTGCTTTGTTAAGAGCTACACTCCTCCTGAAACTGCACATATACAGTATATGTCATGTTCTACTGCTGTTCATTGGGATGCCCACTCTTAAATGGCATCATATGTATCAGATAGGCATTATTAAGCACTCTTTCTTGTTAGACTTTATACAATTCTGTAGTGCCGTTTATAACTTATTTGTGTAAATTAGACAGGCATTATGAAGCATTCGTTCTTGTAATAATTTACCTAGGTGATCTGTATTGCAATGTGTACCTTCTCTATCAGTTTCTTGTGCTATGTTCATATCATCCTTAGTGTTATATATTATTGTACCTTGTTTTTTATTGTTTTTAATGTCTTTATAAGTGACATTGCAGAGGGACTAGAAGGAAAAGTATGCCTCTTTGCAGATGACGCAAAGATCTGCAACAGGGTTGATACACAAGGAGGTGTGGAAAGGATGAGAAGGGACTTAGCAAGGTTGGAGGAATAGTCAGAAGTATGGCAGCTTGTATTCAATGCAAAGAAGTGCAAAATAATTCAGCTGGAAAACAAAAACCCTGGGGAAGATTACACAATGAGATGGGGGGAGGTAGTAACAACAACAAAAATGGAAAGGGACCTGGGGGTAGTCATATCAGATGACCTTAAGGTTAGCAAGCAATGTGAGAAGGCAGTAGGGAGGGCTGTGTGATGCTGGGATGTATAGGGGGAGGCATCACCAGCAGAAAACAGGAAGTTGTTATCCCTCTGTACAGATAGTTGGTGAGACCCCATCTGGAGTACTGCGTCCAGTTCTGGAGACCCCATCTCCACAAGAACACAGACAGGATAGAGGCAGTCCAGAGGAGGGCAACTAAAATGGTGCAGGGTCTGCAAGAGAAGCCATATGAGGAGAGACTAAAGGAACTTAATATGTATACCTTGAGGAAAGGAGGGAGAAGGGGGACATGATAGAAACTTTTAAGTACCTCAGTGGAATGAACAAAGTTCAAGAGGGTAGCATCTTTCAGAAAAAGAGATGTGCAAGAACAAGAGGACACAATTTGAAGATGGGGGGGCAGTTCACGGGCAATGTGAGGATGTATTTTTTCACAGAGAGTGTGGTGGATGCGTGGAACAGCCTTCCTGAGGAAGTTGTGGGGTCTAAAACTGTGGGAGAATTCAAGAATGCGTGGGACAGACATAAGGCAATTTTTATAGGGGATAGGAAGAAATAGGCTGTTGGTTAACTAGGATTTGCAGCCTATTCTGTAGGTAGGGAAATAAGCAGACTAGGTGGGCCAAGTGGTCCTTATCTGTCATCAAAGTCTATGTTTCTATGTTTCTATTGTATGCTGTAATTCCTAGGACCTCCTTGTAAATGAGCTTGCTCAAATGAGCCTTTTCCTGGTGAAATAAACTAAACTAAATTGGTAGCAGGGAGTAGGCTGCAACACTAGGCCAGTCAGCCAGATATCAGTGGTGGGAAAGTTAAAGGAATCACTACTGAAGAAATGTATTGTGAAATATCTTGAATCCAGTGGTTTACAGGACTTGAGGCAGCATGAATTCACTGGGGGATGATCATGTCAAGTGAATCTGATCTATTGTTTGACTGGGTGACCAGGGAATTAGATCAGTGTGGAGTAGTGGTCATACAGTAGCTTACCTAGATTTTACTAAGGCTTTTGACACAGTTCCATACAGAAGACTTTGTAAGGAAACTGAGCAGCTTGGGGGTCCAAATATAGTAAACTGGGTAGGAGATTGCTTAGGTGATAGCTGACAGAGACTGGTGGTAAATGGAGTTCACTTTGGAGAAGAGATGGTGACCAGTGGTGTGCCTCAGGGATCAGTACTGTGACTGGTCCTCTTTAATGTCTTTATGAGTGACATGCAGAGTAGTTGGAAGAGAATGTCTGCATCTTTTTTGAAAGACACCAAAATCTCCAATTAGAAGAACATTCCGTGGGAGTGGAAAAAATGAGCAGATACCCAAACAAACTCGAGATGTGGTGAAGGGTATGGCAGCTGGATTTCAATGTGAAAAGTGCAAAATCATGCATTTCGTGCACAGAAATCCAAGGGTGGAATACAAAATGGATGGAGAGATAGGGATGATGACTAAACAGGAAAATAAAGCTCATAATCATATTTGGATGACACAAAGATAGCCAGGTGATAAAATAAGGCAGTTAGGAGAACTAGTGGGATACTGGGGTACATGGGGAGGGATATCACCAGCAGAAAGAGGGAGATAGTGTTGCTTCTGTATAGATCACTGGTGAGACCCAACCTATAGTACTCTGTTCAGTTTTAAAGACCACATTTCCAGAAGGACATAGAGTAGAGGCTGTCCACAGAAGGGCAACTAAAATGGTGCAGGGTCTGCATCAGACAGCCTCTGTGGAGAGAGAGAGAGAGAGAGAGAGATTGAAGGACCTCTGTATGTATTCTCTGGAAGAATGGAGGAAGGGGGGATAGAATGGAGACCTCTAAATTCCTCCCAAGAATAAGTAAGGTACGGGAGTGGACTATTTTTCAGACAAAAAGATGCTGAAGAACAAGAGGACATGCAATGAAGCTGGAGGGGATAGATTTAGGAGAGATGTGAGGAAGCGCAACACTTCTTTACAGAAAGAGTTGTGGCTGCTGGAACAGATTTCCAGCTGAGATGTTGGGGACAAAAACAGTAGTGGGGTTCATGAATGCATGGGATGGGTAGAAGTTAATGTCAGAAGAAAGGAAGTGGGGAGGGGAGAAAAAGAGCTGGTGAGCAAGTAGGGTCTGTGGTAACACTGTAGACCGACAACTGGCGACTAATACGTTACACCTGGGGGATTTGATTCAACCAAGAGGCCTGGCAAGGAGCTGGAACCATGGACTTCCAGAACACGAAAGAGACCTCCCTTCACTCCTCATTCTAAAAGAGATCATCTACAGGACAAAAATAAAAATGGAGCTCCGCCTCAAACCCTTTCTGAACAATGAGCAGAGATGAACCATGCGAAGGATCCTACGCCAGCCATTTTTTTACTGAAAACTGGTTCTCACTGATTGCTCCTTACAACAGATCCTCATCAGATGAATTTTTGGCTGAAATGAACTTATCAGCAGCACCGGACCCTGAAAACGAACCCGAAGAACCACACAGCTCTTGGGCGAGTGCCGCAGAAGTTGCCCTGCCACCAGAGGAATCATGACCTGAACCCAAGGCTTCGGGCCCAGCACTTGGAGTAGCACAGCAACTATCCAGGAAACCTGGAGTCAAGATATCACAATGAGATCTTCCTGGCTGACAGTCTATACAGATAAGTACCTATTTGGCATAAGTGTATATCGGGGAGTAATGGAGGCTGGATAATAGGAGTAAAGGGGAGACTGTTACCCATTGGGGTTCATAGTCTGTGTACTTAGTCCTAAAATGGGCAGCATAACTACCTGCCCCCCCCCACCAGACACTTTTCCATATAGCCTATCTGTAAGGGTTGATTGCAAATGTTAAAAGTATTATGGTTGGGCTTACCCTGCTTCATGGGGAGGAGGAATCCTATGGGACAGGACTGGGAGTGATAATTAGTGTGGCTGCATTCTACTTCCCGCAACAATTCCCAGGGTATACCCCCACCCCCAGGGGAGCATTCCTCCTGAGAAGTTCATACCCAACTCTCTACCCTTTTGGGGATCCTACATTAATAATAGCATCAGGCTCATTTCTTTGTCCCTGCTTGTCCCATGATTTGGAACTGGTACAAGGGACAGGATTCCCCCCCTACACCTTCCCTGACTAAGGTTTTGGAATCTCTGTGGGGTACCATGGATTTCCTGTGGCTGCGGAATGTAGCTCCAATAGTGGAAAGTCTATTCATTGAGATTTGTGCTTTATCCTGTGTTAAAAGAGTGGGTATTGCTAAAAAAGTGGCCACTTGAAAGAAGGGGCTTTTATGGATCATGTCCTTTAAGTAGACACCCCCCTCAGGAACTACTGAGCATGCCATTGGCTGGAGTTCCAGCTGGCTGAGTAGAGTAGAGTCCTTACCTAGAATTAAATTTTGCCAGTTGGCATACGGTTTACTTGGTTATATCAGGATGTTAATATTAGATTGTAGTGTATAGACAAATATTCTGTGGGTTTCCTACCCCCTATATTAGGGTATTTGCAACTCAGGCTGTAGTTCCACAATTGACCCCGGGAACCATGAATAACTGTTTGGGGGCCAGCTCAGACTAGGCTGGAATTGACCCCCTTAATTCCTTCCCCTATACTCCACTGGATGAATAGTCAGATCTTATATGATATTTATATCCCCCCCCTTCTTTCTAAATGGCTGAGATCCCCTTCCACACCTGGAATGTCCAGGGACTTAACTCACCCATAAAAAGAAAGAAGATTCTCTCTCATCTCAAGCATTTGAAGTCCAGAATGGCTTTCCTACAGGAGACCAAACTGACTCAAACTGACAGCTCCATGATGCTGAAAGACTGGGGAGGACAGGAAGTCCACTCGTGCGCCCCCACCAGGAAACACGGAGTGATGATTCTGCTTCACAAGTCTCTGCAGTGAACACTGCTTGATTCAGATGCAGATCAAGATGGTAGATGGGTACTCAAATGTATAATACCCCCACAGGCCCCCCAGTATTGTGCAATGTATATGCCCCCAACTCAGATGATCCCCACTTTTTCCATGGTTTGGCTGATAGCATAGCAACCTTTTTGCCCCATAACTCTCCTCTCCTGGCTGGAGGTGACTTTAATCTTACCTTAGTTCCTGCCCTAGACAGAAATGATAAGGGCAAAGAAATCCATAATAGAGGTGCAAGGGTACTCCTTCAGCTGATAGCAGACCAGGGCCTCACAGATGCTTGGAGGCTTTTTCACCCACAGGTGAGAGACAACACCTATCATTCAGAGCCTAACTCCTCCTATAGCAGGCTGGATTACTGACTTACATCCCCACTGATCTTGCATAATGCCCTTAATGTAGTCATTCTTCCTCGAATAGTTTCGGATCATGCTCCCATCCAACTGCTGTTACAATGGGGCAATCCCTCCCCCCCTCCTCAATGGAGAATGGACCTCCGCCTTATGAGAGACCCAGACTTCATCCCATGGGCCAAGAATGAGGCCTCACTATTCTTAGAATGTAATCCGTCTGTGGACACTACACCAAGGAATACATGGGATGCATTTAAGGCTACCATGAGGGGTAACATTATAGGTTATGCCACAGCTAAACATAGAGAATGTGAACAACAGCTATGTGATTTGGAGCAGCAGCTGGCTCAAGCTGAAAGATCCTTCAAAGCTCTCTTTTCCCCCTCTCCTAGCTCCCCTCTTGGTCAGTCCATCCTGGGCCTATGCTTCAAAATTAACCAACTGTTAAATTAGAAGGCAGAGGTGGTTATCCTCCATCTTCAGCATACCTTCTGTGAAGGTGGGGATAAGCGAGGCAAGGTATTAGCTTACCAACTATGGCATCAGCAGGCTAGTAGGCACATACCAGGGCTGAAGGTTCTTCAACAGGGGGTTGTGACATAAACACTGCAGACCATAAATAAGATTATGGCCACCTTCTATGGAAAACTATATACTACTACTACATACCTAAAGGCTATACCATGTACTCAATCCTTCCTGGATGGGCTGCAGCTTCCCAAACTGTCACTCCAACAAACCCTAGACTTAGAGGCCCCATTCATACAGCAGGAGGTGCTCCTTGACATCAACACCCTCTCTGTGGAGAAATCCCCATGTAGTGAAGGATACACAGCAGACTTTTACAAAGCATTGGCCCCGGTGCTCTCCCCACTCCTTGCCGAGGACTTTCAGGAGGCTGAGCTGATAGGAACTCTTCCACCCACCCTCAGGGAGGCTACGATAGTGGTCATCCCAAAGAAAGATAAGGACCCTACAAACCCAGCCAACTATCAGTTCATATATCTGATCAAACTAGACAGTAAAATATACGCCTAAGTTCTGGCCATAAGACTGAGCCCTCTCCTTTCCCACCTTATCCACCCCTCTCAGGTTGGCTTTGTACCTGGAAGGCACAGTACAGACCATCTTAGAACTCTGGTTAACTTTTGGTACATCGTCCATCAGATCCCCACGCTTGCAGCAGCTATAGCTTTCGATTTCAAAAAAGGCTTTTGACTCCCTAGAATGGGACTACCTGTATACAGTGTTGTCCCATCTGGAGGTGGCGGACAGGTTCAAACAGAGAGTGCAGGTGATTTATACCAACCCTACAGCCTGAGTCACCACTACTTCCTTCCGCTCCCCCTATTTCCCTCTGGAACAAGGAATGAGACAGGGCTGCCCTTTATCACCTCTTTTATTTGTCTTAGCAGTGGAACCACTAGCAGCAGCTGTACGACAGCACCCACACATTGGCAGTATCCCTGTGGGATATACAACTTACCTCACGCTTATGTTTGCTGATGACCTCCTTTTCCCCCTGGTTGATTCCCAGACATCAGTGCCCTACTTACTGACCCTACTGGAGGATTTTTGCCAGGTACTCAGGTGTGAAGCTTAATCAATCTAAGACTGAGATGCTCCCTCTTAATGATCATTGCCCCCAGTATATAGCACAGACATCTGGGCTGCTGTGGGCCCCCTCCGGTATCACCTATCTGGGCATTCACATCACCCCCAAATTAGAAAACTTGTGGAACTCAAACATACGCTTCTTACTGCTATCCGCTAAGACTGAATTCGATAGATGGCAGATACTCAAACTTACACTGGTGGAGAAGATTGTCACCATAAAGATGGTCTCTGCTCCTAGATTCCACTACCTTCTGACCCATATCCCCATTTCCCTCCAAGGCTGGGGTTCCAACCCATTGACAAACTGATTGGAGACTTCCTCTGGGAAGGAGCAAAGCTCCGATTGAGTAGCTCTAAACTCAGGGCTCATTGAAACAATGGAGGGTGGAACCTTCCCTGGATAGAGGGATACAACCGGGCCTTCCAGGCTGCACAAACTGTGCACTGGTTCAAGAATGACCCCCTCTGCAATTCCACAACAGGTTCTCATTGAGCAACACATGACAAACACCATATATCCACCCTCTCTTCTTTTTCCACCTGAGTGGTCTGTTCCCCACACAGATTCCCCCCATGGCACTATCTCCCCACAGTAGAAGCCTCCAGAAAATGTTTTCAATACATCCACTCCAGGCTCACCTTGGACCCAACCCTCTCTTAATGGCCCCATATGGCAGAACCTGAAGATCACCATAGACAATAGGAGGATGCTGTGGACACAATGGTATGAGAAGGGTATCCGAAAAGTGGGGTACCTCTGTGAATTCAGTCTATGCAGAACTGCCACCTTTCAAACACTTCAAGAGCATTGGAATCTCCTTCCTGAAGACTTTTGGAGATATCTCCAGATCAGGGCAGCTATTAAGCCCCTTCTGGAGCCCCATGGGGACAGCACCAGCCCTAGAGTCCTTCAGTCCTGGATAGACAAACCCAAGGGCCTAGCAGGAAGAATATATGGCAGCTAAGGGACACTCTCCCTTCTCAAATGAAAGACTCCAAATCTAAAAGGGAGAAAATGCTACAGTGCTCTATAGCCACTAAGCAATGGGATCAGGCCTGGAAGGATGGCCACAAATGGTATCAGGATGCTAGGTCACAACTAATCCAGAATAAAATCTCACATTCATGATCTAGGACCCCTGTAGTGTTGCAGAAAGCTAAGCTCATTGAAGCAGACAAATGTTGGAGATGTCAGGGGAAGGGAGCCAACTTGGCCCATATACTTTGGTCCTGCCCAAAAATATAGACGTTGTGGAAAGAAGTATGTTCAATGTCCACGAAAGTATTGCAGAAACCAATCCCTCAGCTGCCTAAATTCTTTATTCTGGATATAAGAGCGGACATGCCTACACTGTCACAGCTCGAGTACAGGTGGTTAGCACTACTCGCTATTCAAACCAAACGGGCCTTACTATGTAAATGGCGTACACCCTCTATACCGTACTTAGGCAAAGTAATGGCCTCCTTCTCCTCTTCAGCAGCACTGGACAAGCTTGCCCACCTCTGTACATTCCAACTGGCTAAATTCCAGAAATGTTGGGCCCCCTATCTTCAATATACCACCCCCCAGGAGGAAGTGGGATGAATCCCTCCCAGATGGCTAGACCGATATGGTCTTTACTCTCACTCCTTTCCCATCGAATGGTGGGCAGAAACAGATTAACCATGGTGACCCTCCACTTGCTGAGACTCGATAGGATAATCCCCCTATTCCCATAAGGACCCCCCCACAGGCCCTGTGATCAAGTATGGGTCACAACCATGACTGATGGCTGTGTGTTCCTTTTGTCCTGGTCACCGCCCAGTTATATACATATAGAAGTTTAGCAATAGCTTAAGTTCAGATTCTTTGTATATATTGTGTTCTTTCATAGGAATCCTCTCCTGCTACTCTTAATATGGTACTTTGTGCACATGATCTCCAGAGAAAGCAGTGCAATATGCAGCACCCCTAGGACAATAGGAAAGAGGACAATGCCTCTCATGCACAGCCACATATGTTGAGTAGCTCCGATGCCAATACCTTAGAAGAGATTCTTTTTTCTGAATCTACTATGCTTCTTCATAGGCCCCCATGAACATACACCTGGTCATGGGTTGTACTCTCACTTACCCAGTTAGCCCCTGCTAGTGGATAGGACTCGGAAGTAGCTAATGTTATGCAATATTTAATGTGCATCCCCATACTGTACATTTATATAGCAATTTTACAGGACACACCTTATAACCATGTGTAGTCTAAGTTAAAAGAAAAAGGTTTTCTTTCCCTTTTTCTCCTTCCATATTCCCCTCTCCCCCTTCCCTTATTCTTCCCTCCCCATTGATGTGTGCACACCAACTGTATCCTGCATAGTACCATTTCTGTTGTATACCATATAAGCTTGCTCAGTTTTGTACTGTTGTTTCTTTTCTCTGAAAACAATAAAAAAATTTACCTATAGGGTCCAAAAGAGTTTTTTTTCACTAAGTGCACTTTATAATGATATATGGCTGTATTGTATTGTGATTTTACATTGTATTTCTCTTTTGTAATGGCAAATATAGCTCAACAGTAAACTTTACTTAACTGAACTAGTCACTGGCCCAAGTCACGGCCTTTGAAAATTTGGCCCCTGGAATACAAATAAGCAGTGTTATCTTAAGGCAATGTAGGTGCAACAGTCCAGATCATATTCCTTGAAAAGGTGAACATACAGTCCCAGAGTGTCTCAGAAGTCTTCCCCTGCAAAAAATGCATTTTTTAATAAATCATTAGCTGTTTTAACCAATCGACTGTAAAGGTTTTCTTGCATGCATGAGGCAGCAGAATATTACAATGTTATTTACTCACCTGGTAAAGGTGATTATATCTGCAACCTTTCTAGTGCTTAGACATTCCTCCCAAATGGGTACTCCTACATCCATCCTATTGGCTGATGAATGATCATAAAATTTGGTCTGCCAGAGGCCAATCCACCAGCCAAGATAAGAGTGTCCAGTGAGATACTTAACTAGTAGAAAATAACTAAAAAAACAAGCAGGAACACCAAGAAAATTGACCAGCAAACATTATTGCATCACAGAAGATCATGTACTGGAAGATGGCAGTTATTAGACATATGAAAATCTCCAGTGAGGAACATTTCATACCATAATGGTTAGCTATCTAAATGGTATAACAACACAAGTGAAATAAACACATACCCCTGTCCCAGGGAATACCCAGTTAAAAAAACTGGAGAAAATCTCCAAATGGTTCTGGCTGCATGGGTTCCTTGTTCATCTGTATACGGGAAGGACTCTGAGCATTATAAAGGTTTCAGATATAATCACCTTTACCAGGTGAGTAAATGCCATTATCCCCTGCAATCTTTCTAGTGCTCAGAAATTCCCCATAAATGGGACTTTCATAGCAGTGCCAGGAAAAACCATACATGGGAAGATGAACACTATATTATGGGGAACCCAAAGCTGGCTGAAGCACTTCCCTACTGAAGGTAGCTTTGTCTGCTGATGCTACATCCAGTCTATAATTCCAGACAAAAGTATGGACAGAGGTCCAGGGGGTAGCTGAGCAGATGTCCTATACAGATACTCCTCCTTTCTCTACCCAAGAGGTTGACATTGCTCTAGTAGAGTGTGCCCTGATACCCGAGGGAGGATCCAGGCCCACCCCTGGTAAGTAGCCACGATAGCTGCCCATATCCACTGAGCTATGTTCCTTTAATGGCAGCCAGGCCTGTTTTCATTCCTGAAAATAAAACAAACAGCATATCCGACTTACAGAGAACTTTTTGCATGAGCAAATATTCCCTTATCAGTGATACCATGTCAAGCAGAGGAGTTAGCTGCATTGCTGCCACCTTGGACTGTAAGCATGGTGGGTAGCTGAACCTTCTGTTCCATGTGTCTAGTTTTGAAAAAAATTTCAGTAAATCATCTTGCGATGGTAAATCACTTCTATGCCTGGCTGATTCAAATGTACCCTCTCTATACTGGAATCAGCCAGGTGTAGAAGTGATTTAGCATCACAAGTTGATTTTCTGAAATCTGTTCCAAAACTAGACACTGTCAGAGATAAAATTACAGTAGCAATTGACTACTCAAATAATTTTGGTAGCATTAAATCTTTTATACATAAACACTGGGGAATTCTGAGATCAAATGGCATAGGAGAGAAAGCCTTCAGTGAAAAACCACTGATAATAGCTAAAAAAGTTAAATCATTAGGAGACGGACTGTGCCCTGCAATATACCAGAACCCAGAGAGAAAGTATGTGATTTTTGAAGGTAGAAGTAAAATTATCAGCAATAGCCCATGTGGACGATGTCAAAACTGTAATAGCACAAGAAAAACAAAAACAGTTTACAAGCCATATTGAGATTAACACTTAGAAATTAAACAATTTATAACTTGCCCAACAGAACAGTCCCTTCTGAGGAAGCCTTGAGTGAAACTAATCTGGGGAGTTTGTCTCCACGCTGTTTTTGTGCTGTTGTTCTAATGCTTTACCTACATGGACTTGTGAGCTGCTTTTTCAATAAAAGTATTTTATTGCAACTGTAACCTGGTGCCCAGCCTCCTTGCTTGCCAGAACAGGTGGTCTACATCAAAATGCCCCGTGACCTATACTATATGGGTTAAAAAATCTTGGTGTTTAAAAACATGTCTAAATGAACACAGGAGCGATAGAAGAAGAAATATAGATTATGTAGTTGCATGACATTTTATAGAAAACAGACATAACGGTCCTGATTCTCATTGCTTCTGGCTGGGTGCAAGGTGCTTGCACCACAAAGAATGGCACAAAGCACCCTATGCCCCAAAAGATGGGCTGGGAGCTATTCACAAAGGCAACCACAGTTTACCTGCCCCAAACCAAGCTTGTGCCACATGTGCTCCAAACATGATCTGCAACACAGGGCAAGGGGATATGTGGCAGAACTCTCCGAGATGGAAAATTTCAAAGTACCTTTAGACCAGCCAGGTCTGCTCTAAGGGAACTTAGAATATTCTCCTCTCAGAGAGTTGCCTATTTGCAGCAACCTGCCACTGTCCTTGATCCCCAATGTTGCCAAATTCATGAATAAGTAAATCCCATGCCCCTTCCCTGATCCCCAATGTTGACATTAATGGACAAAGAAAGTTTCATGCAACAATCCCCGATGTTGACAGTAATGTACAAGGTTATTTTCATGTCCTGATCCCTGATGTTGACAGTAATTTACAAAGTTATTTTCATGCCCTGATCCCCGATGTTGACAGTAATGTACAAAGTAATTACCATGCCCTGATCCCTGATGGTGACATTCTTAAGCAAAGTAATATCTGCACCCCCCTCCCCAATCCCCAATGTTGCCAGAATTACATTTATGGAATACTCATGCCCTCCTCTACGATCCACGATGTTGCCAGTATTAATTAGAAGTTCTTCACAAGCACCCCTCTCCGGACCCAAGGGTGCCAGCACTAATATACATAATCAGAGCCAATGACCAGCACAGCCCACCTCACACTTCCACAGCTCACCACTGACTGAACAGTGAATTAGCTGACACTCATTGACAGTTCAGTCAGTGGCCAGGCATGGAGGTGTGAGATGGGCTGTGCTGGTCACTAGCTCTGATTATGAATATTAGTGCTGGCACCATTGGGGTTGGGGAGGGGTGAATGTAAAGTACTTCTTATTAATACTGGCAACATCAAGGATCGTGGGGAGGGGCATGGGTATTCCAATAATGTAATACTGGCAACATCAGGGATCGGGGAGGGTGGGCGCATTGTATTACTTTGCTTAAGAATGTCAGCATCGGGATCGCATGGTAATGGCTTTGCACATTGTCAACATCAGATCAGGAGCTGAAACTCTTTAGTCCATTAATGTCAATATTGGGGATCAGGTGGGGGGACCACTGACTACCAAGGATATGGGCAAACTATAT
The DNA here is from genome assembly GCA_016271365.2 of Neoceratodus forsteri. Classification (NCBI taxonomy): domain Eukaryota; kingdom Metazoa; phylum Chordata; order Ceratodontiformes; family Ceratodontidae; genus Neoceratodus; species Neoceratodus forsteri. Next base: position 71,857,238 of record CM057456.1, on the reverse strand, counting down.
TATATTACACAGATCAGAGATCAGTGGAGGGGGGCACTAGACCACCAGGAGAGGATGATTATTTATTATTCATTTGTGGGCAGCAGCAGGGACTGGGGTGCACGGCCACTTGTCTTTGCCACAGTAGCTTGCAACATATCCCTTCCATGTGCCAGCTGTTTGTTGCACAGTAGAGGTTGCTGTAAATGTGGGGACATAGGCACCAGTACCCCTTCTTGTACCAGAATCTGGTGCAGGGTTCCTGGTGCACAAGGCTTTGGCACAAGCTGCTGTTTGCCACAGCTTGTGCTGCTCAAAGCCCCCTTTTAGAATCAAGCCCAATGTATCAACCTTAAGATTTCTAGGATTGGCAAAAGTTGAAAGCCCTTTGAGAGGAGGAAATGTAGAACAATGTTTATTACGAACAGAGGCATTCTGGATTGATAGATTTGGCACCTTAGACAAAAGATATGGGATTAATGAGGAAATAATATGGTCAGAATTTGTGGAGTAGGCACTTAAGAGACAGGCTATTAGGGCATTGCACAGAATTCACCAGAGTGATAATCATAACATCAGAAATAGTCACTGGAGTGTCTATAAAGCCAGGTTACATAGACTGACAACTACTATTTTTCCACTCTTCAGAGGACACATGGCAGTAGCCACCTAATAGACACAAAAATGTTGTGATTGAGTGGCTCGGGATGAAGGGCTTCACTGTCCTAATGCAGCCCTTATGTCCTTATTTGATCTCTTGGTTCAGGTCCATTAGAATGTGTAAATACATGTTCTGTCTAGGCGCATTTCACAATCTATTAAAAAGGACTGGGGCATTTTACCCTTTGATATCAATGCAACAGAACAACATACTGGTGTTTGCCAAACGCAGTAGCCAAAGTCAGTAGCCAATTTGGAACACAGCAGAGAAAAAGATGAAACAACCCCTTTTTACTGTTTTAAAATCCTTCAAGATAGGATTAAAAATTTTTGTCAGTAATATATGGTGAAAATAGAAAATTCTTGGAACAAGTATGAACAACAAGAAAAAAGTTTAACTATAGAAAATTTCTGCCCACAAAAAACTAAGTGTGAAAATGGACAAAAGGTGCATGTCAAGTAAATAGAGTAAACAAAAATCTAAGTCCTCAGAAAATGGGACTGAGTATGCCTGAAAATGAATAAAAAGGTGTATGTCAAATACAAAGAGAAAAAAAAACCGAACTCCTTAGAAAAAGGGAAAGGGGAAATTATTTAACCAGGAGAGGCACACTAAGCCGAACCTTGTTTCCAGGTGCGACCTGGGAGCATGAGGAAGTTAAGTTACTTGCTCAGGGTCACACAGTATGCAAGTGGGGGCTGTGGGATTCAAACCCAGCTCTCCTGATTTGCAGCTTAAAGCCTTAGACCACTGTGCAGACTGAGCATGCCTGAAAAAAATGGAATGTTCCTGTCTCTTAACATAGCAACCACTAAGTATAACATGATCAACAGAGAGAAACAATGGTGGCCACAATGAAACATTTTAAGAAGCCAGAAACAGGGTAAAAACTTGCTTAAACTTACAAGTACACTAAAAATGCATTTTAAATGACAACACAAGGTGGAATGTACTTAAATAATAGGTTGGGCAGTACATGTTAACACTTAACAATGGACAAGGAATGATAATGTTTTACTAATGCACCACAGTAAAGAAAATAACAACAAAGGAGAAATAGCTAGAGATTTAACATTGAGAAATAGGACAAGAGAGATAGAATTAGAAAACAAGAATAAGGCATATAGAATAGCACTGAATGGTTGACAGTGGTATAACATTACTATTTGTTACATACAGAGTAAAAAACTGTAAGAGATGAGCTTTTGATATTACACAGGTGTGGCAGAAGAAGAAGAAGCAAGATACTTCTCTTAAATAAGATCTAGCCAGAGCTGATAGGGCTGTGAAAAGCTACCAAATGATCAAAGTTACACATGTGCATAGAAATTATGCAATGTCTGGGTGGCCATTTTTTGGAGGTGTTGCACCAAATTCTCAACATGACCTTTTGGGGAACCCTCCTCATGAACAGTTCTAGTGTCATTTTTCTCACGTGTCCCAAAAGGTGATTTTGCAGAGTGAACATGCTATTCTGTGCCATATGTGCAAAACCACATTTTGGGCAGGTTGTGGAAAATGACAGCTGTACTGTTTTGAAGGAGGTGTGGGAAAAATGGCAATGTTGAAAATGTGAAGTGAAAATATTAAAATTGGCAAAGTTAGGAGCGTGAGCAAAAACTGCACAACACACGCTCATAATACAGTCATTTTTTGGAACTTTTTCACCAGATGTGCAACTTGGCCTTTTTGGGACTCCACCTCAAGAACAGTGGCACTGTCATTTCATGAATCAGTCCCAAAAGGTGATTTTCTGCAGTGACCACAAAATCACATTTCAGGACAGATTAACAAAATAACAGTGACAGTTTTCACGAGGTGGGGTCCCAAGAACCCCATGTTGAAAATTTGAGGCAAAAATTCTGAAAAATTACTGATTTATTAGCATAAGTTGAAAACCCTATTGAATGGCATCATAGCACACTTATCTTTGATTCTTCAGTTTGCGGTTCAGCTTTGAAGAGTGCAGTCATGTCCTGGTCCAAAGAAGAAGACAGTGCAGACCTCCAGAGGTAAGTATGGGGTAAGGGGAGTGGGGGAGGTGGTTGCTTAGGGGAGGGTGGGGATGGGGACTGGAGCAACGAGGGACCGTTTTCTTTTACAGGAAAAAACACAACTGGAGTGATGACGAGGGACCATTTTCTTTTTTACAGAAAAAAAGAAAACATTTGAGCACATTGGGGTGGGCTCCTAGTGTGCCACATGATTGGGGGGGTTGTACATTATGCTGACATGGGGCTTGGGAACCCCAATGTCAGTGAGGGTGGGGGAAGAATAAAACAACAGTAAGGCACACTGGGGTGGGCTTCCAGTGTGCAGCATGAGTGTGGGTGGTGCACATAATGCCAACATGGGGATTGGGCACCCTGATGTCAGCAGGTAAAATGAAAATCTTTGGGCACACCAGGGAGGCTCCCAATGTGCCACATGAGTTGGGTGAGGGCCACAGAATGACGCGGAGCTGGCGGCAGTGATGCAGCTGCACGTGCGTGGCACTCATGCATGCATAGTTGCAGTGAATGGCAGTTTGCCATTCACAACATGATAGCACCAGCAGAACAGTTCATGCACTGAAATGTGGAAGTAGCAGCCAAAATAGTGTGGCTGTTATTCCATAGTGGCCCGATTGTTGCAGAGGGTTTTAAGCTCCATTGGGCATTCAGAAAGATACTTCCAAATGTCCAATGGAAGGTTCCATGATCGGCCATTTTTAGAGCTGTGATCTGATCCCAGTAGGGCTGTAGGCTCCGCCCACTACCCAAAAAACAAGTAATAAACTTGAACAGATACCACAAACCATAACAAACACTGGTCAGAGCTCACATGGCTGCACCGAGTGTTTACGAGTGCTGCCAGAGAATGCTATGCACAAGATGGTGGTGATGACGGAACTGTGCCTGCGTGATACTCATGCATGCGCAGTCTGATTCAGCGCCCCCATCTTGTGCATGGCGGGTGTCAGTTCTGCCTTTGCGGCAGAAAAAGACGTGCCCCCAAAGTGGGTGTGTTTATACGGCTGGCGGAGGGGAAGTGCTGCATAAACACAACCACTGTAAACTGTGCCTTGGTTGGACTGCTGTCCTATCTGTTTCCACAGTTCTACTCTTAGATCTTGTGTTGCCATAATGTCTGTGAAGTTCAGCTCCCACAGCTGTAAAAATTAAGAAGAGCAGAGGGCCAAGAATAGAGTCTTAAAGTGATTTTCAAAGTTTCTGCAAACCAGTTTCTGTTTGCATTGTCAGGACTCAAATCTCATAAGATTCCACTCAAATTTAAATACCTGGCTAGTCCACTTTTTACTACTGAAGACATTTGCAACAAAGCAAGCTCTTTGCTCCTTGTGCCTTATTTTGCCCTCCTACTGGTCCTGCTTTAAAGTTAGAATCTTCTGCTTGTGTCATCAGAACCCTGGCTTGTAGTAACAGTTTGTGATTATGACTTCACAGCAGGCATGGGCAATGTGATCAGATAAAGTCTAAAGAAAATAAATACAGTACTTATTTAGTGAAAATATCCTCAGTACTAAAGACTGGAATGCTCTGAAATTCCAATTTGGTCTGAATTTTGGGTAACTGAGTTCTACTGATTCCAGCTAAAAATTTGTTGCTGGAAATTGTAAAATCTCTTTAAGGACCAGGATATAAGACAGCAAGGTCTGAACTACATTTTGTGTGGACTCTAGCTGGGTTATCAAATCATTTGATAGCTGGTTGGCTGAGACCTAATGTCTTTTGCCAGATTATTACATGATTTGCTAAGTTGAAGAAATAGTTAATATGGGGAACAGGTGGTCCCTCATCAAAAGCTGTGGTACTGGACTTCAGAAGGGCAGATCTTGATCAGATAACAGAAAGAGTCAGGACAAAATAGACAGTGTGGATAAGATCGGGAGGAGAAAGAAACATGGGGTGAAATTAAAGGGGCATTTTGGAAGCAACCAACTCGTACATGAGGACTATCAAAAAGATAGTGGGTATAAAAGATGGATCTGGTTCTCCAAGGATTTAAAACTGCTAAACTTCAGCATTGCAACACCAGCTTTGTTTGTATTACACTGCAGGGCAAAAACCAGTGAAACCATCTCTACTGATGCCAGGTGAGAGACAGTGTCAGTTTGTAATAATCTGCCTGGAATAAAGAAACCTGCTGCCTGCTGGCCACAAATAAGATGGAACTCACATTTCTGATGCTGAGTGAGAGCCAGCATCAGCTTTCAAATCTGCCTGAAACAACATTGTTGGTTTCCAACAATAAGGAAGTGCAAACAGTATTCCACAGTCTTCGCTGTGTGCTGGTAATATTCTATACATATTAACTGTGACTATAAATTGTTTTTGACTGCACACATTTATTGCCTCACTACTTCTGCTGTCAAATCTACACGGACATTGTGCTTTAAGTATCAGCTATTGTCAATGCATTTCTTTTGAAATTAGTTCTGCAAGTCAGCTGAGGCACTCAAATTATCTGAGGTAGTGGAGGCTTGGCAGTGAGCCAGTAAGGAAGCGGGTTTTGCCCTGGTGGGAGGGGCTGTGTTATATTTAAACTTATAAGCTGTGCCTCAGCGTGAGCGTGAGTGGTGCAAGTGCCACTCAGTAGAAAAATGTGTTTCAAAGTAGGTTTTACTTGATAGTTTGTAAGTGGGAAATCACTATATGTGTTAAACAGTGTTTGATAAAAGACCTATTTTAAGATAAATACAGGATAGAGCTTTGTTTAGGAGTCTCTAAAGGTATCTTGATGTGTACTTTAAGATGAATTTAACAATTTTAGCAGTCATTTTTATAGCAGTAAATATATACATGAGGAAGGGGGATTGGGTGTATGGAAAATGTAAATGCTATAGCCTTTCAAAATCATAGCTTAGAATTTACTTGTAAAATAGCTAAAGGGACAAATGCAACATGGGGTTATAGAAGAAATAAATTTGGCCACATATGAAAGCAAGCTTTGAAACTATGTATGTGGAACAATACCCCATTCATAAATTGTGGTACACAATGGGTTTATTTGCTCACATTTTTAATAATGGCGGGGGATATAGAAGTAAACCCAGGCCCTACATTGAATACAATTATAAAAAGGGTCTGAGAAATTAAGCTTTCTGATTGGCTACAAACATTCTAACAGCCTTATGTTAATCTTTCATTAACATACATGTAGAGCTTAACCATATGCTGAACAAGGTTTAACACTGTTTAAAAACATGTTTTATTACAATAGAAATAAGGAACTCCCAGGGATTATGTTAGAGGGCAGTTAATCACCGTCTAGGGGCATGTGGCACTCGGCTACACCTTGTGCCACAGTACACCCCTAGAAGGTGATTAACAGACCATTAAAATAACCCTTGGTCATGCCTTATTGCTTAATTAAGTGGGAATTGGGGCAAACCTCGACAATTTATTCTGATAAAATAGATAAGATTGAATGTTAATTGGTGGATGTCCAGGAGTTAAACATGGTATTGGAAGTTATTTAATCTCCACTAAAGTCAAAAAGTAGTTCATTTGAACATTTTTTCTGACTGTCTTATGAGTAAAACTATGGGGGCAAAAATGTGTTTATTGTGGGTGATTTTAACACTGCCTGGGGACAACCTAGGGGAAATGCTTTAGAAAAGCCTTTGCAAAAAAGTAATACAAATACCAACTCTTAAAAGTCATATTACTAGCAGGGGTAATACACTAGACTTGTTATTTGTGTCACCCAAAAGAAAACTCACTGAGATAAAGGTAGGTCAGCCAATGCTTGGAAATCACAACCCCATAATTGGAAATTTGAACTGTTGAATAACAACTTTAGGAAACCAACCCAGGACAGAAATGTGAAAATTAAGAGATCATTTAAAAATTATACAAAGGAAAGATTGTTGTTTAATTTATCCAAGGTAAAATGGCATAGAGTATTCCTGATTCCATGTTTAGATTTGGCTATTCAGGAATTCACAGACCTATTTATGCAGGTCTGTGACACTCCAGCTCCATACACTAAAAAGATTCAGAGAAAGGAACAGGCAGCTTGGATTTCTGAAAATTAAAAAAAAAATAAATTTGAATAAAGGGTAGTTGTGGAAACTTGCAAACACATCTTTAAATCAAGAAGTTTGGAAAACTTTAAAAAGGCTAGAAACTAGATGAAGCAAAATTTGAGGGATACCAAACAAAAATATTACAAAAACAAAATAAGTGAATCAAATGATTCATGGCAATACTGAGCGATAATAAAAATGTAGATTTAAGCTTGTAACAACTAAACAAGTAAATAGACTCATAAGCAAATTAAAAACTAATTAAACCTGTGGCTATGATGGGGTTGAAAGTAGATTCTTGAAGGATGCAAAAGAAAACTCCCCGATTCTTGTAAAACTATTTAACTGGAGCTTATGTGAAGGTAGGCTCCCCAAAAGCTGGAAACATGCAAAGATTATTCCAGTTAATAAAGGGGGAGCTAAGATGAATCCTGCAAACTATCGTCCCATAACTCTGCTGCCCATGATCTCAAAATTACTGGAAAGGGTAGTGCAAGAACAATTGATAGATTACTTGGAACAAAACTCTATTCTGACAAAATATCAGTCTGGTTTTAGAAGGGGATATTCCACAGATACTGCACTCACCGACCTGGTAGACTTAATTTCAACATCTTTAAATGAAAACGGAGAAGTGGGTGTGGTGTTCATGGATTTATCAAAAGCCTTTAATACCATAGATCACGAGATCATGGGCAGGAAATTGCTAGACATAGGGGTTGCTCCTGACACTTGTCAGTGGTTTGCCTCCTTCTTAAAGAATAGAACCCAGCAAGTCCAATTAGGAGATGCCTTATCAAAGAAGGCTTTAAATGGGGGGGGGTCCCCAAGAATCACTCCTGGGACCCACCCTATTTCTAATATATGTAAATTCAGTGACTCAGGTTATACACAAATCTCAAATTTGTCTTTATGCTGATGATACTGTGTTAATTGCTTCAGGTAAGCGTAAGCAGGAGGTGGAATCAAACTAACAGGAGGATTTCTTAGCTCTCGGTCCCTGGTTCTCGGAATCAAGATTGGTATTAAATGGGAAACAGTCCAAAACTATGATCTTTGGTTCAGAACAGGCCCATAAAAAAGGTAAAGAAATAAATATTAAATCTGTAGTGGGGGAGATTCTTGAACAAGTACAACAATATAAATATTTAGGAATTTGGATTGACCAGAGTTTTGACTTTGATTTTCATATTAATAAAACAGTAGAAAAAACATACATTAGAATGGCTGCTTTTAGGTGGTCTAGATTCTGCCTGGATCTTAAATTGAGAGAAACAGTGGTAAATCAAGTCCTTATTCCAATGGTTGATTATGGAGCCAATATTTTTGGATTGGAAAATAAAACTTCTTTAATAAAAATAAATAAATTGTGTAATAAGATGGCGAGATTTATATTGAAATGTGTGCCTTACACCCATCATTGTAACAGGTATACCAGTTTGGGGTGGTGTGATTTTGCGACTAAGAGAGATAGCAAATGGACCTGTATGGTATATAAAACTCTGTACCATGATACTCCTGCTTACCTAGTGGAAAAACTTCAGTTAAGGGGATTTGAATATGGCCTTAGAACTAGTAAAGGGAATAAATATGAAATTCCTAAAGTAAATAACAAGTATGGTAACATGATTTTTTCATCTGTGATTAGAAGTATTTGGAGTACACTGGATCTAGAGGACAGAGAACTGAAAAAATCTCCACAGCTCTTTGTTCAATAGATAAATGGGGAACCTTGGAAAGGATGTCAGTGTACCTTCATAGGTGATATAAGGGAAAACACATAAAATTAGGTATCTCCATTTTTCTTTGTTACAGTCTTGTTTTTGACTTAAGAAATATTGCTGCATGTTTTCCCTATTTTGACAGATCTTATAAATTAGCGGTATTAGAAACATGCAAATTACTAATATATTAGATATGAAGTAGATAAGGGAATAGGAGAAATTAGGTTTTCTCCCCAAAGTCTGTGTTCCTTAGGAGTAGTTTCTCCTCTTTTTTTCTTTTCTCTATTGAGATAGTCATGTTCTCATTTTAGACTGAAAATTAAATGTCCTTTCTCTGGATGGATTAGATATGTTAGGAGTTCTTATAACAATTAAGCTGTTACATAATGTTATATTCTGTATTAAAAACCAATATTCTCAGAAGTATTTCTCCTTTTTTTCATTTTATGCAATAACTATACTTTATTAGGTTAAATGGGAGTAATAGCTAGGATCTATTATAGGACATTAAAAGAGTAGGCCTGGCTTCCCTTTTGTACATATTGAACTTTTTATTAACTGTCCCCCTTTTTACAGGGATTCTCCCTTTCACTATATCCATTTTTCCCTAATATACTTTGATTATTTATGTCAAGAAATGGGGGAAATTATAAATTTAGGATTCTTGGAAACAAATGGCTAGTAAGGTCTACAAAGTGTATAGCTTGTATATTTATATTTTGTATGTAAATTTTTATATTAATCTGTGTTTTCTTTTAAGTTGTTTGTATAAGTCTGTTAAAACAGGACCATCTTGAAAACAGGCCCTTGGACCTAATGATGTGAAAAGTCAAACTTCCTGTATAAAAATAAAGATTTTACTACTACTACTACTACTAAAAGAGGCAGTAAAGGCCAAAAGAGGATCTTTCTCTAAGTACAAGAAGAATCAAGGGGAGAAGAAATGAGGTTTGTACTAGAGTAAGGTGAAGGAAGCTAAGAAGATGGTCTGGAGTGCAAAGTTAGATGTGGAGCTGTGAATTACTAAGGGTGTCAAGGGAGGTGAGAAAGAATTATTTTGATACATAATGGAAAAAAAGATGGTGGGTGGTAACTGTCAGATGGAGAGCAGAAGAGTAGTCAAAGATGACAAGCAGGAGACAAATGGTTCAAACTACTTCTGCACAGTATTCACAGTGGAAGATGAATGACCTCTACCAGAGAGGGGTTAAGACATCCATGAGAAGGATTCAGAAAATGGAGCAGGTAAATGTTTCAGTGGCTAGAGTAAGAAAGGGGCTCACTGCCCTGAAAATAGATAATGCACTGTGCCCAAAAGTGTTATACCCTAAAGTGCTTAGGGAACTGACTTCAAAGCTGATTGAACCCATGGCTGAGCTATTCAATAGCTCACTATAATCTGGGATGGCTCTGAGAGACTGGAGTGTGGACATGATCATGTTCCACAAGGGAAGGAAAAGGTAGGAGCTGAGTCATACAGACACATTGATCTTGTCTCCATTATAGGTAAACTGATGGAGACCCTTGCCAAGAAAAGCCTTGTGACCTACTTGGAGATAAATGGTCTACAGGACAGCAAACAATATGGGTTCATGGCCACGAGGTCATGTCAAATCAACCTGATAATGTTCTTTGCTTGGGTCACTATGGCAGTGGATAAAGGGCAAGCTGTAGATTTGTTCTACTTTGATTTCAGCAAAACATTCAGCTTGGTGCTGCGCAAGTGGCAGCTGAAGATGTTCGAGTACTTGAGAGAGGGGAAGGAGTTAATCAGATGATTTGGGAATTGTCTGCAGGGAGACAACAAAGGGTGGTGGTTAATGGGTTCAATTTATGACAAAGAGGGCTCATGAGTGGTGTGCTACAGCAGACAGTCCTGGGAATAGCCCTTTCCAATGTGAGTATCAGTGACAGAGGGGTCGGTGTATAGGACAAGTTGTTTCTCTTTGAAGATGAAATAACGCTATATGTTAGGGAGAATAATGAAGTGGGTAAAGGGAGTTACAGAGGAAGCTGGAAGTACTGGAGAGTTGTCAAATATATGTAAGTTGGGATTAAATGTCAAAAAGTGCAAGGTAATGGAAAGAGGAAAGAGGAACCCATGGGAAGAATATTGGACTAAAGGGGTGAAGATGACCACTACAACTGAGGTAACATACATGGGAGTCATTATCAGTGACTCCCTCAAATTAGTTACTGTAATAAAGCCTACAGTAAGGCATCAAGAATGATTGGATGTACTGGGACGGGTTTTGACAGTAGGAGAAGGAACTGATATCACACATGTATAGGTCACTGGTGAGGCCCCATCTAGAGTACTGTGCCAAATCTGGAATTTATCCCATTCCACACTTTAAAGAAAAAAAGGAAAAAAAACAGAACTTGCCTTCCACAGTAGTAGTTCATACATCTTTTTATAATTATGACCAGTAGAGACCCAGCATTTTTTTTTTACATGGGTCAGGAACTGAGTTTAGTATGGTGCCCCCTAATGTGTTGTTTGTGTGCAAGTATTGAGAACAGACAAATATTGTGAACAGAAACAGGAAAAGAATGTAGAAATGGATATGTGGGGCACTAGTTTACTAGATAAAGAAAAAAAACTTTGAAAGCTAATGAACTGAACTGCAGCCATCTGGAATGAGTGGCCACAACCAGAGCTGCCCAGGGATCAGCAAAACAAGAATGATACAGCAGCAGCATTGTATAGGTTCGTGAGGGGTCACCGCCAAGCACCTCTGCACTTGTTGCTTGCTGTCTCTTAAAGGAAAAAAATGTGGGAAAAATGAGCTTGAGAAGCCACTGCCAGGCACTGGGCTGAGCACTTCCTTTAGTATCTATAGCACCCTAACTAGGAAGGTAAGGAAGGACCTTTGCCAGCGACAGTGAGTTAGGAGCTGGAGAGCTAATGCAGGCCTGAGAAAAACTGAGTTGGGAACTGGGTGTGTGGACAGTGTCTATATCGCCCTCCCTTCCTGCAGCTTGAAACTTAAAAAAAATTTTAAGAAGTTCAGAAATGTCTTACCTGGAGAGCGGCAGTCTGCACACACATTATTTTCAGATTTCTTGAGCATTTCCTTAAGAGCCTTTTGGTTTCTGCTCTTCTTCCCTGCCATGACCGAAACGTTGAATAACCCCTCTGTATGAGAAGGCTGTCATAATGTTAGTAATCTTGCCCTTTGAGTGGTCATCTTTTCCAGGCTGACAGGCTGCACAAGGTAACACTGGGGGAGAGGGTTCACATCCCTGGCTCTTCCTTGCATTGGAAAGGCTGTTGCTTGGAAATGAGCCCCTGCCCCCAATCTTACCCACAGTCTAGTAACTTTTTAGAGGAACCACATTCCTAGGTGTGGCACAGTATGTATACAACTCTGTACTGTATTACTGTTGAGAGAATGAATGATCACTGGGAATGCAGCTCTGAGCTATATGTTGGGGAAACTGACATGTTTCAGAGCCCCACCAATCCTAAGTATCAGTTTATTTTTTTAATTATGTGCAATAAAAGGCAAACATTTCACAGTTTTAGCAGTTCAACCACACCCTCATTTGGCCTAGCTTAGCTGATGGGATGTGGTAAGTTTAGTGTTTAGTGTTTGAAGTGTTCAAAAAGATTCCATTTTGGGTCTCACAATGTTTTTCAATGCTGATTATTCACAGGAGGAAGGTGTTTCATAAGATTGTTTCTAGCACCCCAGATTTTAACTTAATTATACAGAACACCTTATTTAGCTCAAGTTTCAGAGTTCAAGATTTTGATTCCTTTTTTCCCCACACCATTGCAAGCTTTGGTATTTCCAGGTACTGAGTGCTGCACTAGGGGGCACCTTTCGACACCACCTTCATTCCCTGCTGGCAAACACAAGTGATTTGTGTGGCTTTTCATTTCCTGCTGATCCCAATCCTATCAAGATTTGACTGAATGGTCTGTTAATATGTGGTTGGAGTGTTTAGAAAAAGTGGGATTACAATGCATGAATAATTGCAATATCAAATGGCTTGATTTTTTTAAAAGTTTCAGTACACCATACACCCTCACCTCAACCCCTGCTGTTATTTATGCATCATATCACCTGGCATGCTTAAAAAGAGCTCTCACCACTGGGGTAGCCCTGTGATATGTGGCATCTTGTTTTCATAGATTTAAGTTTTTTAGTTATAAAATTAAAATCAATCTCTAAAAAAATGCAGAAAAATGTATAGATAAAAAGGACATGATGCTGGTGTTGTTCCCAATGTTTAGTCAATAAATTATAGTTTAAACAAAGTATTAGAATAAAATAACAATATTGGTTTGTTGATGTAGATCCTGAAGAAGTGGTGAGGTCACTACGAAACGTAGATCTGACTGACATGGTGGTTCAAGATAAAAAACACTAAAACTTTATCCGGTTTGTAGGTCTCATTGTCTCCAATAGCGTGTGATAGTTCATATGAGGTTTTTTGGAGCTTGATCCCCTCCCGGAGTGTCTTTTTATATTTTAGGCACTGGGTGAGCCACACTGCCTCATTGTTGGTAGCTGAACAGAGAAAATCACCTTTGGAGAGAAGGACGGGACTGTTCTGAGAGACACTCCATCATTAAGGAAAAAAAAACATAACGGTTCTCGCTACGACAGCATCTGCAACTTGTTCATCCTCCTGTCTGAGTGCATAGCCACCAGAAAGACCATTCTAAATGTCATCCACTATGAAGAATCGGGTAGGAAGGGAGGCCCTGTTAATGCTGTCCAAGACTAAATTGCCATGGAGGTCAGTTGGATCTAGTATAGGGAGTTGTAATCTGCACCACTCGCAGCTGCCGTATGACATCTGTGTATGAACCTGTCTGCTGCACATTACAGAGATTGCCAAGGCCTGTATCCTCAGGGAGGAGTATGCAAGCCCATTTGTCAGCCCCATCATTGAGAAAAAATCATCTAGAAATTGAGGAAGGCCAGACACGGAAGGGGATATATCTTTTGTTGTATACCACTTACAGAAGATCTGCCAATGGCTATGATAAGGCTGGTCTGTAGATTTTCACCTGGATTGGCAAAGATGGTCGACCACTCTGGGAAGGTACCCCTCATACAACAGTCTGCGACTTTCAGCATCCATGCAGTCAGGCTGAGGACTTTGGGGTTGTAATGAAGGAGTGGTCCTTGGCTGAGGAGATCAGGGTGGTGGGGTAGATAGCAAGGGATGTTGATTAACATTGTTCTGATTATAGAATACAATGACCTCCTTGTGTAGGGAGGAGGGCTGGTCATAATACAGAGAGAGAGCTCCAAGATGGCGCAGTAGCCATGAATACCACAAGCGGGAAAAAACAAACAAAGAAAGCCTATACGCATTCTGGCACCATGCCCAAGCTCTTACAGAACAACAGGGAGCCTTACTGAGCCAAAAGTGTCTGAATTTAAGTTCTCCCAAGAATAAAACACATCTGGGATTCTGGTGACGTGCTCCAGCATAGGGCAACGGTATATGCATATTTAATTGTCCCTGTTGCCCAGGCAGCATGGACACTGTGGGACACTGTCCTTGTGAAAGCAAGGCACTAGTAGGGAACTTTTGCCACTACAAATGGAGAGCTGTATGGTATACAGTAGGTGGGTTCAGTTCTGCCATGGTATTCTATGGGCAGTAATGTAAGGCAGTGGCCCCTACCGGAAGATGAACTGGATGCTGAAGGAGGGTGCCAAACAGCAAAAGGCAGCCATGTGTTCCGCTGTCCTCTTTCTGGGTTAGGTAAAATACAGAACAAGGCCATCAAATGATGCAGAATACAGTCAATAGGTCGGTGGCCTGATGTAGAAGCAGATGTCTCTCAGTACATTGATAACTGTATCATTGTGCTCCAGATAAACCTGACAAGACCAAAATGAAAGTAAAAGTTTTGCCATACCCAACCAAAGGGTGACCCAGGGACCTTGCACCAGGTAGAGTTTGCAGGACCCTTGCCCACTCCCCAGTGATAGGGGAGACCAATTCACAGGGCAAGTGATGCAATAGCTCATGCAAGTACTGGGAGTCAAACGGGAGTATCCCAGAACTCACAGACCACAGTCCACTGGGCAAGTGGAAAGAATGAACAGCACCGTTGAGATGGTGCTGAAAGATTTATGTCTGAAAATGGTGAAGACTGGGATTCTTTGATACCTCTAATACCCATTTGAACCAGAGCAACTCCATCCCAAAGTACTGGTTTTCAACCTTATGAAGTGATGACTGGATGGAAAATTAAGCTTTCCGAACATGTGTGGATGGAAGGTTTGTCTATGCCACATGTGGACATTGTCTATATAGAGATTTATGTAATCAATTGCTGAAAACTTGGTATCCATTTAAAATCTAGAAACTCCATTGCCCAGCACTGACAATCCTGATGCCGGCTGCCCAAAACATGGTTGCCCAATGTTGGGATTTTGCCTGCAGCAGAGCTGGTTCTATTAAGTATGGGGGAGGTGCTTGGGGCAATGCCCCTCAAAACATAAAAAAAATGTCTGCCGTTGTCAAAATCCCGATGTCGGGCACCAGCATTTTGGGCAGCAAGTGTCGGGATTGTGAAACATGGGAATGCAAGTTTCCATGTTTCATAATATATCCAAAAACGCTACAAGCAATGCAAGAAAAAATGCAATTCAAAACAGGAGACAAGGTGCAGTTCAGGAGTAAGGACCAGGCGGGACCCCACCAAGTCATGGAGGACCCATAAGTTGTTATTGATCTGTACAGCCCCACAGAGCACTAAGTCAGAATTGCAGGGACAACAAAGGGAAGCACAAGGATGAGTGGTTTCATAGTAATCAGTTAAAACTGTCGTAAGGGGAGTAAGCCACACTTCCGACTACATCTAATTCCATTGTTTTTTTCATGTTGTGGTGGTGAAGGTTGTATAATAATTACAACATTATCATACTGGCCATATTCTGTGCAACTGAATATAGTAAAACTTCCCTCCTGGGACAAGATAAGGCCTTCTTTTAAGGGAATGCAACAATTCAGAATGGGAATTCCCACACATGGATGATAATTGTTTCTATAGGGATGGGACTTGTGTAACAAGACTGACTATTGCAACACTCACCTGCAGAAACTGATTATCCCTCAGTGGACCCGGTGGATTAATTGCACCTCCATCCCGGGGACTTTATGTAATACTGTTCATTTTATGGATAGTCCTGTTATGTTAACCTTTCACATTGGTACATGATGAAATATGAGGATTTGTGGGGACACATTTTCAACGTTTTATGCATATTTTTTTTAGGTATAATTGCCCTCATCAGGCTAATGCTCACGATCCAACTGCAAGCAAACCATTTTCCACGGGGAATGAGATGTCTCATCCCACACAGAGTCAAAACCTGGATGGGATGGTAGGGACAGTCTCAGAGTTATTTGTATTTGGTATGTTGGTCTGGAACAGAGCAGATGTAGAAACCATTAAGAGATATTTGAGTTATGTTGAGCATCAAGCTGTTTTGAGCATGACTTGTCATGGGATAGAGGATTCCGCTTATAGAGGAAAAATGTATACTGTGTATGAACTACATGAGATGTCAGGTTTGTTTTTAGAAACTGAGCAAAGCTTAATAAATTGTTTAATGTAAATAATAGAGAAGCTCAGTGGCAGTATATGGGAATGAGGGAGGAACTAGGCACAGCCTATGGGAATTATGTGCTAAAAATAATTACACATGTGGTTAGGGATGTGGAATCACGGTATGTCCCGGATGTCATCACTGATAACTATTTGGCCAAATGGCATTGCCCAGCACTAGAGCAAACTATGTAGCATAGGGGCATGGCCAGAAGAGTCTCAGACTGAGCACCCTAATTCCCTGCTTAGCTTGACTCTTCCAAGTATGTGTGAGGATTAGCCTTGGGACTATACCATTAGCACCTTATGCATTTTCTTCCCAAACTGGAAGCTGTTTAGGCTAGCTTTTTATGTGAACATTAATGCCAGTGTTTCATACAGTAGCTCGTTGCATGCTCAATGGGAAGGGAGCGTGCAAGTCATCTGGGCGGCTTTGGGGCCATTGCCCTTTAAGAGGGTAGGAATCCTGACTTAAGATGGCCACCACCAACAATCAGCCAACATCGGGAGTATACTAGAGACAGCAATCAGGTGGGAGACCCTTCCATTAAGATGATGGCTGTGTTGACCTTCCTAAGATGACTGTCACCCTGATGCGAGCACCATCTCGGTTATCTGGAGGTGGCAGATTGCAATGTTGGCATCCAGCAACAGCAAGGATTATGGCCAAGATGGCTGTCATTCTCGTGAGGCTGGCTGTGGTGGGGATACCAATGTGAGGTGGCAGCTGTTTTCACAAAGCCGATGGAGGGGCATGTGAGCACTTGATGCTCTGGAGAACTGCTACAGAAAAAAACAAATGGGGGGGACAGTCAGAACAACTGTGCAGGTCTATATTTTAATGTTTGGCATTATTGTGTGCTTACAACCATTACTGCTAAGTCACACAAAAACAAATTGTTATAATGGACAACTGGGGAACTGAACTGACTTGCCCAGTGTCACACAGTATGCAAGTGAAAGTTGTGGGAATCAAACCCAGGCTGTTGCATGCATTGAGCTCATTCACAATTTGTTATTCTGACCTCTAGGCTATACAGCTACAATATGGTGGCCATTCCTGTGAGATTCACTATGGTGAGAGCACCAACAAGGTGGAGCTGTTCTCATGAGTCTGACATGGACCTCTCGAGAGTCTTGTGATCCCACAGGCTACTGTAGCAATATGGCCTCCTTTCTCATGAGAAAACCAGGAATGGGAGGCACAAGATGGTGGCCATTCTCATTAGGCCGAATGTGGGGGAAGGGTTTGATGCTCCCGCCATGGTAGGCTTACCCCCTGCATCGGGTGGTGACTGGTGCTGCTGATGCAAGGCTCACAGTGCACCATCACTTATTAGCAGGAGCTGGTGTACCAAGGGATCCTGCTCGGTGACCACTGAGCTTGGAGACAAGGATGGCCATTCTTTTCACAAGACACTAGGCAACACGGCAGCCACTGCTGGTGCTGGAAATTTCGTGGGGAGAAAATAATTTACTGGTGTCAATAGAGAATGCCTGTGTGGGGGGCAGCACTCATAACTAGAGGTGGGCGAAGTGCCTAAAATTTGTTACCCATAGTATATCACATAGAAAGCAAATTTTGCATAATTCTTTAGCATAGCCAAGCAAATAACTTTACATCTCGAAAGTAACGCAAAGTTCCCATTATTGTCTATGGACTTCGCATTACTTAGCTTTGTTTTCTTGTTCTTTAAGGTGAATTTTGCAGTGATTCATGGGATTTAAGATCACATGGGCTCTATATTGTTTTGCATAGCCACAGTTCAGCATAGTGTGTCTAGTGAAAAGCTGGAGACAGTTTGCTCTCACAGCTCTGAGATTCAAACCATCAAAAAAACCTTTAAAAGTGCATTTCTGGACTTCTGGTGACGTCACGACCCTGAATGGAGGTCTGATCCCAAAGCTGCACATCCACCCGGAGAAAAAACATTAAATTAGCTAACACAAAGACCGGATCCATCTCCTAAAATGTCGCCAAAGAAAGCAGAAAGCAACAAAGTGATGAAATATCGAGGGGAGACAGTTCAGAAATACTCGGATGACCGAGGATCGGCACAGCAAAACAGCCAGACTGACAGGAGCTCCTCTTCCATAGTGAACAGGCCTCAGAGAACGATACCGACACAGAAAGAGAAACTTTAATGAGATCAAGATTAGAAGCAATTATACATGAGATTCATCAATTCCAATCTGAGAATCAGGCAGAATTTAAAAAACTAAATGCTAAACTTACAGCAGTACAGGCACATATGCAAGAGGTGGAGGAGTGAGTGTCTAGCTCGGAGGATATGGCGTCTCGCATGAAACAAGCGGTGGAATTTTTGCTAGAGCAACAAGAGTGGTTAAGCGAGAAATGCCAGGATGTGGAATCACGCTCCTGCCATGATAACATGAGAATACATGGGCTGCCTGAGGGCTCAGAGGTTGGACAGATGGTAAATTTTATCACTGATCTACTGAAACATGTAGTCGCTCTTCCAGAGGCATTTCAGTTTAGCCTGGAAAGAGCACATCGCGCACTCATCCCTCGACCTACAGACCCAAAAGCAAGGTTGCGCTCGGTGGTAGTGAAGTTTTCCAGCTACCGAGACAAAGAGACAGTGCTAAGAGCAGCATGGGCAGCAAAAAAAAATTGAATATAACAGGGCAAGACTACTATTTGATCAGGACTATCCTCTGGAAATATTAAAGCAGCGTTTAGAATATGTGGACATCATGAGAGTGCTTAAAGCTAAACAAATTAGTTTTTTCACCTCATACCCAGCACGACTGAAAATTATGTGGGACTCTGGAATAGAAATTTATGATTCACCACAGGAGGCCAGAAAGGGAATGAGTGCACACGGCATAGAGGAGACAGCCTTTTGTCAGGAACAGGAAGGATCCATAGAACAACGTCGGAGGCCATTCGAGAGGGATCAAAACTGGAATCTGCATATAAGCAACAAGCCTAACCGAAAGAAGTACGCGGTTATGTGTAAACAGCTGCAGGAGTTGGGGAGAAGGCAGCATGGAATGGGCCCTACAACACAAACTGAAACCTGAAAATATGGATAAGAAACAATGGTGTTCAAATTAAGACCCATGAGACAGCGCTTTTAAGCAAGTGTAGTTCTTCTGGGGTCATACCTATTCCAAAACTGTGATGGGAATGCCATAACTACATGATTTCAAGTAGGATCCGCTGATCACCTTCCAGCTTAACAAGGAAGAGACTGAAAAGACATTATTTGTCAAATTCTATATCTGGGCTGGGGGGGGACCACCAATCTTTTCCTAACAGGAGCATACAGCGAGTATAAGGGTTTTGATTGCTCTGATTATTATGAGATGGTAAAATAGCCATACAGCAAGTATAATATATACTAATTGGTTAGCTTGAAACAATCTGACAAGGGCTAAAACAAATATGGCTGGGTGGAGGGGGACACGAAGAAGTCTATCTCCCTTAAAGTTAACAAGGAAACCCCACAGCTAAAGGAATTGGCTTGGTAATGAGGGACATGATGTCTTTGGCCCTATGGGACCTTCTGTGGTACTGGACCCACAGAAAGGAGGACCTAATGGTCATAGCCATTACCTCTTCTCCTGACTGCTTCCACCAAGACATCTTGAGGCAGTCACTCAAGGGGCAGATAATAATGCCCTCTCAGTTTGGAAGTTATTCGAATCTGTACATAGTTTTAGTTCCAGAGGCAGGTGGTTTAAGGTTTACACCTCTGGAACTTTTCTGTTATATGTGGTTAATTGTCTGGGTCAAAAAGTTTGGAGAGGAATGATCTCTGAAAAGAGAATTCAAGGAGGAAATACATGATGGGGAAAACTGGGGACCAAAAGAAGAGAGAAATCTAATAGACGAATGGAGAGAAATGCACATATAGGGATAGAGTTAAGGCATGGTGCTTGAGACTTATTACAGGGGCTGACCAGGATAGCTACCCTGGCTATCTACAGCAAAAGGGGATTTGTGCAGTGATTAGATATGGGGGCTGAAACAAAGCTCATTGTATCTTCCCAGAATGCTAATGGGCTAAACCATCCAATCAAAAGGTACAAGGTCCTGTCTCTATTAAAGAGACAGAAGCCAACCTTTATATTGATGCAAGAAACACATCTTAATAAGGGAGAACATCTAAAACTACAGAAATTTGGCTTTCAACATGTCATAGCCTCCTCCTATGAGAAAGGAAAATGTAGGGGAGTGGCCATCCTGGTTCCCCATTCCACGCCATTCCAAGTAGTCTCCTCCTACTCTGACAAAGAAGGCAGACTAGCGATAGTAGTAGGGAGGTATCAGGGTACTTTATTAACATTAGTCAGCTTGTATCTACCACCTGGGACAGATACTGAGATGGCAAGGATAGTGTTGGGGAAAATAACGGAACAACAACAAGGAATATTGATCATAGGAGAGGATTATAACCTAGTACTGAACGAAAAGGATACAACTAATCCTAACCCTCCGAGATGGACAGCGGTACAGAAATTTACACAGAAATATATCAAGGAAATGGAGTGGGTAGATGTCTGGAGATATTTAAACACAACTAAAAGAGAATATACACATTTCTCACCCCCACACAAAATATATACCCACATAGACCTGTGTCACATATCCAAGGAGCATGTGCATCTCTTGGAGAAGGCTGAAATCCTCCCATTTATACCATCAGATCATTCCCAGAATTTAATTACTTTAAAATGGACAGGGGAGAGAAAATCCACACTCTGGAGGTTTAATAACAATTTACTCAGTATAAAAGAATTTAAAGAGTTACTAGAGACCAAGATACCCCGGATTTTACAGGAAAACACCTCACCTGAGGTAAGCCCCTCGACATTATGGGACACATTAAAAACTGTGTTAAGAGGGAATATAATCAGTTACACTGCATGGCATAAAAAGCAACAGATTGAACAGCTAGATAAGTTGCAAAATCATTATAAAGAATTGCAGGCACAACACATGGCAGGAGATGCCACTGTTCTCTCATTAATGGAAATTACCAGACAAAATATCCAGGAGATACTCCAGATTAAGACAGAATAGGCCTTGCAATATATTAGGCAGAAGTATTATGAGGGAGGGCCTCGAGCCACTCACATTCTGGCACATAGGTTGAGGAAGCAGGTATTACAGAATACAATTACACATATTTACTCTGCCCCAACAAAGAAAACTATAAAACAACCATCTGAAATCCTGGAGGCCTTTAAGACCCATTATACCTCCCTATACACCCCAGAGACTAATTATCATCCCCAAAAGGGAGCCGAGTTTCTGGTGAAGTTGGAATTGCCTCAGATTGCCCATACTGAGATGGAGCGACTGATGGTCCCAATAACGCGAGGTGAATGGGAGGCGGCAATAAAACATCTACAGTCTGGGAAGTCACCTGGTCCAGATGGCTATACAGGCGAATTTTATAAACATTTTGAGGATTTACTGATTCTCCCCCCCCTTGAGAGAGCAGCCCAAGAGATTTTAGAAGGGGAGGCTATCCCCCCACATGGGACTATGCAATAATTTCAAGCATACTTAAGCCGGGGAAGGATCCTGGTCAGTGCGGTTCATATCGCCCCATATCAGTGTTGAACACCGATTATAAGATATTTACATACATTATAACCAAGAGGTTAGAAATAGTTTTACCCAAGCTAATCAACCTAGATCAATGTGGTTTTATTACACAAAGACAGACGCAGGATAATGTGAAGCGAACACTTCGCCTTCTGCACCACGCTGCCCTGTCGAAGTCCCCTTTTCTGTTGCTAAGTCTGGATGCAGAGAAGGCCTTCAACTGGGTAGCGTGGCCATTCTTGCTGGAGTCCCTTAACAGGTTTGGATTCACCAAAAAGTTCCAACAGTTAATAAGGGCTTTATATAAACAACCTAAAGCCTATATCAAAATAAATGGGAACATTGCTCCTCCGATATCACTATATAGAGGTACAAGACAGGGATGCCCGCTGCCCCCCCTACTATTTGCACTATACCTGGAGCCCCTGGCTCAGGCTTTGAGCCAGACAAAAGAAATACAAGGGATGGAGGTGGGAGGCGTGCACCATAAGCTTGCACTTTATGCAGATGACCTGCTGAGATATCTCAGGGCTCCTGAGCAGATCCTGTCACACTTATGGTCATTGCTGCAGGACTTCGGGGAGGTAGTGGAATACAGAGTAAATACTAACAAAACAGAGGTTATTACGGTGAACTATTCCCCCTCGGCAACAACAAGGCAGAGGTTTCCCTTTAAGTGGGGGGTCACTAGTCTAAAATACCTGGGGATACAGCTGGCATTAGAACGGGGGCAACTATATAACCTAAATTACAACCAAATGTTGATTCAGGTAACATCAGACCTAGAACGATGAAATATGGTTCCACTATCACTAATACAGAAAGTGGAGGCTGTGAGAATTAACATCTTGCCAAGGTTCCTTTACCTAGCTTGTTGTTTACCTAGTGCACTGCAGTTTCCCTCTGAGGAAGGGGGCTTAGCCCTACCTTGCCTATACAAATATTACTTGGCCGCACAACTCAGACTAATCTTCTTATGGCTCCATAAAAATTATGAGGCAAAATGGTGTGAGTTAGAAAAGAGAGAGGAGGACCTTTTTAACCTAGACAAAATCCTTCTCAGCCAACCACCAATCTCGATGGACCAGATTACAGATAACCCATATCCAAAAAATACATTGACCAGTTGGTGAACATTATGAGCTGCTAAACAGGCTACTCCATATAAACATTTATTATATCTCTTCCAAATATACAAACTTTTCAGTCAGCCAGATTGGATCATAATTTTAGTACCTGGTCAAAGTTGGGAATACAGACAATACTGCATTTTTTCCAGAAAGGGGAGATAATGACCTTTGAAGGTATGGTGAGGTCATATGAATTGCGACCCAGAGACAGATTTAGATACATGCAGACTATAGCATATATCAAAACATTTCTGGCCTTTTTGACACCAGGGGAAGAGAATCCCTTTTTCCTGGGGGTCTTTAAGGGGGCCTTGCAGGGAACAGACCCTCTGCAACATATGATATCATATCTGTATAGTGCCTTAACACAAATGTTTAAGCATGACTTAAATAAAGTTAAGTTATCATGGGAAAGAGATTTGGGACTGCAGCTAAGTGCTACAGAATGGAACACATGCCTGCAATATCTGAGAGTAGGCACAGGATCATATCAGTGGAAAGAGTTTGCATGAAAAAATATGATTAGATTTTTTAAGGTGCCAGCAATCCAAGCAAAATATAATACAAGTTTATTGGATATATGTTGGAGAGGATGTGGATATTCCCCAGCGTCTCATAGCCATATTTTCTGGGCATGTGCGGAAATCAAGCCCTTTATTGACAGCTTAGAGATAGCCATGGGAGAACTATTGGGAACAACAGTTCAACTAACAGAGAAAATATATTTTTTCTATACCTTAGAGAAGGAACAAAGCAGAATGCCTACAGAAAATTGATACAAGTCTGCTTAGTGTCAGCTAAGAAAGCCATAACGAAAAGATGGCTAGACCAAAGATCTCCCACTATCAGGGAATGGCAGGATTTGGTATCCCAAATATATAAAATGGAGAAGCTCACAGCCATAATAAACAAGCATAAAGAGAAATTTTAAATACAGTGGTGAAGGTGGGTGCTCTACATCATGGCCCACAGAGATGATTTCATTCCTTGAGGGAGCTGAGTCCCATAAAACAGGGAATCCAACCCTCTCCTCACTAACAGAAAGTAATATATTGTGCACATCAACTTTATGAAAAGATTGACCCAATGTACTGTATTATGTTTTGACCTTTGTCTGTTGTCAAACTATGTAAAGTCTTGTAATTGTAAATGTCTTTATATGTGGAAAAGAAACTCAGAAAAGAAACTAAATAAAGAGTTTAAAAAAAAAGCACATTTCTGCCACAAAATTGTGTGTCAAAATTTAGTACATCGATTGTAGTAAACCCTTATGTGTTTATATTATCGTGAATGTATTGATTTTGTGTGAATATTGAATGTTAATTTAGTACATTCAGTCTCTGTACTGACAGACACTGTAGAAGTGTGCTTCGGGGGAAGGGTGGAACTGTGGTTTAGAATGGAGATTAGTAAGAAAGGCAGTTTTTTCTGACTGTTGTTGGCTAGTTTTTTTATTTGTGTGTTCAGGTACACACAGTACAACTTCACTTAATTTTTCATAGTTTTTTTCTGTTTGCTGGTCATTTTTTCAGTCATTTTAAAAGACTGTCTGTATTGAAGTTTATTAAACAGTTCAAGTTTCTGTGGCTGACCTTTAATCTGTGTGCGTGGTGTAAATTGATACACATTTTATTGCTGCACTGCAATAGCAATACTCTGAATTTCTCAGCCTATCTGCAATATTTTTCCCCTGCTTCTGTCTGTGTAGCTAAAGCTGTACCACCCCCTCCCCCATCCCCCCACAAAACAAGAAATTATTTTCTGACTTTTGGATTTTTGAAGACTGGTTAAGGTGTTGTGTTACTTGTGCCTGTGCAGCTGCATCTCTTTCATTTTTTGCTTCCCATCTCCCCAAAACAGCAGAAATAATAAGTTGCTGGTAACTGCCTGTGTAATCTTAAAAAAATGCCTGAGAAGAGACGGTCATGCAAAGCTGTTTTTGGCTGTGGGGCTGCGAAGAAGACTATTAGCAGTGTAAGTTGTTGCGATGATGAGGCAGATTCATCAGGGGCTAGAAGCAAGTCTAGCAGTGTTAAGAGTAGTGGTTGTGGCCATGGCAGTATGCAGCAGAAGAGAAAGGTAGCAGTTGCTACAAATAAAGTGATTTCTCCAACTCTGCTTTTCACAGAGAAATTGATCACTTCAGTGCTGGTTGGAGATGCTGTTGTCCTTGCTGGTAGTAAAGTTAGTGACGGCATGGTTGATAACAGCATGAGTATTGCTACAAGTTCAACCCAGGCAAACTTTTCAGGTGGGAAAATGTTGCTGAATCCTCAGACTTGAGTGTAGTTGATGTCCCACTCCCCACAGTAGTTGAACATGATTCTGATCATGCTAATGACTCACAGTCTCATGTTTCCACTGATCTTGAGGTTAGGCCATCCAAACACTCAGATGTTGATGAAAAAGGGTGGATGATAGTATTGAGGCTGTGGTTGGACTATCTCCACAGGAGGACAGCATCCAGAGTGAATTTGTGGAAGATGATTGTCATGATGATGCTAGGACCTCATTTGGGAACCAGACAAAAAGAAAGTGAAGGTGGCTGTTTGTAAACAGTCTGTTCATCAATCCCCCCTCAAAGTTTTGATGTTGCTGTGTCTGTTGCTGACCCTGAAGTAATAGTCATCGATTGTGATGTTCAGTCAAAGTTCAAGTGTGCAAAATACCAGAAATCATTCAGTACACTCCCTATTTCATAGCTAACAAAACTGCTGCAACCCCAGAAGTGACATATGAAGATTAGGGCATCAAAATCCCTAGTTTGGAATTTTTTCATACAAGATGGTAGTGAAGAAACAGTGGCAATCTGCCAGCTTTGCCAAGAGAGTGTGAAGCGTGATAAAAAGGGTAGCCATCTGGGCACATGGGGCCAGCATACTCATGTCAAGAGCTAGAACATGGCACTGTGGACTCGGCACCAGAGGGGAGCTAATGCCATAGTGGGGAGTTCACCCTCATCCACCTTAGTGAACATGGTATCTGCTTCTTTTAGTGTAAGGAGCCATGTCGGTAAAAGTGGTGAAATAGCACCAGAGGATTACTATAGGCATGCGGAGGAGGAGGAGGAGGATTTTGAATGTTCAAGTAGTGGTCAGAGTAGCAGTGGCCCATGTAGTAATTCTAGTACATCAACCCCTGTGCTTAAAAGAGGTAAAATAACCACATTTATTGGCTTGTCACCTGTGCACCAACCATCACACATTAAAGGTACCCCATCCATGTCAGTTCACAGAGGACAGCCATTTGGCATGCCAAATGCAAAACACCAAACAATGCAGCCCACGTTGCACAGTCTTTTGCCTGGAACAGTAAATACCCACCAAGTCATGCAGTTACACATCAACTCAATGCTGCCATAGCAGGAATGCTGACAATTGACCTTTTACCATTCTCCATTGTGGAGAATGTGGGATTCTGCCACTTTGCCTGTCCTAAATGGAAGATCCTGTCCAGGACACTTTTCCACCTGTGCTGTCCCTGAGTTATATCAGATGGTGGCAGAGTATGTAAGACATGCCCTTCAACATTTCGCATCACCTTACATTCACTTAAGCATGAATATGTGGACAAGTGGCAAAACAATGGGCAGTTCCTATCTGTGTATTACTGCACATTGGGTGCAGCTACCTGGAGTTGTCTATGATGGTGGGATGGGAAGGTAGTGTAATAAGTCAGACTGTGGTAGTAGCAACCTTCATGCCATTAGACAGCACACCATGCTTGCAGTCTGTAGTGCAGCAGGGTCACATACAGGTGGAAACTTTCTAGACTTGCTAATGACAGAAATTGATTAGTGGCTGCACCCTCTGTCCCTAAAAGCTGGCTTCATCATACTGGCCAGATAGCGCTGAGGGTTGAGGCACTGGATGCCACACCTCGAGCCACACCGGTGACCCATGCTCGGGAACAGGCATGGGCCATCGGGGGTCAGCAGGGGCAGGGAAGGATTGAGCATCCAGAGGACTGCTCTCCTTCCCCGGGGAGGGGGGAAGTGCAGCACCATCACATGAGTGCCCCCTGGTGGAGGCTGGAGAGCAAGGTGATGTGCTCAAGCATGGGGGGAGCTGAGTGCAGACGCCTCGAAGGGAGCGTGCACGGGAGAGTGCAGGTTCTGCCTTGGTCAGCATCATTGCATGCACTCGGCTCCAAAGGGAGCATATAGAAAAAATCATGCCACAGCGCCTCCATGACACCACCTCGCCTCACCGCCCCTCTATCCCTCCTAGGCTGGCTCCCAACAACCTAACCCGTGTCTGTGGCACCTTGGCCGGTGCCATGGCCCCACCCTGGGGGGCAAGCTAGGTGGTAAAACTGGGAGTGCAGCTGTTTTGAGAGTGAGGGGCAGAGAGAGCCATGACCAGGCTGAAAATTGGCACTGTGATGGACAAAAAAAAAAGGCTGGCCTCATAGCTAGTGATAATTGATTAAATGTTGGTAAATGTATCAGCAGTGGTGGCCTTGAGAGGGTTCTCTGCATGGCACACTGTTTAAATCTTGTGACACAGGAGTTTCTGCAGTACCCTAAAATAAAGCAAATGCTGACTGTTGCATGCCGCATCTGTGCCCACTTTGCATGCTCTGGAAAGGCCCGTGACCAACTTACAGTAGGTAGCTGCAGATTGAAAACAGCCTCCCTCAGCACTGCCTCAAGCTTGTAGTTGTCATAAGATGGAACTCGACACTTTACATGGCAGAGTGGTTGTATGAGCAGTACAAAGCCATCTCCGAGTACCTAGTTATGCACAGTAGCCGTGACAGTTTAGGGGCCTCAATGTGTATGACAACTGAACAATGAAGACTCATGGACTCAGTAATACTAATTTTGAGGCCAGTTGAACATACCACACAGGCAGTGAGTGGTGACACTGCATCCGTTAGTCAAGTCATTCCACTGCTGCAGGTAATGAGAAAGATTTTGTTGAATCTGCAGCCTAGCCTTGATATGACTGGAGATAGATCAAGCTGTGCATTACTGAAATACATGATTACAATGTTAGACAGCAATTGATAGATCGCCACTATTTATCAATCTCCAGAATTTGGAATCGCCACAATGCTGGACCCATGCTACAAGCGTGGCATTGCATCCTTACTGGAGGGGAGCGCATGATCAGGTTAAAAATCTTACTGGACAGCTGGTCTGATTGGTTCACGGGGCACAGAAGTCATGTGCAAAGTATTGTAAACCACAGCATAACAAGGCTGAAGGTCACTGTGGACCGAGCATATCCAGTAAGATGGCTGAGGGGCAAGGGGTGGTGTCAGCTGCATAGCTGTCCATTAATCTACTTTGGGATGCCTTGTCCCAAGTAGGAATTTGTGACCAAGATGAATCTTGTGAACAGGTGGATGATTCATCAGGAATGCATGCATCACAGACCATGGTTGAAGCCAATTTGGCAGATAATATTGGACTATCCTTTGGTGTACTGGAGTGTCAAGGTGAAAGAATGGCCAGCGCCGACATCAGTAGCACTGAAGTACCTGATCTGTCCACCCTCCAGTGTAAGTGTGGAGAGGGTATTTAGTTCTACGGAGGCCATAGTGCATGACCATAGTACTAACCTATCATCCACAAACCTATCATCTATAAATGTCAGCATGCTGACATTTATCAAAATGAATGAAGGTCACATAACAAGTTGGAGAACCACATCTATGTTTGTACCCCATCATGATGATGGTTGTGCTGATGATGCAGGTGAAGCAGGCCATCCTGGTGGCAGCGTCAAATAGTGTACCATTGAGATTGATGATTCAGTCATGGAAAAAGAATTTCCAAGTGGGTACAGTTCTGGTATTGAGGATTGTGAGGGCTGCTTCCTCCTTGATGGTGATGATGAGGATATTGGTGGGAAGGAGTAACGGCAAAATTACCGGTGCGAAGGCTGACGCAGTTCTGTAATGTTACCATTTTATCACATTACAAAAATGAAAAATGGTGGCCTTCACTATAATATGACAATTGGCAAACAAATACTAGACATTTCATTATATGTTGACTTACCTTTTCTTGATTTTGAGGGTACAGTTCACAGAATGTGTGCATTCATTATTACCCAGAGTCCTCTAAACACAAATGTCAACTTGTAGCCACTTAAATTCTGTTGATTGATTGACAGATATCCTCCTGACACTGAAAAAACAGTAATGCACCCCAGCCAGCCAAGCTGCTTCTTGTGAGACACACAAAGACATTGTACCTGTGCCCAAGCTATGAACCCACAGCCAGCTACAGCCATTCTGCTTCTTATCACTAATTTGCAGTAAGTATGTTCTAATATCATGTACTATGGTTTTGACTTGCACTGTGGTGTGAATCCTTCATTTACCATTTTAAAGATGCCACTGTCACCTCACCAAATACTGGCAACTGATTTTCATTTTGTTTTCACAGGTAACAGAATGTGCAGCTTTGCAGGACTGCAGTACTCCTACCACCAAAAGAAAAACATCTACAGGTAAGAATCACTCTTATTTCCTCTTTCATTTTTTTAACCAGTTTTTTTTCCACTGGTGTAAAGCATTCAACGGCAGTGACATACAGGCCATATAATATATTTTTTCTTCACAGATGGGACAGGCGTACTTCAGTAAGCCAGGGTTGTACAATGTGTTATCCTGGTCCTGAAAACCCATGATGTAATGTAAGTCTGACAGTGGGCCAGTGCATGTCACTCACTAAACGTGTTAATTTTTTTGTTAAGGACTTTACTAATAGCCTGGTAGTTTAAGCTGGATAATGGTTTTACTAATAGCTTGGTATTTTAAGCTGGAGAAGGGGTTCAGTAATAGCTTGGTATTTTAAGCTGGATATAACAGAAGACAGAAACAGCCACACTGGGAACTGAATGTGGTGGTGCAATGAATGTGTAATAATTTCTTCATCATCTGTTTTCAGGTAACAATGTAGTGCTGTGGACTGCCGTAGGTGGTATCTTCCAATCTGAAGATGGACAGCAGTTAGGAATGGCTACACTGAAGACCTGGAAAGAAGACAAAAGCATTAATGAAACTTGTCTTCAAATGTGCCCCCAAAAATAAATAACACAATTAATACTTACCTTACATGGCTTAGAAACACAGAAGTTGACGGCAGATGAGGACCGCAAGGCCCATCCAGTCTGCTCATTTCTTTTTCTACCTTATGAATGTGCCATCGGCATTTGCTCTGTCAATGGCCTATCTATTTATACTTTTCTGTATTGCTCTCCTGTGCCTATCCCATGCATGTTTGAAGCCCTGCACTGTATTCATATCCACCACTTCCTGAGGTAGGGCATTCCATGCATCCACCACTCTTTCTGTGAAAAACAAACTTTCTCACATTACCCCTTAATCATCCTCCCTCAAATCTCATGATGTGTCCTCTTGTCCTGCTATTTTTCTTCTATTGAAACATGTTAGACTCTTTCACCTTGTTAATGCCCTTAAGGTGTTTGAATGTTTCAATCATATCATCTCTCTCCCTCCTTTGCTCCAGGGTATGCATACTGAGTTCCGTTAATCTGTCCTCATATGTTTTCTGATGCAGTCCCTGCACCATTTTGGTTGCCCTTTTCTGGACTGCCTCAATTTGGTTAATGTCCTTGTAAAGATGTGGCCCCAGTACTGCATGCTGTACTCCAGATGGGGCCTAACCAGTGTCTTGTAAAGAAGGATTATTACATCCATCTTATGACTTGTGATACCCCTACTAATACACCCCAACATCCCCCTAGCCTTACCTACTGCTTTAGTGGTCTGCTTTGATGATTTCAGGTCATCTAT
This sequence comes from Neoceratodus forsteri, assembly GCA_016271365.2. Classification (NCBI taxonomy): domain Eukaryota; kingdom Metazoa; phylum Chordata; order Ceratodontiformes; family Ceratodontidae; genus Neoceratodus; species Neoceratodus forsteri. The sequence continues at coordinate 71,826,768 of CM057456.1, read as the reverse complement.
AATGATGATGCCCAATTCTCTTTCTTCCCTTGTGACTGCCAACAACTCCCCACCCAACCTATAGGTGGCTTCAGGATTTCTCTTCCCTATGTCCATGATCTTGCACTTCTTTGCATTAAACCCCAGTTGCCATTCTTCTGACCATTTTTCCAGTCTATCCAGATCTCTTCTCATTCTGCCCACCCCATCTGGATTATCTACTCTGTTGCAGATCTTGGTGTCATCTACAAACAGACAAACCTTACCCTCCAGTCCATATGCAATGTCACTGATGAAGATATTGAAGAGGACTGGCCCCAGGACTGATCCCTGAGGTACCCCACTTGTGACTAGCATCTCTTCTGACTGTATACTGTTTACCACCACTTTCAGTTTTCTGCCTGTCAACCAGTTTACCACCCAGTTAACCAACTTCTGACCTACTCTGAGCCTACCCAGCTTATTAATTAATCTTCTATGTGGAACAGTATCGAAAGCTTTGCTGAAGTCAAGGTAGGTGACATCAACTGCTCCCCCTAGGTCTACCGCTTATGTTACCCGGTCAAATAAATTAGCTTGACAGGACCTTCTTGTTGTAAACCCATGCTGTCTTGGATCCTGTGCTCCTACTGATTCCAGGTGTTGCACTATCCTTTCCTTAAGGAGTGCCTCCATAATCTTGCCGACTACTGAGGTAAGACTGACTGGTCTGTAGTTCCCTGCCTCCTCCCTGCTGCCACTCTTGTGTAGCAGGATCACATAAGCTCTTCGCCAGTCTTCTGAGACCGCTCCTGTGCCCAGAGACTCACTAAACCGTTCTGATAATGGCTCTGCTAGTTCCATCCTTAGCTCCCTTAGTACCCTGGGATGTATGCCATCAGGTCCCATTGCCTTGTCCACACTGAGCTTATGGAGCTCTTGTAGGACCCTTCCTTTTGTGAAGGGACTAGTGCACACCTCCCTCCCCCCTGTGTCCATGGTGCCGAGCTGTGGGCCCTGCCCTACCTTATCATCAGTAAATACTGAGCAGAAGTATCTATTTAGGATAGATGCTTTTACATGGTCCTCCTCCTCACATGCCCCCTTATCCCCTTTGATCTTAGCAATACCTCCTCCGGACTTTCTCCTTTCGTTAATGTATCTATAGAAAGTCTTGTCGCCTTCTTTTACTGTTCATGCTAGTGTTTCCTCGGTTTGGGGCTTTGTCTGCCTTACTGCCTTCCCTGCTTCCCTTAGGAAGTTTGGTATCCTCCCTATCTTCATCCTGCTGTGTTCCCTTATATTTCCTGAAGGCCAACCTTTTGGCTCTTACCTTTTCTGCTACTGTTTTTGAGAACCAAAGTGGTTTCCTTCTTCTTCTTTTGCACTTCTTTTCTCTCTAACACAAAGGGATGTTGCTTCAAGTATTTCATCCTTAATACTTGCCCACCTTGCCTGTACCCCCTCACTTGTATTTCTTCTTGCCAGGGCCAGCTTAACTCTGTTGGCCATTTTATCAAAGTCAGTTCCTCTGAAGTCCCATATTTTTGCCTTGGAATGGGATGATTTAGTTCTAGTAGCCACATTGAACCATTCCTTGTGATGGTCACTGGCCCTCAGGTGACCTTCCTCCTGGAGATCTGTGATCCTTTCCCTGGTAGTCAGTAGTAGAACTAGGATAGCCCTGTCTCTTGTGGGTTGTTGTACCAGTTGTTTGAGGCCCTCCCCCTGCAGATAATCCACTATGTGTCTAGTTCTGGCAGATGTTTCTGCTGGTATTGACCAATCTGTATCTGGCATGTCGAAGTCTCCCATTATCAGAACCTCCCCCCTTAGCTATCATGTTTTCATATCTTCTAACAGTAATGTGTCCATGTCCTCCCCCTGGTCTGGAGGCCTGTAGACAACCCCAGTTCTTATGGCTGTCCCATTTCCTGTTTCCAGGGTGACCCACAGTTCTTCTGGCTCTGTGTGTATTCTGAATTTCTGTAGATTTGATATTTTCATTGACATAAAGGGCCCTCCCCCTTTTGCACTTTGGTCTCTTCTTAACAGTACATAGCCAGGTACTGAAGTCTCCCAAGTGTGGTTACTGGTGAACCATGTCTCGTTAATGGCTACTATGTCCAGTTTAGCCTCTGTCTTTATTGTCTGCAGGTCTGGGATCTTGTTTCCCAGACTGTGAGCATTTGTGTATATGATTTTCCACTGACCAGATTTTGATGTGTTGGTTGTTGGGCGAGGACTGGCATTTCCCTGTGCGTCGTATGGGGAGCTGGATCTTTTTCCTTACCTGCTGATGAAAATGAACTACAAACATGCTGATCTCCTGTTTGGTCACTAGCTGAGGGGGGAGGGGTGTTCTTCCCATTCGACGTATCAGGTGCTGCACCCCCTCCCCATTTGCTAGTTTAAATATTCTGCAAAGACATCAAACTTCTGCCCCAATGTACTGACTCCCTCCTTAGTCAGATGCAGTCCATCAAATTTAAAGAACTTTCACTCCCCAAACTGTTGCCAGTTACCTACAAATTTGTGTCTTTTTTCCTGGCACCGGCCCTTAAGCCACATGTTTAGCTCCCTTATCTCCCCTTCTCTGACCTTCTGTCCATCTATCTCCTCTCCCAGACTGACAGGATTTCAGAGAAGGAGATGCTGGATGAAATGGATGATAGTTTGTCACCCACCCTGGTCAGGTGTTCCTTGGTCTTCACAACTTTCCGGCTGGTGAGATTGTTAGTCCCTATGTGTACCAGGATGTCAATGTTTTTTTCCTGCTTCCTGTACAATTTTAGCAATGCAGTCAGTGTCTCTACATGCTGAAGTACCTGGGACACATCTGACCATTACCCCTGGCTGGAGATAGGTATCAACTCCTCAAATCATGGAGTCTCCTATGATCAGAAGTGTTTTGGATTTCCTTTTTGCTTTTTTTGTTTTGGTTCCTGTTTTGGATGAGTTCTGTTGTGCTAGCTCCCATGCTGCATTGTCCTGCTCCGCAGTGTCCTCTGCCCCTTTGTTTGATTTTGGAGATAGAGGCAGATACCTGTTTGTAGTTTTTATATGGTTTGTGGAGGTAATATGTTGCAGAGCACCGAGTGATGGAGCACCCTGTTTGCCCTCCTAACCACCTGCCAACCTCCTGGACCAACTACCCTCTGCGGTCAGGGTGCTACTGTTGGATGTTGGGGAAATGGCAGGCAGTTCTTATAATATATTTCCTCCTGAATATGCGATTTGAGGCATGCAACCTCTGCCCATGCTGCCTGAAGCTGAGCCCTTCGATCTTCAATGGCCCAGCATGTAGGACAGTGTACTAAATCCTCTATAACTACCCTTTTGAAAAGTGTCCCACAGTACCTGCAGTTAATAATATCCATTCCAAATAAGTTACTGGGTTTATAACCTGGTCAGAGTAATTAGAAGGAAGAAAATGAAAGCAAAAGTTTGATTTTGTGTTTTGTTTGTTTTTGTAGAACTTGTTATAACAAGTTAAATTATTTGTGCCTCTGTAAATGAGGTCACTGTGCAGATACTCCTCTGATCTGCCCCTTCCTGCTTTGCTGTAGGAACTGTCATGACTGTGCTACCCTATAAAAGGAGTGTAATGTGGGGTGGTTGGGGATGAGGGTGGGTGGTTTGGCCCTTCCCCTGCTGAAAAGAAAGAACCACAGATGAAAGAAACAAGGAGGTAAGAGCAGAAACAATCAGTCAGAAACAAATGCAGTAGCCCTGAAAGCTTAGCCTAATGATAGATAAAACTGTAAAGCCAGTTTCCGTACAGCCAAAGCCATCAACCATCCCAAATGTGTGGAACACAAGTGTGTATATGATCTGAGAAAAAAAAATAATCAGAAATGATAATATTTCAGTCAACAACAGCAATAACTCCCCCACCTCCCTGAATAAAAATGAAATGTTACAGTACCACATCAGGTGTCGGACTCGTAACATATGTCTGGCATGCGGATGTGAATATCATATCTCTTCAGGACTTTTGGTTCAGGACTTCCAGCCCTTGATCGGGTACTCCACAGCTGTGGACCCGGCTCCCAATACAGCTGGCTGTACTTGCAAACCCACCAGCCCACATGGACACAAGACTTCCAGCCCTTGATTGGGCACTCCACAGCAGCGGCACCAGCTCCCAATCCAGCAGGCCACCCTTGCAAATCTGCCTGCCTGGACACAGGACTTCCAGCATTTGATCAGGAACTCCATGGCAGTGTTACTGGCTCCCAATCCAGCCGGCCGCACTTGCAAACCCGCCCAGACACAGGACATTCAGCCATTGATCAGGCACTCTACGGCAGCAGCCCAGGCTCCCAATCAAGTCAGCTGCACTTGCAAACCCCCCCTGCCCGAACACAGGACTTCCAGTCCTTGATTGGGTGCTCCACGGCATCGGCCCTGACTCCTAATCCAGCCGGCAGCTCATGCAATCCTGCCCGCCCGCCTGGACAAAAGCCTTTCTGCCCTTGATCGGGTGCTCCATGGCACTGGCCCTGGCTCCCAATCCAGCCGGACGCACATGGAAACCCACCTGCTTGGACACAGGACTTCCAGCCCTTGATCAGGTGCTCCATGGCAGTGGTCCTGACTCTCAATCCAGTGGCCACACTTGCAAACCCTCCCACCCGGACACAGGACTTCCAGCCCTTGATTGGATGCTCCACAGCAGTGGCCCCGGCTCCCAGTCCAGCCGGTCACACTTACAAACCCGCGTGCCCGCCTGGACACAGGTACACCAGTGACCTTTAAAGCCATTGGGCTACCTCGACTGAGCCTGACTCCTCACTGGCTGCCATTTTAATTCCTTGTTTTGTCACCTATTTTTGAACTGCTGCTTACTATTTATTAGAGGGGAGCTATTTCTTAGAGGAGGAAATTTTGACTGGGATTTATTAACATCTAAAACTGTTTGAGCCTCTCTGCTTTGACTGTTGAGAACTATAAAATTACTTAAAGCAGTTAAGACTTTTGCCAAACATTTGCTTGATTTCATTCTATCAGCCCACCCCATCTTTCTTTCATCTGCTCTTTGCTAATTTCCCTCTCCCTTCAAATCACCATCTCATTCAGCTATCTAGCCCTCATCTACCCTTCACCGCAATCTGCTAAATGTAAATTGTCTTTACTTTTGTCTCTCTGGGAGGTTTGGCACCACTACCCATGGCACCCCCCTCTTCACAAACCCTTCTTCTACCTGCCTCTTCCCCTCCTATTTCTCTCACACATTCCCACACTCTTTGTCTCCTGACCCCCCCCCAATTACTCCCCAAGCCGTGTTTTGTGACCTACATCTCTGACTCTCTCACTCTCTCTTTTTTTTCATGACTTTCAGATCTTGATCGGGTGCTCCATGGCAGCAGCCCCGGCTCCCAATCCAGCCAGCCACATTTGCAACCCCACACGCCTGCCTGACTGGCCACAAGTACACCAGCATCGCTACCGGGAAGCCCAGCTCTCGAGCCATTAAAACCGATTGGTTACCTTGACCGAACCTGACTCATCATTGGCTGCCATCTTAAATCCTTGTTTTGGTGCCTATTTTTGAACTGCTGCTTGCTATTTATTAGAGACGAGCTATTTCTTAGAGGAGGGAATTTTGGTCTGCCTGCCCATCCTGCCTGACCCCGATGTCTACTAAATATGTATTTGCTCCACCACTCCTCTCTCTCTCTCTCTCTCTCTCTCTCTCTCTCTCTCTCTCTCTCTCTCTCTCTTTCTATCTCCCTCCTCCCAGGTCCACCACTACAGACCTCACCTTAAACTGACACGAGGTGTTCCTGTGTAGTTCTATACTGGATCTCAAGCCTTTAGCTACTCCCCCCTCCTCCGAGACCATTCATGAGCAATCCTTTTTGTTATCATAAAGTCTAACATAAATGGTATCGCACCAACCCCCCCACATGTAATCTTTACTGCTTTTCAGTACCCTTTTAAATAATTCTAATTCTCAAAAGCATACTGATTTATCTATTTCTCTAACACCATTGTCTTCCTAACTTGGTTGGAGCCCCTTGCAATTTCCATGTCATAAAATGGCTTTGCACAAGCCTATCCTATACTTCCTCCTTGCCTCATATCTCCTCACATTGGCCCTCCTGGCCTTCCAACTTAACTGGAACTTCCTAATCCCTCCAGCTCCACAGGTCACTCAGTCAAGCTCCTCTTAACCTGTTTCAAGCCTGCACCCTCTAACTCATCTACCTGCCTCCCCCCTTGTTGGTACTAGCATCCTGCCTCCCCAGATACTAACCTTTGTATCACTTATCAGGGCTGTCAGATATGCTCTCAGTGCTATCCTGCATAACAGAAGATTCAAACTCCCTGCTGCATACTCTTTTCTTCTTCTCATCCTACTCCTCACTGGAGATATCGAACCCAATCCAGGTCCCCAGGCCAGTCCCCAACCACTAAGCTCCCATAAAGGCCTCTCCATTGCCCACATTAATATCAGAAGCCTCCTGCCTAAAACTGACCAACTAACCTGCTGGATAGGTAAACATTCTCCTAATATCCAATGCATGACTGAAACCTGGCTCTCTGCAAGGACCCCAGACACCACCCTTAATCTCCCTAACTACTCTCTACTCAGACAGAACCATGGTAAATGAGGCAGCAGTGCAGCCATCTACACAAAACAATCCCTGTCATGATCAGTCTCTTTTAAGGAATCACACTCAGATTCTCACGGTTCTATGTGATAATAGCGACTGTACAAAGGGCAATCGCTATTATTGCAAAATGCATTATCGCCGAAAACATTTTCGACGATATGTAGAAAAAGGCTATGAGGAATTGTGCATGTGGGGGGGGGGTTACACCCTCCCTGCTACCCCTCCCGTGTGGGCTTTGCCTCCCACACCCTCCTAAATATAGATTATCAACTCCAGGGGGTTGCATGTCAGGGAGGGGCACATCCTGGCTCATAAAAAATACTAAGTCCCGCAGCTGTGGAAAGTGCAAAAAAGAAACACCTGACCCCAGTCCGGAACCCAGGACCTGCTCCGTTGGAGCCATGCACCCTACCTACCACACCATATGTTTGGCTTGGCAGAGGCAGGCTCCCCTTGGGTCACATCCCTGTTCCCTATCCCTCCACATCCTGTTGCCCACCCTCCCTTCCTGTCACCAATCCTACCTTTGCTGTCGAACCTTTCGCCATCCTGGTACAGTCTTCCACTATGAAAGTGCCGTCATATGGTCGCCGTTATGACAGTCGCCCATATGCAGACGCTATCATCACAGGCTACCATTCTCATGAAGTTCTTCTGGCCCAACTCGCTCTACTTGCCTATTTTCCTTTATTTATCAAGGTGTTTTATGCCTCACCCCATCTCACACAAGAATCTCTAGTCTCCACCCTAGCTACCTTTCGTGACCTGACCTCCAATGGGGAACCGGTTCTGCTAGGTGATTTCAATCTGTACTGGCTTGCCCCTTCCCCAAAGTCCCACATCTCTAAAATAGAGTCCCTAAACCTTACTCAACTGCTCAACTAACCCACTCGCTACAACCCCCATGCCCCAAATCATTCTCTAATTAACTGGATCCTCACTTCACATCAGCACAGGGTAACTTTGTCTGGCATTCTCACAAATGCACTGAGTGATCACTGCATTACATACTGCATAAGAAAATCTTGCCTGCCCATGTCTGCTCCCATGTACATTAATACACACTCCCTAAACACCTTGGACATTGAATCCCACTAATCAGCCTTAGTTACACTGACTGGCACCAGGTGTACTCAGCCCCAAATGTCAGTGCTGCCCTCTCTAGCTTTCTGTACACATTCACAAATATCTGGGACTCCCATGCCCCCCAGAAGAAAAAAAAGGGTAAAAAAGTGCCACCATAAATGTATGTCTGCTCCCACCCTCACCATATGCAAGGCCAGGGACAAAGCCTGGTCTGCTTTCAAATCCTTCCCTAACCCCATAAATAGGCATGCCTACAACATCCTCCACAACACATGCACAAAGGCCATAAGACAGGCAAAAGTGGACTTCTTCAAGTAACAACTGACTCGTGCCCATCCCTCCAATTTCTGGAATGTCATACACTCACTTCGAGATCTACCTTCACATCCCACTTTCCCTGCCATCATGCAGCATGGTCAGTCTATAACCAATCCTATCAGCATTGCTGATACCCTCAGCAAATTTTTCACATCTTGCGCCATGCCACATGGCCTCCCACCTCAATTCTCTGTCCCCCTCCATCTTCCAGGCACAACAATTTCAAATGCTCACCTGTCTCAGAACAAGAAGTCCTCACAGCCCTCCACTCACTAAATACCACCAGATCCAGCCCAGATGGGATCCACCCCAAACTCCTGCAGATCTCTGCTCCTGAAATTATAAAGTCTTTCTTCCACCTACTCAACCTCTCCTTTTCCTCAGGTTTGGTCCCTCAGGCCTGGAAATCTGCCTCAGTTATTCCTCTCCACAAAGGTAGGGACCCCTTCACACCTGGTAATTAAAGGCTGATCTCCCTTCTTCCTGCTCTTACAAAGCTACAGGAATCCCTGGCTCACTCCAGGCTGGCGGAAGATCTCACCACAAACAACCTCCTATCTCCCCACCAATCATGCTTCAGGAAACAGCATTCCACTATCTCTTCTCTCCTACGTGTCACAAACCACATCCACACTGCCTCTGACCAAGGCCTCCTTACTACCGCAGTTTTCATCAACCTGTCTAAGGCCTTTGATTCCGTATCCCACCCCACCTCCTGTCAAAACTAGAAGCAGCAGGCCTAGCTCCTATTACCACACAGTGGTTCAATTCCTACCTCTCCAACAGGTTACAGTCTGTCAGAATCGCTTATGTCTCATCCCCCCCTCCCCATTCTAGAAGGTGCCCCACAAGGATCAGTCCTTGGTCTCTTCCTCTTCTCCTTCTTCATAAACGACCTCCCTTCCCCTCCTCCTGCACAAAATCTAGCATACACATGTATGTGGATGACACTATCCTTTTCACCTCAGGCCCATCAATACGTGAAGTTCAAGCTACCCTCCAATGTGATTTCAACAATATTCAACACTGGTTCAGACTAAACCAACTAAAATTAAACACTTCTAAAACTGTATCCATGTTATCGGGCACAGTGCAGAAACTTAGCAGATCCTCCATCCTTCCCCAATCGCTTCCCTGGATGGTGCCTATCTAGACCAGGTCAATACTTACAAGTTCCGGGGTGTTTGGCTAGACCCCCACTTACCTTTCTTGCCTCAGGTAGGTGCAACCATCTCCAAATTACACCCCAAACTTGATATGCTATACCGGCACTGAAGCTCCTTCCCACTTCCTGCCAAACATCAAATCTTAACCAAAATGATCTTCCCCATTTTTTTTTGTTACTTTATGTTTATTATTATTTAATAGACATACAGTCACAGTCACTAACTTTGGATATCACAAAAGAAAAAAAGCTCTCTTTCACCTTGAGGCCGCCACTCCTCTCAATACAATCAAATAGCCCAGCCAAAATTATAAGATACGTCATATGGGGTATCACGAATATGCTTCCATAGTTATTTAAAGAAAAACCCCAGACTGTGTAGTGAACCCATGAGCTGCATGTTTCTTTCTCCAAAAGTCTCATTTAAAGTTCCAGTCCTTGTATCTTTATCCACCAGAAGGAATAAGATAAATTCACCATGCTATATCTTCAGTATTAGCATCATAAAATGCAATCCTCTAACCGATAGGCAATGCTATCTCACAGACAATATAAGGTCTTACCTTACAGAGGAACCTATGATTTAACATTTCTTAAGCAACAGCTAGTGTACTAATTATACAAGGCACCGTGATATTTCTTTAAACTAGGCTAGGCACTTTAATTTCTACCTGAAGTTAAACATTTCTGTTAACAAATTATATTGATACTTCATCAAACCAAGGTGATGAGGTAAGTCACCAAATAAAACAATTGCAAAATATGTAAGGCCAAATCAGCTGTAGCCCCTCTATACATCAATATTTAAGAAAGAACAAACCCCTAGTAATTAGTCCCAGTATAATCAGAGTTTCGGGTCTCATTTTCAGAAGAGAAGGGATCTCCAGTATTATCTTTGGGCTTGCTGGTGTTCTTCTGGCACCATCAAGGAGCATCTGCCAGGTCAGAAAACAGGAAAATGTTTCTGTTATAGGCTATTCGGAGCCGGGCAGGAAAAACCATACTATATGGTATTCTAGCTATACGGAGCATAGCACGAGCTCCATCAAACTTTTTCCGCTTTTACCAGGTAGCGTACTTGATATCAGGAAACATCAAAATGGATTGGCCCTCACAAAGAAGCATTCGCTTATGTCTGGTGACAGCAAGAAGGCAATTTTGGGAGCCTACCCACTGGTAACTACAGCTACAGTTCTCAGGGCCTCTGGATTATCTGGGCAGCCGCTTTGGGTGACTTGGTAGGCTTTTTGAAATCGTTGTGCTGTCTGGGCCACTTCTTCATCAAGTTGATGCGCAATCCAGTCCTGTAAGAAGAACAACAGGTGATTCCCTTCAACTCGTTCCGGCAATCCGATGAAATGGAGATTTGCCGCTCAGGCTTGATTCTCCAGAGTCTCCAGTCTGGCGATCAGATGTCCATTTTCTTTAAGGACCGACAAAACCACCCCCATCGCTGCATCCACTCTTTTGGAGTCCTCTGAAGTTGCCAAGGTAATTGATTCCATATTCATTTCTAGTCCGACAACCCGGTTGGTCCGGGTATCAAACTTATCTGCAAGACCGGCTACCGTAGAGATTAAACAAGTAATTTTTATACCCAGGGTTTGCAATGTTTCTTCCTCTCTGACGGCACTTTTATTGTCTCAGCCGTGCACCGACCTCGTGGCTGGAGTTCCGAGGAGATCTTTTGACTTTGCTCCCTCTCCTGTTGTTTTATCTTTCTTCGGATTTCCCATTATATCAAATAGACCTTCCAATACACTGCTGTGCTGATTAAAGAAGATTAGGTTCCAAAGAGAAGCAAGATTTAAACTTAGTTATGCTCTATAGGATGCAGAGCACTATCTAGAAACCGCCATCTTGCTCGGGCTCCACAGCACCCCCCAATCCTCCCCATTTTTGATTACGTGGATATGGTCTACTGCCCTGCCCCAGTAACCACCCCATTAAAGCTAGATACCCTCCTAAACTTTTTTGGCCCCTTTGCTACAAGCTCATCCCTTAGAACTCATCACTACAATCTATACTCCCTCTTAGGAATAACCCCGCTGTCCCACAGGCATTACATCTACTCCCTCAGCCTTATATCTAAATTCTGGTTTGACATCCTACCCTCCCACCTGAAGGATAGTCTCTCCCTGGCCTCTGACACCACTTATGTACTGAGACACAGAAATGAAAGAACCTTTCGTATACCTCGACCATTCTCGCCATCTGGCAAAGTTGCTTTCTCCAACCGGCTCCTCAGTTTGTGGAAGAAACTAGCCCCCTCCATTAGAAGTTCCTCCTCTTACCTCGCTTGCAAGAAACAACTATGCCTCATACCGCCTCTCCCCGCCTCTGTTCCAGGTGATCTAGCTCCACTCCGCAGCACTTACAAGACCTCGTTCACACTGAGTGCACTTACTTTTGTGAATCTCATTTTCTCATTTGTCTCATGTCCAGAAATGTTTTGTGTTTACCATTATCTGTTAGTACTGAATTATTGCTGTAACTGATGTCTTTTGTCTCTATGACCCAAAATGATTCTAATTCTGCTGGATCTGTTTGTTATTCGAATTACTGTTGTAATTGATGTCTTTTTGTGAAAATTATATGTACTCCTATCTTCCCTCCCCCGGGTAGCACATAGATAAGGGGCAATGTAAAATAGAATAAAAAATTATCTGTCAAAATTGTAACCGCATTTTTGCACTGATGCTTTCATTGTTAAGCTTTATTACTTTTTGAATACTGTTTACTAAGTTAAAGTTTCGTAGTATACATACCAACAACAACTACAATCTAAATAACCTAAAGTCACCTGAAGTCACCTCACCTACCATGGCACCCCACCCCCCATAATTTCTTATCTTTTGAATGTTGCCGGCTTATACCATACATCATTCAGCATGCGGTATTAGTGTCCAGTACACATGTGAGGAAAAATTCCCTGTAAAACTGATCAGAAATGTAACAAGTATTTATGAGTTGTGACTTAATTTATTTTATTTTTTGCATGACAGAGGATTGACAAAATGGCAGATGCTGTGTTCTTTCATTACAGGTGAAACTGTGGTGCAGCAACACATGATGAAATAAAAGTGTCCTTAAGAGGGTGTTTTGGTGCCACAATTTCAAATGAAATGAAAGCACGGAGTGTACACAAAGCTACCGACCACATGACTTATTACATAAAATAAAGTAAGGAGTAAGAACAAAAATATTTCTATTGTAGAAAGCAGAATGGGGTGGGGGCATTTGGGGGAGGTGAGGAATCAAGAAATGCAGCATTAACAAAATTAACACAAGTAAGAATAAATTAATTGAACAAAAATGACATACTTAGGTAGTAATAAAAATAATACTGCTTAAGAAAAAAGTAAAAGCAGATGACAGGTTTTTGGTGGGAAGATTTGGGGATGTTATATTTTTTTACTGGTCCTGTGGGGGCTGGGACTGACCACCAGTAATTGTTGTTAGCGTTCTAATTATCTCTGCATTTTGTCCTTCAGTGCAGTTGAGCTGCTGCACTGCATCCGCCACAAAATTTTTTATCGTTTCAACTGTGCTCACAGCACAGCACGGTCAGCTTGTGTGGCAGGCTATTGTGAGGGGTTGAACTCGTGGCAGGCAGCCACTTCTGATTCCCTGGCCATCTGTCTGTGACCCAGCACAGGCAGATTCTCTACTGCTTCAGCTTCAGCTTCAGGAGTGGCTGTGCCTCCTGCAGCTTTGCTTCCCACTCTGCATGGTGGTGCCCCAACAATGGGTTCACTGAGCTCCAGTGCTCAAGTGGCCTCCCTTCCACCCCCGATGTAACAGTGTATCACACAATTTACACCTGACAACTGTTGGGTTGGCAGGGAGGCAGATAAAAAAAACTGCCAGACAGGAGAGACGCAGGAGGACTAGGCACAGGCGGTGGGGGGGCACTACATAATATCACCTGCTGTGCTGCCGTTGGTGGAGGGGCAACAGCAAGCTGCTGTTGCTGTGTTTGCTGCTACTGTTCTGCTTGCTGTTGCTGTGTTTGCTGCTACTGTTCTGCTTCTGTTGCTGTGTTTGCTGCTACTGTTCTGCTTGCTGTTGCTGTGGTTCCTGCTGCTCTTCCACTGCTGCAGGGCTGGTAGTGGCTGGGACACTAGCAGCAGCTGTTGCTGCTTCTGGCACCACATAGCCACTATTGTGCTGCTGTGCCTGACAACTCGTGGTCAAAAGTGGACCACAGTAAAGTCAAAATTGTCACCTCAGGCCACTGCACATTGGGGGCCCCCACTGCCCACCACTTTGGCCACCTCATTCCATGTTAAGTAAAACTTAACATAAATCAACGTCTGTGCATGTACTGTATATATGCGCTCAATGAATAAATGACAGTTCATTCATTCATTGAGCATGTATATACAGTATGCGCTCAGATGGGGCTCAGTCGGTGGCTGGCCATGGTGGTGAGAGGTGGGCTGTGCCAGTCGCCGGCTGGGGATGGGTCAGGGGTGTACTGGGTGGTCTGGCAATGCTGGATGGGGTGGTGCGGGGCCAGAAGACTACCAGGGATTATGGATGTGGGTGCATTTTTGTGTAGAGTAATTACAGTAATGTGACATGAGTGAGCGGCTGGCACTGGGACTTGGGGGGCACGATCAGCCCTGCAGGGCTAGTGGTGACACAATATGGGGATTAGGACGGGGGTCTGATAGCCCAGAGGGGCATCTCAGGCATGAAGACTGGGGCAGGGGAGGCACTTGCACCCTATGGCACTATGGATGCAGCTTGCAATGTGCCCTTCAGGTACGCCCTGCGTGTGGCATGCCTTTGTGCATGTCGCAAGTTACAGAACTTAGCTGTGGGGACCCTGCCCCTTACAGAATTGGGCACAGGATCCTTGGCGTAACTGCACCCCTCACATGTCCCAACTTGTGACATGTGTAGGGGTGCTTAAAGAATCAGGCCCTAAGTATCAATGTTCTCACTGTGTATCCCACTATTGGACTCATTCTCCCCTTCCCCCCCCCCATCTGTAGGCACTATTTTTAACTTAAAGCTTGTCTAGCCATGTTGGTTTCTTTGGCTTCCTTGCCTTAAGAATTAAGTGCTATTCTTTTGATCCCCTTATACTGCCCATTTAAACATCTGTCTATTGGAGCAGCAAAACAGATTTACATTGGCTTCTGCTATAATCCCCCCAAGAGAAGCAACAGTACCTGGGAGACTGATGCAGCTGAGCTTTAGAGGGACTCCAGTACATCGGGGCAGGGAAGTGGTTGTTTTATTTTGTTAGTGATTTTACCATATTCACTGTTTTAAATCCCAGGCTCAAGAGTTTCTTTGTAGGCTCAGGAATGGTGCTTGTATTTGTAGGCTATTGCAATTGGGGCTTTACTTCACAGGATATAGACGGGAGACTGGCCTTTTTTTAAAAGGGGCTAATTACTTCAACTCTGTGAGCAGAGTCAGAGGATAAGGAATGCCCATGCTAAAGGACAAAGGCTATTAAGTTTATTCTGAAAAGCGCACCAAGCTAGGGAGATTTAAAAAAGCTTTGTGTACCAATCAGAAGCAGAAGCAACCGTACCTGGAAGGCTGACACAGCAGAGCTCGTGAGGGACTCGAGCACATCGGGGCAGGGAAGTGGTTGTTTTATTTTGTTAGTGATCTTACCTTATTCAGTGTTTTAAATCACGGGCTCGGGGACTTTCTTTTGCAGGCTCAGGAAGGGTGATTGTATTTGTAGGCTATTGCAATCGGGACTTTACTTTGCAGGATCTAGAAGGGAGATTGGCCTTTTTGTAAACAGGGCTGACTGTCCTCAAAGAGGAGAGCTGGAGGGTAAGGAACACCCACCTAGAGGACAAAGGCTATTAAGTTTATTCTGAAAAGTGCACCAAGCTATTGAGATTTAAAAAGGCTTGGTGTGTTGATTGGGGGGCAGAAGTGACAGTACCTGAGAGGCTAACTGAGCAGAACTCGAGAGGGACTCGAGTACATCGGGGCAGGGAAGTGGTTGTTTTATTTTGTTAGTGATTTTACCTTATTCACTATTTTAAGTCAGCACTTCAGTGGTTTTCTTTTGCAGGCTCGAGAAGCATTCTTGTATTTGTTGGCTATTGCAATCGGGGCTTTACTTTGCAGGATCGAGAAGGGAGATTGGCCTTTTTGTAACTGAAGCCGATTGTTTCTTCTTAGTGAGAAGAGCTGGATGGTGAGTAATGCACAAGCACGAGGACAACGGTTATTAAGTTTATTCTGAAAAGCGCACCAAGCTATGGAGATTTAAAAAGGCTTGGGTGCTTATCAGGAACAGAAGTGACCGTACCTGGGACGCTGACCTAGAAAAGCTCGAAAGGGACTCAAGTACATCGAGGCAGGGAAGTGTTTTTTTTATTTTGTTAGAAATGTTACCTAATTCACGGTTTTAAATTACAAGCTCGGGGGTTTTCCTTTGCAGGCTTGGGAAGGATGCTTGTGTTTGTTGGCTATTCCAATTGGGGCTTTATTTTGAAGCATCAAGAAGGGAGATTTGTCTATTTGTAAACAGGGCTGATGTTTCTCCAGAGCAAAGCGAACAGGAGGGCAAGGAATACCCATGCTAGAGGACAAGGCTATTAAGTTTATTCTGAAAAGTGCGCAAAGCTAGGAAGATTTAAAAAGGCTTGACGTGCTGATCTGGGGGGGGGCAGAAGTGACCATACCTGGGAGACGGACATAGCAGATTTCAAGACGGATTTGAGTACATTGGGGCAGGCTCAGGGGGTTTCTTTTGTGGCTCAGGAAGGGGGCTTGTATTTGTTGTTTTTTTTTAAATGGGGTCTTACTTTGCAGGATCGAGAAGGGAAAATGGCCCTTTGTAAACGAGGCTGATTGTTTCTTCTCAGTGAGGAGAGCTGGATGGTGAGTAATGCACACGCTAGAGGTCAATGGTTATTAAGTTTATTCTGAAAAGCATGCCATGCTATGGAGATTTTAAAAGGCTTGGGTGCTAATCGGGAACAGAAGTGACCATACCTGGGAGGCTGACAAAGAAGAGCTCGAGAGGGACTCAAGTACATCGGGGCAGGGAAGTGTTTTTTTCTATTTTATTAATGATTTTACCTTATTCACTGTTTTAAATCACAGGCTCGCAGTTTTCTTTTGCAGGCTCAGGAAGGGTTCTTGTATTTCCTGGCTTTTGCAATTGGTGCTTTTCTTTGCAGGATCGAGAAGGGCAATTGGCCTTTTTGTAATAGGGTTGATTATTTCTCCTCAGTGAGGAGAACTGTAGGGTAAGGAACACCCACGCCAAAGGACAAAGGTTAGTAAGTTTATTCTGAAAACTTTGCCAAGCTAGGGAGATTCGTACCTGAGAGGCTGATTCTGCAACAGAGGTGGTCAAAACTGCAGATTTCTACCATCGTGGAAGTTCCGTGAAATTTCAATCATTTTGTGGAATTTTCCACTCTTTCACCTATGGTGGAATTCCAAACTTTCACCAAATAACTGCAGATTTCTGCCTAGTACTGTGGCATTTAATTACAAACTGTGGACTTTTTACATGGCATTCAAAAATAAAGTCTCTTGCTTAGTACAGTATTTCGCAGTATATCATGTAACTATTCACAGTTTGCCTTGCTTCTTTGGGTTTGTTTTACGACAGTATAATACAGTAACCTACATTTCTTACATTTATTGCACAGTTTTCAGTGGAATTTCAGCACAAGTTGGCAAAATGATTTCTGAACTTTCGTGGAAGTGAAAATCTGACTTTAGCAGAAAATTCCACTGATGGAACATTTTTTTCACACACCACTACTCATTAGAGCGCAAGACAGACTTGAGTACATTGGGGTAAGGAAGTGATTGTTATACTTTGTTATTGATTTTATCTTATTCACTGTTTTAAATCACAGGCTCTGGGGTTTTCTTTTGTAGGCTCAGGAAGGATGCTTGTATTTGTTTGTTGTTGCAATCAGGGCTTTACTTTGAAGGACTGAGAAGGGAGATTTGTCATTTTTGTTAACGGGGCTAATAGTCTCCCCTAAGTAAGGAGAACCAGAGGTTAAGGAATGGCCATACATGAGGACAAAGTCTATTAAGTTTATTCTGAAAAAGTGCACCAACCTAGGAAGATTTAACCCTTGCTGTGCAGCGGACTGATATATCACTCCAGAAGTCCTATATGTTATAATTCTGTCCACAACCGAAGGATGAAAAAGGCTTGGCGTACTGATTGGGAGGTACAACCAACATTACCTGGGAGACTGATGCAGAAAAGTTCGAAAAGGACTCGAGTACATCGGGGCAGGGAAGTGGTTGTTTTATTTTGTTAGTGATTTCACCATATTCACAGTTTTAAATCACAGCGCCGGGAGTTTTCTTGTGCAAACTCATGAAGGGTGCTTGTATTTGTTGGCTATTGCAACCAGTGCTTTATTTTGCAGCACCGAGAAGGGAGACTGGCCTTTTTGCAAACAGGGTTAATAGTTTCTTCTCAGTGACGAGACCAGAATGATAAGAAACACCCATACTAGTAGACAAAGTCTATTAAGTTTATCCAGAAAAGCATGCCAAGCTAAGGAAATTTAAAAAACTTGGCATGCTGATCAGGGGGCAGAAGTGACCATACCTGGAATGCTGATGCAGCAGAGCTTAAGATGGACTCAAGTACATCGGGGCAGGGAAGTTGTTGTTTTATTTTGTTAGTGATTTTACCTTTTTCACTGTTTTAAATTTCAGGCTTGGGGGGTTTCTTTTTCTGGCCCGGGAAGGGTGCTTGACTTTACTAGCTATTTTAATCGGGGCTTTACTTTGCAGGATCGAGAATGGAGATTGGCCTTTTTGTAAATGGGGCTGATTTTTTCTCTTCAGTGAGGAGAGCTGGAGGATAAGGAACATCCATGCTAGAGGACAAAGGCTATTAAGTTTATTCTAAAAACACACAGATAGGGAGATTTAAAAAGGCTTAGCATGCTGATCATGGGACAGAAGCAACTGTACCTGGGAGGCTGATGCAGCAGAGCTCGAGACGGACTTGAGTACATTCGGGCAGGGAAGTAGTTGTTTTATTTTATTAGTGATTTTTCCTTATTCATGGTTTTAAATTCAGGCTCATGGGTTTTCTTTAGCACCCTCAGGATGGGTACTTGGCTATTTTAATTGGAGCTTTACTTTGTAGGATCGAGAAGGGTGATTGACCTTTTTGTAAATGGGGTTGATTGTTTCTCCTCAGTGAGGAGAGCTGGAAAATAAGGATTGCCCACACTAGAGAAGAAAGCCTATTAAGTTTAGTCTGAAAAATGTGCCAAGCTATGGATATTTAAAAAGGCTTGGGTGCTGATCAGGAACAAAAGTGAACGTACCTGGGAGGCTGACTCAGCAGAGCTCAAGCGGGACTCGAGTACATTGGGGCAAGGAAGTGGTTGTTTTATTTTACTAGCGATTTTACCTTATTCACTGTTTTAAATCACAGGCTTGGGGGGTTTCTTTTGAAGTCTCAGGAAGCATTCACGTTAGGGTTGTCAGAACCCTCTGATGTTCTGGGTTCTAGTTCTAGTCTAGAACTTTTGAAAAAGTTCTAGGGTTCTAATCTTTTTTAGAACTTTTTAGAACTCAAAATCTATTTTTTTAATTGTGCTGCCAATAATAAAGCAATAAGGCGTGATCAAGTGTTATGTCAATGGTCTGTTAATCATCTTCTAAGGGTGTACTGTGGCACAAGGTGTAGCCAAGTGCCACATGCCCCTAGAGGATGATTAACTGACCACTAACATAATCCCTGGGAGTGCCTTATTACTATTATAATAAAAAAATGTTTTTAAACAATGTTAAACCTTGTTCAGCATATCGTTAAGCTCTACATGTATGTTAATAAGATATTAGCATAAGACTGTTAGAATGTTTGCAGTCAATCAAAAAGCTCCATTTCTCAGACCCTTTTTATAATGAAGATAATAGTGAAATACATGTGAAAAAAGAAATAAAATCTGTTTAGTATAAGAGAAGAGAGAAATAATCATGTGTGACTTTGATGTATTGGGTATGGTGCAGCAGTCAAAGGGCACACAGCAGGATAAGATGGCCAGTACACAACATAGGAGATGGAGTCACACAACACAGTGAAAGGGATTTTTCGGACTCTCCTCCCAACATGGAAATATATTTCTGGCATATATTTAAGGTGAAAGAAAGCAAAAAGGCAACAATGCCCAAACAAACAAAACTGCAGCACTTGACTCAACCTAAAGCTTAAATGACCTTCAAACATATAAAAACAAGAGGCAATCTTACCAGTTCATCGTCCTGTATTAAAGTGCTCCGAAAGCTAATCCCACACGTACCATTTAAGCTTTAGGTTGAGTGCTTCAGTTTTGTTTGGGCAATTTTACTCTTATGCTTTCTTGCTTCGAGCTCTTTATCTGCAAGCACTGGATTGTAGTTTTTACCAGGAGTGAATTGAGCCCCTCTCTTGCTTTTGCTTGCTTTGAATGTATTTAAGGATACCACCACACAGCTGGCTGCTGAGCTGCACACAGTCACATACACTGGGTATGGTACAGTGCAGTCAAAGGGCACACAGCAGGGCTGTAAAGGAGGCAGAATAGCACAGTGGTTAAGGGCACTGAGCTGCAAACGTGGACGCCTGGGTTTGAATCCCACAGCACCCACTTGCACGCTTGTGTGACCCTGAGCAAGTCACTTAACTTCCTTGTGCTTCCCAGGTCAAACCTGGAAACAAGCTTCAGCTTAGTGTGCCTTTCCTGGTTAAACAATTTCGCCTTTCCCTTTCCTAATGTGCTGGCCACAGTACACCACAGGAGACAGTCACACAACACACTGAAGGGAATTTTTCTGTCTCTCCGCCCAAAAGGGAAATATATTTCTGGCATGTATTTAAGGATACCTCCACACAACTTGTTGCTTGGTTGCACACAGATTAGGCAATGCATGCACAAGTGTAATCACATGGCCCAATAACATTTGAATAGAAAACCACTAATCACCATAGAGAGAAGACAGTAAAGGAAAGAAAAATTGCAATCAAATACATCATTACTCTGTAGAAAATTTGTTTTGTAAAACACACACTGTTTTATGTGTTTTAACTTCATCTCCAGAATACACACACACACACACCTTAGGTTCACTTTAATCTTTTGTACTTTGTATTGTATTAAAACACAGCTATCTGAGATATATGATGGACCTCATAAGCAAAATGGAAGGGTCTGAGTGGTCTGAGAACTACTGCTGGTTATCTACTCTGTAGCCCCTCCTTTTCATGTTCTTCTTCCTTTTTGCCCCAGGACTGGATGTCTATTGAACAAGGAGCCCCCCTGAGACTGCATTAGGAAGATGGATAGGGAGGGTAGGATACATTTGCTTTAAAAAAACAGCTTCAAGAACTTCCTCACAATCACTTTGCCCTGTAATATAATCCATTTAGAGCAAAGGCATCTCTCAATCTCGGTATAACTCCCACTGTGATATTTTCCAGTTAAAGACCATTTTATTTTCATGATCAGGTGGTGTGCCCCTTTGACATTGTTTAGTACACTCATTTTCTACTGACTTTGATTTAAATCTCTTTCAGCTGTTTGTTCACAATGTTACATTTTGAGAAAAGGATCATTTTTCTGTTTGATTAAAAAATGTTATCTACTGACTACTCTGAGAGAAACAGCTACAGTACAGGCTTTACCTGAGTCGTGATGACTCACTTTCTTGCTCTCTCACTCTCTATTTTCAACAGGAGTGCAGTCCTCCTCAGTCCAGACTAGTACTTCCATTGAGGTGACCGGGTGATGCTAAACTCTGACCACACTGACTGTTCATCTCCTGGCTCTCTTTCTCATCGTTTTATTCCTGCCCCCCCCCCCCCAAATTCACATGCAGTTGCTGGTCTGCTGATTCCTGATCTGGTTCTCTGTCTCCTGATCTTCAAAGTGACTAACTCACAACCATGCTCACACTAACAGGACCAACGATACTTTGCACTAAAAACTTTGCATACAAAGGTGACACTCGTGCAGTTTTGTATTTAGTGCCTTGGCGGTAACATCACGAACCAATGACATGACTGCAAAAAAAGTAATGCAATTGGTTGAGACTGGGAGGAGGACTGGATGCCGAGGGGGAGGGAGTTGTGGAAGTGGAGCAACAGATGAAAAAAAATGATGCTCTCATACCCAGTCCTTCTGCAGTAAAATGTAAGAAAACAGCCAAAAAAAAAAAAATCGAACCCTTTTGCTAACCCTCTAGTGTTCGAGTTCTAATTTAGAACTCGAACACCAAAGTTCGAGCAGTGTTCGAATCTTCTTAGAACTAGTTCTGACAACCCTAATTCAAGTATTTGTTGGCAGTTCCAATCTGGACTTTACTTTGTACGATCGAGAAGGGAGGTTGGCCTTTTTTAAATCGGACTGATTGTTTCTCCACAGGAGAGCCAGAGGGTAAGGAATGTCTATGCTAGAGAACAAACACTATTAAGTTTATTTTGAAAAGCAAACCAAGCCAGGGAGATTTAAAAAGGCATGGTATACTGATCAGAGTGCAGAAGTGACTATACCTAGGAGACATACTGGGTCATAATGTC
The DNA here is from genome assembly GCA_016271365.2 of Neoceratodus forsteri. Lineage (NCBI taxonomy): Eukaryota > Metazoa > Chordata > Ceratodontiformes > Ceratodontidae > Neoceratodus > Neoceratodus forsteri. Next base: position 71,805,071 of record CM057456.1, on the reverse strand, counting down.
GCACACTTAATAGCGTATGGCATTATGGCAAAACCCGGACCTGTGCGCTCCCTGAGTGGGACCCCTAAGGAGTTGAGAATATTTAGTGCGGGGTGGTCCAGGGGGGTGCAGCCTCTCATAATGGGGGTGTGGGGGCAGAGCCTCCAACAGAACAAAGACATGATGCCTCATGACATTAATCGCACAGCTTGATAGTGCCATGCAGTATTATGTCTTGCGACATAATGACCCCATGGCCCTAGGAGACTGATGCAGCAGTGCTTGAGACAAATTCAAGAAGATCAGGGCTGGGAATTGGTTGTCTCCTTTTGTTAGTGATTTTACCTTTTTAACTGTTTTAAATTTCAGACTCGGGGAGGGTTCTTTTGCTGAAACAGGAAGGGTGTTGGTCTTTGCTGCTATTTTAATTGGGGCTTTAATTTGCAGGATCGAGAATGGAGATTGGCCTTTTTGTAATGGGGCTGATTGTTTCTCCTCAGTGAGGAGAGCTGGAGGGAAAGGAACACCCACACTAGAGGACAAATGCTATTAAGTTTATTCTGAAAAGCGCACCAAGCTAGGGAGATTTAAAAATGCTTGGGTGCTGATCAGGAACAGAAGTGACTTTACCTGGAAGGATGATTGAGGAGAGCTTGAGATGAACTTGAGTAAATTGGAGCAGTAAAGAGTTTATTTTATTTTTTTTAGAGATTTTATCTTATTCACGGTTCTAAATCATAGGTTCTTGGGTTTTCTTTTCTAGGCTCAGAAAGCATGCTTGTATTTGTTGGCTATTGCAATAGGGGCATTACTTTGCAGGACCAAGAAGGTAGATTGGTCTTTTTTTAAATGTGGCTGATTGATTCACCTCTGTGAGGAGAGCTGCAGAGTACAGAATGCCCATGTTAAAGGACAAAGGGTATTAAGTTTATTCTGAAAAGGGTGCCAAGCTATGGAGATTTGAAAAGGCTTTGTGCACTGATCAGAGGCAGAAGGAACCATACCTGACAGATTGATACAGCAGAGCTCGCAAGGGACTCAAGTACATCAGAGCAAGGAAGTGGTTTTATTTTGTAAGTGATTTTACATTATTCATTGTTTTAAATCGCAGGCTCGGGGGTTTTCTTTTGCAGGCTCAGGAAGGGTGCTTGTACTGTATTTCCAAGCTTTTGCAAATGTGGCTTTTCTTTGCAGGATTGAGAAGGGAGATTGGCCTTTTTGTAACAGGGCTGATTGTTTCTCCTCAGTGTGGAGAACTGTAGAGTAAGGAACACCCATGCTAAAGGACAAAGGCTATTAAGTTTATTCTGAAAAGTTCACCAAGCGAGGGAGATTTAAAAAGGTTTGAGTGCTGAACAGAAACAGAAGTGACCGTACCTGAGAGTCTGACTCAGCAATAGGGGTTGGTGAAAGTACAGATTTCTGCCATAGCAGAGGTTCCGCAGTATCTAGAAACTTTTGTTTAATTTTCCACTCTTTCGCCTGTGGTAGAATTCCAAATATTAGGCAAATAACTGTGGATTTACGTCTAATACTGCAGCATTTAATTACAAACTGTGGACTTTCTACATGACATGCACAAATAAAGTCTCTTTCTTAGTGTTTCGCAGTATATCATGTAATTATCAGTGGTTTGCATTACTTCTGTAGTGTTTTTTTTACCTCAGTTTAATACATTAACCTACATTTCTTACATTTGTTCCATAGTTTTTCAGTGGATATTCCACGAAAGTTGGTGAAATGATTTTTGAACTTTCTTTTAAGTGAAAATCTGAGTTTCACCGAAAATTCTGCAAGCGGAATTTTTTTCAGCACACTTGTACTCAGCAGAGCTCAAGAGGGACTCGAGTACATTGGGGCAGGGAAGTGGTTGTTTTAGTTTGTTAGTGGTTTTATCTTATTCACTGTTTTAAATCACAGGCTCTGGTATTTTCTGTTGCATGCTCGGGAAAAATGCTTGTATTTGTTGGCATTTGCAATTGGGGCTTTACTTTGAAGGATCAAGAAGGGAGATTTCTCCTTTTTGTAAATTGGGCTGATTGTTTCCCCTCAGTGAGGAGAGCTGCTGGGTAAGGAATGCCGATGATAGAGGACAAAGGCTATTAAGTTTATTCTGGAAAGTGCTCCAAGCTCAGAAGATTTAAAAAGGCCTGGGTGCTGATTGGAAACTGAAGTGACTGTACCTGGAAGGCTGACTCAGGAGAGCTTGAGACGGACTCGAGTACATCGGAGCAGGGAAGTGGTTGTTTTATTTTGTTAGTGATTTTACCTTATTCACTGTTTTAAATCACAGGCCATTTATTTTCTATTGCAGTTTCAGGAAAGGTGCTTATATTTGTTGGCTGTTACAATCTGGGCTTTACTTTGCAGGATCAAGAAGGGAGATTGGCCTTTTTGTAGATGGGGCTGTTTGTTTCTCCTCAGTGAGGAGAGCCGGAGGGTAATGAACACCCATGCTAGAGGACAAAGGCTATTAAGTTTATTCTGAAATGTGCCCCAAGATAGGCAGATATAACCTTTACTGTGCAGCTGACTGATATAGTAGTCCAGAAGTCCTATACATTCTAATTCGGGTGAGCAGTCTAAGGGTTATAAAGGTTTGGAGGACTGATCAGGAGGCAGAAACAACTGTACCTGGGAGACTGATGCAGTAGAGCTTGAGAGGGACTGGAGTACGTCAGAGTAGGGAAGTGGTTGTTTTATTATTTTTGTGACTTTAACTTATTCACTGTTTTAAATCACAGTCTCTGGGGTTTTCTTTAGCAGGATTGGGAAGGGTGCTTGTATCTGTTAGCTATTACAATCTGTGCTTCACTTTGCAAGATCAAGAAAGGAGATTGTCCTTTTTCTAGATGGGTCTGATTGTTTCTCCTCAGTGAGGAGAGCAGGAAGATAAGAAATGCCCACGCTAGAGAACAAATTTTATTAAGTTTATTCTGAAAAGCACACCAAGCTAGGGAGATTTATAAAGACTTGGTCTGCTGATCGGGGGCCAGAAGCAACTGCACCTGGTAGGCTGATGCAGCACAGCTCAAGACGGACTCGAGTACATTTTGGCAGGGAAGTGGTTGTTTTATTTTAGTAGTGATTTTTCCTTATTCATGGTTTTAAATTCAGCCTTGTGGGTTTTCTTTAGCAGGCTCTGGATGGGTGCTTGGCTATTTTAATCAGAGCTTTACTTTGCAGGATCGAGAAGGGAGATTGGTGTTTTTGTAAATAGGGCTGATTGTTTCTACTCGACGAGGAGACCTGGAGAATAAGGATTGCCCACGCTAGAGGAGAAAGACCATTAAGTTTAGTCTGAAAAGTGTGCCAAGCTATGGATATTTAAAAGGCTTGGGTGCTGATCGGGAACAAAAGTTAATGTACCTGGGAGACTGACTCAGCAGAGCCCAAGCAGGACTCGAGTACACTGGGGCAAGAAAGTGGTTGTTTTATTTTGTTATAGATTTTACCTTATTCACTATTTTAAATCACAGGCTCAGGAGGTTTCTTTTGAAGTCTCAGGAAGCATTCACGTATTTTTTGGCAGTTTCAATCTGGGCTTTACTTTACAGGATCAAGAAGGGAGATTGGCCTTTTTTTAAATGGTTCTGATTGTTTCTCCTCAGTTAGGAGAGCTGGAGGGTAAGGAATGTCAACACTAAAGAACAAATGCTATTAAGTTTATTTTGAAAATTGAATCATGTTATGGAGATTTAAAAATGCTTGGGTGCTGATCAGGAACAGAAGTGACTTTACTTGGAAGGATGACTCAGGAGAGCTTGAGACGGACTCGAGTACATCGGAGCAGTGAAATGTTTGTTTTATTTTTTTAGAGATTTTACCTTATTCACCATTTTAAGTCACACGATCTGGAATTTTCTATTTCAGGCTCAGAAAGCATACTTGTATTTCTTGGCTGTTGCATTAGGGGCATTACTTTGCAGGATCAAGAAGGCAGATTGACGTTTTTGTAACAGGGCTGATTGTTTCTCCTCAGTGAGGAGAACTGTAGAGTAAGGAACACTCATGCTAAAGGACAAAGGCTATTAAGTTTATTCTGAAAAGTTCACCAAGCCAGGGAGATTTAAAAAAGCTTGAGTGCTGAACAGGAACAAAAGTGACCATACCTGAGAGTCTGACTCAGCAACAGGGGTTGATGAAAGAGGATTTCTGCCCTAGCAGAAGTTCCGCGGTATTTAGAAACTTTTGTGAAATTTTCCACTCTTCTGCCTGTGGTGGAATTCCAAACTTTCACCAAATAACTGTGGATTTGCACCTAGTACTGCAGCATTTAATTAAAAACTGTGGACTTTCTACATGACATGTAAAAATAAAGTGTCTTGCTTAGTATTTTCCAGGATATCATGTAATTATCAATGGTTTGCATTACTTCAGCAGGTTCTTTTTTCACTGCAGTTTAATACATTAACCTACATTTCTTACATTTGTTCCACAGTTTTTCGGCAGATATTCCGCGAAAGTTGGCAAAATGATTTTGAACTTTTGTTTAAGTGAAAATCTGACTTTCGCCGAAAATTCCGCTAGCAGAATTTTTTTTTCACACACTCATACTCAGCAGAGCTCAAGAGCTCAAGAGGGACTCGAGTAAATTGGGGCAAAGAAAGGGGTTGTTCTGGTTTGTTAGTGGTTTTATGTTATTCACTGTTTTAAATCACAGGCTCTGGTATTTTCTGTTGCATGCTTAGGAAGGATGCTTGTATTTGTTGGCTTTTGCAATCGGGGCTTTACTTTGAAGGATCAAGAAGGGAGATTTCTCCTTTTTGTAAATTTTGCTGATTGTTTCCCCTCAGTGAGGAGAGCTGGAGGGTAAGGAACATCCATGCTAGAGGACAAAGGCTATTAAGTTTATTCTGAAAAGTGCTCCAAGCTTGGAAGATTTAAAAAGGCCTGGGTGCTGATTGGGAACTGAAGTGACTGTACCTGGAAGACTGACTCAGGAGAGCTCAAGACGAACTCAAGTACATCGGGGCAGGGAAGTGGTTGTTTTATTTTGTTAGTGATTTTACCTTATTCACTGTTTTAAATTGCAAGCTCTGGGGTTTTCTTTTGCAGGTTTTGGGAAGGCGCTTGTATTTGATGGCTATTACAATCTGGGCTTCACTTTGCAGGATCAAGATGGGGGATTGGCCATTTTGTAGATGGGGCTGATTGTTTCTCCTCAGTGAGGAGAACTGGAGGGAAAGGAATGCCCATGCTAGAGGACAAAGGCTATGAAGTTTATTCTGAAAAGTGTGCCAATCTAGGGAGATATAACCTTTGCTGTACAGCCAACTGCTATATCAGTCCAGAAGTCCTATACGTTCTAATTCAGGTGAGCATAGTAAGGGTTAAAAAGGTTTATAGAACTGATATGGGGGAATGACGCAGTAGAGCTTGAGAGGGACTTAAGTACATCAGAGTATAGAAGTGGTTGTTTTATTTTGTTAGTTAGTGTACCTTATTCACTGTTTTAAATCATAGTCTCTGGGGTTTCCTTTTGCAGGCTTGGGAAGGGTGCTTGCATTTGTTGGCGATTACAATCTGTGCTTCACTTTGCATGATCAAGAAGGGAAACTGGCCTTTTTGTAGATGTAGTTGATTGTTTCTCCTCAGTGATTAGAGCCAGAAAATAAGAAACACCAATGCTAGAGGACAAATTCTATTAAGTTTATTCTGAGAAGTGCATCAAGCTAGGCTAGGGAGATTTAAAAAGGCTTGTCATGCTGATTGGGAGGCAGAAGTGTCTGTACCTGGGAAGCTGACATAGCAGAGCTCAAGACAGACTCAAGTACATTGGGGCAGGGAAGTGTTTGTTTTATTTAGTTAGTGAATTTACCTTATTCACTGTTTTTAATTCAGGCTTGTGGGTTTTCTTTAGCTGGCTCAGGAAGGGTGCTTGTAGTTGTTGGCTATCTTAATCTGAGCTTTACTTTGTAGGATCGAGAAGGGAGATTGGCCTTTTTGCATACAGGGTTGATTGTTTCTCCTCAGTGAGGAGAGCTGGAGGGTAAGGATCACCCACACTAGAGGAGAAAGGCTATTAAGTTTATGCTGAAAAGCTCATCAAGCTATGGATATTTAAAAAGGCTTGGGTGCTGATTGGGAACAAAAGTGACCATCCCTGGGAGGCTGACTCAACAGAGAGGGACTCAAGTACTTTAGGGCAGGGAAGTAGTTATTTTATTTTTTTAGTGATTTTACCTTATTTACTCTTTTAAATCACAGGCTCGGGGGGTTTCTTTTGAAGGCTCATGTAGCATTCTTGTATTTGATGGCAATTGGGTCTATTCATGGGAAAGGGTTACAATATAGTTACCAAAATAGCTACTTCAAATATTTTTTTTTTAACTCTCTTTATCCTCCTGTGGCAGGTCCTCCATCACCATCCACCAACCAGACTCATGGTCTTTTGGGGGCTTGTAGCACCATACGCACCCCAGCAAATCCCCAGAGCCGGTTCCGGAGGTATCATCCTCGGTGGACCCCCACTTTTTCCTCTGTTTTCTCCTGTGGACCTACTCCTGAGACCCCTGGAAGTGGTAATGCATGCGCATGGTGGTGCGCATGTGTACCACAGCTCCAGATGTGGTCTCCTCCTCCTTCCTCCCCTCAATGGCCTAACACCGAAGGTCATTGGAGAGGCACTGCTTCTCTGGCCTCCACCAGAGGGCGGCCAAGCTCCAAGGTACCTGCTACCTCTATCCCCGAGGTAGAGGGCTGTCTGTCAGCTGCTGGCTCTAATTCTCTCCCTTCCACCCAGTGGACCTCCGATGACCCAGGTTCATTCCCGAACCCGGGTCGCCGGCATGGCGCGAGGTGTGGCATCCAGTGCCTCAACCCTCTACGCCACTGGGCTGGCTAGCTACTGCAAATATAATACGTGTTTTCCATAGATGGTCATCTCAAGAGATACCTGACATAGTTTCAGAGTTTTAACTTCAGTCTTTTTTTTTTTTTTTACATGGCCATCTATGAAAATGCACATATTTTCAGCAGTAAGTTGTGACATGCAAGATGAGAGTATGTTGTGTGTGATATGCTGCATATGCCTTGCCTGTTGTTAATACAAATCATTTTAAAAAACTGTGTGGTGTGTCTCTTTTTTAAGTTTACATGCTTTCCCCCAAATTTCCACATTGACTGTTATAAACGTTCCTGTACTAATTGCTGCGGTGCAGACAACACGCAGTGTCTGAATAAGGCTAAAAGTTAAAATGTCCCACAAAATGTTTTGCTCCTGAGTTTCTGTGCTAGCAATTTCCCCATGTGCTATCAAAAGGTTCCTCTGTATGCAGCTGTCAATCATTTCATACAGTCCCACAGTCTCCCTTAGATTGTGATGAGATTTAACCCCTGGTCCCCATTTTGTGTCTCCATTCCCTGTATGTGAGTGCACCACTATATGATATGACCCACTGACAGCAGTACCATGTCATGATGTAAGGGGACGTCAGCAGTATGCAGGTTCTGATGAGTCATAAAAGCCTGTGTACTACTTAGCTGAGTCCTCTTTGCTTGCAATTTCCCGGCATGTTTGGAGAGCTGTGTCCACCTCCACGTAACCTGTTGATTGTGCCACGCCATACTTTGGACCATGCTGTGTGTTGCACCACTGGCTGTTTGTTGCACCATGGGTTGTTTGCTGCACCACTTGAGGTAAGCTATCTGCTCTGGCAGCCACTGCTGGGGAGTATAATTTGTAGTAGACTTTTGCTTGAATTTTGCTTGAATTTGTAATAATAACTATCATTGTGTGAGCCATAGGGGAGCCCACTTCCACCCCCCCCATGTAGCAACAACATGGGAACATAACGTGCTTGCCCAGATTAAGCCCAAAGGAAGGTGCCATGATGCACCAAAGTAAGCAGAAGCATGTGATTTATTGGGAGGGCACATTAAATCTATTTTTTGTGTATTTTTGGGGGGTTGATGTGATAATTAATGGAGTTTCTCAGCGGGGCTGCTGATTCTTGTGGTGGTTGGGGTAGGGTGAAAACTGTTAAATGGACTGAAAGCCACACAAAGTCTTACCCATTATTACACGCATGGCCAAGTATTCTTCTGGCTTGTAGATGGTGCCTTTTTGGTGCTTTTGTTTAATAATATGCTGCCTGTGCCTTATGTTTTATGGACCACTATATTTTGGGATGGAAACTATAAACTGTATGTGAGTTGTTTTGTCACAGTTGCAGCCGATTGTCCAGGTATGTTCTTGTGTTTATTATTTTTAAAAATCAAGATGAGGCAGGCAATGTCTTTTTACAGGTGTGTTTATTTTTATTTTTGTTTTGGGGATGGTGATCACCAAGCTGTGTGTCCTTCTGAAGAACACATGCTTTGGTTGGTGGGTGGTGGATAAGCACACCTGTAAATATGCATTATACAATGTCAAGAAAATTTCCCCTATTCTGATTGGATAGGGTGTGCCTGGACCAGTGATGTTATTGGACAATGACATCACTGTATGAAGTCCAGGCACACAAGTGACCACAGTACAGTAACACAAATTCGATCGATGCCCAGTTAGTTAGCGGGACTGGGAAATCGGAAGTTACCAATCAGCTACGATCTTGTCTTTTTTACTGTCCTCATATTTCTCACAAGGGAAACAAAAGTAAATAAACATTTTCAAGTGCGTCCAGTCATAAAAAAATGCGAGTACGTTGGTGGAGGGGGGAAACCATGCACAAAAAAACCCACAGTATTACCAGCAGCACCACCTACTGGACTACTTTTTCTTTTATTTCAAGAAAGATGCCTCTCATTCAAAAAAAACCCCACAAAGAGTACAACAAAGCTTGTTTTTTAAACTTTTTAATATTATTTTAAAATGAGCCATTGTATAATAGCAATAAGGCCTCGTGCTTAGACCCACCCCAGGAGTGACGTTATTACATAATAACAGACACCCTGTCGTGCCTTATTGCTTAATTGTCCTGATTATTACCGTGCAGGATTATGATTGATGACTGTTCTGTTTTATTATTCATGCTTAATTTTGTAATTTCTGCCATTACATATTAAAATGAGATCTGTGGTTGGGGATAGGGAGCCAGGTGATGTATTTTTCCAGGCCTGCTTAAGGCTCGGCCATCTTGAGTGCTCTGTGCTTTCTTGCTTTGGGCAGGGGGTGAACGGTGTAGGCTGAGAAGCATGCCTGGAAAGATGCATCAGCTGGGGCTGGTGTTTTAAGCAATGCTTTGCCTTATTCCTGTGGAATTTTGTGATCTGCCATATGTTAAAATGTGTTTTTTTTTTATTGTGTGGGTCTTTTAATGTGAGATGCTGATGGGTTGCATGTACAGACAGCATTTGTTTCCAGGTGTTGTTTTCCACAGAGTCTCACTCAGCCATCTTGAGTGCCATGCTTTCTTGGCTTGGTGGGTGATGGATAACCACACCTGGAAAGATGCTCCTGCTGCTTTTTTGTTTAATGTTGATACTTGTGGCTGTGGGGGGGAGGTGACCAAGAGATGCAGTTTTCCAGGCCTGCTTAAGGCTCTGCCATTTTGAGCACCATGCTTTCTTTGTTGGTGGAGGGAGGGGATTGGTGTAAGGGTGTGGGCCAACAAGCATGACCAGAAAGATGCATCATCTGGACCTGGTATTTTATGCAATGCTTTGCTTTATTCCTGTGGAATTTTGTGATCTGCCATGTGTTAATTTTTTTTTTTTTGTGGGTCTCTTAATGCGAGATTGTGATGGGTTGAATTTACAGTTAGAGTTTGTTTCCAGGTGTTGTTGTCCACAGAGGCTCACTCAGCCATCTTGAGTGCCATGCTTTCTTGGCTCAGTGGGTGATGGATAAGCACACCTGGAAAGATGCTTTGCTGAATTGTGATTGCTGCTTTTTAATGTCAAGACTTGTGGCTGGGGGTTGACCAGGAGATGCATTTTTCCAGGCCTGCTTAAGGCTCAGCCATCTTGAGTGCCATGTGCATTCATGGTTTGGGCAGAGGGGGTGAAGGGTGTAGGCCAAGAAGCATGCCTGGATAGATGCATCATCTGGACCTGATGTTTTATGCAATGTTTTGTTGTATTCCTGCTGAATTCTGTGACTGATGAAATGAGGTACTTTTTAATTATTTTGTGATTGCCTTTTTTTGTTTGTTTCAAGTGAGACTTTCTTGTTTAAAGTGTGACCTTCGCATCCCTAGAGCACCATGCCAGCTCCTCCTGCCGCTAACCACCGACCCACATTGTTGCCCCCGAGTAACCCAACGTGTCTATTCATTGGACACTCATGCCATCTCCTCCCCCACTGGCCCTCTGAGACTCTCCATTTTGTGTGCAAGGAAAGTGTGGGTGGGCCTCCATTTTGTCTGCAAGGAAAGTGTGGGAAGGCCTCTATTTTGTCTGCAAGGAAAGTATGGGGGGGCCTCCATTTTGTTTGCAAGGAAAGTGTGGGTGGGCCTCCATTTTGTTTGCAAGAAAAGTGTGGGCTGGCCTCCATTTGGTTTGCTGCTCTACTCTACCTCATGCTGTGTCACCACATGTGCTGATCTATTCTTTTCGTGTGGCATCACCATGTGTGTGCTACACTTGTTCTGCTCTACTCTACCTTGTGTGGGGTCACCATGGGTGCTCTGCCATCATGCTGCTCTACTCTACATCATGCAGCATCATCACGTGTGCTTCTCTACTCTACCTCGTGTGGCATCAGCATGTGTGCTTTGTCATCGTGATGCTCCACTTTACCTCATGCGGCATCACCATGTGTGCTCTACCCTGGTGCTACTCTACTCTACCTCATGTGGGATCACCATGCATGCTCTGCCATCATGCTGCTCTACTCTACCTCATGTGGCATCACCACATATGCTGCTCTACTCTACCTCATGTGGCGTCACATTGTGTGCTCTACCCTTGTACTGCTCTACTCTACCTTGTGTGGCGCTACTGTTTTGCTTTGTGCCCTCCTCATTGTTTTCCGTGAGTGAATTTTTCAATATATTCTGTGCTGTTTTTTATTATGACATTGTGTTGGTTTTTTTTTTGTTATGTTGATTAGTTTTGGAAAGATGGATCAAAGCGAAACAAGAAGACATCAAACACTATGTGTGTCTGCTGCTGACTTGCTCCATGGGGTTTTAAAGAATTGTTCTGTACCTCTCACAGTAAAAGAGAGAAGTCAGTGGTACTGGAATAACTTAAGAAAGGATTCAAAATGCATCCAGGAGTATAAAGAAAAAGCAAAAGGATGTGCACGGAAACACAGAGAAAAAATGACCGAAGAACAAGACATACTTGCAAGAGAGAGAAAAGTCGATTGCGAATGCAGGAAGCCAGGAAAAGGAAGAGGGACATGACACCAGTTACTGTAAGCCCATCTGTAAATCCTTCTGTAACTAAAACAACTAAACAAACAGCAGAACAGAATAGAAAATGTTGGAGAGAGAGAAAAAGAGAACAACGCATGATGATGACCTCCCAAAAATGCAGAAGAATCAATGAAAATCGATGACAAGGATACCATGAAGTAAAGAAGATGCAGGAGCCAGCCCACCAGTGCAGCAGTTGGATTTCTGCTTGCGATGCCAGTGACCCAGGTTCAGGAACATGCCCGGAAGCTGGAGGGCCAGCCGGGGGAGAGGACTTGAGTGTCCTAGGGACTGCTCATCCTCTCCGGGGGGGAGGAGGGAACCAGAGCTTGGCTCTTGTCTGGACCAAGGTGGAGACCCAAGGTACAGCAAGCCTGACTCTTAACAGAGAGAAGACGTGCCAGACGTTGGTGCTTTAGCTCCTTGATGTCCAGGGATATGGCACACTGAGAGAACATTGGTAAAAAAAACGCACAGCCTCCCAGTAGATGGAGCACCAGGCCCCAACCTTCAATGCCCCTACCAGCCCGTAGACAGCGTTCCGACAAAACATAGATGCATTGGGGTATAAGGGCCCCCACCCAGTACCTGCCTGGGGAAGTACAGCCACGGCTCCATGGGGATGGACTGCACCGGTCACCAGCTAGGTGAGTGAGGCCTGATAAGGCTGTAGGTGTCTCCCGAAGAGGGGAGAGCTGTGAGGAAGAGGGGAGTAAAAAAAAAAGAAGACACAGACCACCAGTTCCATGACCACAGGCACTAACACCACAAACTCTATGGAAATGCAAGTGAGAAAACCATCCAGCACAATGGAAACACAAATGAGAACACCCTCCATTACCAATATAACCATGACGTCGGTTGCCTTGGAAGAAAGCACAACACCAGTGATGGACCCAAGATTAGAAAGAGCAATTAGAAAGGTTGTGTATAGAGCACGTGAAGGACTGCCCAGGTCCTTGACCAGGTTTGCTGTGACAATCTCAAAAGTTATCTCCTTGGCCACTCCCAAAAAACAGGCTACCCTCTCAAGGTTCGGATGTCACACCAAACAGGACAATAAATTAGTGGAAGTCCTTCAACAAAAATTACATTCGTTTAAACAGCACAACAGGAAGGCAGACAAAGAACTGAAAAAAGAATTCATCAGCACATTTCTTGTTCTGAAAAAGTACCGCCTACTACGAAAAGCAAGTACATGCCTGGGGATCAGTTGGAGAAGAATGATGAGGGTGTCGAAGAGTGCTCAAGCTAAGAGGAGCACCAAGCACAAATTAAGAATGTCTGAGGAGCTGCAGGAGAAAGTAGATCATTTTTTCAATATATCAGCAACACCGCTTCCACATAAGAAGGCATTTTCTAAACAAACTGGAAGTGCCAGATCATTCCTAGACAAAACTCTGAAAAGGCTACACCAAGAATTCTGTGAGCAAAACCCAGATGAAAAAAATTGGACTAACTAAATTCAGCAGTCTCCTCCCCGATAATATTAAACTCGCACAGGATCAAAAACTGGGCCAGTGTCTATGCGAGTATTGCACAAATGGCAAACTAAAGCTGTTAGCAATAAAGCGATTTGCCAAGCAGAAAAGACTGGAGTGCAAAATTTCTAATATTTATGAAGCAGTAGAGCTGATAATGTACCAGAAGAAGGAAGGTGAGAAATTCTTTAAAAAGTCATGTGCTAAAAAAAATTGCAAACAGTGTAGCACTTCCGCTATTGATGAATCACTGGAGGAACTTTTACAGACACAAGGTAAAGAGGAGGTTAAATGGCAACAGTGGGACAACGTGACCATTTCCAGGGTCATAAATGAATCAGAAAGTAAGCAAACAAGAAAAGTCATGAAGTGAAAAGTTGCTACATTTCGATGTCTGGTTGAAGTCTTAAAGAAAGACCTCCTGTTTTTGGGTCGACATCTACATGTGGCATCCTGGCAACACCACCAATTCAAATCACTCAACGATAACCTTCCCGACAGTTGGATATTGATGGTACTAGACTTTGCAGAGAACTACACATGCAAGTACCAGGATGAAATTCAGTCATGCCAATGGCACCATGAGCAAGCCGCTGTTCATCCTATAGTGAACTACTACAGGTGTGAAAGATGTACAGACTTAGTTACAGAGTCACTTGTTTTCATATCTAGTGATCTCAAACATGACCACTACACAGTTCTGTATTTCATCAACATGTTCAACTCCTACCTCAGAAACATCTGTGGCATCAATATTGAGAAACAGGTACACTTTACTGACGGGTGTGGGAGTCAATACAATCGAAATGGACCTTACAGAATATATTATTGTCTCCATCACTACATGGAGTTTGATTAGAGCATGCATTTTTTGGATCCAGGCATGGAAAAGGACCCTCAGATAGTGAGAGTGCGGTGGTGAAGTCAAGTGCAAGCCTAGCTGTGCAGTCCTGGCAGGCTATCATTTCAATTGCTGCGCACCTCTTCCAGTACTGCAAGAGGAATTTGACAAAGGGACCTGTCATCGAAGGTTGCACTCATTACTGCAGAACATTCTTCTAGGTCAGTGATGGAAAAATTAACAGAAATGCAGGACCAAAACTAAAAACAATAGCTGGCACATGAAAGGTTCAGAGTGTATGACCAGAGGCAGATGGTGTTGAAGTCTGAGACTACAGTTGTTTCTGCAGGCCATGCAGAAAGGAGGATGGTCACTGTAAAAATGCAAGATACGTCGATGGATGGAAGAAGAGGATTATTCAGACTGCACCAGGCTATGTGTCTTCAGTGAAGGAAAAATAAACTTCAGGGCTCTCTACAGTTCTTTACTAATTCTGGTCTCCAGTACAATCACTCCCACTTCAGATATTGAGACTCCTGAGTCCTCTACATTGCCATTTCCTGTCTCCAATGCAATTACCAACACACCCTCACCCACTTTTGCTATCACACCTCCTGTGATCACCAGTACGTCTACTGTTGTGAACCAGATTCATGAACATGCTGCCACGTTGACAGATTCTGCAGCCAGCACAACAACCAATACATCTGTTGCCAATGCAGCCAGCACAACAACCAATATATCTGTTGCCAGCACATCTACCAGAAGACAAAAGAACTATGATCACATACAGACAAGCCAGTTTTATGCTGTCTATTACTCTAACACATTTTACATTGGACAAGTAACATCATTTGATGAAATGAAACAAGAATTTGAATGTAAATTTTTGCAACAGAGCAGGGATGGCAAATGCTATTGGCCACGGCACCCAGACATCAATGTCATAAAGGCAAGATGGCTTTTTTATGGACCGGTAACAGTGCAAGGACAAGGAAAATTCAGTATATCACCAGATGACCTGAAAGCCATCATCAACAAACATGAACAACTGCAGCAACATTGGAATTAACAGTATTTGAAGGAAGTATTGTCTTTTTAGCAATTCTGAATGGTCCTGTAAGATGATGGGCAGGTAGGGGAAGGGTGGGCAGGAAAGGAGAAGGTATTTAGCTAGATGTGGTGGACAGCAGTAGGTGAGTAGTTGAAAATAAGCATAGAGACAAAGGTCATGCTGACAGAGGACAGTCATTTGGTGGCCAGAGACTGATGAAGGTGGACAGGTGTCTGGGAAGAATTTAAAGAATGTTGTTGGACACAAGGGCTGCTAAAGGTAGACAGAGACTGGGTGACCAAGTGGAGGTTGTCATATGGTGGAATTAAGTGGAAGGGGGTGCTAATGGAAGGAAGATGGGATGATTACTTGGGGAATGAGTAAGGTAAGGCAGAAGGTGTGCAGGAAGAGGAGAAAAGTGAAAGGTGTGAAGGAAGTGAAGAATGTCAGGGTGGAAGGGCTCATGGATGAGTGGATTCCTGCCTTCGGGCATCAGCAGAGCATGATTTTGGTTATGTGTGGTGGCACATGATAAACCTATTATTGTTCTGGCAGGTGTCAGTGGATGCAGGCCCTTGGGCACTGACAATCACTGAATTTTGAATGTTATGTGATGCATTAACTGATTTCAATCTGTGTTTTTGTTTCGGCAGGGGTCAGTTCAAAGAAGAAACTGCTTTGGGTGTGCGGCTGTCAATGAAGATTGAATTCCAGGCAACTCCAGGGAGGCAAAAATTGATTTGTTGAGCAATGGCACTCTAATGAACTATGAACTGTTTTATAAAACTAAGAAGAATGACTGCTGACTTAAGAATGTGGCAATGAGAACATTTATGGACACTATAGGTTGGGTGGTTGTGGTAAGAAAGGAAGGTATTGGGATTAAAGAGACATTGTTGTGTGGTGTGCATTTGTACAGCATAAGTTTTTAGATTACATCTAGAGGGTAGTGCACCCACCATGCCCCACCATTGTTAAAGCAGGTGTGGGTCAATACGGTCTCACTGTCCCGGTAGAGGAGATCACCTTTGGGATTTTGAAGGAATTTTCATGGTTTTTCCACAGGATTTTTCTGGGTTGTTTGCCTTCTCCAGTGAGATCAGGTCAGGCAGTAGGAAGGACTGGTTAATTTACTTACTGTTATGTCTTCGGTGGCATGGAAGTCTTGGTTGATGCAGAAGAGGGGAAGGTACCAGCATCCTTTATGCACATTTTGTGCATCTGGACGCTCGTGTTTTTTGCGTGAAAGTTCCCAGAGACTCTCCTTGGCAGTGCCTATGGAGAGTGAGCTGTGCCCTGTGGCCACATGGCTTGTAAAGAAAGAATCTGTAGAGCTTAAGGGCACACTCCACTGGTTTACTCTAAGGCTGTTTTACAGATGGTGACTGCAAATAAATTATGGTCACTGGTCAACTAACAAGACCATGGTTAGTAGCATAGTGGCTGTAATTTGTTTGAACTCACACATTAACATTAGAAACGGCAGATTCAAACATGTCCCCATAGAGAACAATGGAGCACACCCATGTGCTCTACAGAATCTTAACATCACAAGCCATTCAGGTGCAAGGCTATGGCTTGTATGCATTTAAATGTGGACCTTCAGAAATTTAATAGGGACTTCAACTGTTGGGACAAGGCAACTCAACTTTTTTAAAAGAAAGTAGCGGACCCCCTAATGAAAAAGTAGTGGACCCCCTAATGAAAAAGTAGTGGACTCACTAATGATAAATCTAACTGAGAGCATGACTGAAGAACAGTTAACTTATGTGGAAGGATAGAGTTATGAAGTAGAATACCAACCAAGACTACCGGGCAGCCCACATCATGCAGACTTGTTAATGTTTTTTTGGGGGGTTTTTTATCAAATAAATACATGACAGCAGACATTTCTCTGCAGTGCTTGGTGTCTGTCTCCATTTGTTTGGGTAGAACAGGGGGAACAAGACAATACAGCATAAGACAATGACAAAATAATATTGGAATAGAAGATTTTAGGGGTTGGCGGAATTGCACCTTGGAACACTCCAAAACGGTCATAGATGTAAATATGCTAGTTATGCAATGTTTGTTGTAAAATGGTTTTAGTATTATAATGATTAGATGCTGAGAAGAACACTGTTTTGGTGTCCAATGTTGCATGCACCACACTGTTTGGTGTCCAGTGTTGCACGCACCACACTGTTTGGTGTCCAATGTTGCACGCATCACACTGTTTGGTGTCCCCTGTTGCACGCGCCACACTGAGTGGCTTTTATCTCAAGTTTCTGTTAGGCAGTTATCTCACTACATGGTTACTTTTTCAACTTTGGCTAAGAGTGTTCAGAAAAACTTATCAAAATTATTCTACTGTGGGGTTTCTAAAAAATACCTCTATGTCACACTTTGGTTCCCCTTTCTTGTGAACAGATCCAATTGCAATCGGGGCTTTACTTTGCAGGATCAAGGAGGGAGATTGGCCTTTTTATGTTTGCTTGTGAGCACAACAAACATTTTATGGTGAGCAGAGGTGTGGCAGTGTTTGGCCAATCCAGTGGATGCTTTCTGGAACGTGTCCCTCAGCCACCAATCAATAAGGAAGCTGCCAATGATGGCAGTTTCAGAGTGAGTGCCGGACTTGAAAGAAATCGACCTCTGCAATCAGGAACAATTTTGTGATCCCTGATTGCAGAAGCAGCTCCTCCCCTCCCTCTGAAAACCAGGCACACAGCTGAGGAGAAGATTCCAACCATGCACTCTACAGTGGACAGTAATGCACATGACTGGAGTTATGAACAACCCATTTGCTCAGTGTGCCTTTCATGGTGAAGCATATCAATAAATAAACTTAAGTAAACATAATAAATAAGCCACACCATGGCTTTTCAGATTAGTGGCTGCTGCCACCCACCACACACTGCCCCGAAAGCCAACATCAGGGTGGCCAATCCCCATGTCGGCATGCCCCCCTCCCATCCCACTATTGTGGCACACTGAGACCCACCCCAGTGTGCCAAGATAAATCCTTTTTTTTTTACTTTCTGACACTGGGATGCCCAATTCTGATGTCAGATGACTACCACCTCAAGTACGAACATATCTTTTGTTGATATCGGGGAGCCCAACTCCCATGTCAGCATGTCCCCAACCCCCACTATTGTGGCACACTGGGATACCACCCCAGTTTGCCAAGATAAATGTTTTTTTTTTTTTTACTTTCTGACACCAGGATGCCCCAAAGTAATTCTTTATTTTTTTCTGACACCGGAATGCCCACTCCTGGTGTTGGATGTGCCCTCCCCCTGCTCCCTTTTTTGGCTGACCTTGGGGTGCTCAATCTCTGGGTCAGCATTGATCACTCCCCCTCCACTAGTCTGGCACACTGAGAGCCCAACTCAGTGTGCCAAAACCCATTTTGTAATATTTTACCTGTAAAGAAGAAAGCAGTCCTATGAAGCATTTTTTTTAAACCTGAAAAAAAGAGAAAATGGTCCCTCATTGTTCCCACTGGTCCCTTCCCCCAACCCACACCCTGCTTCTGTGCACCCCACTTCCCCACACCTCCCTCTCACCCATATTTATCTCCAGAGGTCAGGAGTGAAATCTTCTTTGGACCGGAACCCTCATCTGCACTCTTCAAAGACCAGCCGGGAATTGAAGAAATGACAGCAAGCACTATAATGACAGTGAATCTGGGGTTTTCAATTTAGGTTGCTATCTCATCCAATCTTTGGTGCTTTGGTCCCAAATTTTCAACATGGGGTTCTAGGGAACCCACCTCATGAACATTGACACTGTCATTTCATTTCTTGGTCTCAAAAGGTGATTTCATGGTCGCTGTGCAGAATCACCTTTCGGGTTCGATTAACAAACCAACAGTGCCACAGTTCATGAGGTGGGGTCATAAATAGCCCATGTTGCAAGTTTGGTGAAAAACATTCCAAAAAATGACTGCATTATGAGCATGCATTGCACAGTTTCTACTCACGCTCACAACTTCTTCAGTGTTTAATATTTTCACTCCAGATTTTCAACAATGTCATTTTCTCAGATCTCCTTATGAACAGAATAGATGTCATTTTTCATATCCTGCCTGAAACATGCTATTGCACCTGTGGCCACAATGGCACAGTCACTGTGCAAAATTAACTTTCAGGATGGAGTACCAAAATGATAGTGTCACTGTTCATTAGGTGGTGTCCCAAAAATCCCACAATGAAAACTTGATAAAAAATTTCCACAAAATGATTGTGTTATAGGTGTGTGTTTCAGATTTTCTATGTGTGCTCATAACTTCACCAATTTTTCATTTTTTCACTCCAGATTTTCAACATTGCCATTACTTCTCACCTCCTCAAGAACAGTATAGCTGTCATTTCTCACATGAAGTCCAAAATGTATTTTCACACCTGTGGCGCAGAATGGCGAATTCGCTGTGTGAAATCACCTTTTGAGATTGAGTAATGAAATGATAACACCTCAGTTCATGAGGTGTAGTCCCAAAAAGCCCATGTTGAAAATTTGGAGTGAAAATACCAACAAATGCCCTGGGCATTATGGTTTTCAACCATAATGCCCCACCCTGTAGAGACTGACAGGTGTCAGGGTGTGATATGGGGTCGTCTGCCATAATGCTCACAACATTTCACCCCCACCCTACACCCAGAGACAGGCATTGAGGTGTGCCTTGGGGTCTTCCGCCCTAACATTCAGCCCATTCTCCACTACTGCACCCATCTCAGCTTATTTCCTTATGGAATGGGGTGAGTGTAAAGGCCGAAGACCCCAAGGCATGCCAAGACACCTATCGGTGTCTGCAGGGTGGGATGAGGTGGAATGGCATGAGCGTTATACCTGATGACCCAAAGGCAAACCCCCAACACCTGTCAGTCTCTTTAGGGTGGGGGTTGGCTTTAGTTCAGTACTTCACTGCCATTCCTATTATGCATCTCTCTCTAACTCCTGCACTTCCAATGCCAATACCAGCAAGCAAACATTTGGCATTGACAGATGCTTGTTTTAAATGGTGCTGATTGTTTCTCCTCAGTGAGGAGAGCTGGAGGGTAAGAAACATCCACGCAAGAGTACCAAGACTATTAAGTTTATTTTGAAAAGCAAATCAAGCTAGGGGGATTTCGAAACTGCCCTGCTTTGAATCATGATCAGGCAGGAGGGAGGAGACCAACTTGTGGCTGTCTGTGTTTGTCTCTGTCAGTAGTTTAGTTTTGGTGGATTTTCATGTGTTTCTGCTTGGAGGAACTGGACATTCTTGGACATGACATCTATGAACGTTTCCTGGACTAAGAAACGGTAAAACATCACTACCAGATATTAGCATTCTCATCATAAATCAACTTTTTTGGAAGCCATCAAAAGCAAATATAAGGTCAGTAAATCTGTTATACAAGCTCTGAGTTATGAAGTGCTGCATTGAATCCACATTTCCGTCTGACTTATTCCTTTAAAAATCTGTGCTTCTCTTTGAGGTCTATTCACAACCATTTTGGAGAACAAAGGAAATACACTAACAGAGGATTTTTATATCTTGCATATGTTCCAGGCCAGTGTTCATCACCTTAAGGAATTTAACACATTCTGGGTTTTGATCTACAGTAACAACAGTTTACTGGTCCACAGTAATTTACCATTTCCTGTGGATTTGATTATTTTTTATCATTTGACTCCTGGTACCTTGGACAAGATTACTATATTACATATGCACCAACCTGATCCCAGTAGCTGCACTGATAAACATCTATGAACATACGAACATACAAAATTTGCCAGCAGATAAAGGCCTAGAGGTCTATCAAGTCTGCTCAAATGTGCAGCTAGCACCCCTTATTCTGCAGCTGCCCCTCCCTTCCACCCTTCCCTTCATTAACCCTCCCTTGTCCTGTCCCATCCTCGTTTGAAGCAGTCCACTGTTCTACTGCATACCACTTCTGCAGGTAACGCATTCCACCCAGCTACCACCCTCTCTGTAAAAAGTGTCTCCTCATCTCCCTCCTGAACCTTCCCTCGCTCCAGTCTCATATCATGGCGCCCTGGCGCCCTCCCCTCCTTACTTGAACAGCCCTCTGTACCTGTCTTGTTTATTCCTTTCATGTATTTAAAGGTTTCAATCATGTCCCCCTGTCTCTCCTCTCCTCCAGTGAGCACATGTTCAACTCCTTCAACCTCCTCTCATATGATAAGTCCCCCAGACCCTTGATCATCTTTGTGGCCCTGCGCCTGCACTCCCTCCAGTAACTTAATGTCTCTCTTCAGATACGGACGCCAGAACTGCATGCAGTACCCAGGTGTGGTCATAATGACCATACAGTGGCAGAATCACCTCCTCCCTCCTCGAGGATATACCCTTGCACATACAACCCAGCATTTTGTTGACCTTTGCAGCTGCCTTCCTACACTGTGCCGAGTTGTTCATTGACCCTGTGATGAGCACACCCAGATCCTTCTCCTCCTCTGTCTGGGCTAGCTGCACTCCCCCTAGCTGGTAAGTCCTCCTTGGGTTCTTCATCCCAAAATGCATCACCTTGCACTTTTTGGCATTAAAGCCCAGTTGCCAGGTGTCTGACCAGGTTTCAAGCTTTGCCAGATCATCCTGCAACCCCAGCCATCCCCCTAGGTCTTCCACCACCGTGCCAACCTTGGTATCATCAGCAAACAGACTGATCTTGCTCTTGATGTCCCATGATATGTCTGCAATGAATATCCCAAACAACACTGGTCCCAACACCGAGCCCTGTGGGACACCGCTCATCACTGCCCTTGGGTGTGAGAGCTCCCCACCCACCACCACCCTCTGTTGCCTTCCCTGTAGCCAGTTTCCTACCCATCTCACCAGCATTGCACCTGCCCCTGTGCCTACTAACTTCCTTCCCAGCCTTCCATGTGGCACTGAGTCGAATGCCTTACTGAAGTCCAGATACAGGACATCCACTGCATGTCCCCTGTCCAGTTGCCTAGTTACCCAGTCATAGAACCCGACCAGGTTGGTTTGGCAGGATTGGCCATGTATGAAGCCATGCTGTCTGCTGTCCTGTAGTCCTTTGGCCTCTAAGAGGGCCACCAGCCTCTCCTTCAGGATAGTCTCCATTAGCTTACCCACGATGGATGTGAGGCTCACTGGTCTGTAGTTTCCCGGTTCATCCTTGGGGCCACTCTTGTGGAGGGGCACCACATGAGCCATCCTCCAGTCCCTGAGGTACACACCCCGAATGTAGTGAGGCATTAAATAGGTCTGCCAAAGGTCCTTCAAGGACCTCTTCCAGCTCCTTCAGTACCCTGGGGTGGATGCCATCTGGGCCTGGTGCCTTGTCCACCCTCAGTGCCTTCAAACCCTCTCGAACTCTGCCTCCATGATTTCCCCATCTGTCACCACTTCCCCCCTGCATCTGCCATTTCACCCATCTTGGGTGTCACCCCCCCTCTTCTCTTTAGTAAATACTGAGCAGAAGTACTCATTTAGTGCTTCCGCCTTATCGTACCCTGCTTCCACCCAACCCCCCTCCTTCCTAATCCTTACTATGTGGTCCTTACAGCTCCTTTTCTCCCTGATGTACTTAAAGAAGTCCTTCTCCCCCTTCTTAATGCCTTGTGCCAGCCTGAGTTCCGTAGATGCTTTGGCTCCCCTTACTGCCCTTGTCACCTCCTTCGATTCTGTCAAGTACTCCTCTCTGTCCTCCCCCCCTGTTTTCTTGTATTTCCTAAAGGCAGCTCTTTTCCTCCTTACCTTTTCCATGACCTCCTTGCTCAACCAGCTCAGTTTCTTAGCCCTAGCCTTCTTGCTCTGGGCTTTGCAGCAGGTTTTGGTTGCCTCCACTATCCCCAACTTTATGAGCCCATCTCTGGTTAGCATCCATACTAGATTGAATTCTGGCCAGGTACCCTTTTACCACTTCCCCATCCTCCCAAAGTCAGCCCTCCTGAAGTCCAGCACTCTTGTGCCAGATTCCACTCCTTCCTTGCCCATATCCAATGTGAGCCATACTGAGTGGTGGTCACTCCTGACAGCGGTTCCTCCACTGTAAGTTCTCTCACAAAGTCCCCATTTGCCAGCACAAGGTCAAGGGTATTCCCTAACCTGGTTGGTTCACTGACCATTTGCAGCAGGAAGCTGTCCTGGAAGGCATCCAGCAGTACCTGCTCCCTTCTGTTCCTGGTTGTTGGGATGCTCCAGTCCACTCCTGGCATGTTGAAGTCCCCCACAATCACCACACTACCCTTCTCGCATGTCCTCCTGAACTGTCCCACTAGTTCCCTGTCTAACTCCTCCATATGAGATGGTGGCCTGTACACCACTCCCATTCTAAGACTCCTATTCTTGGAATCCTGGATTTGCACCCAAAGTGACTCTGTACTACCCTCCTCCCCTTCCTCCCTTACACACTTCAGTCCTTCCTTCACATATAGTGCCACCCCTCCTTTCCCAGTCACCCTGTCCCTACGAAATAACCTGTACCCTGGTACAGACAGGTCCCAGTCATTATATTGGGTGGCCTATGTTTCCGTGATGGCTGCAATGTCCACCTCTCCCTCTGCCATGAGAACCTGCAACTCTGCAGTTTTCCTCCCAAGGCTCCTAGCATTAAGGGTAACCACCTTCCACCCTTTCCCCCTCCTCCCATCCTGCCCTCCTTTCCTAGCATCACCAATAGTACTTGCCATTTGTCCTTTGTCACTGTTGTGGGGGGTAAGCTCATATGATTTCCCAACCTGTGGTCTCTGCATCTCTCTTCCCCAACTGCCACCCCCCACTCCTAGTTTAAACTCCCAACTTCCTCTATATATTCTTCCATCCTCTGCTTCAAAACTTTCTTTCCTTCCTCACTCAAGTGTAGTCTGTCCTTGGCATAGATACTACTGTCCTCCCAGGTCCCTCCCCACCCCCAAACAGCCCATACCCTTTAGCACAACACCAGGTTCTTAGCCATCTGTTAAATTCCTCTATTCTCAGCTTTCTTGTTGTGCTTGCCTTTGGCACAGAATATCTTGGAAAAAGTTACTGATCTTCCTGCCCCTCACATAATTGTGCTAGTTCCTCAAACCTCCTCTGGACTATATCCACTGTCTTGTCAGCCAGGTCGTTTGTCCCAAGATGTATAATTAAATGAGGCTTGTCCCTACCCCTTCTAGCATATTTCAGAACAGACTGTCCCACCCTTTCCACTGTCATTCCTGGCATGGCCTCCACCCAAATGCGACTATGCCTCTCCGCCTTGCTACCCCACCTAACTCCTCTTAGTATTGAGTCCCCCAGCACTAAGATTCCACCCCTCTTACTCCCTGCTTGCTTCCTTTCATCTCCCTCCCTCATTTCCAGCTCCTCTTCCTCCTCCTGCACATTATTATGCCCTTTTACCCCTGTTGCAGTTCTCCCAGCAGAACTTCCCCCACTCCAGTTCGGTCCAGGCATTTATCAATTACTCCTCTAATTTCATCACTTCCCTCCTCCACCTTCTTCCTCTCTAGCAGTGCAAAACTATTTTCTGAAGATCCTTCACAAATGCCTGCTCCCTCTCTCTCTGCATAGTAACCTGTTCTCTCCTTTCCACTCCATGACTTTTGCCACTTCTTCGCCTCCCCTCACAAGTCCCTATTGCCTCCTTCCATTTGACTTTTGTCTCCTGACCTGGTTTCCCAGCAATCGTTCTTCCTGGCCTGGGCCCTTTGTCTCTCTTCCCTTCTTCTGAGCCTCTCCTCACCACTGTTAGCTTAAATTGCCCTCCCTCATCTCCCCTTCTTCCTCCCTCCAGTATTGGGCTAAACCCACCCCCAATCTGCCTTGCTTGTCTTGGTTCCTCCTGCAGACCCTCAATCTCCTTTCTAAGTTTTTCTATGTGGTTGCACACTAAACATCCTCCCACTCTCCAGGCAATGTTTAGAAAGATTGGTGCACCGCAGTTGTTGCAGCCTACCGCCCTACCATTGCTGTCGTTGCCCCAGCGACCCCACCCTTCCAGATGCAGGATACCAAACACTCCCCCAAGTCCCCACTCTCCCCCCCTATCAGTGCAAAACATTCTTTATGTCCCTTACCTCCTTTGTTGCACACATTTAGATATGTTGAGCAACTGCTTTTTATATTCCTATCCACACTCAAATATACTTTAAGTAGCCATTGCACAACCTTCTTCAACTCCTACTCCTCCTTTACCCAATGCAATAACTATGTGAAGTAGTAATAATGAAAGTGCCTAGATTTGCATTTACTTCCCTTCCACTGAGAGAGCAGTCACCTCTTCACTTGCTGCAGTTCCTTTCCTGGATGTCTGCTTCTGTTATGACAGGTGCAAATCCTTTGCCTGTTTGAGGAAGTGATGTCAGAACCCCTAGTACAAAGGAATAATTGACCATGGGGTGGGTGGGGTGAGGGTTTGGGTGGAGTGGGACCAGCCCAAGTCTTCTGGAAACAATCAGGTAGCTGAGGCCTCTAGTCAGACAATTGGCACCTTCCCCACTCAAAACTTTGCAGCTAGTGAAGCCAGAAACAATGAATCAATTCTACTCAAAGCCCCAACATAGGTTTGCTACCCAAAGAAACAGGACACCAATTCAAACAGCTTCACCAACAATACATCAAAATAGGTTTGGAATTATAAGATATGGGTCTCCAATTCAAAGAAACAGACCAGTTAAATTACACCAATTATGTTTAACAGAGAAGAAATAGGCCTCTACAAATGCAGCCTGCCACACCGTAAACCAAACAAATGAGCCCACTTTTAGCTACCAAAACAGGTTTCAAAATTCCAACAGCCCCAAACAATACCCTGCTAGCCCCTTAGTAGTAAGAAAGAAAATAAACATTCTACCAAGTAGAATCCATGAAAAACAATGTAAAACAAGAAGCTACTGTACTGTAGATCTGATCCTGTCCCCCTTCTAGTTCCTTCTGACCACGTTTTTTGCACAGCTCATCAAGTCTCCCCCTTGAGGAAAAAGAGCACCTGCTCCTGTGTGACCGTCATGTACCATCTACTTCACTCTCTTGTTCTACTGTTGCTGCTTCTATCAGGGAATTTGCACCCAACCCCTGGACCCACCCCACTAGACTGCCTAAACACAAAGGGCAACTATCATCTCTTCAAACATCAACAGTCTCCTATCCAAGTTCTCCCAATTCCAGGCTTGGATACAAGTGACTAACCCAGATATTATTGCACTCACAGAAACCTGGCTTTCCATGAAAATCCTGGATGCATCAATCTCCCTCGAGGGATACAACTCCTTCAGGCAAGATAGAACCACTAAATGTAGGGAAGGGTGTCTAGTCTTTACCAAATCTGGAATAAAGGTGCAATCCCCTGACTCCATCCTATACATAAAAGAGGTCCAACTCCTGAATTTTAAGCTAGGCATAAGTAAACAGAACAAAACACTGCTGCTCTCTACCTTATATATACCACCTGGCACCAAACTACTGGACTAAACTAGTTGCAGACAACTTGCAGCAGTCAGGTACTAATTTGGAGAAGATCGTTATAAGTGACTTTAACATAAACTCGCACTCCCCGAAGGATACAAAAGCCAGGGATCTAATATCCAGCCTATTCTTAACCCAGATGGTAACTGATGACACTCAGATCAACTACAAAACAGGGAGCAGTTCCCTTATAGACTAGCTCTTTTCCACACATCCAGAGCATATATCAAATGTCACCATCCTGCCCGACAGCCTCAGTGATCAATCTCCAGTGAAGTGTACCTGGACAAACAATTTCACCAAAGGCCCACCTAAGGTGTCAAAAAATCGCTGTCCGAGACTGGGGCAACTTGACCATTTCAAACAGTACCTATCACAACTGGACTGGTCTCCTTTGGCAGGAGATATTGATGGTAATGAGGCCTTGAATTATTTCATTATGAACTTCAACCCTGCTTGAGATATTTTTGCTCTGTACAAAACAAAGAAAGTCAGGATTACCTCCAACCCATGACTCACTAACCCCCTAATCAGTTTAATGAAGAAGAGAGACAATCTCTGGCACATTGCAAAATCATCTGGAACTCCTACATCAAGCATTGCCTACAGGCAGCTGGAAACACCTGCACCAAGCTCATTCAGCATGCAAAAGCTTCCTACTAAAAGGACCTCTTAAGCAAGACCTGGGGCTCTGGTATGGAATTCTGGAACTCCATCAAATCCCTAACAGGAAAGACGCTGAAGGCCCCACCTGATCTACTAGTAACAAGGGAGGGTCCCCTACAGGAACCCATTGACATCTCAAATGAGCTCAACCATGCTTTCACAGACCTATCTGGAGTACTCCCTGCTGACTACTTTAAAGATCAGCTTGGACAACAACACTCCACTACCCCTCTTAACCCCCCAAAGGATGCAATAACACTATTCTACTTAAAGCAGGTCAAAAGTCCAAAACCACCAATCACATTAAGAGAGTTATTGGCAAGACCAGGATGGGGGCTGATCTAGTGGATATGAAACTTGTTGGTCTTCTCCTAAATTAATTGGCTACTCCCGTCTCATTGGTGTTTAATGCATCTCTAAGAACGGGGGGATGTTTCCAAAACTATATAAGTTAGCCAATGTCACGCCTGTCTTTAAAGCCAGGGACAAAACTCTAACGTCCAACTACAGACCAATATCCATTCTACCACCCCTATCTAAAGCACTTGAAAGAATGGTCTCAGAGCAGCTTATAGAGTATCTTGATAAATATAACCTACTTTGCTCACAGCATCATGGGTTCTGAAAAAAGCACTCCACACTTACCACCCTTGTTGATTACTCTTCCCAGCTTTATGATGCCTTAAATAATGGGGAGGCAGTTGGATCAGTCTTCATCAACCTTACAAAGGCCTTTGACTCTGTTAACCACAAACTACTAAACTGCTTCCATTCAACAGGTCTATCCCCAGACACAGTACTGTGGTTCAGAAGCTACCTCACAAACAGGTCACAACTAGTCAAAATTGGAGACACCAAATCATCTGCTAGGGAAGTGTCCCTCAGGGTCCCACAGGGCTCTATTCTTGGCCCACTGCTTTTCATCCTCTTCATCAACTCTGCACCATCTGCATGTACAGCATGCACTATTTATGCTAATGATGCAGTGATATTGGTCGCTGGGAAAGTTCACAACTACATCACACTCGAACTCCAAGACAGCTTCCTCAAGCTTGAATCCTGGTTCACACAAAACAAACAACTACTAAACCATAAAACCAAAAAGTCTACTCTTCTCTACCTCCCAAAGCAAAAAGAAATACCAGCCTTTGCTCATCCAGAACCATAATGGTGAAACACTGAAACAAGTAACAAAGTTCAAATACTTGGGCATCACCTTTGATAATACACTAACCTTCTCCAGCCATATAGACTCAGTCATCAAGTCAGCGAATACAAAACTTGGAGTCCTCTACCACCATAGGCATTCTATGACACCAGATACATGGAAACTTGCCATCAGTAGTTCAGTGATGGCCTCCATAGATTACAGGCTGCCTACCTATGGGGCAGGCACTAAAACTGCCCTAACCAGGTTCAGCACACTACTAAATAAGGCCTCTTGACTAGCCATATGGGCTGCCCAGAACACCCACACCTGCACACTCTACACCGAAACTGGGTGTCTTCCACTCCATCTTAAAGCACAATACCAAACCTGCCTACTTCTGAAAAAAGTGCTTCTTGGACTTTCTCCCCCTGCACTGGACTGCCTCTTTACACCAGCAGTTCCCACCAAATCAACAAGAAGCACGGCTACAGACAGGTTGGTGATTCCCTTCAAAAGGACAAAACTCGCCCAGAACTCCATTCTGTACCAAGGACCAAAATGGTACAATGAGTTACCTGCTAATCTTACAGAATCACCCAAGACTAGTACCATCAAATCTGAGCTCAGATCCCTTCTTGACACAAAAAGGAATTGTGCTTGCCTGCACTAATATGGCAGAATTTCAGCTACCCAATCCTCTCCCTTTCACCCCTCCTTTTTATTTCATCAACTCCCCCATCCGTGAATGAGGCCCACTCGGCTGACAAATCACTTCCACCATGACAACGCCATCCCTGGCTGACCCCCTACCCCCTTAGGCTAGACTGACCAACTAAATAGTGAACTACAAGACTGATCCTTATTTACCCTATCCTCTTTAACCTTTAGTTGGATATATAAGATTTCTTTGGTATTTGAATGTCTGTGTAACTTTTTTCTGTTCTCTGTAAACACTGTTATATTTGTAATATTTGTTCAACAATGACCTGGAACCTTTGAAAATGAGTCCTAGACTCAAAGGTATTAATCGTAAACTGAAATAAATAAAAATAAAGAAATGATCTCCCTAAATAAAGCCTGCCAGTTAGCCACTGGATGCAACCATTGGACACACACCTGTGAGCTCTATAGATGTACCAACTGACTTAATTTTGAAGGCAGACTCAGATACCAGATCTGTCTCCTTGCTAGGAAGCTTTCCCTAATCAGCTCCTCCCCAGGTCTCCACCACCTTGTTCAGCGCTCCACTAAGCCACAGTCTACATAGAGCTCCTTTCTAGCCCCCTCCCCCCCGTACTCCACTGCAGGACCACTTTGGGCCAACTCTCCTTTTACTACAAGGCCCCCCTCTGGTTGAATGAAATGCTATCGGCCATCACCCAGGAACAACAACTAGGCCTGTTTAAAACCCTACTCCATGATGAAATCCTCTCCCACTCCAACTGTGACTGTGCTTAGTCCTTCTCCCACTTGCCTGTGTCTGTAACCTTTTGATTTCTGTAAGTTGTTATTGTACATGCTGGACTTATAATGATTTGACATGGGTTGGTCCATTCTACCCTTGAACTGTAACTTGTCTTCACTATATGCCTCTTATTGTATATACTGTTTCTAAACTTGCAATGTATGTGTTCTGGTGTGTTCACTGTATATTTATTATTGTATAGCTTTTCATTTCTTGTAATGTATGTATATCTGACATGAAGCCTTTGCAAAGGATTTCTTGACTCAAAGGTTGTAATTCAATTTCCTTCAATAAATAAATAAATAAATAAAAAGGTTTGGCACACTGCTCGAGGGGCAGAAGCGACCATACCTGGGAGACTGATGCAGCAGAGCTCAAAAGGGACACAAGTACATTGGGGGCAGGGAAGTGATTGCTTTATTTTGTTAGTGATTTTACCTTATTTACTGTTTTAAATCACAGTCTTTTTGTTTTATTTTCAGGCTTGAGAATGGTGCTTGTATTTGTTGGCTATTGCAATTGGGGCTTTACTTTCCAGGATTGAAAAGAGAGATTGGCCTTTTTGTAAATGTGGCTAATTGTTTCTCCTGAGTGAGAAAGAGCCAGAGGGTAAGGAACGACCAAGCTAGATGACAAAGGCTATTAAGTTTTTTTCTGAAAAGTGCCCCAAGCTAGGGAGATTTAAAAAGGCTTGATGTACAGATTGGAGTGCAGAAGCGAAAGTACCTAGGAGACTGATGCAGCAGAGCTCAAGAGAAAGTCAAGTAGATAAGGGCAGGGATTTGGTTGTTTTATTTTGTTAGTGATTTTAGTTTATTCATTGTTTTAAATGACAACCTCGGGGGATTTCTTTTGCAAGCTCTGGAAGGATGCTTGCATTTGTTGGCTATTGCAAATAGGGCTTTACTTTGCAGCATTGTGGTGGGAGATTGGCCTTTTTGTAAATGGGGCTGATTGTTTCTCCTCAGTGAGGAGAGCCAGATGGTGAATAATGCCCATGCTAGAGGACAAAGGCTATTAAGTTTATTCTGAAAAGCATGCCATTCTAGGGAGATTTAAAAAGGCTTGTATGCTGATCAGGGGCAGAAGCGACCGTACCTTGGAGGCTGACCAGCAGAACTCAAGAAGGACTCGAGTAGATCGGTGCAGGGAAGTGGTTGTTCTATTGTGTTAGTGATTTTACCTTACTCAGTGTTTTAAATCACAGCCTCTGGGGGTTTCTTTTGCAGGCTGTGGAATGGTGCTTGTATTTCCTGGCTATTGTAGTTGGGGCTTTACTTTGCATGATAAAGAAGACAGTGTGGTGGAGTTAGGTTATATCCTTGGCTGTAACTGATGGACCCTTTTTCTGTTAGGCTATATCCTTGGCTGCAACTGATGAACCATTTTTCTATCTCCTTATTTCCTAGCTATGAAAACTTCTGTTGCACGACAGTTAATGCTTTTCTCTTTGCTCTTATTTTTTTTCCCGCCTACGTGAGGTTGGCCAATTAGCTATTTTAAATAGGAATCAATACAGTTAATAAAGCCTTTTTAAATGAAAAGGATTCAGAAGTCATATAAAACAATAATAATTTCATGATTAGTACAGTTATAAGAAATCCTTGAGGTATTTTCATAAATTCACACTATAAACCTGTTACTGTATAAGGTTGTATGTGTGAGGCTGAACAAAAGAATGTGGTATGCTTTGTAAAAGTGGTTAGTCACTGTGGATCAGAGATATAGCGTCAATATCTGTGGATATATGCACTGTACCTATAACTGAACAAGGAAGTCCCCTGAAACACAACCCCCTTGGTTCTGAAACATGTCAAGACATGCAAATAGAAAGGGCTCAGTCAGGTGACCCCACCAAAAGATATAGAACCTCTTGACTGAGTTCAGTTCTGTCATTCCAGTTGTTCAATCTTGAGAGTGAATGAGAGAGGTGCTATTCAAGGCAAGCTGTTGAATGCAGATGAGAAGAGTCTTAGGAGCTTTAAGATCC
Source organism: Neoceratodus forsteri (assembly GCA_016271365.2). NCBI lineage: Eukaryota > Metazoa > Chordata > Ceratodontiformes > Ceratodontidae > Neoceratodus > Neoceratodus forsteri. The sequence goes on along the minus strand of CM057456.1, from coordinate 71,773,729 downwards.
AGGACTGTATTATGCGAGACTCTACTGAAGCTAAGTAGTGATTTTCTTTGCAATTTTTTTGTTTTCATTTATTATTTTTCTAACTTTAAAAAAGTAAGTATCATAACTCGGTGTGTTTTAAACCTGTAAATTTACCTCATCTGAAGTTTATTCCCACTTACTGTGACAGAGAGATTGGCTTTTTTTTAAATAGAGCTGTTTGTTTCTCCTCAGTGAGGAGAGCCGGAGGGTAAGGAATGCACATGCTAGAGGACAAAGGCTATGAAGTTTACTTTGAAAAGTGCACCAAGCTAGGTAGATTTAAAAAGGCTTTGGTGCTGATTGGGAACAGAAGTGACCGTACCAGGGAGGTTGACTCAGCAGAGTTCGAGAGGGACTCGAGTAATTTGGGGCAGGGAAGTGGTTATTTTATTTTGTTTGTGAATTTAGCTTCCTCACTGTTTTAAATAACCACCTCTGGGGTTTTCTTTGCAGGCTCGGGAAACCTTATTGTATTTGTTGGCTATTGCATTCAGGGCTTTATTTCGAAGGATTGAGAAGAGAGATTGACCATTTTTTAAATGGGGCTGATTGCTTCTCCTCAGTGAGGAGGGCCAGAGGGTAAGGAACATACTTGCTAGAGGGCAATGGCTATTAAGTTTATTCTGAAATGCATGCCAAGTAAGGGATACTTAAAAAGGCTTGGCATGCTGACCAAGGGGCAGAAGTGACTGTACCTGTGAGACTAATGCCACAGAGCTCAAGAGGGACTGAAGGACATCAGGGCAGGTAAGTGTTTGTTTTATTTTGTTAGTGATTTTACCTTATTCACTATTTTAATTCACTGCCTCTGGGTTTTTCTTTTGCAGGCTCAGGAAAGGTGCTTGTGTTGCTGGCTATTGCAATTGGGGGTATTACTTTGCAGGATCGAGAAACTGGCCTTTTTGTAAATGGAGCTGATTTTTTCTCCTCAGTGAGGAGAAGTCGAAGGTTAAAGAATGCCCAATCTAGCGAACAAAGGCTATATAGCTTATTCCAAAAAGTGCACCAACCTAGGGAGATTTAAAAATGATTAGCATGCTGATCATGGCATAGAAGTGACCATACCTGGGAGGCTGATGCAGCAGTGGTCAAGAGGGACTCGAATACATCGAGACAGAAAATTGATATTTCTTTTAGTGATTTTACCTTATTCACTGTTTTAAATCACAGGCTCAGGAAGCATTCTTGTATTTGTTGGCTAATGCAATCAACGCTTTTCTTTGCAGGATCGAGAAGGGAGATTGGTCTTTTTTTAAATGGGGCTGATTATTTCTCTTCATTGAGGAGAGCCAGATGGTTAATAATGCCCACGTGAGAGGACAATGGCTATTAAGTTTATTCTAAAAAGCACACCAAGCTGTGAAGATTTAAAATAGCTTGCGTGTTGATCGGGGCCGGAAGTAACCGTACATGGGAGGCTGATGCAGCAGAGCTCAAGAGGGACTTGAGCAGATCAGGGCAGGGATGTGCTTGTTTTATTTTGTTAGTGATTTTACCTTACTTAATGTTTAAATCATCGCATCAGGGGATTTCTTTTTCAGGCTTGGAAAGCATGCTTGTATTTGTTAGTGATTGCAATTGGGTCTTCACTTTGCAGGACTGAGATGGGAGATTGACCTTTTTGTGAACAGGGCTGATTGTTTCTCCACAGTGAGGAGAGCCGAATGGTGAGTAAAGCCCATGCTAGAGGACAACATCTATTAAGTTTGTTCTGGAAAGCACGTCAAGCTATAGAGATTTATAAAAGCGTGCTTCCTGATTGGGGCAGAAATGACCGTACCTGAGAAGATGATGCAGGAGAGCTCGAGAGGGACTCAAGAACATTAGGACAGGGAAGTGGCTCTATTAATCTGTTAGTGATTTTACCTGACTCAGTCTTTTTAATTACTGGCTCAGGGGGGTTCTTTAGCAGGCTTGAGAAGGGTGCTTGTATTTGCTGGCTATTGCAATGGGGGTCTTAATTTTCATGATCAAGAAGAGAATGTGGTGGAGTTACGCTACACTGTCAGCTCTGACTGATTGACCACTGTTCTATCTCTTTATTTCCTAGCTACCAAAACTTCTGTTGCATAGCAGTTAATGCTTTTCTCTTTGCTTTTCTTCGCCTCCCCCAACCTATGTTGGCCACCTAGCCTAGCTCTATACTATCCCTACTAAACTTCTTACTAGTTCTCTCTTTTCCTTCTTTTTTCATTTCCATGAATTCAGTCCCTGGAATGATGCCAGCAACCAGAGATGTGTTGTGTAAAGTGCATAAGTGCATTTCGTGTACAAAAAGCATGAAGGCTATTTTGAATTGGAATAAATACAGTTAATAAAACTTTTTTAAATAAAAAGGATTCAGAAGCCATATAAAACAATAATAATTTCATGATTAGTACAGTTATAAGAAATCACTAAGGTATTTTTTATACATTCACACTATAAACCTGCTACTGTATAAGGCTGAACAAAATAATGTGGTATGCTTTATAAAAATGCTTAGTCACTGTAGATCAGAGATATAGAGAGTCAATATCTGTGGATATATACACTGTACCTTTAACTGAACCTGGAAGTCCCCTGAAACCAGCCCTCTCCCCTCTTGTTTTTGAAACAGCATGTCCAGACATGTAAATAGAAAGGGCTCAGTCAGGTGACCCCACCAAAAGATATAGATCCTCTTCTCTGAGTTCAGTTCTTGTCAGTCCAGCTGAGTTCAGTCTTGAGAGTAAAGGAGAGAGGTGCTGCTGTAGACAAGCTGTTTAATGCAAATGAGAATGATTTTAGGAGCTGTGAAATCCAGGACTATATTATATGAGAAACTACTGATGTTAAGTAGTGATTTTCTTTGCAATGTTTTTATTTTCATTTATTATTTTTCTAACTTTTGAAAAATAAATATCACAGCACGGTGTGTTTTAAATCTGTAAATTTGCCTCATCTGAAGTTTATTCCCACATGCTGTGACAGAGAGAATGGCCTTTTTGTAAATGGCACTGATTGTTTCTCCTCAGTGAGGAGAACAGGAGGGTAAGGAATGACCATACTAGAGGACAAAGACTATTAAGTTCATTGTGAAAAGTGCATCAAGCTAGGGAGATTTAAAAAGGCTTGGTTGCTGATCAGGAACAAAAGTGACCATACCTGGGAGGCTGACTCAGCACAGCCCGTGAGGGACTCAAGTACATCGGAGCAGGGAAGTGTTTTTTTTTTTTATTTTGTTAGTGATTTTACCTTATTCCCTGTTTTAAATCACAGGGTCTGGGGTTTTCTTTCACAAGCTTCAAAAGCATACTTGTGTTTGTTGGCTATTGCATTCAGAGCATTACTTTGCAGGATCAAGAAGGGAGATTGGCTTTTCTGTAAACGGGGGTGATTGTTTCTCATCAGTGAGGACAGCCAGAGGGTAAGGAATGTCCATGTTAGAGGACAAAGCCTATTAAGTTTATTCTGAAAAGCATGCCAAGCTCAAAGATTTAAAAAAGGCATGGCGTGCTGATCGGGGAGCATAAGTGACTATACCTGGGAGGATGATGCACCTGAGTTCAAGAGGGACTCGAGTACATCAGGGCAGGGAAGTGATTGTTTTATTTTGTTAGTGATTTTACCTCACTCACTGTTTTAAATCACAGGCTCAGGGAGTTTCTTTTGCAGGCTCAGGAAGGATGCTAGTATTTGTTGACTATTGCAATCAGAACTTTACTTTCCAGGATCAAGATGAGAGATTGGCCTTTTTTGTTAATGCAGCTGATTGTTTCTCTTCTGTAAAGAGAGCCGGAGGGTAAGAAATGCCCACGCTAGATGACAAGGGTAAGAAATGCCCACGCTAAAGGACAAATGCTAGTAAGTTTATTCTGAAAAGCATGCCAAGCAAGAGAGATTTAAAAAGGCTTGGCGTACTGATCGGGCAGCAGAAGCGACCGTACCTGGGAGGATGATGCAGCAGAGTTCGAGAAGGACTTAAGCACATCATGGCAGGGATGTGGTGTTTTTTATTTTGTTTGTGATTTTACCTTATTCACGGTTTTAAATCACAGACTGAGGGGTTTTCCTTTGCCTTCTCTTGAAGCATTCTTTTATTTGTGGTCTATTACAATTGGAGCTTTATTTTGCAGGATCAATAAAGGAGATTGGCATTATTTTAAATGGGACTGGATATTTCACCTTAGTGAGAAGAGATGGATGGTGAGGAATGCCCACGATAGAGGACAAAGGCAATTAAGTTTGTTCCTAATGCGTACCAACTAATGAGATTTAAAAAGGCTTGCATGCTGATTGGAAGCAGAAGCAACCGTACCTTGGAGGCTGACGCAGCAGAACTCGAGAAGGACTCGAGTACATCAGAGTATGGAAAGGGCTTTATTATTTTGTTAGTGATTTTAACTTATTTATGGTTTTAAATCACACTGTCTGGGGTTTTCTTTTGCAGGCTTGAGAAGAGTGCTTCTATTTGCAGGCTGTTGCAATCAGGGCTTCACTTTGCAGGATCGAGAAGGGAGATTGGCCTTTTTGTAAATGGGTCTGATTGTTTCTCCTCATTGAAGAGAGCCAGAGTGTAAGGAACACCCATGCTAGAGGACAAAGGCTATTGCATTTATTCAGAAAAGCGTGCCAAACTAGGTAGATTTAAAAAGGCTTGGGGTCTGGTTGGGAGCAGAAGTGAAGGTACCAGGGAGGCTGACTCAGCAGAATTTGAGAGGGACTCAAGCAGGGAAGTGGTTGTTTTGTTTGTGATTTTACCTTCCTCACTGTTTTAAATAACTGCCTCTGGGGTTTTCTTTTGCAGGCTCAGGAAGCCTTATTGCATTTGTTGGCAATTGCATTCAGGGCTTTACTCTGCAGTATCAAGCAGCGAGATTGACCATTTTTTTAAATGGGGCTGATTGTTTCTCCTCAGTGAGGAGAGCCAGAGGGTAATGAACGTACTTGCTAGACGACAATGGCTATTAAATTTATTCTGAAAAGCATGCCAAGTAAGGGATATTTAAAAAGGCTTAGCATGCTGATCAAGGGGCAGAAGCGATCATACCTGTGAGACTGGTGCCACAGAGCTCATGAGGGACTCCAGTACATCGGGGCAGGGAAGTGGTTGTTTTATTTTGTTAGTGATTTTACCTTTTTCACTGTTTTAAATCACAACCTGTGGGGTTTTCTTTTGCAGGCTCGATAAGGGTGCTTGTGTTTGTTGGCTATTGAAATATGGGCTTTACTTTGAAGGATCGAGAAGGGAGATTGGCCTTTTTGTAAATGGGTCTGATTGTTTCTCCTCATTAAGGAGAGCCAGGGTGTAAGGAACACCCATGCTAGAGGACAAAGGCTATTAAGTTTATTCTGAAAAGTGCACCAAGCTTGGGAGATTAAACTCTTGCTGTTCTTTGCACTGATATATCAGTCCAGAAGTCCTATACATTCTAATTCTGTCAGCAGTCTAAGGGTTAAAAAGGCTAGGCCTACTGATCAGGGGGCAGAAGCGACCGTAGGTGTGAGACTAACCCAGCAGAGCTCGAGAGAAACAAGCGTAGATTGGGGCAGGGAATTGGCTGTTTTATTTTGCTAGTGATTTTACATTACTCACTGTTTTAGATCACTGCCTCTGAGGTTTTGTTTTGCAGGCTCAGAAAGCACACTTGTATTTGCTGGCTAATGCAATCGAGGTTTTACTTTGCAGGATCGAGAAGAGAGATTGGCCATTTTGTAAACGGGGCTGACTGTTTCTACTCAGTGAGGTAAGAAACTCCCCATATTAATGAACAAAGGCTCTTAAGTTTATTCTGAAAAGCACGCCAAGATAGGGAGATTTAAAATGGCTTGGCATGCTGATCGGGGGCCAGAAGCGACTGTACCTTGAAGACTGATGCAGCAGATCTGAAGACAGACTCGAGTACACTGGGGCAGGGAAGTGATTGTTTTATATTGTTAGTGATTTTTCCTTATTAATGGTTTTAAATTCAGGCTCATGGGTTTTCTTTAGCAGGCTCTGGAAGGGTACTTGGCTATTTTAATCAGAGCTTTACTTTGCAGGATCGAGAATGGAGATTGGCCTTTTTGTAAATGGGGCTGATTGTTTCTCCTCAGTGAGAAGAGCTGGAGGGTAAGGATTGTCCATGCTAGAAGAAAAAGGATATTAAGCTTAGCCTGAAAAGTACACCAAGCTATGGATATATAAAAAGGCATGGGTGCTGATCAGGAACAAAAGTTAATGTACCTGGGAGGCTGGCTCAGCAGAGTTCAAGTGGGACTCGAGTACATTGGGGCAATGAAGTGGTTGTTTTATTTTGTTAGTGATTTTACCTTATTTACTGTTTTAAATCACAGGCTCAGGGGTACTGTAACTGCTAGGTCCCCTGGTCATCCCTAGGGTGGGGCCGTGGAACTGGTCCCCAATCCTGTCTGCAGAACAAGTATCTGGTTGGGGGATCCTAGTGACAGCAGCTAATTGAAGCCCAGGGAGGGCTTCATAGAGGTGGAGGCCCCACCTGGATTTTTTACTGAATGGATCCTCTGTGAAACCGGGTGCATGCAATGATGCAAGCTGAGGGAGAACCCGCACAAATCTGTGCATGCTCCCCTCAAAGCGTCCGCACCCAGCTCCCCCCATGTTCTTCCCTGGTACCATGCACCCCGGCTTCCATCAGGGGGTGACAAAATGCCAATACTGTGCTTCCCCCCTCCCCAGAGAAGGAGAGCAGTCCTTCAGATGCTCAATCCTTCCCTGCCCCTGCCAACCCTCGATGGCCTATGCTCGTTCCTGAACATGGGTCACCGGCATGATGTAAAGTGTGGCATTCAGTGCCTCAACCCTCAGCGCCACTAGGCTGGTGGGGTTTTTCTCTTAAAGTCTTGGAAAGCATTCACATATTTGTTGTCAGTTCAAATCGGGGTTTTACTTTGCAGGACTAAGAAGGGAGATTGGGCTTTTTTAAATGGGGTAGATTGTTTCCTCTGAGTAAGGAGAACAAGAGAGTAAGGAATGCCCATGCTGGGGGACAAAGACTATTACATTTATTCTGAAAAGTGTGCCAATATAGGGACATTTAACAATTGATGTGAAGCGAACTGATATATCAGTCCAGAATGTTATTTTTCTGTGAGCAGCATAAGGGTTAAAAAGGCTTGGCGTACTGATTGGAAGGCACAATTGACCTTAACTGGGAGACTGACACAGTAGCTCAAGAGGGACTGGAGTACATGGGTGCAGGGAAGTGTTTTTTTTTTTTTATTTTGTTACTGATTTTAACTTATTCACGGTTTTAAATCACACTGTCTGGGGTTTTCTTTTGCAGGCTTGAGAAGTGTGCTTCTATTTGCTGGCTATTGCAATCAGGGCTTCACTTTGCAGGATCGAGAAGGGAGATTGGCCTTTTTGTAAACAGGGCTGATTGTTTCTCCATAGTGAGAAGAGGAGGAAGGTAATAAACACCCATGCTAGATGACAAAGGCTAGTAAGTTTATTCTGAAAAGCATGCCAAGCAAGGGAGATTTAAAAAGGCTTAACATGCTGATCATGGTTGGAGCATGACGCAGCAGAGATCGAGAGGGACTCGAGAATACCAGTACAGGGAAGTGGTTGTTTTATTTTGTTAAAGATTTTAGCCTATTCACTGTTTCAAATCACAGGCTCAGGGGGTTTCTTTTGTAGGCTCAGGAAGGGTGCTTGTAGTTGTTGGCTACTGTAATCGGGGCTTTACTTTGCAGGATCGAGAAGGGAGATTGGCCTTTTTGTAAAAGGGGCTGATTGTTTCTCCTCAGTCAGGAGACCTGGAGGGTAAGGAATGCCCACACTAGAGGACAAAAGGCTATGAAGTTTATTCTGAAAAGCGAGCCAAGCTAGGGAGATTTAAAAATGCTTGTGTGCTGATCTGAGGGCGGAAGCGACCATACCAGGGAGGCTGATGCAGCAGAGCTCGAGAGTGATTTGAGTACATCGGAGCAGGGAAGTGGTTGATTTATTTTGTTTGTAATTTTTCCTTTTTCACTGTTTTAAATCACAGGCTTTGGGGTTTTCTTTTGCAGGCTTGGGAAGTGTGCTTGTTTTTGTTGGCTATTGGAATTGGTGCTTTACTTTACATGATCGAGAAGGGAGATTGGCAATTTTCTAAAAGGGGTTGATTGTTTCTCCTCAGTGAGGAGAGCTTGAAGGTAAGGAACCCTGCACTAGAGGACAGAAGCTATTAGTTTATTCTGAAAAGTGTGCCAAGCTTTTGAAATATAAAAAGGATTGGCTTGTTGGTCGTGGAGTAGAAACTACTGTACATGGGAGGATGATGCAGCAAAGCTTGAGAGAGACTCATGTACATCGGGACAGAAAGTGGTTATTTTATTTTGTTAAAGATTTTACCCTATTTGCTGTTTTGAATCACAGGCTCGGTGTAGTGCTGTGTGGGATTTTCAAATTCTGGCATAACAGAATTCTGCAGAACATTCAAAATTCCGTCAAAATTCCACCAAATTCCACTGGAAACGGATAGGTGGAAGTCTGTAGCATAAAATATTTGGAGAAGGATTTTCCTTGGAAAAACCACTGTAGCGTGGAATATTATTCTGTGCATCTCAATATTTTTCGCAGTTATTGTTGCAGAATAATTTTCCACAGAAAGAATTAATGTTCCATGTGGAATTCCACAGGCAAACAAGAAAAATTCTGGCCTAAATTCCAACAGCGGAATGGTCATTCCGCACTAATTCCACTGGCAGAATTCAGCATTCAGCACAGCACTAGCTCAGGGGGTTTGTTTTGCAGGCTGGGAAGGGTGCTTGTATTTGTTGACAATTGTAATGGGGGCTTTACTTTGCAGGATTGAAAAGGGTGATTGTCCTTTTTGTAAAAGTGGCTGATTGTTTCTCCTTACTGAGGAGAACAGGAGGGTAAGGAATGACCACATTAGAGGACAAAGGCTATTATGTTTATTCTGAAAAGCAAGTCAAACTAGGGAGATTCAAAAAGGCTTGTGTGCTGATCTGAGGGCAGAAGCCACCATATCTGGGAAGCTGACACAGCAGAGCTTGACAGTGACTCAAGTACATCGGAGCAAGGAAGTGTTTGTTTTATTTTGTTAGTAATGTCACCTTATTCTTTGTTTTAAATCAGAGGCTCAATAGTTTTTTTGCAAGATCAGGATGGGTGCTTATATTTTTTGGGTATTGCCATTGGAGATTTACTTTGCAGGATTGAGAAGGGAGATTGGCCTTTTCATAAATGGGGCTGATTGTTTCTCCTCAGTGAGGAGAGCTGGATGGTATGAAACGCCCACGCTAGAGGAAAAAGGCTATTAAGTTTATTCTGAAAAGCACAAGCTAGGGAGATTTTAAAAGACTTTGCATGCTGATCAGGGGCAGAAGTGACTGTTCCTGGGAGACTGACATAGCATAAATCGAGAGTGATTGAAGTACATCGGAGCAGGGAAGTGGTTGTTTTATTTTGTTAGTAATTTTTCCTTATTCACTGTTTTAAATCACATGCTTGGGGGGGGGTTCCTTTGCAGGCTTGGGAAGAGTGCTTGTTTTTGTTGGCTATTGCAATCGGTGCTTTACTTTGCAAAACTGAGAAGAGAGATTAGCAATTTTGTGAAAGGGGCTCATTGTTTCTCCTCAGTGAGGAGAGCTTGAGAGTAAGGAACCGCACATTAGCGGACAAAGGCTATTAAGTTTATTCTGAAAAGCTCGACAAGCTAATGAGACTTACAAAGTCTTTGCGTGCTGATCATAACATATGGCCGGACTGCCCACCCGTGGAGCTGCTCCCCGTCATCCTACCAACCCTTCTAAGTTGACCTATGGCCAGAGTGCCCCCGAGCTACTCCTGCTCAGCCTGCCCACCCTGCTAAGTTGACCTATGGCTGGACCACCTGCGTGGCTGCTTCTGCTCACCCTGCCAACCCTGCTAAGTTGACCTATGGCTGGACCACCTGCCGAGCTGCTCCCGCTTACCCTGCTGACCCTGCTAAGTTGACCTACAGCAAGACAGCCTTCAGAGTTGTTCCCGGACGCCCTACTGACCCTGCTAAGTTGGCCTATAGCTGGACCACCCACCAAGCTTCTCCCGCTAGCCCTGCCAACCCTGCTAAGTTGACATACAGCCAGACTGCCCACGGAGCTGCTCCCACTCGCCTTGCCGACCCTGCTGAGGTAAACTGTGGAGGATGCTGTGAACCGCACTTATTCTCCTTTGTCTCACAATTTCAAACTTGGCGTTTTTTGTAGATTGGACTCCCTGCTGGCTCCCGGGGCTTATAGGCAAGGGATCCAGCTTGTAAAACCACACAGCATCTGTGTCAGACCGTAACCTTTTGTTGAATTAACACCCAACGCTTTATTAGAATATTAGAAGCTGATCTTAATAAGAAATCTTAAGAAAAAAAAATAATAATTAACTGTCTCAGCATTTATTGCTCCTCCTGAGCCACTGATTAAATTTCGGATGAGACGTTAAACCGAGGTCCCATCTGCCTGAATTGGTGGTAGTTCAGGTGGATGCTAAAGATCCCATGGCACTTATCGAAAAGAGTAGGGGAATTGCCCCGGTGTCCTGGCCAAATTTCCCTCATTCACTAAAAATACCACCAACAGCTTAATCTGGTTCAAGGTCAGTTGGCATTCTTCTGTATCCCCCTCCCCCCGGGTCGTGCCTGAAAATAGGCAGGATTTGTCTAGTGCACTTACCCGGTCAACAAAAGCTAAATAAATAAAAATTATGGCTTCGGGGAACCGCTGTTATACTTTTAAACTCTGCCAGTCAAATCTGCTCCAGTTTAATTCAGAGCTAAAGTTAAACTGCAGGCAGCTTGTACTGCAATTCTGCTACTGACTGCCAGCTTATAGCTGAGTGCTGCCTGGCTCATCCCTGCAGTCACTTCGCAACTGCTCCCTGCCCGCCCCCCAATACCTTTCCACCATTAGCTGCTGTTAAATATATATGCTATCCTCTCATGAGACTTCATAGTTTTGTTTTCTCTATCTCCCTGGTTTCTCGTTTGCACGTAATATTAGTTCTCCACTAGAGGTCGTCTGAGCTCTTCATTGAGCAATGTGTCAGTCTCTGCCCCAGTCCTCCTCCTATTGTCTGAATCTCTGGCTGACTAATCTGTCTTTCTCCTGATTTTCTCCAGCTAATTATTATATTTGCCCTGTTTCCCTGCTTCACACTCCTTTCCTTCTCCTTTGATTCCCATTGCTTCCAGCTATCCACTCCCCTGTCTCATTTTCACTCTATCCTGTCTCTTTCCTCTCCTCTCTCAGTTCCAGTTTCTCCTCCCTAACTATCCCTTACCCATACTGCTTTCTCACCATGTGTTCTGGGGCTTTATACCGCCTCCTGCCGTTATTAAGCACCTTGTTTTTACTAGTATTTTTAACAGGTCCAACTGAGTATCCCTTCTCTCACCATGTATACTCACTTGATAACATCTGCTACTCCAGCTTACTGTCTGACCCCACCCCTAATCTATCACCTCTGTTGGTTCTTAATTATAAACACCTAGGGTTATTACTTTGATATATATTGTGGAGGTACTCTGTCTCCCCTGGGTGTGCCTCTCAGGCATTTTTGACTGCATCATTATGGATAATTACCCTATCCCTTACCCCCTTGTGGGGATATCAAGACTAATCCTGGTCGTACTATTGCTGATAATACCTCCCAGTCTCACCCCTCCAATTGCTTGCCTCAATCATCCTGTTTCACCCTTGCTCACCTTAACATAAGGAGCCTTACTGCCAACCTCCCTGAACTTCAGACTTAGGTATGTTCTAATAAACCTGACATTCTTGCCTTATATGAAATATGACTGAAACCCTCCATTGCTAATGCCCTCTGCTCCTTTCTGGGCTATAATATGTTTCTGGCTGATTTCACTAACACCAAAAGAGGAGGGGGCTTGGCACTGTACTTCAAGTCTCATCTTAAAGGGTCCATCATACATGGTACCCCTCTGGCTAATTGTGAGGTGCATCATTCCCTTCTATTGCTTGGGGTTGCTAAAAAATCCACATGTTCTGTGTTTATATGCCTCCTAGAACCTCCAGGCTAGGTCTGGAAGATTTTATCAGACTTTTGCTGTCTGTGTCTGGGAAAAATGAAGTAATCTGCTTGGGTGATTTTAATCAGGACTGGGCCGGGCCTAGTTCCTCTCTCCTATCATCCATTATTAGCAAGGCAAACCTCACTTTACTTATCCAGGCCCCTAGTAGGATCTCCCATCTTGGTTCCTGCTCCACCCTCATAGACTGGATCCTGACTAATAGGAAGGAAAACTTCCCCTCTGCTGGAGATCTACCTGACTCCATAAGTGATCACTGTCTGGGGTACTGCATTTGGGACACCACCACCCCTCCTACCCCTTTAAAGTCTTATCTTTTTCCAACCTCTCTAAGCTTAACCCTGCTCCATTCTTGCAAGATTTAAACATGGTTGACTGGTCTCCCCTCTACATAACCAATGATATTAACATTGCAGCTGAATATTTCAATGCTACCCTACTCTCTCATCGGAACCAACATATCCAAGTCACCATGCATAGGGCAAAAATGAAAGTCACCAAATGGCTCAAGCACCCCCTACTCCAGCTGTTGAAATGTAGGGATAAACTCTGGGCATCACAGAAGTCCTCCTCACTTAAAGCTGAGTTCAAGGCCTACAGGTCCTTATGCAACACCTGTGAAAAGGAGATTAATTCAGCCAAGAGTATATACTACCAGAACCTTCTCAGTTCCTCTTCCTCTTACCCTAAACGTTACTGGTCTCAAATTAAGGAAATCCTTGGAAACAATAAGCCTATTACTCCAAATGATATGCAAATAAATTAAACCCACTGCAATAACCCTCTCACCATTGCTAATGCCTTCAACTCCCTCTTTACCACACTAACCACCCTCTTCCCCTCATCACCCATCATTTCCCTTGTGTTCTCAACCCCATTAGCCACTGCCCCCCACTGCTCTTGAGCTGGCTCTGGTAATGCACCATGAAGTCCTTAAGCTACTAAAGTCCATTCCTGCTAACAGTAGTGCAGGACCTGATGGTATTCATCCTAGGATTCTTAGGTTTTTTACCTCTCGTATGGCTGCAGCTGTAACCAGGCTTTTCAACCTTTTAGTTTGCTCAGCCTCAGTCCCCTCGGTCTGGAAAGTTGCCAGAACCATACCAGTGTTTAAGAAAGGAGACGCCAAAATGATGTCGAACTACTGTCCTATTTCACTCCTACCCATGCTCAGTAAGTTGCTGTAAAAACTAGTTTATTGACAGGTCTCTGCACACCTTCTCAACTGTAACCTTCAATCCTCAGTACAACATGGCTTTAGGGCTGGGCACAGCACAACTACTGCTTTTATCCAGTTTACCAGTGATGTTAGATGCAACATGGACAAGAGCTTACTTACTGGAACTGTGTTCATAGACCTCTCCAAAGCATTTGACATGGTACATCACCCCCTGCTACTGGCTAAGATGCATTCACTCAGTACCTCTGGCTCTACCATATCCTGGTTTGGCAGCTACCTAGAAAATCATTCTCAGACTGTCTCTTTCTGTAAGGTTCTCTCCTCCCCTGTCCCTCTCACCTGTGGAGTTCCATAGGGTTCTATTCTTGGTCCCCTACTCTTTTCTCTCTTCCTTAATGACAACCCTATTCTGTCTACACACTGCAGTATTATCATGTACGCAGATGACATGGTGCTTTTCTCTGCCTCCAAGTCTATTGTCGACATCAATCAATATCTCTCTTCCACCTTTCAGATCCTCCAAGCCTGGTTTTCCTCCATCTATCAAATCCCGAACATATCTAAAACCCAGGCCATGCTTTTTGGGTCCACTAGAAAGGTGCCCGCTGAGTCCCCTAAGCTCCTTGTCCACTGCTGTGATGGGATTTCTACCTCTAACACATTATCCTTCCAATATCCTGGGGTTACACTGGACCAAGTACTTGATTTTGCTGCTCACGTCAATGAGGCATGTCGCTCAGTCAATGTCAAGATTGGTGCGGCCTATAGAGTGCGTCACGCACTCACTCCAGCTGCTAGGATCTCTGTAGCCAGAGATGTTTTACTCCCACAACTGCTATATCCTCTCCCAGTACTCTTTCATGCCAATGTGGGGGTTCTTCACCAATGGTGCATATCTTATAAAAATATCTGTAGATTCTCCATATCGGCTCCTCGCCTAACCCATCACTACCTGCTATATTCTGCCTTAAACTAGCTGTCTCCCAATGCCCTCCATTATTACGCTCTTGGGTGTTTTGTTGACTCCTTAACCATAACCCCCTGCTTCTCCTCACTGGGCGACATGCTCACCCCAGTCTCTCACTCTCTCTCCCTTAGATCCTCCACCTCCCCCTTGCTCATTGTTCAGCCCTGCTCCACTAAAATGGGTCATAAGCTTTTTCCTATTTTGCACCTATGTTTTGGAATTCACTTCCCCTCCATATTAAGAACTCCTCATCTCACCTTACATTTAAGCATACTCTGTTTTTACACTTTAATGCTCTTGGTAACTGTGACTGCACTTAACTTCTGCTTTGTCTCTCAGTTTTGTCCAACAGCTTGTGTACTTGCCCATTCTTATGTAAGCCTTACGAGCACGTGTGTCTACCTGTCTGTTTTTCTGCTAGCTAGGCAATATGACCTAGCTACGCAATATGACCTGTTTACTCGCTATTATGCTGTAATTGTGCTATTATGCAATAATTGTATTCAACCACAACTTCACTATTCCTGATGTTATCTTTGTCTTTTATTAATTTCTGTTGCTGCTGCTGCTGATGTATTTGTTGTTCTGACAGTTATCTTGCATTATGTACCTGATTGTTGTCACTGCTGTGTTTTCAAATTGTACTCTCCTGAGTCATGCCTGAAAATAGACAGCTTTTTTGCCTAGTGCACTTACCTGGTTACAAAAAGCTAATAAGTAAATAAATAAAATGCAACACCCCCAAAGACATCCATGCAGGGTTGTAGCACATCACCACCGGTGGCAAGGGGCCATTACTAAGGGTGTAAGTTCATCACAGAGGTAACTGAGGCCATGTGAACTGTGATTTTCTAGTGCCTCCTTAACTTTTGACATTTTTTTCCTTTCACGTATGCTCAGTAATGCTCTGTCCCTTTAAATCCACCATTTTGTGAAGGGTAGAGCACTGAAATGCACATGTGCAAGTGATGTGACATTCTGGATCCACAAAGAAAGGCCCTTCACACAGGTGCTCACACATTGTGGCGCCATCTTCATCTGGGCTCATGGCTAGTCTCGCCAGTGGCACAGCGGATATCGGGAGTTTCTCTGGTGGCAAAACTTAAAGAATGCGATTGTCCAATTGCTCTGATCCCACGACTGCCTGCATTTTAGGGCTGACTGTTGGTGGCTTGGAGGAGGAGGTAAAAGAGCCACGGGCAGGTGCAGTGCAAATGTTGGACTGGGGAGTGAACACGAGTGAACTTGGGGGCCTGTGATGGTTCTGACTGACTGAACAAATGATCAATCCCCAGAAGGAAGTTTCTAAGTGATGGCAGAGCTGAAGGGATACAATAAAAAAAGCAAAAGTATGTGGATCCTTCAATCTAGTGACTGGATCTAAGGGAAAATTTTGCTGCAGGCCTGAAGACTCCCTGGATCCCTACTTCCTTAAAATTGCATCACACGTCTTTTCTGCCCCCCTCACTCATCTCTTCAATCTTTCCCTAACTACTGGATCCATTCCCTCCACTTGGAAAACAGCTCAAGTAGTTCCACTACTTAAATCTGGTGATCCCATGGACCTCAACAATTACAGGCCCATTTCATCCTATCAGTACTATCCAAGATGCTCGAAAATTAGTAAACTCACAATTAAGGGACTATCTGGATAACAATAACCTCCTAAATTCAGCACAATCGGATTTAGATCAAGGCATAGCACCATTACTGCCTAGCCAAAGTAACTAACGATTGGCAGATTGCCTTGGATAAGAAGAACAGTACCTGTGCTGTGTTCCTGGATTTGAATAAAGCATTTGATACAGTGGATCATGAATCATTAATCACCTCCCTTAGCTCACTAGGACTGGATTCTCTCTCACTCGACTGGTTTAAGTGCTACCTATCAGATAGGTCACAACTGGTAAAAAATGGAAATTACCTATCACCTTAAAACCACTGCTAAGAGGTGTACCGCAAGGCTCTATTCTTGGCCCCATCCTCTTTGCCATTTATATTAATAATATCGATGCCAACCTCACTCAATCTAACATTCATCTGTTTGCTGATGATACTGTATTATATGTCAGCAATCCCTCATTACCTAAAGCTGTGAGCTGTTACAATCTGAATTCTCCATCCTGCAACACAATCTACTGGAAAAAAACTACTTCTAAATGCCAAAAACAAAAGCTATGTTCTTTGACACAAAGAGTTGCTCTGCCACTACCCATCACCCACCACCCTACAATTATCCACCCTACTTGAGAGAAGCTGGAATTTGTTGATAACTTCAAATACCTTGGAGTCTGGATTGATAATAGGCTTGACTATTCTGTTCATATTGAAGAGCTACTAAAAAAACTGAGACAAAGGCTTGGTCTATTTTTTAGAATAAAACACTACCTTAACAGAGACTCCAAAAAAAGATTAATCCAGGCATCATTCCTATCCTTCATTGATTATGCTGACTTTCTCTATGGCCATTGTTCACTCCCCCTCTTAAACAAGCTGGACACCCTGTATCATAGATCCATCAGATTTATTACTTACCTTCCCTCCAGCACCCATCATTGCTCTCTTTATATGGCAGTCAACTGGACATCACTACAACACAGAAGAAATAGGAATGCTGCAATCTGGATATTCAAAGCTTTATCAGGCAAACTACCCACCTATATCACAGACTGTTTTCGAATTACTTCTAGGCCATACACCTTAAGGATCAGTAAACTCATCATACTAAAGGTCCCCAATGCCTGCACCCGGTTTGGGAGGGCCGCTATCAGCCACTCACTAGCAGTTGCATGGAACTCACTCCAAAAATCCATGAAGCTAAATAGCCTCTTACCTTTAACATCCTTCAAAGATTATTCTCCACCCTATTTCCAGAGCTCTGCAATTGCTTTTATAAGGCCTAATCCCTACCCTACCTACCCTCCCACCCCTTTCTGTGTTCCATTATGTTAGTTCTACTTCTATTTTCCAGTCACCTGATATATCTCATAAAAGCCAATTAGGCCCTATAATTTATATATTATGCCTGCTATACCCATTGTCTCCTTTTTCTTCAGGTTAAATGGTTTTACTGTGCCTTGTATATATGTAAATTGTTGTATATTATCACTTTATGTCATTGTACTACTGTTTATGCTATTCTTGTCTATGTAAAAATACTTGTACTCTTATTTGTATGACCACTCAGGTCCATCTTGTAAATGAGCTACGCTCAATGATGTTCATCTGACTAAATAAAGATTTTGATTGATTGATTGATTGATTGAAGGGGATTGCAAGAAAACTGTATTGGTTGACCCGGGAATGGAAGAGAGTTCACTTGTGAGCTGGTGAACTGATGTGATGCTTCTGCCATGAAACTGGTGGCAAACTAAGAGATTAGGTTTACTCCCCAGAAGGAACTGGCTGCATGGAGGACTGACTTGTTGGAGGGGGAGGTAGCAACATAGTCACAGGCAGCATGCTGCCACATTGAAAGTGTACTGCTGGCCTGTTTGGTCTGGGAAGGGGAAGCCCTTCAATGAGTAAAGCAGTGGAAAACAAGTCAGTGTACAACATTGTATGCAGGCCTGGGAACATCATTTGAAAGCAACTACAGTGCCTGGAGAGAGATCTCAGAAGCAGTAGATCATTAATTTATTTGGTGAAGTCCCTTTTTAAAATATTCTCTGCAAATTAACCGAAGTGCAGAAAAATTAACATGTGGATGAACAAAAATAGAAATAAATAAAACATAATTTTATTGGAGCAGTCTTTGTTAAGGTGGTGCTGTGCAACTTTTTTGTATGGGGAAGAAGGAGGAATTGGTAATGTGCAGTTGTAGCAATCAGAGCTACTCAAGATTCACAAATCCTTTGTATGTACAAACAGCAAGAAAAGGCTTGAATGGCTGCTGCAACTGAGTACATCAAGTAACTGTACTTTGTTGTATTCATTTTGCCACCTGCCACTCATGGACTATACCTTCAGTTTTATAGCAGGAATAAATGCAATTTACAGTATCTTTTTGTGAGTGATAAAGATGGAGGTTACCTGTTGTCCTGTGACATAACATCGAATGTTGTTCACTGTACATAGCTTGAGCTACCATTCATATGATCTGAAAATATAGCTTTCAGATATGAATGGAATTGGCAATGCACACCTGGCAAATGTTAATGCACCTGATACTGAAAGTTAGTATCCTGAATAAAAAATATATATAAAAAATGTGACTAAATAAATAAATGAAACTTTCAGCAAGTACATGTACAAATAGGAGTCATAAGTATGAAAAGTAAGAATGACTGCTGCAACTGATTAAGTAGTGGAAAGTGTTTTGTGACAGGGTATGTATGAAACGGGTAATATAAAACCAAATGAATTTGCTGTCCTGTAGTGAACATCACCTTCCCTAAAACATGAAGTAAAGAAAGTTGATTTGATTACCAAAGTTCCTTTCTTTTTCTCTACATTTAAGTACCCAGGAGAACTCAACAGAGCAACAGCATCTCATATTCAGGGAAGTCTTGCAGCTGGGAGGTTTAAAGCACCGGGAGGTCAATGTAGTTTCCCAGGGTTACTGTGTGAGCAAGTGACTGTTATGGAATTTGAACCTGGGTCTCCCGGTCCTCAAGACTGTCTACCATTCTATCCACATATCGAGGGCCTCTGATTTCAGGGTCAAGAGCTGATTCAACTTGATGTCTCGGTGAGTGCAGCTCACGTAAAGGGATATGGTTTAAAATGTTATTGTAAGCTAAGGTCAGTTTTTACATTATTTTATTTTTAATGTTATAATGCACAATAAGATTAACATGGTATGTAACTTATTGTTTGTGTTTCTGCTAACACTTGACAACTCATGGAATTTCCTAGACTGGAGATGCAAGTGTGATCTGTGGAGCACAGGTTTGAGTCCTACCAATGATATTCCCTGTGTAAACTTGAACAAGTCAACTGACCTCCTTCTGTCCAACCCCCCCCCATCCATCCCCAGCATTGTTTGATCTTATCTGTAGCTGTCACTAATTGTTCTGTGTATGCAGTATGACTGCTGCAATTGATTCCCAGAAAATGATTTGGGACAGGGTGTGTGTGGACAACACACCTTAAAATTGGTTCTGAAAGGTTTTTAAAAAAACGTTTTAAAAAATATACAAGGACGTTTACACAGCAGTCTTCTTAAGGGGGTGCCATGCACATTTTTTCCTTGTTTCCTGTGTCTGCCAGAAATGAATTACAGATCCATTATTCCCGGGGTAGAAGGAGGAATTGTTAATTTACAGTGTAGCATACAGAGGTCCTCAACATCAGTCTCCTAGCACAAATCCTGTGTATGTGCAAGTTCCAAGAAAAGGCTAGGTGGAATGGATACAGTACTGTGATCTTGGGAACACAGGTTTAAATCCCACCACTACAATATTTTGTTCTGTTTAACCTTGAGCAAGTCAGTTGACATCCTTCTGCCCAAACGCCTCCCAATCCTAAATAATTGTTTGGTGTTATATTTAGCATTCAACAGGGTATTATGAAAACAGCTATATAAAACCAGATTAATTTTCTTTTCTGAAGTGAACCTCAACTGTCGGTAAACATGAACGAAAGGAAGTTGAGTCAATTTCCAAGTGCCCATTGTTTTATTTTTTATGCAGAATCTATTTACCCATGAGAATTCAGCTGAGCTGTAGCACCTCTTTTTCAATGATGTCATAGAGCTGGGAGGTTTGAATCATGGGGAGATCTGTTTACTTGCTCGCGGTCACACTGTCAGCAAATGGATCTTATGGAATTCAAACCTGTCTCTGCCAGTCCTGAGTACTGTGCTGTGTCCACTGTACCATTCTGACTTACCTTTCTGTCCACATCTCGAGGCCCTATGCTTTCAGTTTCAAGGGCAGAAGCACTTTGCTGTCTCAGTGAGGCCAACTCATGGAAGGGTACTTTTTAAAAACTTTTATTGTAAACAATGTCCAGTAAGAATAAAACGGTATGCAACTGTAGGTGTTTGTATTCCTACTGACACCTGACAACTCATAGCATATCCTAGAATGGATGCAAAATTATGACCTGTGGAGCAGAGGTTTGAATCCCACCATTGACATTTTAACCTGTGTAAACTTGAATAAGCCAGTTGACCTCCTTTTGTCCAACCCTTGCTACCCCCCTCCTTTCATTGTTTGGTCTTACCTGTAGCTTTCAGTAATTGCTCTGTGCATGCAGTATGACTGATACAAATGAGTATCAGAACATGTGTTGGGACAGTGTGTATATAGAAAACGTGAATCAAATTTATTTACCCAAGAGAATTCAACTGAACTGCTGCATCTCATTTTCAGTGATGCCATGCAGTTGGGAGGTTTGAAGCACAGGGAGATTGATTTATTTTCCCACGGTCACTCTATGAGCAAGTGGATCTTATGGAATTTGAACTTGTGTCTCCCAGTCCTCAAGACTGTGCTGTGTCCACTGTGCCATTCTGCCTTACCTTTCTGTCCACATCTTGAGGCACTGTGCTTTCAGTGTCAAGGACAGAAGCACTTTGCTGTCTCAGTGAGGCCAATTCACTCAAGGGTACTTTTTAAAAACTTTTATTGTAAACTGAGGTCGTTGCTTTTATTTATTTATTTTTTTTTTAGTTTTGCTGTAATAATGTACAATAAGAATAAAATGGTATTGTCAGGAGGTCTAAACCTCACTTTCAGGTTCTTAGCAATATTGGGAATGCAAGTAATCACAGACATATTGCATTAGAGTAATAAACTTGTTTATTACTACCAAAGGATAAAATCACAGTTGCCCTAAGCAGTTCTTATCAATACAAACCAGGAGCTAATGCTAAGCATTCCCTATACCTCGAGGTTTCTTTGTGTCTCTTGGGATCTCCAAGGTACAAGACTAGTGTATCACATTATATACCTATGATAATTACTGTGGTTACTGTAAGATAGAAACATTTCTAGTTACAGAGATGAGCCCTATTGGCTAAATTAGAGGTGGCTCCATGGTCCAAGATAACATTATACAATTTTGTATAGTCATCAGTTTGTGAACAAAAGATTTCTTATACAGAGTCTTACATAACTCAGTGTAATAGTACAAATCACCAAAAGGTGGCAATGCTGACTTACATATCATAATTACTCCAAGGACACAGATGCCTTGGCATCTTACAAGTAAGAAATGCACAAAGAATACATAGAAGAATATATGTATTGGCAAGCAAAGTGTATTACAACAATATGCATTCATATCCTGACATCTACTCTTGTACAGTAGATGCCCTTAGCCCTATATGTTAGTATAACATATGCTTAGGTGCTAGCCTGTCTATGGTGTACCTCTGAGGGTACCAATTAGAGTGCAGGGACCTTATGTAACATTCCTCCCCTTGTTGCCTCCAAGGGCAACACAGGCAAATCTAGGGAAAGACCAGAGAGCAGTGGTCATTTACAAACCCGACGTGCAAGCTTTGTAAAGGAACTCGAGCTGCTCACAGTGTTGGTGCAGTGTGCGCCATAGGCAGCAGAGCATAATAATCAAAATAAAGATTAAAAATGCTGTATAATAACAAAACCTTTAAAAGTAATCTCTAACCAGGTGTTAGTCAATGTGTCATTCATATCACCATCATTAATCAATGAGAGGATAGCTTTATTGGCCTTGGTCATATTATTGCTGATGTGGATGAGGTGTGTGTCTTTCCTGTCTAAAAGTGACTTTAATGTAAGTGTCAGTGGGTCTATGTGTACTTTAAAATATGGTAAGTATTCAGACAGTGTGAGCAGATAATCGGGGTTGCCATCAGTGATGTCTGCATCTAGGAGTGGGACAGGGTTTATGACAGTATGTCCAATTACAGCCTTCTGGTGGGGGACAAAACAAAAATTTGGGTACTCAATAACACATGTCACAGATCCATAAGTATAGCTTTTAAAGTTGGTTACCACACAATACTCTCCATCAGAATTATACTGAGAGCGAACAGTAGGGAGTCTCCTCTTTTGCAACTGGACAGGGCAGGTGTAGGCCATCTTCAAAATCCATGTTGACAGGTGATGAACCTCCTCATGATATGATTGATAGAGCTTATCCGGAGCCAAAGTTGAATCCAAGGAATCTGTGCCATTCTTGGTGATGTCATCATCCATGGTGAAAGTCCAATCAATGCTATCTGGAGAATAACCACAAACAGGTTGAATAACATCAAATACATCACATCAGCACAAGTAAATGTATTGCTTCTTCAGACAGCAGTCCATGTGTGGAGCCACCCAGGCATCCAGGAAAGGATGGAAAACCAGTAGAGGTGGTAGATCCAGGCGTTCTCTGTAGATGTCTTCGTCCAAATGCCCAATAGAGTGAACCAGTGCAAGCTTGTCGAAAAAAGCTGTAGTGGTATCAAAATGTGGTAGAGACAGTAAAAGAAACAAACATGGTATCTGTTATGGAACATTTCTTAGTAGTGAAACAAGGACCAGTATTAGGGTGTTTGGTCACAAACACCAAATTCCTGGCTGTGGAGAGAGGAATGGTCAAAGTTTGTTGCATACACATAGCAATACAGCCAAGGGTTTTACATCGTGGACAATACCATTTGGAAATGCGTCTGTCATGTATGATATCAGGGATCCTTCCAGATTCTAGATCATGGAAGAGATTGTTGATGGTAGTGATAATGTATGAGCCATAGGCTGAGCAGATGATTTCTCTAGCAATGTATTGTTTATCTGCTTCTTTATTGTTTTGTTGTATGAGTGCGTTGATCTTATCTTTAGAATCAGTGAATGCCTTAGCAAAGTCATGCATGTTGTATACAGTGTATCTTTCTTCCTGACTAAGGCCATCCACACCATGCAATAATGGGGTAGTATATTGTTAACCAGGCCAGTGAAAAACTTGGCAGAATGAGCTTTGATAGCAGCAATGTCTGCTTTATTCCAAATAGACATAGCTGTACTAAACAGGCCTGTGGCAGTACCTGTTGCACCGGTGACATCAGAAGTGTCAACTTCACGTGTCTTTCGTTTATGAGTTTGAGCATCAGGAGTGGGTCTTCTCCTGAAGTTGCCTCTATGTTCAGTAGAATGGACCCTGGCAATAGGGTCTTGAGTACGAATCTGAAATGTAGCTAAACTATCAAGCAGTAATGAACTATAAAATGCTAATGTATCAGTATTGTGACACATACCACATTCTTTCATATTCCAGTAAGTAAGGTTAAACAAAACAGGTATATGCATAAACTGTAAGTTATTAATCAATGAACCTGGGAGGGCAGTGGCTGTTAGACCACAACAGGGACCAGGGGTGTGCTTTGGGCATTCCAAATGCTGTTTATCAGAGGGTGGTAACACAGAGAGATACATGGCTGTGGAAGCCATGTGGTGTACAGCACAAAATTTTCGAGCAGAATCCTTAGACAAAGAATTACAGTACAAAGGATCAATTAAGGCAATAATGTTGTACAAACCAGAATGTCTTAATGCAGTTTATAACAAGGACAGAGAGCCATTTGGGATAATTTAGCATTGGGCCAACCCTGGAAAGTTCCTTTGGAGAGTTTGGCCACATGGAGAATTTGTCCTTGCGATGTGGTTTGCCACTCAATTTGTTGGAAGATTTATCAGGAGCAACAACCGAGGCAGTGAGGTAAGCATTGGAACCTTCCTGGACAGTGATCAGACTATCTGATATATTGATAGATACTCCCTCTGGAGGAGGTGCAGGAGGATTGAGGTGTCATAGGAGGTTCGATACCGTGCCTTGGATGCAGGCGATAACTCCTGAGATGAGGAGACAATGGAAGAAGATAGCCATCTTGTCACTGTATCTGAAAAGCAAAATCAAAGATTAGTAAGTTAGTACTATTCCACCCAATGGGGTGAGGAAAAGTAGTTAAGCAACTTTATACAGTTTCAGCTGGTTTGCATGTAACCATTTGTCAGTCAACTTATTGTTATGCAGGAGTCTAACCTGATAGACTGCTGGACTGAGCTTGTAGACAATAGGTTATGGGCCTTCCCACTTATTGGAGAAGGAATGGGTGGGATGTGCAAATTGGAGTACCATTACCTGATCTCCAACCTGGCAATCCACTTCTTGTGCGTGTTTGTCAAACTGTATTTTGAATTGTTGCTGGGCCTTGCCCATGCAGTTGGCAGCATACAAGTGTGTGTGTGTATGAGGTCGTTTCTGAGTTTTTCCACATATTGGTCTACAGACACACGATCTTCAGTGGGGGTGTGTAGGTCAAACAACAGGTGTTCAGGTACTCTCATCTGTCGTCCAGTCATCACCTCAAAGGGTGTGAGCTGGGTAGTGGCTGAGGGTGTACCCCTAATTGCCATAAGGAGTAATGGCAGTAGGGAATCCCAGGTTTTGGAATTGTCCTCAATGAATTTGAAAAGCATTTGCTTAATCCATCTGTTGTCTCTTTCTACTTTACCTGAGGATTGGGGGTGGTAAGGTATGTGGAACTTCCGTTGAACTCCAAGGAGTTCAAGGGATTCTTTCATCAACTCACCTGTAAAACTGGTTCCTTTGTCAGAGTCTACCTTAAGAGGTAGGCCCCACCTGGATAAAATCTGTTCTATCAGGATTTTGGTAGTGGTTGTTGCCGTGCATGTCTTAGTGGGGAAAGCTTCAACCCACTTAGAAAAGAGATCAGTTACCACAAGAGCATACTTATTGTTTCTGCTGGTGCTGGTCAGAGGGCCAATAAAATCAATCTGTATGGGATGCCAAGGGGCAGAATGTCATTGTGGTAAGAGTTTGGCATTTCATTTGGTAGGGATGGGGTTGTTCTGCACACAAACGAGACAATTGTCTATGTACTGTTTAACATCTTTGGTAACACCAGGCCACCAGGCGGTGGTTTTAGGCCTTTGGAGGGTGTTTTCCACTCCCTGTTATCCACCAGTGGATGTATCATGCACTTGATGCAGGAATTCAGATCTCAGGTATCTGGGGACCACCCACAACTTGGTGGTGGAATCATCTGGTTGGTACCAGATGAGCTTGTCATCTGGTGACAAGTGTAACTTACCTTCATGCCTCCGGTAGGGGTTGTGTGTGGGAAGTTTCTCTTCGGTACTTTTGTCAAGGAATCTGAACACTTCTTTGAGTTCAGTATCAACATGTTAGGCTGCTGAGAGGTCCAAGGGGGAGAAGGGTTCAGGTTTCTTCCTGAGTACTGCAATCTGTACAGCCACATTGGCCTCTGGATAGTCCATCATCTAGATGTCCCCCCCTCGGGCCCCTTCCTTGGCAAGCATGTCTGCTGTGTCATTGAAGGCATGGTAGGGGTCATGGAGAGAATGAGCTTTGACTTAATGTATATAGAGTTTGTGTGCATATTTCTGTGCCAGTGAATGTATGTATATTACCAATTCCTTGTACTTCACTGGGCTGTCATCAGAGAAGAGGAAGGAGTTCTTCTGCCAGAAAGGAAAAAATTGTGTAAGAGAACAACAAACCCAGTTAGATTCTATAAAAATGATAGTATCCTCTGTCCCATGCTGGATGAACTCACGGGCACAGGCCACCGCTGCCATCTCTACATATTGTGATGATGCTACACTGCAGTGCTTAGATATTGTAAGAGTGTTCCCATAAGGGTAAATCACTAGAATGCCCATCCCTGTGATTTGTTCTCCCTGGTAGTAGGATGCTGAGCCATCAGTAAAGAAGCGATACAATGAGGTGTTATCAAGTATTTGTGGTGTGGCAGGGAGGAAAGGACCTGGATCTGGAAGATCAGGTGACTGTAGTGTACAGTCATGGGGTTCTCCTTGGAAAAGGATCCCATGAGCCAGCATAGATGGAATTTCCGTTGGGTGTACCTGTATGTCCCTGTCCTGGAGAAGAAGTGAACAATGTGTCATTCTGGTGTTGGAGACTGACCCATCCTTCACTCTTTCTGAGAGCAGAAAGGTAGTTGGGGTGTGAGTGGTGTTGATGATCAGTGGAGAGTACCCAGTGATATACAGGAAGTGCTTGACAGCCCAGTAGGTGGCCAGAAGGTTCCTTTCACAAAGGCTGTACTTCTGTTCCACTGGGGTCAAGAGCTGTGATGCATATGCAATGGGTATCAGGGTGCCAAGAACCTTCTGGGCCAGCACTGCTGACATGGCAATGTCAGAGGTGGCGCATTCCAGATGGAATGGTAGTCCTGGATTGGGGTTGACCAGAGCTGGGGCAGAGGCCAAGGCCTGCTTCAGTGACGTCACAGCCTGGGTGTGTATAGGGCCCCGAGTCCATGGGAAGTCCTTCTTGGTAACTGGTACAGAGGAGCAGCTTTCTGAGTAAAATCTGAAATAAAATCTCTTGAATAATTCACCATACCTAGAAACCTTCGAAGAGTTGCCACACTGGTGGGCAATGGCAAGTCTTGCAATCCCTGCACCTTCTTCCAGGTAGGGCTTCGACCTTGGTCAGTTATTTTCAGACCTAGAAAGAGTACTTCTTTCTGACATAGTTGTGCTTTTGCTGGATTGCATTTCAAACCTGCTCTCTGGATGAGAGTCAATAGTTCATCTAAGAGATCCAGGTGTTGTTCCTGTGTGGCTGTTGCCAGCAACAGGTCATCCACATATTGCAAGAGACATTGGGGAGTAGAGAAACTCTCGAGGGCATCCATCATGTGCAGATGGAACAGGGACGGGCTATTATGGAATCCTTGCGGCAAGCAAGTCCATGTATACTGTCTTCCTTCAAAGGTGAAGGCAAACTTATATTGACTCTTAAGGGACAATGGTAATGACCAAAAACCATTGGAGATGTCCAGGGCACTGAACCATTTCAAGTCAGGGGTCAAGAGTCGTAGCACATCAGGTGCTGATGCCACAGTTGGAGAACAACTGGGGGGTGACTTGATTCAGTTTCCTGTAGTCAATAGTAAGTCTCCAGGCACCTGTGGGTCTTTTCACGGGCCACACTGGGGAGTTAGCAGTGGAAATGCAAGTTCTGATTACTCCTTGCCTGAGGAGAGACTTGATTGTTTCTCTAAGAGAAGGCAAGGCTTCGGTTGGAAAAGGGTATTGCCTTTGCCTCTCATGTGCTGTGCCTGGCACTTCGATGACAGTGTGCATTCTGCCACAGTCATGTTTGTTAATTGCAAACACTTCCAAATATCATTGCAAAATGGGGAGAAGTTTCATGAAAAGTTCATGAGCTTTAAACAAATCTATGACATCATACTCCTTGTCATTGGCAGATATTGTTGCCACAATGTGTGAATCAGGAATCAAAATGGCATGATATTGATGCTGAATCTGTATCAGTAGCATGTTAGCTAGATCCACCACACAGCCGTGTGGCACAAGGAAATCAATTCCTATGATACTGGGATGATCATGCATTACCATTAGTTGGAAAGTGTGTGAGGCCTTTAGATGGCCTAGCTCTACTGGTAGGGTTAGAGAACGGTATGCAGGTAACCTAGTAACATCAACTCCTGACATGTTGGTCCTCCATCCGGTGGACCAAGGGGATGTGTCTGGATGTTCATTATGTAATATAGATACAGCTGCACCTGTATCTAGCAAGACTACTAGTAGGCGGCCCCCGACCTCGGCCTCAGTGCAGGACCTTCCATTTGTATCTAAGATTAGCTTGTTTACAATCTGGACTGGGGCCTGTAATTGTCAATCTGTACTACTGGGAGCATGGAGAGGTTGGGCCTGACTCTTGTGAATCACTTCACCATGCTGAACTGATGCTATATAGGGAGGAGCTTCTGGGTTCAGGCCTGTTTGAGCCTGAAGGCCGGTACTACCAGTATCCCCATGACCTGTTGGTGTCTGGGTCGCTGGTTGTACTACCACAAGGGCCTGTGCAGGAACAGCATCTGCTACAGAGCGCACTTGTCCCAGGAGCGCTCAGAATTTCCGATTCTCTTCGGCTATCTCCCTATATGAAGGGCCTGTTCTTTGTTGTTGTGGTTTTCCTTTACCCTTATGCTTTTTATTCTTATGCCAATTCCGGTTCCCACCCCACTGTTGTTGCTGTTGCAGTGGTTGTTGATGGGTCTGTTGGGGGTGTTGGTTATCAGCAGGAGGGGCCTGTTGATGTTGGGCCTGTTGGTGTTGGGCCTGCCCTTCCGCAGTGTAGTACGTCGTGGCCTCTGAAGCAGGCTCCACAGTGGCTACCCTCTTGGAACTGGATCCCAGATCATGGATATAGAGTTGGTAAACTCTCTCAGTTTTCTGAAGGATGTCTGCAAACCTATCCATATTGGGGTAGGTGGTTGGCTCTACCGTTTCTCATACTGCAGGAATCATGTTCCTAAGGAACAGGGTCTTATATTCAATAAGATCTACAACTGCAGCTTCTTGTGCAAAGTGCTTTCTTGCTCGGTAGGCCATCCAAAGTCTCTGCTGGTAAGTTGCTGGACTTTCCTTTGCATTCTGTTTTACAGGGTATGCAAGCATCACTCATACTACACCTGGGCTGTGAGCAGAAATGAGCTCAGCTGCAACCTCATCAAAGGTGGCGTTCCCATCCTGGCTGATGACATCAGGGAGTTTGGCCCACAAACTAGGAATGATGGTTTGGCGTAGTATTTGGACCTGGTATTCTGCAGCGAGGCTAAGCATCTCGCATTTAGAACGTACCGTTTCTAAGTGACAGCTGAGGTTTGTCGGATGGATTAATCCGACCGATACAGTCAGCTATTTGCTGAACAGAGTAGGCCATTTGTTGGGGGTTACTAGGTCGATCAGGCAGAGGTAGATTATCTCGGGCACCGTCTAGTGCAGCCCAAGCTGCAGCCTCGGCTGCAGTGCGGACAATACCCTCCTGAGTGTCAGCCTCCTGCAGAAGCTGTCTAATCTGATTTTTAATAGCCTGTTTACTTCTCTCAGGAAGAGGTACATTGCCTATTGCAGTTTCAATCACTGTCTTTGTCTCTTGCCTATCTTCCACATTAATAACGGCTATTGGTGGTGCTATCAGGACCAGGCCTGGGTCTGCTTCCCCCACATCACAGGGGCCGCCATGTTGGCATCTCCCATGATGGGCGTCACGACGTCGATGACGTATGACATGGTGAGGGTGGAGTGGGGACCTGCCATGTTGTGGATGGCTGGGTGAGGTCTCTGGGCCATAGTAGGGGCATGACTGGGTGTTCTATTGAGAGATGTCATCATCTGATAACTCCCCTTCAGATGACGTGTGTAAGGCAG
Organism: Neoceratodus forsteri; assembly: GCA_016271365.2. Lineage (NCBI taxonomy): Eukaryota > Metazoa > Chordata > Ceratodontiformes > Ceratodontidae > Neoceratodus > Neoceratodus forsteri. The sequence continues at coordinate 71,744,380 of CM057456.1, read as the reverse complement.
GAGCTCTCCCATCGCCTTAACATGTCCAGCCAGGACCTCCCGCTGATGGCGCAGTTTCGCCATCTTAGTTTTACATTCAGCATGACTCACAGTTGCAACATCCATATCAACCTCATCCTGCTTTTGCTTTTGCAACACTCTATAAGTGGTGATAAGTTCGCAATTGTCCCTAGTAGCCACTTCTAAGTCATTACGTACCTGGTTTATCTCGTCCTGTAGCTCTCCCATCTCCTAACTCAACTGAGCATTTGCAGCACTTAGCAAATCATTCATATGCAATGCCTGTCCCTTATCCTGTCTCAAACTTTTACACTCCTGCTTCAACATGCAAAGTTCCTGTTCTCCAGCTTGAGCTGAATGATGCAAAAGTGAATCCTTTTTGATTCCTGAGTTTGGAGTTCAGACTCCAAGTTCTGCTGCAGTCTAACACATTCCGTTTCCTGCAAACCCATCTGTTGCTTAAGAGATGAAATTTGCAGATCAAGGTTCGAAATCTCTCTCGGAGGCTTCCAGAGCAGCATAGAGAGCCGCGACCATCAACCCTTAGCCTGACGCTTATTGGCTGATTGTCTCGTCTCTGTGTACTGGGTTGAAATCCCCAGTATAGGGTTTTCGGATTGACTTGCGTCCCAAGCAAAGTCAGCCCATCCTCCATGGGAGGTAAGGAAGTTCGAGACATCGAGTCTCAGTTCTGCACAGATATTTGATACGGTGGCCATTCTGTGGGGGGGGGACAAAAAAATCAAATTGTGAAAAAGGTGCCGTGCTATGTATTGATCCACAGCAGGAGCACTTTATACACAGCCGGGCTACTGTTAAAGTTGTAGACTTAGTAAATCAAAGCTGTGATGGAGTGAGTCGAGTCGGCATCGACCACACCTGAAAGGATGACAGCTAGACTTTGTAAGTGACTACAAACTGATTTAAAATGTGAGAGGTGATACGGGAATGTACACCTACTGTCCCCATGGGAATGGGAAAAGTTCTAGCAACAAGTGAAAACTTACAAACATCAAATATCACCTGCACACGGTCACCAATTTGTCAGGAGGTCTAAACCTCACTTTCAGGTTCTTGGCAATATTGGGAATGCAAGTAATCACAGACACGTTGCATTAGAGTAATAAATTTGTTTATTACTACCCAAGGATAAAATCACAGTTGCCCTAAGCAGTTCTTAGCAATACGAACCAGGAGTCAGTGCTAAGCATTCCCTATACCTCGAGGTTTCTTTGTGTCTCTTGGGATCTCCGAGGTACAAGACTAATGTATCACATTATATACCTATGATAATTACTATGGTTACTGTAGGATAGAAACATTTCTAGTTACAGAGATGAGCCATATTGGCTAAATTAGTAGTGGCTCCACGGTCCAAGATAACATTATACAATTTCATATAGTCATCAGTTTGTGAACTAAAGAGTTCTTATGCAGAGTCTTACATAACTCAGTGTAATAGTGCAAATCACCAAAAGGTGGCAATGCCAACTTACATATCATAATTACTCCAAGGACACAGATGCCTTGACATCTTACAAGTAAGAAATACACAGCGAATACATAGACGAATATATGTATTAGCAAGCAAAGTGTATCACAACAATATACATTCATATCCTGACATCTACTCTTGTACGGTAGATGCCCTTAGCCCTACATGTTAGTATAACATATGCTTAGGTGCTAGCCATCTACGGTGTACCTCTGAGGGTACCAGTTTAGGGTGCAGGGACCTCGTGTACCAGTATGCAACTGTAGGTGTTTGTGTTCCTATTGACACCTGACAACTCATAGCATTTCCTAGCGTCACCCGGGTGGCCACAACTACCAGGTGGGAGTTTCCAGGGGTCGGGTTGGTGGTATTTTTGTGTTATTAGTGCTGTGCAGTGCCTCCATTATGTAACCCCCTACCTGGGACCTGGGCTAGGGGAGAAAATTGTCAATCGGCATGTTGGCTAGGTTTGGCTACTCTGCACAGGGGCACCCAAGTATTCTGGACACAGGAAGCAATAACTGAATGTCCATACAAGGAGTTGGGATTCTAAAGTGTGGCTTTTATTCACAACAAAAAGAAACAATAAAGCATAGACGGACGCCTACGGGGCTACACTCCTGGTAATGCAGATTTCTCCTGAACAGACACACATCTTCTTAAATCTTAAACCCTTGGGTTTAGCAACACACAGGTCACTCGGCCTGAACTTAAATCTTCTCTGGTTTCCGTGGATCAGCTCCCTTGCCAGCCCTTGGACTACCTTCTTTCCTTGGCTCAGCTTCCTTGCCAGCCCTTGAACTACTTTCTTTCCTTGGCTCGGCTTCCTTGCCAGCCCTTGAACTACTGTCCATTTATCATGGAGATTTAATGGTGCCTCCCTATTCCACCCATGAGCACTTCTGACTCCATCAAGGAATCTTCTTCAAACAATCCCATGTCTGGGTACTTTTCTCAGGCACCAGACAAGTACCTGAGAGAAAGCAACATGTGTCCTAAAGCGAACCTGTAGAGGTGACTCTGGTCACACCAGATGGGGCGGTCTCCCACCTCATGCTCCCATGATTCATACCCGGCTATTCCTCTGGACTTTAACACCTCATCTCTGAAAACACTTTACTTTGTAGATTCTCTTTAAATGTATGTCACATTTAATCTACTGTTTCTTCCATCCCACATGTTCTGAACTTGAAACACACTTAATGAGTGGCTCTGTCAGTTCTCTAGACCCCCACAGAGTTAAGCAGTCCAATTCCCACAACTTTTAAAACCGTACTTGGCTGTCTTTTCCTGACCCCACAGTAGCAGTCACTTAAATTTATCTTGTCCCAGGTGAAAACACATTGGCCCTTTAGCAGAGCAAACTCACCCCTTGGTTGCAGGTGCCCGACAGGCTTTTCTCTTCCCAAACATAATGAAACTTCCAGGTGCCTCAGCACAAATCCTCACAGGCAGCTTCTTTTTCCACTAGCCGGGCCAGGAGAATTTCACCTGGAAGCAGGCTGATTCCTTTCCCCCCGTCCCCACAGGGATTGGGCCCTAAAACACTGGAAGCAGTCTCCACCACTTCAATCAGACACTTTTTTGTTCCTCTTGAGGTGAAAACACACACCTAAACTAAAAAATATATCTCTCTGGTAGAGCTAAGGGTTCTGAGGGCCTGCAGCTGCAGCACACCTCTTCTCTCCCCTGAGCCCACATACAGACTACTACTGACTCACTTCAAATTCCCCAAGGTTCTATCTTAATTTCCCTAGCTGCAACATTTCAAAGTGGCTTATGCAGCTGTGACAGTTCTAAAATGATGTCATCCATCAGGCTCAGCTGAGACTGAGAACAGAGTGAGACAGTGTGAAATCCATTTAACTGGAATTTCACAAGCTGCCTTCCCTACCTGCCACTAGGTCTAACTGGGATTCTTGTAACCCCAGGTAACAGGGAGGTTACACTAGATTGGATACACAATTGTGACCTTTTAAGCACAGGTTTGAGTCCCACCAATTACAGTTTTACCCTGTGTACACTTGAATGAGCCAATTGATCTCCTTTTGTCCAACCCTTCCTATCCCCCCCTTTCATTGTTTGGTCTTACCTGTAGCTGTCAGTAATTGCTCTGTGTATGTAGTATGACTGACCCAAATGATTATCGGAAAATGTGTTGGAAGAGGGAGTGTATGGAAAATACACATCAAATTGTTTCAAGCAGGTTTTAAAAATCAGTATAAAAGGTACAGTATACAAGGAAGTAGACACAGCAGTCTTTGTTATAGTGGTGCTGTGCAACTTATTTTTTTTTCTGTGTCTGTCAGAAATGAGTTACAGAACCATTAAGTATGGGGAAGAAGGAACTGGCAATGTACAATGTAGCAGTCAGAGGTACTCAGGACCAGTCTCCTATCACAGATCCTGTGTATATGCAAGCAGCAAGAAAAGGCTTGCTAGAATAGATGCACTAGTATGATCATGGGAGCATAGGTTTGCATCCCACCCCTACAATTGTTGTGCTGTGTAGCAGTAAGCAAGTCAATTGACTGTGTTGTGCCCAAATCCCGCCCCCTCCAACTTGCAATCATTGTTTGATCTTATGTTTAGCTTCCAACAGGGTATGTATGAAAAGGGCTAAATGAAAAAAAAATATATTTTCTAAAATGAGCCACAACTAGTGGTAAACATGAATGAAAGGAAGGCGTGTCGATTTCCAACCAGCCTTTGTTTTGTTTTTTTGTGTGTGTGTGTTGTGGTTTTATTTTTGCTACATTTATGTACCCAGGAGAACTCAACTGAGCTGCAGCATCTCCTTTTCAGTGAAGTCATGCATTTGGGAGGTTTGAAGGACTGGGAGGTCTATTTACTTGCTTGGGTAACACTGTGAGCAAATGGATCTTATGGACTGTGAAGCTGTCCTTCGGTCCTTGAGACTGTGCTGTTCTCACTTTGCCATAATGCCACCACTTCTTTCCTCGTTTCTAGGCCTTCTGGTTTCAGGGTCATGAGCAGATGCACATAGCTGTTTTATTGATGCTAACTCACTTAAGGGTAATTTTTTAAATTTATGTTATATAACACAGTAATTTTTTTTTTACTTCTTCTTTTACAATGTCCAACATGAATAAAATGTGTTGTAACTGTAGTTGTTTGTGTTCCTGTTCACACCTGCCAACTCATGGAATTTACCACCATTTTTATGTTGGCGCACTTGCGCAGCCAACATCTTGCAGTAGTGCACATTTGGAGACGTGGTCACTGTAGGGTGAATGCAGGGCACGCACCAGTAGGTGCATCCCACATTACCCAATCAGCCAGCAGCAGGGGCAGACACCCTGCCTAGTTAATGAGGCGAAGACATCACAGAAATGGTCCGCTGCAGTAAGAGCGAAGCTCTCATGCAGAGTGACCAAAACACGCCTCCCCCTACATGCAGGCAACACAGCGGCAGTGACTGCCACTGTTGCCTGTCAACCCCCCCTTTATTGTGTGCCGATGTGGGTGACCAATCCCTGTTGGCATCATGTAACCCCTCCCTTTTTTTGATTGCCGAGGGGGTGCCCAATCCCCCTCGGCATCATGTGCCCCCCAACAGTTTTTCTTTGCTGATGAGGGCCCCATCCCCGTTGGCATGTATCCCTCCCTCCCCTTGAATTTTGCTGATGGGGGAGCCCACTCCCCATTGGCATAATGTGTTTCCCCATTTTTGTTTGCCGAGGGGTGCCCAATCCCCTCGGCCCTCCTACGCCTTTCCTTGTTTCTGCCGACAGGGGTGCCCAATCCCCATCGCCTAAAGCACCCACCCACACACACACACACTCAGGTGACATGCTGGGAGCCCACCCCAGCATGCCAAAGCACCTATTAAAATGAAAATGGCCTCTTGATGTCTTTTTTTTTTTACCTATAAAGCAAAAACAGTCCCTCATAATCTAACAACCCCTCTCCCATGACCCGCACCCATCCACTGTGCACCCTGCCTCCCCCAACACCCCCACACTCTTCTTACCTCTGGAGTCCAGTGCAATGATCTTTGGTGGACCAGGAACACGTCTGCACTCTTCAAAGCCAACTGTGAACTGAGGAAATGCCGGTAAGCTCTATAATGGAATAAATAGAGATTTTTCTATTTTAATGCATATCTTGGGCATTTTGGGGAAGTTTTACACCAAATTTTCCACACAGGGTTTTTGGGACCCCTCCTCATGAATTCTGGCACTGTCATATCATTAATCGATTCCAAAAGGTGATTTCGCAGTCTCTGCATGGAATCACCTTTCAGGACTGATTAACAAGATGACAGTGCCACTGTTCATGAGGTGGGTTCTCAAAAAGCCTATGTTTTACAATCATGCATTGCGCAGCTGCTACGCAGGCTCATAACTTCATGAATTCACAATATTTTCATGCCAGATTTTCAACATTGTCATTTTTGTACACCTCCATGTGAACAGTACAGCTGTCATTTTTCACTTCCTGGCCAAAATGTGTTTCTGCACTTCCGGTGTACAATAGAGCGGTCACTGTGGGAAATCATTGTTTGAGCCAGATCATGAAAATGACAGTGACACTGTTCATGAGCAGAGGTCCTAAAATGCCTATGTTGAAAATTTGGTGACGATATACCATAAAATGACTGTGTTACAAGCACGCATTGGTAGATTGCACGTACGCTCGTAGCATCATGCATTTGTAATATTTTAACTCTGGATTTTCACCATTGGCATTTTTCCACACCTCTTGATGAACAGTACAGCTATGATTTCACATATCCTGCCCAAAATGTGTTTTCGCAAGTCCAGCGTAGAAAGCACGGTCACTGTGCGAAATCACTTTTTTGGACAGTTTGAGGAAACAACAGTGACACTGTACATGAGCAGAGGTGCTAAAATGCCTATGTTGAAAATTTGGTGCCGAACATCCATAAAATGACTGTGTTACAAGCGTGGATTGCGCATTTCCCATGTACCCTTGTAACCTCGCAAATTTGCAATATTTACATGCCACAGTTTCAACACTAGCATTTTTTCCACCTCCATATGAACTGTACAGCTGTCATTTTTCAAATCCTGCCGAAAATGCTTTTCCGCACTGCACTACCAAAGCCAATGCCAGCACGACAACATTCGGCATTGACAAATGCTTGTTATAACAGTTATAAATGAAGTTTAAATTACCTTACTTTGTGAGTGATGAAGATGACAGTTATATGTGGTGCAGTAAAGTAACATCACAAATCCCTCCCCCCAACTAGTATTGCAGAACAACAAAGTTTCATATGATTAAGAGTGAAAGAAAGTGGTTATGGTCCAAGCTGGCCTGAAAGTGCCTAAAGAGGGTTCCAAACAGTATGACCCATTTTGTCTCTTACAGTCAATAAGCAGTGTCCCACCCCCCCAAAAAAGTAATAACTGCATGTATGCCAAGCAAAGCAGCACCACATATTTGGCTACCTAAAAAAGTATTGAGTTGAATTTTAAAAATATATGATAGTGAAGCAATCTAGGTTGAAACCAGTCCCATTTCTGTTCGGCTAGTGTTTTCAAGTCTCTGCATGCCAGTCAGCAGCCATGTTAGCTGGTCAAAATTTGTAAGCCTGTAATGCAGATGTGCCCGACCTAATGTGAATGTAACTGCACCCTTGAAATATCACATTTTTTTTTATTTTAGATTTTGTTGACCGGGTAAATGCACTAGACAAATTCTACCTATTTTCACGCATGACCCGGGGGAGGGTGATACAGAGGAATGCCAACTGACTTTGAACCAGATTTGGCCTTTGGTAGTATTTTGGTTAATGGGGGGAAATTTGGCCAGGGCACTGGGGAAATTCCCCTTCTCACCAGTAATCACAGTCATGGGCATATGAAGTCATTTCCATCCTAATTTGGCAAGGTCTCTAAAACGAGTCTATGACCTTGTCAAACACATTGACAGTACTAATAGTTGACTATAAAAAGTAAGAGATACACACCTAAAAATGTCTTACAAAGAAACAAAATAGTATAAAAGGTATAAAATGAAGTATACACAGTAGACTTCTGTAACGTGGTGCCATACAGCTTATATTTTTTCCTGCATTTTCTGCAAATGATGAATCCAGTATGTCAGGCGAAGAAGGAAGAATTGTTCATTTACTGTGTAGCAACGGGAGGGCATCAACCACAATTGCTGAAATGAACCTGTGATTTTGCTAATGTATATAAATTTTATGCACTGCTTGCGTACTATGAAAAGAGAGAGAGAGAGACATACATGACATTGCTTTCAAAAGGTTAAATATAAACTGCATAAAAGGTAATAAATGGATGTATACAGAGCAGTTTTCTTTAAGGTGAAGCCGTGCAAATTAATTTTTTTCCTCCAGCTGCCACAAATGATATATGGGGCCATTATTTAAGTGGAAGAAGTAGAAATTGTTCATTTGCATTGCAACATATGGAGGTTGTCAGCAGCAGTAGTATCCTAGTTCAATTACAGTACAATCTCATTTATCTGAACTGGTTGGGCGACAATTTACAAGTTTGGTTAAACAGGAGTTCATTTAAATGGGAGCAATTTTTGTTTGCATTTTTTCTTTTACCAGGAGTGATTTGCTCTGATGCTGTCCACAAGTATGGTGCACTTTATTATACAGTGTGCATGTAATAATGGTTGTTGAGGTAAAGAAATAGTTCTTGTGGTGCAACACACTTTATAATGCAGTGTGCATGTGCCTGAGCTACATGAAGGACTGTATACTTGTGGGGAGTCTGGATATAGTGCTTAACTTTTTTTTTTTTGCTGCTGCTGCTTGTGCATACTGTGGTTCGTGAGTGGGTGGTGCTTGTTTTATTTTATTATTCTGTTTTTCCTTTTTACAAAAAAATGCTGGATGGTAGACTGTTGAAGGGTAACTCTTTTTTTGCAGCTTTAACTTGAAGACCCCTGAGTAGCATCAGCTGCATGGGGTCAGTGTCTGGCTGATTTTCAGGCCACAGTAAACATCTATCAAAACTGCCTACTGCCTCTGAGTGTGTGGGAATGGCCACTGCATTAGAATAATCAGCTTTGTCGACTTCATTTTCAATTTCTATCTCCTCGTTGCGTCCTGTGTTCATGACAACTTCGATGATGGCATCATCTGACAGGTGTTGATGCCCCACCTCCTGGTTTTCACAAAGGACCCAGCTGTCCATGTCTTCATTAGTGATGAAGCCATTAAGAAGGGTAATCATATCCTCTGCAAGTTCTGCAACTTCAGGATCCTCATTGGGGTGTAGCGATTCTATGGCTTCACTCTGTGCATCTGTTTCAGCCACAAGCTCCTCGATTACAAGAATGCCTAATTTTTTCCACAATTTAGCAATTGTTTCAGGCTTTACTTTATCCCATGCCTCTCCATCTATATAAATGACATCTTTAAGAGCTATGGATTTCACTATCTTATTCAGTGTCATCTCTTGATTTGTGTCAGCCAGTACAGCCTACAGCAAACACTTGCGATACAGCCTCTTGAAAATTTCTAAAATCCCTTGATCTCAAGGTTGTATCTTTGAAGCTGTGATTGGGGGAAGGTACAGACACTGTATGTTGCCGTCATTTGTTTCACCAGCTGGCATTTCAGGGTGTGCAGGGAAATTATCATTTAGGACCACAGCATTATCTGGGAGACTCAAGGACATGAGATGCCTTTTAACACTTGGTACAAATTGTTCCTTGTACCACTGAATGAACAAAGCCCCGTCCATTCAGGAATTCCTCTGGTGACCGTAAATCGTTGGTAGTGCTGACATGTTTACATGTCTGAAGCACTGTGGCTGTCGTGATTTTCCAATTATAATTAGTGGCAGTTTATGTGAGCCACTTGCATTTACACCTGCTAGCACTGTGACCCTATCTTTCTGTTTCTTGTGTCCAGGGGCATCTCTTTTACCACTGTGGCCTGACATTTTTTCTGGGAGTCACTTCTAATACAACCTGTCTCATTGGCATTATAAATTTGGTGTTCTGACGGGGACTTAGCTGTAATCAGCTGTTGGAGCTGCTGCACAAATATAAACACTCCTTCTTCTGTAGCACTTAGCCTCTCCCCACAGAGCCTGAGCTGTCTAATTCCATTGCGCTTTTTGAATCTGTCTAACCACCCATAACTAGTGTCAAAACTACCACAGTCTCCCCCAAGCATCTTATGCAGCTGTACTGCATTTTCTTTTAGCAGTGGCTCAGAGACAGGTGCACTGTTCTCCCTTTCTTGACAAAACCAGAGGTACACTGTGTAATCGCGTTCATCATCTTTACAAGAATGCACAGTTTTTCTGTTTTGTAGGCCATATAATCGCTTCACAGAAGAATCAAAGTCCCTTAATTTATCCTTTGACTCTTTTATATCACTAATTGTCAACTTTCTAACACCAAACTCTGCCATGAGCGCAACCACTCGCTCACCCTACTCCAGTGTCTCAAGGATTTGCAGCTTTTGCTGCACAGTCAGCACAATCCTCTTCTTTTTGACAGAAGTCATTTTGACACAAGGATATCAAGGTAAGACACACTGAGTTGTTACTGCATCAGCATCTGCTCAGTTTAGAAAACAGCTGATCTTTATACAGACAGTTGACTTGCATCTTCCAATTACAGTACAAGCTGCCCCGGGAGGAAAAAGGAAACATGATACATTACAAAAGCAGTGTACAAGAGTACAGTAATGTTTTATTTTCCAAAAAGTAAGGTTGGACAAGGAAGGACAAGGTTCAAAAGGTTTAAAAGTAATGCGATTGACCAAAAATGTGAAAACTGTGCTAAATCATGGGCGACAAGTTTGTGGTTCGGTTAATAGGGAGTGCCAGCTAACTGGGATTTGGTTAACTGGGATTGTACTGTATTGTGTATGTGCACACACCAAGAAAAATCAGGCAACAATGGATGCAGAAATGTCATCATGGGAGCATATGTTTAAATCCCTCTACTACCATTTTTATGTTGTGTAACCTTGATCAAGTCAATTGATCTTCTAGTTCCCAAGCCATTCCCCCCCCTACCCATTCATTGTTTGGTATTATTTTTATGATTTCTTAATCAGTCTGTGTATGTATTATGGCTACTGCAGCTGAGGACATCTTGGACAGGGTTTTGGAACAGGGTATGTTTGAAAAGGGCCATATGAAAGAACAGTAATTTTCTTTCCTAAAGTGAACCTCATATTCTGGTAAACATGAAGGGAAAGACATGGAGTCCATTTCCAGTGCCCTTTTTTCCCTAGATTTATTTACCCAGGAGAACTCAACTGAGCTGCGGCATCTCAGTTTTACTGAAGTCATTCATTTGGCCAGTTTGAAGCACTGGGAGGTTGATTTACTTGGCCAGGGTCACACTGTGAGAAAGTGGCTCTAATAAAAGTTGAACGTGGGTCTCCAAGTCTTCATGAATGTGTTGTTCCCACTTTAACATATTGCCTCTCCCTAGTTCCAAGTCCAAAGTTGTTGTTTTTTCTAAGTGCATTTACCCACAAGAACTCAACTGAGCAGCAGTATCTCATTTTCAGTGAAGTCATGCAGCTCAGAAGCGTGAAGCACTTGGAGGTCAATTTACTTGTTCAGGTTCACACTGTGAGTAACTGATTGGTATGGAATTTGAACCTGGCTCTCCAGATGCTCAAAAATGTGTTGTTGTCACTTATTTTTTTTTCCTAAAGTGAACCTCACCTTCTGTTAAACGTGAAGGAAAGGAAGTAGATTCAAATCCAAGGCTCAGTTTTTTCAAACATTTATATACACAAGGCAACTAAATTGAGCAGCAGCATCATCTGATTTTCCATGAAGTCATGCAGCTTGGAAGTTTGAAGCACTTGGTGGTCACTTTGTTTGCTCAGGTTCACAATGTGAGCAAGTGGCTCTTATGGAATTTGGCATTGTGTCTCCCGGTTATCAAGACTGTGCTGTTTCCACTTTGCCATAATGCCTCCCAAGATTTTCAATTCTGAAGCTCAATTTTTTAACTAAATGTATGTACCCAAGATAATTCAACTGAACTACAGCATCTCATTTACACTGAAGTCATGCAGCTGGGAGGTTTGAAGCATAGGGAGATTGATTTAGTTTCTCAGGGTCACAGTGTAAGTGACTGTTATGGAATTTGAATCTGGGTTTTCTGGTCCTCAAGACTGTGTTGTTCCCAGTTTACCCTACTGCTTCCCCCTCTTTACAATTCTCCATTCCCATGTCCAATTGAAAATCTCCATGCCTCTGCTTTCAGGGTCATGGGCAGATGCACTTAGCTGTTTCAGTGATGCCAGCTCAGTTTAGGGTACATGTTGTAGCTGTATATTGCAAATCATGCATCACTGGCTACAAAATAAACTCCATGACAATTAACAAAGACCTACTTCAGAACTTCCTACTTCCAACAAGAGATTTAGGAAAATTCATTCTCGACAGCTTCCCAATAACATGCAGTGACTGTATAACATTCTTACATTATTACAATCGCCCATATTGCATATGAGGACATAAACAAAATTCACAGTGATTACTTCTCTGAGCCTGAACAAAACACACAACAACCACTAACTACTAAAACACCTACCCAAGAAAGCAAGAGGAGAAACTACAATGACGTCCAACTAAACATACTATCAACAACTTTGAAACTGACTGCGTTACTATTAACACATTTTGTATTACTGCATAACCCAGGCAGCACCTCATGGAAAAACGAAAAATTTGGACTATTCAACTATTTATAAAGTCAGAAGACTGGATATAAGATGATCATTCACTGTGCTTCCACAAAAAACAAATTTGCCCCTACTACATGCATTGACTACTTTAATATCATTTGCATTGTACAATTTGTAACATGCTTTTCCTAACACTTTTTCCCCTATATTCACTAATAAACATAGATTACTACTTGCAATTCATTGTATTGCTTCTCCATAACTACTCATTACTTTCAAACACAATCATTACTATCATTATGCAGCTGTACTGGCTCTGAGCAGAGTTTGTTGTAAATGGGGCTGATTGTTTCTTCTCAATGAAGAAAGCTTGAGGGTAAGGAACTCCATACTAGAGGACAAATACTATTAAGTTTATTCTGGAAAGGGCACCAAGCTTGGGAGATTTAAAATACAGTAGCTTGGTATGCTGATCAGTGGGAGGAAGTGACAGTACCAGGGAGGCTGACTCAGCAGAGCTTGAGAGGGACTTGAGTACACCGAGGCAGGGAAGAGGTTGTTTTATTTTGTAAGTGATTTTACCTTTTTCACTGTGTTAAATGACAGACTATGGGGTTTTCTTTTGCCAGCTCAGAAAACATTCTTGTCTTTGTTGGCCATTGCAACCAGGGCTTTACTTTGCAGGATTGAGAAGGGAGACTGGCCTTTTTTTTTAAATGCAAATGATTGCTTCTTCTCAGTGAGCAGAGCAGGAGGGTAATGAACACACATGCTAGAGAACAAAGGTTATCATGTTTATTCTGAAAAGTGCACAAAGCTAGGGAGATTTAAAAAGTCTTGGCATGCTGATTTGAGGGCAGAAATGACCATACCTGGGAGGCTGACACAGCAGAGCTTGAGAGGGATTTGAGTACATCGGAGCAGAGAAGTGGTTGTTTTATTTTGTTTGTGATTTTACCTTATTCACTGTTTTAAATGACAGGCTCAGGGGTTTTCTTTTGTAGACTCAGGAAGGATGCTTGTATTTGTTTGCTATTGCAATCTGGGCTTTACTTTGCAGGATCAAGATGGGAGATTGGCCTTTTTGTTAACACAGCTGACTTTTTCTCCTCAGTGAGGAGAGCAGGAGGATAAGAAATGCCCATGTTTAAGGACAAAAGCTATTAAGTTTATTTAAAAAAAAGTGCCAAGCAAGGGAGATTTAAAAAGGCTTGGCAAGCTGATTGAGGGGCAGAAGTGACTGTACCTTGGAGGAAGACGCAGCAGAGCTCGAATGGGACTCAAGTGTATTGGGGCAAGGAAGTGGTTGTTTTTTATTTGTTAGTGATTTTACCTTATTCACAGTTTTAAATTACAGGCTCTGGGGTTTCCTTTTTGCAGACCCTGAAAGCATGCTTGTATTTGTTGACTACTGCAATTGAGGCTTTACTTTGCAGGATCGAGAAGGGAGATTGGTCTTTTTGTAAATGGGGCTGATTGTTTCTCATCAGTGAGTAGAGCCAGAGAGTAAGGAATGCTCATGCTAGAATATAAATGCCAGTAAGTTTATTCTGAAAAAGGCACCAGGTTAGAGAGATTAAAAAAGGCTTTGTGTGCTGTTCTGGTGGGTAGAAGCAACCGTACCTGGGAGACTGACACAGCAGAGCTCAAGAAGGACTCGAGTACATTGAGGTAGGGAATTGGTTGTTTTATTTTGTTAGTGATTGTTCCGTATTCACTGTTTTAAATCACAGGCTTGGAGGTTTTCTTTTGCAAGCTTGGGAAGGGTGCTTCTATTTCTTGGCTATTGCAATTGGGGATTACTTTGCAGGATCAAGATGGGAGATTGGCCTTCTGTAAATGGGACTGATTGTTTCTCCTCATTGAGGAGAGCTTGATCGTAAGGAACCCCCCACACTAGAGGACAAAAGCTATTAAGTTTATTCTGAAAAGTGCGCCAACCTTGGGAGATTTGAAATGGTTTGGCGTGCTGATTGGTGGATGGAAATGACAGTACCTGGGAGGCTGACTCAGCAGAGCTCGAGAGGGATTCGAGTATATCAAGGCAGGGAATAGGTCATTTTATTTTGTTAATGATTTTACCTTATTCACTGTGTTAAATCACAGACTCAGGGATTTTCTTTTGCTGGCTCAGGAAACATTTTTGTCTTTGTTGGATATTGCAATCAGGGCTTTACTTTGCAGGACTGAGAAGGGAGACTGGCCTTTTTTTAAAATGAGGCTGATTGTTACTCTTTATTGAGGGGAGCCAGAGGGTAATGAATGTCCATGCTAGATGACAAAGGCTATTATTTTTATTTTGAAAAGCTCACCAAGCTAGGGAAATTTAAAAAGGCTTGGCATGCTCTCCTGAGGGCAGAAGTGACCGTACCTGGGGCTGACACAGCATAGCTTGAGAGGAATTCAGGTACATTGGGGCAGGGATGTGGTTGTTTTATTTTGTGTGTGATTTTACCTTATTCACTGTTTTAAATCACAAGCTCAAAAGTTTTCTTTTGCAAGATTTTGAGGGCTGCCTATATTTGTTAGCTATTGTAATTGGGGCATTATTTTGCAGGATCGGGACCAGAGATTGGCCTTTTTGAAAATGGGGCTGATTGTTTCCCCTCAGTGAGGAGATCCACAGGGTATGAAATGCCCATGCTAGAGATCAAAGGTTATTAAGTTAATTCTGAAAAGTGCACCAAGCTAGAGAGATTGAAAATGGCTTGGCGTGTGGATTGGGGGTAGAAGTGACAGTACCATTGAGGCTGACTCACAGAGCTCAAGAGGGACTCGAGTACATCAAGACAGGGAAGTGGTTGCTTTATTTTGTTAGTGATTTTACCTTATTCACTGTTTTAAATCACAGAGTCAGGAGTTTTCTTTTGCAGGCATGGAAAGCATGCTTGCAATTGCAATCGAGGCTTTACTTTGCTGGATGAGAAGGGAGATTGGTCATTTTGTAAACGGGGCTGATTGTTTCCCCACAGTGAGGAGAGCTGGAGGAAAATGAATACCCACGCTAGAGGAAAAAGGCTATTAAGTTTATTCTGAAAACTGGGCCAAGCTAGGGAGATTTAAAAAGGCTTGCTATGCTGATTGGGGCAGGGGCGCAGAAGCGACAGTACCTGGGAGGCTGATGCAGCAGAGCTCGTGAGGGACTCGAGTACATCGATTAGGGATTTGGTTGTTTCATTTTGTTGGTGATTTTACCTTACTCACTGTTTTAAATCACAGGCTCATGGGGTTCCTTTTGCAGGCTCAACAACGATGCTTATGTTTGTTGGCTATTGCAATCAGCGCTTTACTTTGCAGGATCAAGAAGGGAGATTGGCCTTTTTTAAATGGGGCTGATTGTTACTCCTGAGTGAGGAGAGCCAGAGGGTAAGAAACTGCCACACTAAAGAACAAAGGCTATTAAGTTTATTCTGAAAATGTCGCCAAGCTAGGGAGATTTAAAAAGGCTTGATGTGCTGATTGGAGAGTAGAAATGACCATACCACGGACTCAAGTACAATGGGGCAATGCTAATGCCAGCTGTGACTGATTTCTTTAGCCCCTCAATTGCCGTTTTACCTCATGTTGAGGCAGCACTCCCTCTTGACCACATGGCCCCTAGTATCCTGCACTTGTTGTTTCTCTCCCATCCTGTGTCTTAATCCTTCTTCCATCAAGCTCCCTTCTTACCCCCACTCCCTCTTTTCTCCTACATTCCTCTCCATCTGCCTTCAGCCCAACCCTCCAAAAATGCTTTGAAAAGGCCTTCCTGGGCTGATGTTTCTCTACTTCTTGAGATGGTGTGGCTGCCCTGGGCTGCTATAATCCCTGTGCAATGCTCTCCATACTGACAACACAGACTGCTCCAGTACCTCCTTCTATGCCTTTCAAGCACCCCAGACTCAGTTGTCCTCGGCCCCTTAAACTGCCTTAACCCTATCAGATACTCTTTGTGCTTATAATAGCCTGTTGTCTTAGTCCACTGTCTTTGTCTTCTTGTTTATATTTAGATTTCTACTTACAATCCTATTTGTTATTAGCCTGCACTTACAGTTCTACTGTATACATAAATGTCTTTTTTTAAATCACGGTTAATGTAATTCTGATGTAGAACCTATGTAATGAGCTTGTTCTCATAGGTGTTAATCTGAGATCACAATAAATAAATAAAATAAATAATGAATTAAAACCATTTGAATATAGACCTACAATTATACAACCATTGTGATACATATTTTTAGCATCAGAGGAATGGTGTAAGGCTGCCAAAATTGGGGTGATCTCACTGCTTCAACGCTTCAGTGCGCGTGGATCAAAGCCAAAAAAAAAAAAACATAATAAAAGCGTCTATCTTCTCAAAAAAAAAAAAACTATTGTATTATATTATATTTGGTTTAACCGGAAAATACAAATTAGCAATAAGGAAGTAAAACAACCAAGATGAGATTTTAGCATTCTCCAACTATGCATTGAAGCCGAGCAATAATAAAGGCTTCTATCTTCTTCAAAGCAATTATATTTTATTTTGATATATTTAGTATTCTGTATCTAAGTAGACACTAGAAAAATTAAAAAAAGTTTATTGGGTGTTTGCAACCAGACACAGAAGGAAGTCAAAAGAGAGTATTGGTTGTGGGGGCTAGTAAAAAGTCTAGGCACTCGCTTGACCACTCCAATGGGGGCCACCCACCGACACTACTGATAGCAGAGGAGGGGCTGGGCAAGTGCTGCAAGCAGTCAGTGTAGGAGGAGGAGGAGGATGGTAGGCTGCCTGCCATAGTCCTGCTTTTGTTTTAAATCCACGGTGGTGTCTGAGTGGCTGTAGCAATCATCTGTGCAGCAGCCCTCCATCTGTAGGGATTAAGGGAACTCAGTTTAGCTGTCCTGTTTTAGTCAAGCAGACTCAAGCTCCATTACAGCAACAGGTCCGAATGAAGTCCCAGACCCCCAACTCTGCTACTTGTACAGGAGACCACTTGAGAGTAACAGATCCTTGCTGCTTGCAGAGGAAGTGAGAGGGATCACAGTTGGTGTTCATTTGCATTTGGATTACATGTGCGTAGGTAGGGGGAGTATCCACAGTGTTCAAGCCCCTACTCCCACCCCCTGAAATTACCTCAGAACATTTAAAATTCCTGTATTTTATTTTTGGGTTGGCTCAGGTTTAGCTGCTAAAAAACTCAGTGTCTCAGCAGTTTCCATAGCAGTTAGAGCTAGCAGCAACACAATGTGCATGCATGGGACCATTGCATGTGTCTGAACTGTTGTGGATTGCATGTGCGTAGGCAGGGGGAGTATCCACAGTGTTCAAGCCCCTACTCCCACCCCCTGAAATTACCTCAGAACATTTAAAATTCCTGTATTTAATTTTTGGGTTGGCTTAGGCTCAGCTGCTAAAAAACTCAGTGTCTCAGCAGTCTCCATAGCGGTTAGAGCTAGCGGCAATACAATGTGCATGCACGGGACCATTGATGGCCAGGGGAGATGGAGACATCATCGACAAAGAGAGAGCAGGAGAAGCCTGGTGAGACAGACTAGTGAGCGTGCTGCTGTGCTGAGTCATTTGTACAGCACCGAACAAGTTGTGATGTCCTGTTGACTGTCTTGGTGGTAGAGTGGGACTGTGTGCTGCTCTTCTCTAACCTCAGTTGAACTGTGGAAGAACTTGAAGTATGGTCTACTATAGAAAGAACTGACCCATACAGTGCTGAGCTGTGAGTAATGCAGAAGACTTTTTCTTAACTGTGCTGGACACTGGCTGAACTGGTGGTGTGGTCTGAAGAGAAGACAGGAGAGGTCAAGGAAAATCTGCTGTGTCCTAATGGCCTGTAGTCCTGTCTTGGGAGGGGAGCGACTGGTAAGGCAAGCAAACAGGAAGATAATCAACAGAAAAGTGGTGAGTGGAGAAAAGAATAAAGATTGATACTGGGGTAGGGAACTTCTCTCATTCAGAGTGGTAGTGAGGGGTATTGGCACCATCTCCAAGGGCAACCCACTCATTACATCTCAACCCCTCTGATGTTCTGCCCAACTTGGAGCTTATCATGTGGAGTTGGAATAGGTGTGGAAAGGCAAATACCTGACTGACATCTTTGTCTCTGGCTGTTACAGAGTGCTCCCATGTGCAAAGGTGGAAGGGGGTTAGGAGCACTCTCTATATGCAGAGGTGGGATTGTGGTAGAGGAGGAGGAGTGATGCAAATGTGTGGAGTTGTACCCACATGTAGGAGTGGGATGGATGGGGAATGATGCTCCCCATATAGGGGCAGTGGGATGAATGGTTGGAGTGCTTCTCATGTACAGAGCTGATATGAAGTGGGAGGAATGCTCCCAATGTGCAGAGGTTGAATGGAGGTGGAAGCATGCTCCCTATGTGCTGGAGGAGGATACAGTGGGAGAAGTGCTCTCCATGTGGGGGAGGTGAAATGTAGTGGGAGAAGCACTGGAGGGGTCAGGGGATGAGTGTTCACAATGTATGGAGGTGGGATGGAGGTGAAGCAATGATACCTATGTGTGGGATGGAATGGAGGGAAGAGTGCTTTCCATGTTTAATTTCAAGTTTATTGTGAAGGGATAAAATCCATTGAGCAAGCTCATTTGCAAGGAGGTCCCATGTACAAGCAATGATAAATACATTGTGTGAGATACAAAAAGTAAAGACACATAATATAAATGAAAGCAATTTTCTTTACATTAGTATTTAAAATATGTACAATGTTGCATTCAGCAAGGATTGAGACTAAATATGATTACATAAGACACTATGTCCACCATGAGGAAGAGGGCTGGAGAAGGAGAATTGCTCCCCATATGCAAAGGAGGCACAGAGGAGGAGGAATGTTCTCTATGTGAAAATATGTAATGGAGGGGGAGGAGTGATTCCCATGTGTGGAGGTGGGATGGAGGGGGGCAGTCACTTAATGGCCACCATCCTAGACCCCTCTCCATCCTGTGTGTGAAACTTTTAAGAATGGACACAGTTTATGATGAGGAAGATGTGCAATCCACATCTCTTCTCTGGCTGCTGTATTTATTTTTATTTTATTTATTTATTTGTATTTCGGATGACACCTTTGAGATGACACCTGTGAGATACAAAAAGTAAAGACACATAATATAAATGAAAGCAATTTTCTTTACATTAGTATTTACAATATGTACAATGTTGCATTCAGCAAGGATTGAGACTAAATATGATTACATAAGACACTATGTCCACCATGAGGAAAGGGCTGGAGAAGGAGAATTGCTCCACATATGCAAAGGAATCTGGCTGCTGCAAAGTATTGGGCTGCTAGATGGGGGTTCAAGAGGGGGCACCAGTCACTCAGGAGCACCCACTGTATCCTACCCCCCCAGCCAGCAGAGTGGGAACAGTTGTGGAGGGGGATACAAGATCTGTATTTTTATATCTCAGTACCTCAGAGTGCTCTCCATGTGTATAGCATGTTATGTTGGAAAGCCTCTGGCTGAAGCAGAGTGTTCTGCAAGTGTAGAGGTGTGGCATATGGTGAGGAAGTGCCAGTCACCCAAAATCCCACTCCAACCTTCATGGTAGCTCTGGTGGAGCAGGTATGGGTATGAAAGAGCAGATGTGCAACTTGCATCTATATCCCTGGCTGCTGCAGGGTGCTATCCTTGTGTGGAGATGGGATGGGGCATCATTCTCCCAGAGCCACCTGCCTGGATCCCACCCAATGTCAGTGCCAGCTTTCATGGAACTCGGATGGGTGAAGATGGAGCGAAGTGTGAACCACATCTGCCATTAGCTCTTGCAGAGTGCACCTAACGTGCATGAGGTGGAATGAAAGGAGAAAATGCTTCACATGTGCAGAAATGCAGAAAGATGTGTTGGGTGCCAATGACCTTGGGCTACCCAGTGGATCTGGACTGCAACTCCATTTCCACGCACCCGGTGCCCTCTAGGCTAGATAGAAACAGATGTAGCATGGCAAATGTGCAACTCACTTTTCTGTCTCTGGCTGGGGCAGCCAACGTGCAGTGGTGGGATGGTTGTGGAGGGGATACCAATCACCAACTTCTGCCATGTCACAGTCAACTATTTATTTTGGGTTGCCCACCTGGAGGTCTTCTTGTCACTGTGCCAACCTGTGTGGAGTGGGATGCGTGTGGAGGGGAAGATGAGTAACTTACATCAGTCTGTGGCTACAGCAGATTGTTCCATATGTGATGATGTGAGCTGGAGGTGTAGGAGGCAGCAGCTACCCAGGGGTGCCCATCCAGAGCCCACCCTACATTATGCTAGTCAATGTAAAGTGGCAGATATGTAATTGACATATTTGTCTCTGGCTCTGTCTGGGTGCTCCTTTTCTGCAGTGGTGGAATAGATGCACCATGTTTGTTCTACACTGTGTCTCTTCTGGTCTCTCACTCTCTCTCTCTCTCTAATGTCTGCTCCCCCATGGTGAAAAGGGAAACTCTGTAGCACTGCTCTCTGTCCTGGTCACAGCACTCTTGCTACCACTTTCTCTGCCTCTCTGTCTGTGCTGTCTGCTGCCGCTGAGCTTCAGAAAGACAAACAGAGAGTCAGACTGACAGCAAGGTGCCAGAAGAGTGAGTGGAAATAAAATGGATAGCAACTGAGCACGGGTGCACTCTGTACTCCACTTCTCTGTTCGGATGGGAGGGTTGACACAGTCTCTGTCTGGAACAGATCAGATCTGCACATATATGCCACACTGAAAGCTGATCTCACTGTTGGTGTGTCTCTCTCGGGGGTGGGGGTGGGGGGAGGGACTAGACACTCCTAGGGGACAGGCCACCCATTTAAATGAATGCTTATTCAGGTGCAGGACTGGGAGCCACCAGTCATCAGGGTTATGGTCACTCAATGCACTGCCCCAATTTTCACACTTCCAAGGTGGTGCTGCAATAGTGAGGGTCTGTCACCTGATCATTCTCATTCTGCTTACTTGCCACATCTCAACATGTTGCTGTCACTGTTTGGGGGCTCTCTCTCTGCTCTGTCCCTGACACTGGTGCCACTCATCAACTCTTTGGATCCTACACTCTCTTTTGGAGGGGTGGTGCTGCTGCCACTCCTTCTTGGTGTCTGTCCCTGCAGCTCATGTCTCCCTCTCCCCACTGTCCAGGAGTAAGCTACAGCTCTGCAGGCAATGCTGCCTCACTCCTCAGCACTCTTGCTCCTTGTATTGTGCGGTGTGGTGGGAGGCACATGGAGGCAACATGGACACTAGGAGATCCATGGAGTGGGTCAATGGTACCATCACAGAGAGCAATGCTCAGGCTGGGCATTGTGGCACACATGAAGCAATGGAAAAAGAGGAACTCGGGGACAAGAACACACACTGTCATTCGCATAGATACAAAGAAGTTCAACACGGACATCTGTCTGGGGAAGGATGAATAATATTTATTTGTTCTTTACTGCTAGGGCTGTTTACTGTTTATGGCACAGAGAGTGGGGGATGCAGTGTATGGCTGGGTACCTGGACATCTGCAGGATGGGTGGGGAGACAAGCAGTAAGATCAGTATGGGCATGAATGAAAGGAATGAAGCGCTCTCATTACAGCACTTTATTTCTTTCAACTATAAAATGGATTCCAAATGTGAAACTGTGACTAGTGTCACAGTCTGGTTGCATGCTTATTGGTCTGCCAGGGACAAGCCCACTGTATATTACTGTGCATTGGACTCATCCGTGACACACCTCTGAAATATTGTTTTATCACAAGATGTTTCTTGTACAAGTGCAAGGAAACAAAAAACTATAAAGAATTTAGATTAGTGACTAGCCTCATTTGAAAGGCATTTTTGTCCTGAAAACAAAAATGTAAAATAATGCTCTTGGGGTACAGAAATCCAGGGGCAGAGTACACATGAGTGGAGTGGTATTGACAACATTAAGAAAGCACACATTCCAAAAAAAAGAGCTTTTATATACAGCTGATTACTGTTTAGCAATAGTTTGCATCCATGACTGCCACTGTACATCTGATGCAAACCCATATGACGTTCCTCACTTGAAGCAAAAATGGGCGGGGTGGAGGCCATAACTGACTCCTTGTTTTTGTGTTAAAGGAGTCAGTTTCTTTAC
Source organism: Neoceratodus forsteri (assembly GCA_016271365.2). Classification (NCBI taxonomy): domain Eukaryota; kingdom Metazoa; phylum Chordata; order Ceratodontiformes; family Ceratodontidae; genus Neoceratodus; species Neoceratodus forsteri. Next base: position 71,722,186 of record CM057456.1, on the reverse strand, counting down.
AGCAAAAACAAGGAAATGCATAATTTCTAAAATGTGCAGGCGAGCATGGGAGCCACTTTTTTCCAGAGCAGGCCACCATTGGCAGCTACCACTTCAAAAGTGCTACTACCCCTGCATAATACAATCATGGGAAAACCAGAAGTAGTCTACCAGCACTGAGATCAATATGGGTAAGGCACATTTGCCAGAAATTACTGCTTAGAAAAGAATGAGAAAGTGACTGTGATGGGGAACAAGTCTCAGACCAGATCTCTAGTTTCTTAATAGACTCCTCCTGAGTCTGATTTGTACAGCTGCATGGGTCAAGTTCCACAGATGTTGCACCATCATCAGATTTGTATAATAGCACTGTGGAAGCATGTAACCAGACCACTGTCTGATGTGCTGCCACACTGCTCCGGCATAGTTTCCAGTGATTCTGTTTATGCAGCCTTTCCCGTCCACAGGCCACATAAAGATACCCACATCCCAACGCACTACTTTTCTGTTCTGCAGCTACAGTACCGACAGCTACTGTGTGCAACATGGTGACATTGACTTAAACTGCACATGCATGACTATTATGCACACATAGTTATGTCAGCATCACCATGTTGTGCGGGGCTGACTACAGGGCAAACTTCACATGTGCGAGTATTACACATGCACAGTACTGTAATTGCTGCAGTATTACTTACGGCTGACTCCGGTGCAGCAAAAGCACTGTATATTCTTTCCCACACTCTTGCAGTCTCCTAAAAGCCCTCCACAGCCATATTGATTCTGACTACAGCTTATCTAAAGTGCAGTGGTTAAAGAGTTGCTGATGCCTCAAGGAAAACTTTGAAAAACATAATATTTAGGTGGACTTCAGCTTGCATTCAGTATACGTTCTATAGATTTCTCCTTCCTATTATTTCTGAATTAGTAAATTTGAATGAATACATGATATTTATCCCTTAGAGTTTATCTGCCTCTATAGCTTGCTACATACTTGAAATCAGAATGCTCTGTTGTGACATCACAATCTGTCTCCATGGGAGTAAGTGTGATGTCACATGCAGTACATTGTGATCTCAGGTAGATAGACAGCAACATGAATGGATAAATTCTTCAGGAGCAAGGATCTTGTTTTCATGCAGATTACCTCAGCAATACATAATGGTGAGAGGAAATACAGAACTAATGTGAAATATGAGCTGAACAGGGTCTAAATATTATGTTTTGTTAAAAGTGTCCTGAAGGTGTCAGCTGCTCTTTAACAGCACAGCTACAACTGTGAAGACCTGGGTTTGAAGCCCACCTCCACTAGTTGCATGCTATGTTATCATGAACAGGTGACTCTCTGGTGTTCAAAGGACACACAGGGAAACAAGCCACAGCCTAGTGTGTTTTTTTCAAGCCAAAAAAAATTAGTTTTTTCCAAAGAAGCTTGAATTTAGACATCCTATTGGGAGGGGCTCAGTATTCCTTTTTTGCATAGATTCTGTAACCTCTACTTTAATTGCTATGGTATGCCATGTGGAAAAGATCTGTATTTTTTTAATATCTGAAATATATCCTAGTGTCTTAAAACATATCTCACAGGCCGGCCCGGTGGCACTGAGGGTTGAGGCGCTCGACGCCCACACCTCGTGCTGCGCGGCGAGGCCGGAGATGAGGGAATGGACTCGGGTGGCCTGGGAATCGGCGGGAGGGAGGATCGAGCATCCCAATGGATGCTCTCCTCCCTCAGGGGTGGGTTACCAAGAGCGCATTGTGCTCTGCATTCCTTCCATAGCCGGTGGAAGCACCGGCAGAGGGAAGGGGTGGAGGCAGCTTCGCCTGTCGGAGCCAGGGAGGGGGGACGTCTTGGCGCATGAGGGTCTGCGTGCGTAAGCACGCTACCACTCGGGGACGTATGTCTCTAGCGCAAGGCATCCTGGGGGAGTGGGGACGTCAGGGGAGAAAACCGGAAATACCCTCCGGCAGCCCTAGATGAAGTCCACCCTAAGTCCACCCGGACCACCTACATGACAGACCCCAATGTGCGAGGAGAGGAGGATGGGCACTCTAGGGGCAGATCCCTAAGGTAGGTACCGGGGGACATGAGCGGACGGAATGAGGGGGCACCGGAGGCAGTAAGGAGGGATAAAGATGAAAATAAAAAAAAAAAAAAAACATATCTCACACATATGTCAGATACTAGTCGTAGTTAGGAGATATATTTTCAGATATATTCAAGATATTCACTGAATGATTCAAATACATTTCAGATATTAGTCACTGTTTTCAGATGCATTTTCAAATATATTCAAGATGTTCATAGAATGATTAAAGATGTATCATAATTTGGAAATATCTTTTATACATATATTTGAAATATATGTCTTTGTTATTCTATTTCCAAATTAAGTTTTACACAATCCAAACGAATGCATGATGTTCTATTTTAACCAAATTTATATTTTGATCATATTCAACATATATAACATGATTTACCTATGCCTAGTCACTGTTTGTGGCCCTTATATATATATATCAACCATGACAGAAACCATATAAATATATTAATAAAATATATTTAATGATTTATATGTAAAAATATACCCAACTTTTAAAAGAACAGTTTTAAACTTGGGTAAAGTAGTTTATACTTTTTCAGTTGTCAAAGTCTCTTGTCTCTGCTTCATGCCCAATAATAAGCAAATTATTTTTATAATCTATCATTAGTCTCTTGTGGATTACCAGCAATTTTTTCATACAAGTATTTTTCTCTAGCACAAAATGTCTTGCAAAAGCAAACTAATTCTCTTTCCCTATTTTCAGCCTCAGCATCTACTATGTTAATAATTTTGTTTCTCATTTGGGGCAACATCTGCTGTGCCAAAAGATGTTGATGTTTCATAATGATAATGTTCCAAGTTTATTATTGTTTTTATGTTCGCAATCTAGCCCCCTATCTTTGCTAACAGTATTCGAACCACAGTAAGGTCTATTGTTATCCAGTCAAGTAACCCCCCAGTAGTGTTGTGCAAAATTGAAACAATTTTGCCATGCAAAATATTTTGAGTAATTCACACATTTTGCAAATATTTTGTATGTCAAAATGTGAAATGTCAGTCATGGAGTGAACAAAATGTTGCCTGTGAAATGGTGAAATTCACCATTCGTGGTTGAAATTCCATAATTTCGCTACTACTAAAGGCCCCCTGCCAATCACTGTGCCAAATTAAATTAGACATCTCTTGTGTATAGTGGTCCCTTCCCCCCCCCGGTGCTCACCAGCCAAAATTAAATAAAGGCCCCCCCCGAGTTACCCTCATGTCCAGTCTCCTTGTGGCAAAATAAACAAAAAAAAATCATCTCTCCAACTCCCTAGAGTGTAGTGGTCCCAACACAACCCCACTCTGCCGTCAGATAGCACCCACCCTCTCCCCCCAGTACCCCACTCAGGCCAGTGGCACAGTCCTCCATTCATCTCCACAGCCAGCACTTCAGTGAATGACAGTGTGCTTGTTTAAGCACACGCTCATTCTTTTGTTTCATACAGCCAGCGCTCTCACTACCATTGGAGTGTAGTGAGAGAGCTGGCTGTCTGAATCTGTTTATGAATGAGCATGTGCTTGTACAAGCACACACTCATTTATTAAAGCACTCAATCACGTTGCCGGTCATGGAGGTGAGTGGATGGCTGTGCCATTGGCCCAACTGGTGTACTGGGATAGGGTAGCAGGGTGTGCACTATCTGATTACATGGTGGTGGGTGGATGTTCCACTAAACACCATGGAGTTTGCATTTTATTTTATTTTATTTGGCACAAGGAGTTGGGACAAGTGGGTAACTTGTGTGGATCTTTAATTAATTTTTGCCAGTGATCGGCCATGGGTGGGACCACTAGACACTAGGGATAATATTTTCTTTATAAATTTTGTCCATTGAGCAGTATTGGGGGGGGAGGCACTAGACACCATAGAGATGCCCATGTGTTGTAGAAATTATTTTTGAAATCTGCCATTTTGCCGCTATTTGGTGAAAAATTTTGCACGGTGAAATTGCAGATTTAGCATCAATGTAGCATGCAAAACTTTTATTTTGCACCATCTCTAACCCCCACATATCTTGATTGTTCACTAGCGCCCACAACTTGTGTTAAACGTAACTGCAAGTTTGAGTGAGTTGAGGACTACAGTGCTATGTTTTTTAGCTGTCAGTAAAGAGTGATCACTGTTGTGACTGTTTGCATCATATTTTCTTGCTGGAGGTTGTGATATTGAAATTTTGCACTTGTTTTCCCAGTGAGCCATGTACTATTTGCAGATGTCAGTGGACTATTAAAATAAAACAGCAACCAAAATGTATTTTTTCCACTTATTTCATTGTATATGCAAGCAATAATACCCAACAGGGTGGGCGGTATTGGGGTATACCCACCCACCCAGGGGCATAATGAGGCTTAACGCTGCAGGTGGAGGACCTTATTGCCCCTGGAAGGGTGGGTATTGCCCATACTGCCCACTCTGGAGGGTATTATTGTGCTTAGAAAATGAACTCCATGTGCTAATTTTATAAAGTAAACAAAAAAAAAAACACAAGGAAGCTATAAGCAATTGATGTAATAAATATAAATTTGTTTTACTGGAAAAGTAGTCCCTGTATTGGTATGCTTTCCAATAGAGTATTGGACTCTTGTATACCCAGTGCTTTTTTTTTTTTTTAGCTGTTTTACAATCTGCTTTTTTTTTTTTACTGTACAGTGACACATTCTTGTTAGTGAGATCTCGCTGCTGCATCGCGACTGTCCGAAGTTGAAAGATTTATGTTGGGTTTCTATTTCAGTTCTCGAGGTGCAGTGTAAAACTGACAGTTTTGTTTTAAAAAATTAGTGGCACATTTCTCGATAGGGAGACTCTTCTCCTGCATGTCGCTTGCTGGCAGATTAAAAGCTTTATGCCAGCTTTCCATTTCAGTTCTCAGGGTGTTATATAAGAAAGGAAATTAATGTTTTGCAGTTGGGTCGAATGGGGCTGCAATTGAAGTGAGCTGGGGAAGCTGTTTTGCCAGTAGCGCTGAGCATGCAATATGCTAGTGTTACAAGTTTGAACAAAAGAAAACCACTTTTTGTTTGAAGGAAAAGAAGTGGTTGGTTTGAGAAGTGGCCTGTTTATTATTATTGTTGTTTTTTTTTTTTTTTTGTTATTAACAGGTGGGGAGACATTTTACATTACTGGGAAAACTGGGTAGAGATTGAATGAGTGGCGGGGCGGGCCTCGCTAAGCGAGGGGAAAAAAAATGGCAGACTTTTGAACATGAAATTAGGGGATTTTAGCCAATTAAAGACCAGGCTGGACAGCAGGATTATGTTGATGGGGTTGGCTGGGCAGTACTTTTAATAGCCAGGCATCTGTTGTATGATAGATGCCCAGCTAAAGAAGTATCTCAGCCAATCAGAAGGCTGTAATAGGTTTACCCATTTTCTAAGTATACATATGATCTTACAATCAATACATTTCTGGTCTTACAATACAAGACATCTTTCTTACATAATGTAAAGACTCAAGACACATTGTTATTAAATGCACATTAGTGTTTTCTTGTGCGACCTCATTTTCTGATGCATGATTCAAGTCTGATCAAATAAAAATGTATTATGGTAGTCCAATCACTCATATGGTGTTGCTCAAGATGTGCCGATATAATTTTGGGAGTCAACCCACATTTTCCACCCACCTACATATTTAACGTAGCCCACTTGAGAATTGTTCAGTATAGAATGTTTTATTTTGATATAGTGTTGCTCTTGTAACTTGATTTACCAAGTCAATCATACACTATCTTCAGCAGATAATTACTAAACATTTAAAAGTGATGCGAGGAAGATGGTTGCCTAAAGATAATGTTATTAACTTTGCAGGCAATGCCATGTGTTGGTAAAGTATACATGTACTACTGTACTAGGGATGGTCAAGGCTGTGGTGGAATTGTATTTGATTTTTAGCTTTTCCAAATTCAGGTTTAGTTTAGATTTTGATTTGCCAGATTTGCCTACAGTATATGTATAATTGATTGAAAAAGGCAATTTACTAATAGAACATCACTATAGAAAGTCAGTGAAGTGACAGTAATATTAAAAAGTGAGCTGCTGCCTGAGAAAAATTGCATCAGGCTGCTTAAAGTATTAATATCTGAGCTACCAGTTTGTCTTAACCTCAGATTTTCAGCATGTGCTTTTTTTTAGTGATGCAAATCACTGGAAACATCATTTCGCAGAATGATGTTCAAGCTATTGATAGGCCAAAGCCCTCTCTTGAAAACTGAGCCATTTTGAATTCAAGTGGCTCGGTTTTTGTGATACTTGAAGTGAACACAGCCGAACATGGCTTGGCTCTGATTTTGCCTCCCAGCCTCCCTATTATGTGTCATGCTTACTCCCTGCTTTATGAGGGTAAGTGTCACTCATTCTAAGTGTTTGTGTTCCTCATTTTATTAAAAATTAATTCTGTGTGGACACTGGGCTTTTTCAAACCAGTAGCCTAAACAGAAAGGAGGGTGCTGGGGGCATCTTCTGCATGGTCACTGGACTGCAGGAAGTCAGTTGCCCCCCCAAAAATTGTGCAGCATCTTGGTAACTCTATGGACACCAAGACACCAATTTCTTTCCTCCCCTGTCTTCTGTAGCAGAATGGCATGCTAATCAACTGTACCATCTGCTACTTATCAAGTTTGTTAACACAGGTATACCTGAGGTGCACACTGCCTGCGTGTCATATGACCTTTTCCCCAGCCTTCTCAGTTTGTGAGTAAGCCTGCCATTTAATTGTGAGTCTGTGGAGTATGAGATCAAAGTAGCTGCCTTGGTTTGGTTTGTGTCTCACCCAAATTGAGCCACTTGCATTGGAATTGGCATGGTTTTCTAGGGAAGGCTTTTTGCCCTCCATAATTACTACAGACACATACATGGAGAACTACCTCTAAGTTATTAATATTATCTTTTTATAGGCCCCAAATCATTGGAAAAAAATATTTTAAACACCAGCTGCACCATTCTCCACTTTTTGTTATCAAAATGCTTATTTCTGGTACAGTGCCTCATTACTGAGCAGATAGTTTGCTTGATATATTAATCTGTGAATGAAGAACTGTAGTAAAATATGTTCCTATGTACTGGAACCAAAAATACTTAAGTATGCTAAATTAAGTCCTTTGGCAGGCAACTCCTTGGTGTGATTTGCCATCTCATTACAGTTGGTGTCAACTGCTCTTTAAAATGTATCTGTCTATGGTTAGATAATCAATGTATTGGTGGACTGACTCTGCATAATCATACATTAATTTATGTTATACCAACACCTAGAGTGAGCAGGTATTAACCAAAACCCCTACTGACATCTAGCTGTAAGGTATATAGATGGGGTATTCAGAACCTGTTCATGTCTGGGGAGTCCCTGCCCTATCTAAGTGAAGGCCTGGTAAGTGAGGCAGTGGCTGTTGTCCTTGGCAAGAGTTCCTGGCTGCTCCCTCCCCTACCGTTCCTTGCACCATAGTGCTGCAGTCAGTGCTGGAACCAGGGAACAGTTCTCACCCACCCACATGGATCATGGAGGAGGGAGTGGTCACACAAGGAAAGTGGCAAGTTGAGTAGAGTAACCTGACCTATGGTTTGTGCTGCAGTGTGGAGAGTGACCTGAGATATGGGCAGGGATGCAGGATCTGCCACTGAAGAGTTGCCATATTGCTAGCAGCTCATACAAAAAAGTTTAGGAGAGTGACCTGACCTATGGCCAGGGATACAGGAGGTCCCGTGGAAGAGCTGCCATAGGCAGCAGTGCAGAGAGTGACCTGAGCTATGGGCAGGGATGCAGGATCTGCCTTTGAAGAGTTGCCATATTGCTAGCAGCTTATAAGAAAAGGTTTAGGAGAGTGACCTGACCTATGAGCAGGGTTGCAGGATCTGCCCTTGAAGAGTCACTGTATTGCCAGCAGCTCATGCAAAAAGGTTTAGGAGAGTGCCCTGACCTATGGCCAGTGATGCAGGAGACCCCATAGAAGAGCTACCTTGGGCAGCAGTGCGTAGAGCAACCTAAGGTATGGCCATGGATACAGGAGGTGCCACAGAAGAGCTGCCATATGGCACACTGAGTTACCTTTCACAGTGAAGATAGAGAGCATAAAAGTGCCATTTCTTCCCACAACACCGCTACAGATCAACTCTGCTCCTGCCTCCCAAGAGCTGCCATATTGCCGGTGCTGACAGGGATGCATGAGGTGCCCTAGAAGAGCCGCTGTATGGCCAGCAGCTCATACAAAAAGGTTCACTGGAGCCATGGAACAAGTTCCCTATCACTGGGAAGAGAGAGACAGCAGAAAAGTGCCATTGGGCAACTGAGGTACGTCTGTGTTTCTAACTATAGAAGAAGTCAATAAGTACTTAGCAAAGTGTGTCAGACTGATCAAAACCAAGTAAATAAAGCAAACAGAGCAACACAATGAGAGCAGGGACTACTTTATTCAATGGCAATTGAGTGGAAGGATACCAAACTGAAATGGAAGACGTTCCTATATTTTTAAAAAACTGAACAGAATTTGTGTAATTTGTCATAGCCTGTTACAATGCTTACTTAACAAAGAGATTCCTTATGTAAAGCTGTACAGCCAAACTTCACTATTCTGTCAAACACTCATGCTGTTTTCCATATTGACAGATATTTTGTGCTGCTTTTTAAATAGCACCTTTCCTGTTGCTGAAAAGCTGAAACTTGGAGCTTGCTTACCTCAATGTGAGCTTGCCTGGTTTAACTACCAAATAAAGTGAAGGAATTAGAACTCTCTTGACTGGCACAATGATCATTTTCCAGTTCATCACTTACTGCTCTGCCACTCCTGCTTTATTTTTTTGTGACATCTGTAGAGGCAGAGCACATGAACAATCTCGATTCACTTGAACAGAGCATATTTTCTACAGCTGATTTCCAAATTTTGTTCGCAATCAATTCCAGTGCTCAGCTAACAAAGTCCTGTTTAGTTGAACCCTGTCCTCATTCAGTAATAAAACTTGATTTACAATCGTTAAATCATCCTTAAAACAAGACTTTCCATTCAAGTAAATGGATTTTGCCCATGTGTTTGAACAATCAAAAGTCACAAAACATCAGAACGCATGTGTGGATCGACAAGTCAGACATAGAAAGTTTTCATGTGGTGAGCCCCTTTTTGTTAAATTGTGATCCCCCCTTATACTTTTTGATGGTAGTAGCAAAAATGGGAAACATGTAGCAGGAGGTTCCATTTATGGATTCTCCTATTCCAGATGTCCCACACACATAAAAAAGCAAGAAGGGTTCTCTGTAAAATATTGCTTTTACCCTGCTGAGGCATATGTATTCCATTACAAAAACAAGCATTTATCAATGCTGAATGTTTGCTTGCTGGCATTAGCATTGGAAGTGTGAGAATTAGACAGATGCAGAATAGGAATGGCAGTGAAGTACTGAATTGAAGCCAGCCCCACCCCTACCTTGCAGAGATGGACAGGCATTGGGTTGTGCCTTTGGGTCATAGCCCATAACACTCACATCATTTTACTTCATCCTACCCTGCAGACACCAACAAGTGTCGAGGTGTGACTTGGGGTGTTCAGGCTTTACACTCACCCCTCTCCATAAGGAAATATGCTGAAATGAGTACAGTATAGGAGAATGGGGTGAACTTCAGGGCTGAAGAGTCCAAGGCACACCTCGATGCCTGTCACTGGCTGCAGGGTGGGGATGGGGGTGGAATGGTATAAGCATTACTGTTGACAATCCCAAGTCACACCCCTGACACCTGTCAGTACCTACAGAGTAGGATGTTATGATGGGAAACTCTAATGCCCTGGGCATTTCTTGGTATTTTCACTCCAAGTTTTCAGCATGGGTTTTTTGTGACCCCACCGTATGAACAGTGACACTATCAGTTCATTAGCTGAAAGGTGATTTTGCACGCTGACTGCGCCATTTGGTGCCACTGGGCCAAAAACACATTTCAGGCAGGATGTGAAAAATGACAGCCCTAGTATTCATGAGGAGATGTAAAAAAATGGTAATGTTGAAAATCTGGAGTGACAATATAAAAAAAATTGGTGAAGTCACGAGCATGGGTAGAAACTGCGCAACGCACACCCGTAATGCAATTATTTGGGGGATGTTTTATACCACATGTTCAACATAGGCATTTTGGGACCTCCACTCATAAACAGTGGCACTGTGATTTTCTTAATCTGTCCCGAACATTGATTTCACACAGCAACCATGCCCATTGTGTGCCACAGGTGTGAAAACATGTTTTTGGGCAGGATGTGAAAAATGACAGCTGTACTGTTCATAAGGTAGTGTGCAAAAATGACAATGTTGAAATTCTGGGGTAAAAATATAACAAATTGGCAAAGTTACAAGTATGTGTAGAAACTGCATGATGCACACTGGTAACACAGTCATTTTTTTTAAATTTGTTCATCAAATTTGTAACATGGGCTTTCTGGGACCTCTCCTTATGAACACTGTCACTATGATTTTCTTAATCTGTCCCAAACATTGATTTTGCACAGCGACCACACCCATTGTGTGCCACATGTGCGAAAATATGTTTTGGGCGCGGGATGTGAAAAATGACAGCTGTACTGTTCATAAGACAGTGTGCAAAAATGACAATGTTGAAAATCTGGAGTAAAAATATTAAAAATTGGTGAAGTTACGAGCGTACGTAGAAACTGCACAATGCACACTGGTAATGCAGTCACTTTTTGGAATTTGTTCACCAAATTTGCAAATGGGCTTTTTGTGTCCTCCCCTTATGAACACTGTCACTGTGATTTTCTTAATCTGTCCTGAATGTTGATTTTGCACAGAGACCGCACCATTGTGTGCCACATGTGCGAAAACACATTTCAGGCAGGATGTGAAAAATGACAGCTGTACTGTTCATAAGGAGGTGTGGAAAAATGGCAATGTTGAAATTCTGGAGTGAAAATATAAAAAATTCTCGGTTACGAGCATGCATGGAACTGCACAATGCACGCTTAGTCACGCATTTTTGAATGTTTTCACCAAACTTGCAACATAGGATTTTTGGGAGCCCACCTCATGAACAGTGACACCGTTGTTTCATTAATTGGTCCCAGAAGGTGATTCTGTGCAGTGATTGTGAAATCTCCTTTCAGGACTGAATAACAACATAACAGTGACTAAGTTCATAAGGTGGGGTCCCAAGAACCCCATGTTGAAAATTTGGGATGAAAAGTCACAAAAATGGCCAAGCTATCCACCTAAGTCGAAACCCCCCATTTATGCTATTATACAGCTTACCGTCGTTTCTTCAGTTTGTGGTAGGCTTTGAAGAGTGCTGACATGTTCCTGCTCCACCGATGATCATTGCGCCAGACTCTGGAGGTAAGTATGGAGTGAGGGAGGTACGGGGAGGTGGGGTGCTCAGAGGGTGGTTGTGGGTTGGGGAAGGGGACCTGACAGTGATGGACCATTTTCTATGTTTCAGGTTATTAAAAAAAAAAACACTGAGGACCGTTTTCTGTTTTTTATGGGTGGTCATGTTAACCACACTGGGGTGGGCTCCCAGTGTGGCACACAATGGGCCTGGGGCAGGAAAATGCTGACATGATGGGGGGGTTAAACATGCAGATAGGGGGATTGGGCACCCCATAGGTAAGCATGTCTGTGTTTTGAGGGGGGATGATGTGGAGGGGGATTGGGCATCCCCCTCAGCAGATTGGGGACAGGGAACTGAAGCCGACAGGTATTGGGCCCCCCATTGGCAAATGTGTCTGTGTTTGGGGAGGGATGATGCTGAGGGAGATTGACAAAACAGCAAAGGGGCACATATGCAGAATGGGTTGGGCTCCCCCATCAGCAAATGAACTGAGAAGAGGGAATGCCAACAGGGGGATTGGGCACCCCTGAAGTCGGCTTGCTGGGGACTATGAGAGGTGGATGGTGACAGCCACCACCATGTTTATTGAAATGTTATACCAGGCAAGGCATGCCCTGCAATGAGGGGGTTCTTCCCTCATTGCAGTGGCAAAATCGTTTCAAGTTGGTGGCACGCTTGCAGACTACTATCATAGCCAGCATGCTCCTTCATTGGTGACACACAGATGAGCCCCAAAAAGCAGTTGAAACATTGGCCACAACACTGCAGCACCTACACAACCTGCTTCTCCAGCAAGCTGCCACAACATGTTTCTTGCGAATGCGTGCAAGCAAACATAAAAATAGTGCTTCCTGTAGTGAGTCTGATGTTGAAGCCCCTAACAATATGGCTCTAAGTTTATGCGCAAATCATGGACAGGCAGTGTGTGTGGGGGGTGGGGAGTCAGATGAATATTGTATTGACAGTACTGGAGGAATTTTTTTGTCAATTAATATTATTGAATATAATTTCAAAGTATAGAAATCAAAAAATACTGTGCATATAAAAAGTGATATAAGTAACAAACTGACATAACAGGAATTTAAAAAGTAAATAAAAAACTGTTGGGATGTGGGATGGGTGACTATTGGGCTTCAGTACTGAGGTGGGGACAAGTAAGCACTGGATTGTACAGTAATACCAGGGAGGGGGGTACAGGACAGGTAAGTACCTAGCTTTTAGTACTGACAACCCAATACTCACGATCCTGCATTCTCCCAGTACTGATAGTCTGACACTAACCCTTCTACATCTCCACAGTACTGACATCCTTATACTGACCTAACTCTCCCTCCTGGTACAGATGGTCCAATACTCAACTGCCCCATAACACCTCTCCCAATATCAACTGTCTGTTTCCAGCTATCTCAACATCCCTAGAACGGACAATCCAATACTTGCTTGTACAACACCTCCACATCCCCAGTGCTGAAACTCTGAATTTTGACTTTCCAAAACATCTCTCTAAGTATGGACAGCCCAATACTTGGCCACCTACTCTTCCTTCCAGTACCAGGAGCCCAATACTCAGCTATTCTGCACCTCCTCCAGTACACACCACCCAAGATTCACCCATCCTGCACTCCTTCTCTCCTGTATTGACAGCCCAATACTTGTTCTTCCCTTTCCTGGCACTGACAGGATGATCCTCTTTCCCTGATAACAAGTCTTCAGAAATGGATTTTACGCTAAGTCTCTCATTAGACCAGTGTACTGAATGACATCAGGCTCCCCATCATTGGCCAGTATTTCCTAACCCCTTTCCCTTATCCCTGGCATGAGGTACCTTAATCCACCACCCATGGTGGCAGGATCCCTAGTCTACCCTGCACAACAGCCATGGCCTCTAGTTCCTTGGCCACCTTTCACACAGTGATGGCAGCAGGCTTCTGAGACCCATTCTCAGCCTCTAGCTTAATCAAACTCCATAGACATGTCTTCAGGATCCCATGCCCCTCAGCACATGCCTGAACCCCCCAGAACTGAGTTTTGGGCACCCCCCAATTAGCATTTTTGCCCACTGTATAAATGATTTGAGTACCTCCTGAAGTAATTATATTTTATCTGGTTGATCCTGCCATCACACCATATTGCATTTTAAATGGAGTGCCTCTAATGGGGCATCCCACAATCACCCACAGCTGACATTAGAGCTGGGGAGCAGCTGCATGAGCATGCTTAGTGTTAGCCTATGGATGGAGCTATTAACAGCTCCAGTTTGCCACTTAGAGACCTCTGTGCTATATCAAGACTAGGTAGAGAGTTGTAGTCAGCCTTGGGTGATTGTGGCAAATTCTACACATTTTACACTAGCTTGGGTACTGTTTGCAATAGCCACCTTTATCACCCTGGGAGTTCTCACCTCTGGGGGCTTACTTCCCTACCCCCTTGGTGCTTCTGAATAAAAAAAAATCTTGGGGGCCATCTAACCCATATTCACTAGTCCAACTGGCTAGCTTGGCTATAACTGGGGCTGCACCCTGCCTTAAACTTAAACCTTGTGTCTTAATTAATTGCACATCAAGGACAGGGCTTAAAATGCAGGGACAAATTACCAAAATTGGGGCAAGCTCAAAACATTATCAGCCCAAACAAGAGCCCTCATGCAATGTGTGGCTAAAATTGAAAGCATTTTCTGCACTCTTTAGTGAAAATAAATGGCAACAGTAGAAGGGATACAGAGGGCATTTCTAAGACAAACTCAGTGATAGAGAGGGATGCCCTGAGCCCATGCCTTATTTGCTCCTTCTGAAGCCATATGTACCTAACCCTCACTGAAGTGGAATACTACATTTAGGTTCAAAGCAGTAATTAATATGTCTTTTAAGACTAAGTTTAGTAATTTTTAATCTTCTGTAATCATCAGAAGAAGAATACTGCCTGTAGGAATACTTAATTTTAAGAAATATTCACCTGTAACTGTTTTTTAAGAGTAAATTATTATGAAATGAAAATTATACACAGATTTTAGAAGTACAAATTATTGAATACTTTCAAATGATAAATGGAAACTTGTCAATACTTCTTTTGTTTTATATGCAAGCTTTTTAATTTTCATTCTGATCATGGGGCATAACCTTGATTATTATACACTGCAGATGATAGGTACATGGGGTTCATTAGCCCATGAAGATTAGGGGAGTACACTGAAGAGTCATAATTTAAACTAAGCAAAGGAGGGGTCTGGATTTAAGACTCTCTGGACAGCAAATAAGGGAGTCTGTGGGCCCGCCCCAGGATAAGGGTGACACGTTGGGGTCTGACACACCTCTGGGAAGGGGGCTGGGGAGGGACTTTGTTGGAGGTGGTTTGTAACAAACGCTAGGAGCCTAGGTAGTAAGATGGTGGAATTAGAGGCCATAATACAGGATGAGGGAATAGACTTAATTGTAGTCATGGAGACATGGTGGATGGAATATCACACAAGGAAGACAACAATCCCTGGGTATAGACTGTTTAGGAAGGACAGGGGGGACGGGAAGGGAGGGGGGTTGCTTTATATGTTAAAGATGATATCAGGGCTATCGAGGGGCAGGAGGGGTGGGGGTGACTGAACTCCTATGGGTCATGCTGAGCAGAGGGATAGATGAATCCCTAAGGCTAAGGGTGGTCTACAGACCACCTTTGCAAGAAGAGGAAGAGGAAAGAAAACTGGTACATGTTATAGAAAGAATGGCCCTCAAAGGAGAAATACTACTCGCAGGGGACCTAAATCTCCAGGACATGGATTGGTTCATCCCAGAGGCTACCTTGGTGAGGAGCTGGGTATTTCTGGAGATGCTGCAGGGTGCATTCCTTCAGCAGTTGGTCAAGGACCCAAGAAGGGGAAACAATCTGCTACATGTCCTAACAAATGGGGAGAGTATGGATGAGGTGGGGGTAGGAGAGGCACTAGACAACAGTGATCACAAGATGGTTCACTTTAGAGTTAGAGCAGGGAGGGTGGTAAGATGCACAGCCTCAACAGTCCTGGACTTCAAGAGAGCAGGCTTTAACATGATGAGATAGCTGTTGAGGAAGGGATTGAAGGATATGGAGGGTTTACACAACATGGAGGAGCTACAGGGCTTTTTAAAGACCCTGGTGCAGAAAGCAACAGACTTGTGCATAAGGCAGGTAAGGAAGGGCACAAGAAGAAGGAAACCTCAGTGGTTCACAAGGGAGGCAGTGAGGGTGGTAGGGGACAGGAGGAGGAGGAGGGCATTCAGGAAAAACAAGTGAACACAGAAAGAAGAGGACAGGGAAACCTATAGGGAGAGAAGGAAGCTAGTTGGGAAGGAAATAAGGAGGCCCAAGGCAGAGACAGAGGAGAACCACCACCACTACCTAAGAGGTTGCAAAGAAAGCACAACAGTTGGACCACAGTGGGCTCAGGGAGGATGAGGATGGTGAAACAGAGGCACACCCAGTCACATGTTACACACCACAATCCATACGCCATTCTGGGGGAGCATAGCTCCCCTATAGATACACCCGCAGAGGAGACTAAGGAGGCTGAGGACAACTGTCACAAGGAGGCCCACAGGAAGGAGGCAGAGAGGACACCACAAGGAAAGGAAGCAGCTCTGGTGGGGGACTCAATTATTAGGGGATAGAACTGGGAGGAGCTGGGAAATCTGAAGTAAGGTGCCTGCCTGGTGCCATGGCTTGGAGGACAGGAAGCGCATCCTCAGGATCACAACAACAGCTGCAAGGGATTCTGAGCTGGACGTAATTGTCCACCTAGGGACAAATGACTTGGCTCATTATGAGGTTAGAGCAGTGCAGGAGGACATTGCAGAGTTGGGGAGGGCTCAAGACAAGTAGTAAACACAGTATCCTTCTCAGAGGTGCTGCCTGTCAAAGGCATGGGGAGGCGAGGGTATTGGCACCATGCAGTTTAATGAATGGTTGAAAAATGGTGCGGAGCACAGGGGTTTGGCTTCATTGGGGACTGGGTTCCACCTGGAGGACACCAGCCTATACTGGCAGGATGGTCTGCATCTGTCCAGGAAGGAACAAGTCTTTGAGCAATCGGTTTAAATGCTTCATTGGCAAGCTTTTAAACTAGTCAATGGGGGAGGCACTGACAAGCAGCAGAAAAATCCCAGCCTCTCCCTACAAAACAGGGTACTAAATGAGAAAAAGACCAAGGTAGAACGGTCAGTGGGGGATGCTGCAACAGAAGGTAAGGCCATCAAAAAATGGAGAGCAATGAGTACCAATGCCCGTAGTCTAGGTAACAAGCTTCCTGAATTAGTGGCCTTGATGGAGGAGGAACATCTGGATATCGTGGCAGTCACAGAAACATGGTACACACAAAACCATGACTGGGATGTAAACATACCAGGATACACTATCTACAGGAGGACAGGAGGGTAAAGAGGGGAGGAGTAGTTTACATAAGGAAGGAATAAAAGCAACAGAACAAAAGGTAAACAGGGAGGAGAAGAAGCACTGTGGGTAAATTTGAGACAGGCAATGGCACCACAATCCGCACAGGGGTTGTGTACAGACCCCCTTCTCAGGGGGAGGAAATGGACAAGGAAATGATAGAAAGTATACTTAGAATGGCAGAAAAAGGGGAGATATTGCTGATGGGTGATCTGAATATGCCAGATGTCAACTGGAGCGCAGTTGCAGCTGACACTTTGAAGAGTGCAGTTATTCTAGATGCCCTACAGGGGGCATGCCTTAGACAACTAGTACTGGAGCCCACTCGAGAGGAGCAATATTAGACTTGATACTCTCGAATGGAGATGGAGAGGATACAGATGTAGAAGTGGGTAGCCATCTGGGAACTAGCCACCATCGAACAGTATGGTCTACAATAAACACAGCAATAGAGTCAAGCCATACAAAGACAAAAGTACTGGACTTTAGTAGGGCTGACTTTGCTAAAATGGGTGAGTGCCTAAGAATGCACTAGCAAATGGGCAGGAAGGAGGGGTGGAAGAACAATGGGGAATAATAAAAACTGCCATCACAGAGGTAACGAGCCTTTGTGTGAAGCAAATAAACAAAACAAGACGATGTAAGAAACCACTATGGTTCTCAAAGGAAGTGGCAGTGAAGGTTCAAGAGAAAAAGAAAGCATTCAGGAAGTACAAGGAATTGCAGCAGGAGCAGGACAGAGAACTGTATCAGTTAAAGCAAAAGGAGGCTGGGAAGGCAGTCAGAACAGCAAAGGCCCAAACTGAGGAAAAGATAGCCAACTCAGTTAAGAAGGGGAATAAAACCTTTTATAGGTACATCAGGAGCAAAGGAAGACCAAGGGAGGGATAGTGAGGCTTAATAAAGGGAGGGAGGGTGGGCAGAGGGAGAATGTGAAAAGGCAGAGATACTAAACAAATATTTTGCTCAGTATTTACAAAGGAAGAGGGGAGGTACATAAACAAACAGTAGTAACACTCTGGATACAGAGTTGATACCAGCCCATTTACAGAAGAAAGGGTTCTGAAAGAACTCTTAAACTGAAGGTGACAAAGCAATGGGGCCTGATGGGATTCATCCCAGAATTCTAAAAGAACTAAGGGTAGAACTAGTGACACCACTGACTACCTCTTGAACAAATCATGGGAGGATGGGGTGGTACCCAGGACTGGAGGAGGGCAGATGTGATTCTCTCACAAAAGTGGGAGCAAGGCAGAAGCAGAAAACTATAGACCTGTTAGTTTAACCTCAGTGATAGGGAAAATGATGGAATCACTTCTAAAGGAAAGAATTGTCGAGTATCTAGAGGCCAGAGGGCACAAGACCCTAGGCATGGATTCACAGCGGGAAGGTCATGCCAGATGAATCTGATAGATTTCTTTGACTGGGTGACCAAAGTAGTAGATCAGGAGGGCTGTGGACATGGCCTACCTAGACTTTAGCAAGGCATTTGACACAGTCCCACACAAAAGATTAATATATAAGTTAGCCAGCCTGGGAGTGGGTCCCAAGATGACAGCCTGGGTAAAGAATTGGCTGGAGAATAGGACACAGAGAGTAATAGTAAATGGAGTCCACCCAGAAGAAAGGAGGGTTACTAGCGGGTATCGCAGGGTTCAGATAGGATCAGTCCTCTTCAATGTCTTTATGGGCGACATTGCAGAAGGACTGAAGGAAAGTATGTCTCTTTGCAGATGACACTAAGATCTGCAACAGAGTTGATGCACAGGGTGGGGTGGAAAGGATGAGAAGGGACTTGGCAAGGCTAGAGGAATGGTCAAATGTATGGCAGCTTAGATTCAATGCTAAGAAGTGCAAAGTAATGCACCTGGGAAACAAAAACCCAGGGGAAGAGTACACAATGGGGGTGAGATACTAACAACAACAAAAATGGAAAGGGACCTGGGGGTAGTCATCTCAGATGACCTAAAGGTGGGCAAGCAATGTGAGAAGGCAGCAAGGAGGGCTGGGGGGATACTGGGATGCATAGGGAGAGGCATCACCAGTAGAAAACAGGAAGTTATTATCCCTCTGTACAGACAGCTGGTGAGACCCCATCTGGAGTACTGTGTGCAGTTCTGGAGACCCAATCTCCGCAAAGACATAGACAGGATGGAAGCTGTCCAGAGGAGGGTAATTAAAATGGTGCAGGGTCTGCACTGGAGGACATAAGAGACTTAAGAGCTATATGTATAGCCTCAAGGAAAGGAGGGAGAGGGGAGCGATAGAAACTTTCAAGTACCTCAAGGGAATCAACAGTCCAAGAGGGTAGCATCTTTCAAAAAAAGAGGTGCAAGAAACAAGAGGGCACAATTTGAAGATGGGGGAGGGCTCAGAGGTACTTAAGGAAGTATTTTTCCAGAGAGGGTTGTGGATGCATGGAATGGCCTCGGAGGAGGCTGTGGAGTCAAAATCAGTGGTGGAATTGCCAATGCATGGATAGTCATAAGGCAATTCTGAGGGTGGGGTAGAAAGAAGTAGGCTGCTGGTTAACTAGGATCTGCAGCTTATCCAGTAGGTAGGGAAATGGGCAGACTGGGTGGGCCAAGTGGTCCTTATCTGCCATCAAATTCTATGTTTCTATAGCAAAACATACCAAGAGAGGGGACAAAACATTTTTTAGATATGTGGGGGACAGGAGGAAGGTTAAGCAGGGGATTATTTACAGTGCTAAAGGGAGAGGGAGGAACTCAAATTGAAGAGTACAGTAAGAAAGCTGAAGAACTAAACAAGTACTTTTGCCCAGTTTTCATGGTGGAAGGTGAGGGCAGGAGGCCAGAGCTCAGGGGAAGGGGGAGGTGAGGCAGTGGGATTAACCCATCCATTTGAAGTCAAGGGGGTTAGGGAGGAATTAGGCAGGTTGCAAGTGGATAAGGCCATGGGGCCAGACGGACTGCACCCTAGGGTGATCTGGGAGTTGGGGGAAGAGCTGGCTGCCCCATTGACAAGACTGCTCAATCTGTCGCTGGATTCAAGAAGGGTGCCAGAGGACTGGAAGAAGGCAAACGTGGTGCCATTGCATAAGGGGGGCATCAGGGATTTGAAAGAAAATTACCACCTGGTCAGCCTCACCTCTGTGTTGGGGAAGGTCATGGAGGCACTCATTAAGGAGAGGGTGACTGAATACCTGGAGGAAAATGGACTCCTAGTTGACAGACAGCATGGATTTATGAAAGAGAGGTCATGCCAGACAAACTTAATTGAATTCTTTGACTGGATGACACAGGAAAATGACCAAGGGGGGCAGTGGTCATGGTCTACCTGGATTTCAGCAAGGCCTTCGACACCATCCCCCACAGAAGGCTAGTGTACAAATTGGAAAGCACAGGTGTGGATGATAAAATAACCAGGTGGGTATAGAGAACTGGTTGGCAGGAAGAAGCTAGAGAGTGGTGGTAAACAGGACATACTCAGGAACAGGGGAGTGATGGGTGGGGTACCCAAGGGATCAGTACTGAATCCCCTCCTTTTCAACACCTACATAGGGGACACAGCGGAAGGACTGAGAGGGCATATGGGCTTTTTTGAGGATGATACAAAGGTCTGCAACTCATCGGGGGGGTGGAGGACATGAGACAGGACTTGAGGACTTTAGAAGGATAGGCAGAGACATGGCAGTTGAAGTTCAATGTCAAAAAGTGTGCAGTAGCTGGCCCAGTAGTCCTGAGGGTTGAGGCACTGGACGCCACACCTCATGCCACACCGGTGATCCAGTTTCAGGAATGGACTTAGGCCATTGGATGTTAGTGGGGAGGGACAGGATTAAGCATCCCGTGACAATTCTCCTCTCTCTGGGGTGGGTTAAAGAGTGTGTGTCACTCTGTTGTGGCCTCTGACAGAAGTCAGAGGTGCTACAGGTGCAGCACATAGAAGGGGGGAATGGAGCAGGACAGATGTTGGCATGTACATGCGCTTACATCATCGAATGTCCTGTACCGGCAGGGGAGGAAAGCATGGCAGAAAATTGCTGGGTGGTCATGGCGGCTGATGGCCGTGCACTGCTCCCCAGAATCTGAAGATGTGCACCCTGTTAGTATTGGATCCAGGTTCCCTGTGGGAGGACACTCTGCGGTGCCAGCCTGCACAGGGAAAGTGAGTCTTTGATGGACCTGGGGTGTGGGTGCTGGGAGCTGGATGACCTGCCAGCCCACTCCACAGAGGAGAAAAAGGAATATATAAAAAAAAAGTGTGCAGTGATTCACTTAGGGCACAACAACCAGGAAGCAAGATACATGCTGGGGAGAAGACATTAAGGTGACAGAGCAGGAGAAGGATTTGAGAGTAATAGTATCCAGCAACCTCAAGGTGGGCAACCAGTGCAGCAGGGTGGTGGGAATGGCAAATGGGATGCTAGCGTGTCTTAGCAGGGGTATCACTAGCAGGTGAAGCGAGGTACTTATGCCCCTTTACAAAGCCATGCTAAGGGCTCACCTGGAAAATGGAGCCCAGTTCTAGAGGCCACATGTATGCAAGGACAGAAACAGGTTTGAAGGGGTTCAAAGAAGGGTGACTAAGATGTTGCAGGGTATGCAGGGCAAACTGTACAAGCAGAGATGCAGGGTACTGTGGCTGTACTCCTTGGAAACTGGAAGGGAAAGCGTGGGCATGATTGAAACATTCAAGTATGTCAAGGCAATCAGTAGGCTTAAGACATGGAACCTATTACAAAAAAAGGATGGTGCAGTATCAAGGGGCTATAGTCTGAAACTACAGGTGGGAGATTCAGCCAGGGAGATGTAAGAGGACAGTTCTTCACAGAGAGACATGGAACAGGCTTCTGGAGGACGTGGTAGGGTTCAAAAACAGTGACAGAATTTAAGATGGCATGGGACAGGTATAAGGGGCTGTGTGGAAACACAAAGGGGACTGCAGGGAAGGGGACTGAATAAACAGGATGGGAAGGGCAGACTAGGTGGGCCAGAGGGTCTTTTTCTGCCAACAAGATTTTATTTTAATTATCTTATTATGATCCTTAGTATGATCACTTCTTTTACAATATCTTTTGCTCTATTAAGAATGCTAAGAAAGACATTAATACAGCTCTGCCAAACTGTAATGCTCTTCAAAGTACAATTATTTTTAACACTACTGAATCATAAATGAAGATTACAGTTAGCTGAGTAGTTCAAGAATTTAACCAATCAAGGCTGGGTACATTATCATGCATTTCAAGTTCTACTAAACAAGAAGACATAAAACGACCAATAACATCAATGACTTTTAGAGAAGGTAAGCAATCATAAAACGTGGGTTTTTACCTAGAAGTAATATGATGCAAAAAAAAATTGGCAGTGTCCCTTTAAAAGTCTATACTGAACTATATTTACCAGAAGTCTACTCAGTCAGTGAACTACATTTTCCAGAATTACTTTCTGTCCCTGCCCAGACTAAAGAAATGCACTAGCAGTGATTGTTGGTCTCCATTTGGAGCAACAACTGATATTGCCTGCAGTTAAGATTTACATGTTAAGGTAAGTGCTTATGTATAAATAGAAAAGTACATCATTTTAACTCCCTGAAATGTTAACTACATTAAGGGACTTGTATTACTCAGGTTTTATTGCTTTGTATTTATTTATTTATTTAGCTTTTGTTGACCGGGTAAGTGCACTAGACAAATCCTGCCTATTTTCAGGCACGACCCGGGGTTGGGGGATACAGATGAATGCCAACTGACCTTGAACCAGATTAAGCTGTTGGTGGTACTTTTAGTGAATGAGGGAAATTTGGCCAGGACACCGGGGAAATTCCCCTACTCTTTTCAATAAGTGCCATGGGATCTTTAACATCCACCTGAACTACCACCAATCCAGGCAGATGGGACCTCGGTTTAACATCTCATCCGAAAGATGGCACCTCAGAAATGCAGCACCCCTCTCATGCTGCATTACAGTGTCAGTACTGGGATATTAACCCAAGTGCCAGATGTGGGAACTGAACCCACAGCCCTCTGATCTCCCGGCCTCAGAGGCGAGTGTGCTACCTACTGAGCCACTGACACTGCAATTGTAATTGAAATGCTATTCAGGTTTCATAATCAATATTATGTTATTAAGAAATTTTCTTTGCTCTGAACTTTTGTGACAAAAACATTTGAAAAATCTTTAAAATACACAGTTTATTTTCAATCAAATCTCTCCTTAAGGTGTCTAATGTGCATTGCGCCCCTAGATTACTTCTTATTTGTGGAAATTTTTACTAGTTATTTTAAAGTGGTGTTGGGGGCAGGGGGAATTATAGCAGGAAGATTTTATAAATGAGCAAATTCAGAATGCACTTTCTATGTGTCTATCCATTAAGTAGCCTATTTATCGATAGTTACAGAGAAAATACTACAACTTTTTTAATCTGAGAAAATTTGCAGTAACCTGCAAATTGGTAAAAGAAGAATTATTTACTGCAGATATGAGCATGTGGGGGAGCTGTTTTTTACATTTAATATTGTTTTTGATTTAAACCTTTGCATGTGGTAATCCAGTTTGCAATCCAAGGATTCTTGTACTTTTTCTTTTCTTTTGCTGCAGACTGCTGATCTCTTTGGTTCATGTGGAAGAATTTCTTGAGTCATTTTCCTATTTCTGAAGAGTACTGATTCTTTGAATCCATATAGCTGTGCATTTTAAAGGCACTCATAAATTTATATTTTATGTTAGTGTCTCTCATTTTATTATACTACGCTGAGAAGTATGGGATCCATGGTTGCGGAAGGGTGATCTGGAGAAGGGGTCTGGTTGTAGAGAGGGTGGTCAGGGAGAGGTTCTTCTCTGGAAAGAGGGTGGGTCCAGCTCCTGGGAATGGTGGTTATCTGGGGGTCCAGCTTCAGGGAGGTTGCTCAACTTGGGAAGGGGAGCTTGTCTATGGTTGGGAACAAACACAGGGGGAGTAGAGCTGCAGGGAGGGTTGTCTGCTGGGGGAAGCTAGTCTAGGGCATGAAAGAGTGAGCCAGCAGCAGGGAGGGTGGTTGGTGGTGGAGGGACTAGTTCGGGGTTGGAAGTGAGGTCCAGCTGCAGGGTGGGTGGTCAGATGGTGAGGCTGGTATGGGGCTTCTGGTGGATCCAGCTGTAGGTAGAGTGGTTCTCTGCGGACTGCTGGTCCAGGAGCTTGGGGGGACAACTGCAGAAATAGGGTCTGTTGGAGTGGAGGTTTGGGGTGGTGCTCCAGATGCATGAAGGTTGCATGGCATGCAGTTGGAGGATGGTCCGGGTGCAGGGAGGGTGGTTGGCTGGGGAAGAGGCTGGTCTGGAGGCTGTGTGGTGCTCTAGCTATAGTGAGGTTGCTAATCATTGGAGAGGCTGGGGCTAGAAGGGTTGTCCAGCTACATCAAGGATAGTCTGGTGCCGGGAAGGGTGATCTAGCAGAGAGGAATGTGGTTGGCTGTTTGGGGGGGGTGGGGAATGGGCGAGGCTGAAGAAATTAAACAGCCTAGGAGGATCCAAAGTGGTGAAAATAATTAGAAACTGGTTAACAAGTCTGCTCTTCAGCTCAGCGGTAGCACTGTGGCCTGCGGCGTAGGTGACCTGAGTTCAGGAATGAGGTCATATTTGGGGCTTGCTGGGGAGGAGGATGATCAAGTGATCTAGGAGATGCTCTCTTCTGAGGAAGGAGGACAACCAGCTCCACTGTAGTACTGCCAACTGAGTGACCACAAGTGGCAGTGCAGTTGGGAGCAGCTCATGGGTGTGAAGACACTGGCTGGTGTTGTGCCACACATATCTGCGAAAGTGTTTGTGCACCCCTGCCGCTCATGTACTAGGGGATGGTAGAACATGAAGAAGTATCTTGGCTACCTAAGCACTTCCTCCACATATTGGATACAGTCTATGGCAGAGCAGATCCTGGCAGATGCCAGTGTGATGGCATTGTGGTAGCTGAACAGAAGGGGGCCAACCAGAGATGCAGGTGGAAAAAAGAATAGTATCTGGGGGAAAAAAGGTTAACAGGTGTCAGAGGGTGATGGTTAAAGGCACTCATTGCAGTGATGGGACAGTGAGCAGCTTGACTCAGTACTGGGATGGATCCTCTTCAGTGTCTTCATAATTGACATTGCAAAAAAACTGGCATAGAAGGGAATGCCTTTTTGCAGATGATACCAAACTCTGTAGGGTGGGCACAAAGAAGGGAGCAGAGAGCATGCATATGGCTCTTGGAGAAACTTGAGGAGTAGTCAAGATCATGGCAGTTGGGGTTCAATGACATAAAGTGCAGAATTGTGCACATAAGGCATAGGAATCCAGAGCTGCTTTATAGGGTTGGGGTGGTGCGGATGGTCATTAAGCAGGAAAGGGACCTTGGGGTTATTATGATCTTAAAGTTGCAGGCTGTGTGACAAAGCAGTGGGTAGGGCTAGCAGGATATTGGGGCTACAAATGGAGGATCATTTTGAGCAGGAGGACGGAGGTGGTGGTGTTGCAAGTAATCACTCATTAGTGAGACTCGACTTAGAGGACTGTGTCTAGTTTTGGCTGCATCTTAGAAAGGCCATAGGGTTTGGTTTTGTTTTTTGCTGAATTTTGTTGACCCAGTAAGCCCACTGGGCCTAGAAGTCCCTTTTTCAGGGTCAACCAGGGGGAATGGGGGATACAGATGGTAAGCAACTGAAATTGAACCAGATTAAGCTGTTGGTGGTATTTTTAGTGAATTTGGAATAATTTCATGAGTCATTTTCCTATTTCTGAAGAGCACTGTTTCATTGAATCCATATAGCTCTTCATTTGGAGGCAGTATAAAGGACAACTAAAATGGTACATGGATTGCAGCAAAAGCTCTGTGAGGATAGACTATGGGATCTCAAAATGTACACCCTGAAAGAGAGGGGATATGATGGAGACCCACAAGTACCTTACAAGGATGAACAGGGTGTGGGAGCTCCTTCAAATAGGAAAGAACACCAGGACCATGGGGCATGTGATGAAGCTTGTGGTGGGGGTAAGAGGAATGTGAGGAATTACTACTTCACTGAAAGGTTAGTAGATACCTGGTACAGACTGACAGCATTAGTGTTGGAGGTTAGGAGTAATAAATGGTGGGGGGGTTTAAAGCATGTGTGGCATAGACATAGCGAAGAGGGAGGGCCACAAGAGACCATTAAGAGTTTGCAGAGAAGGACTTAACAGGATCCTCTGGTGGCAGCCGTAGTGAGGCCTGGAAACCAGAGCAGAAGTGAAGGGTCATCAGCAGTTGGGTTTGCAAGCTTGCAGTTTAAGAAAAAAAATATCAGACAGTTTTTATGTGGTGGGAGGAGCTCTGGTAGCAGTTGTAACGAGGTTGGGAAACCAGAGTGGAAGAGTAAGAGTGAGGGGTTATCACTAGTTCACGTTTCGAAGAAGCAGTATAAAAAATGTTTGTATATCGAGGTGCGGAGATGACACACAGCAGCAGCATGCAGAGGAGTGTGATGGCTGGAGTGCAGTTTGGAGCAACCAGTTGAACAAAGTTTTGGTGAAAAAGCGAAAAAAAAAATGTTAAACAGAAAAAAATGATCACTGTATGATAGTGGGGAAAATGAGAAGATGTACTAATTGAGTAAGTGTCAGGTGGTATGTCTGAGGGACAGACAACCTGAACAGTGGAAGAAACAAAACTAAAGCAAGATACCAGTAAGTAATGCCAAACAGTGTGGGGGGTGGGGGATGGAGATGTGTGATGCAGTACAGGGTTTTATATAGCCAGTATCACATCGCATTTTGCAATGTGACATCACTGCTCATGCGACCAATTTCTACTTTGAATCGCAAGAAAATGTGATCCCTTCTGTGAACCTCACCGTTATCCTCCACCGCCAGTAAGGTATACTGTAACAGACTCGCCACCAAGGCCCTGAATGTCAGCAATCACTCCTAGTAGTGCTTTGCAATATCACAAAGCACTACTGGGAGTAACTACCGGCATTCGGGCATGCAGCGGTGAGACAGTTACAGTATACTATTGGCAGCAGTACCTTGGGCACATAAGGGGGGAGTTAAACAGCTAGTCTCTCTGGCTTCTCGAGTCATTTCTCCACTTGTTCCTCCACTCTGACTGAGCACCCCCCAACTGCCTCATATGCAGTTCCCCTGGTGCCTGTTTGTTCTTTGTTTTATTGCACCAAAAAGCTACTCTGGAATCCCATGAGAGCAGTGTTTTGTGGCACTGCAGAGAAGACCGCTATGACCAGCAAAAAGAACAGCAGCTGATCAAGTGAAGTGAGCTCAGAGAAAGAAAGGAGTGCTGCTGCTCTGCAAGTGAGTGGGATCTCTATTCAATATTTGATAATCAGGTATGGCACACTTGTAGATAAAAGTGCCTGTTTTCAGGGTCGACCCCAGTAACGGGGGGTGGGGGTTAAGTGACTTGCTCAGTTACACAGTGTTGCAAGTAGAGGTTGTGAGAATCAGACTTCAGTCTGCTGGAATGAGTGGGCTGAGGAGGTTAAGTGATTTGCTCAGAGTCTCACAGTATTGCACGTGGAGGTTGTGGGAATCAGACCCAGGTCTGCTGGAATGAGTGGGGTGAGGAGGTTAAGTGACTTGCTCAGAGTTGCACAGTATTGCAAGTGGAGGTTGTGGGACTGAAACCTAAGTCTGCTGGAATGAGTGGGGTGTCTATTAATTCTCTGGTACCTGGGTATGGCACACGTGTGTGTGTGTGTGTGTGTGTGTGTGTGTGTGTGCGTGTGTGGTATGAAAACAAATGAAACACAGACAGAGCTCATTTCAATGAGGATTTTATTCAGGCTAAAATACACACACATATATATACATATTTTTTTTTAAACTATGTATATACATTTTGTACGATTTTTAAATTTTGCTAATCAAATTGAGGCAAGTGCTATGCATTTTCATAACTGATTAGCGGTTTGTGCTAATCAATTTTTGCAGCTTATTTAAAACCCTGCCAGTCCACTATGTACGTTAATCGAGGATGATGTAATAATAACTATATGTATAAATGTAAGATTCTGTATGTATGCACATACTTATCCAGATAAATAGATTTATCACACTTCCATTTATGTCCACCCCTTTTGCATAAATTTACTTATATTTATAGCCCATCAGGGCTCTTTATGTTTACTGCTGTGCATTTTTAATTATAGGCTCTCCTGGACCTTATGCTGTTCTTTTCCTCCCCCCAATTATTTTGTTAGCCCCTGGTACTTTGACATTAGCTGCTGTGCAGCTCTATTGTATACAGTGATTGCAGCTTTCATGTTCCCCCGAGGGAGCTCTCTGATTTCCCCCTGCCTGCCTCCTTCCCACAGCTACTTTTAAGCCCATTTTGGGTATTGTCTTTCAGCCCCAATGTGGTTTGTCCTCTGTGGCCCCATACTGTGTTTGCTTTCCCAGTCCCTTCATACCAATCCCCTCAGGGCACTTACACTCAGCTGCCATGCAGCTTAGCTAGTGGTTCCTGCCTCCTCCTGCTGGCTGCCCTCCCTTCCCTCTTAAAAAGGCTCAGCCTGAACTCTGTGCAAGCTGGGAGTTGAAAGTGCCTGCCAGCACTGTCACTCTAGTGTAGTAGCACTAAACTGATGGCTGTATAGCCGTAGCAGTTTCTGATTGGCAGTTTTCTGATCAGTCTACCTGCCTGCTACATACAATAGGGGCCCACAAAACTGCCCCTCCCACCAACCACTATATGCCAGGGAAGGTTAAATATAATTGAAAAAACAGTTTGCCACTGGCTACAAAGTAGTTATCCCACTACACCACCAGGGCTATATCTTTAAACCTCTGGTGGCCTGGGACAACTCAAGACCCCTAAGCACCAGTGTCCCTTTTTTTAAATAATGTATTTGATGTGGCTTTTGTTGACCAGGTACGCACACTAGACAAATATATGCCTATTTTCTGTTATGACATAGGAGGTTACAAGAGAATAATACAGAGTGCAAGGCTTAACAGGGTAATAAAAATGGATATACGTGGGGATCACTAGCCCATTAGGACTACTACATAAATCTGCTGGCCACAAGCAAGCCACCTTGGGGGTGCTATGGGAGTTTTGCTGAACCTCCAATACTACGTTATTCTCTTTTCTTAGCCGTGTGTATTTTTATTTTCTGTCTCTATATCTGTTTTCCTTACTTTGAACTTAAGTGCATCTTTTCCTTTAAAATTCCCCTTCCTTTACTCCTATGTTATACTGTACCCTTTTCTATCTCTCTGCTCTCTGCTCTCTGTCTCTACTCTCACTACTATAAGTTCCCCATACTAATCTATTTTTCCCATTATTTCTACAGGTCTGACCAGACTATATACCAAGCAGATAAGCATCTTTTGTTTAATTCTAACCCCCTAATCTCTTCTCTAGGACCTCCGACCCTTTGTGTCTCTTCAAATTTCTCTGTTTTCCTTTAGAATAATGAACAGTCCTCTGTGCAAAACAAGTAACACTACATTGACTAAGGTTAGTGACATCATGGGTATGAGAACAAAGCCTGAGTGCCCCCATCATGTCAGTAACCACTACCAGTGCATTCTGCAAGGAGACTGGTTCAATGAACAGGCTGTTTCTAAAACATACAGGTGAAAGGCAAACCCCCACATGAGTGCTGATTTCAGAATGGCACCCAGTACTGTTTTTTTGTTTATTTACTGGGTGCTGTTCTGAAATTGTTGCATGTGAATGGGTTTGCCTGTAGGGGGTTATCCATGTATCCTTGTGACTTTTCTAACATCCCGGGTCATGCCTGAAAATAGTAATTGTTTGGCTATGGCACCTACCAGGTAAACAAAAACTAAATAAATAATCAACTTGCACTCCAGGCCCTGTGTCTGCATCTGGTTTGCTGGAGCACGAGTGTGATTAGCGCAGCTGTTCAGAAAAATAAATTTGTGTTCTAAATGGTGAATTATTTCTCTGAACATTCTAAAAGGTGGATTACTGGGTTTAGAAAGCACCACAGAAACTTTTTTTGTACTCGTATTCAGGTTAGCCCAATTACCAACCCCAAACAAGAGCATGGCCACCTGCTCTATCAGTCAGCTGCTCAATACAGCATGAAAGCACTAGCAAGTGAGGGAGTGGCCATGTGGTTAGTGTATTGATAATGCTAGGAAGCTAAAGTTCTGCAAAGTTTCATGAATAACATATACCGCTCTGCCTCTTCCATCTTGATCATGCACACTATCACGTTGTCATTCAACTTGTGGATTGACAGAGCTGGTGGCAGACTGTGCTGTGGTTAGGAAGGGGGCCATGCTATCCTGGTTATCTTGCTACATGCCATCCTAATATCACGGCCCTGGGGTCAGGAGGGGTGGGCTAACATCTAAATAATGACTATTTTGTGTGTGTGTGGGGGTGTCTGGCTATGGGAGGGAGTCTTTCAAAATGCCTGGAGTTTGCAATTATTTTTTTTTAGTCCATGTGGAAGCTTAGAACAGGGAAGGGGTTGAGGATGATAAATCATAGGAGTGTGGAGGGTGTGGCCTAGTGACTAGCCTTTGCCACCTGGGAAAGGACAGGGTCTTAATTTTTTTTACAATTCCTGAGAATCATGATTAGTGGGAAATACTTAGGATGCCATTTGTGATTTTGTAGGATTGGGAATTATTGTTCAGGATGTGCACACTCATAGCAGCTGGTGTTTTGTTATATATATACATTTTGCCTTTACCCTAATTTACAAACATTTATTCTGTTTTACAGTGCTGACCAGATGTCATCCCATATCCTCTCACCAGTACCAGATGTCTACCTATCCTCTACAGACCAGGTAAGGCATCTGTTACTGATTTATATGATACTCTTATAATTGAGCATCTGCATCTGTATCTGTTACCTGGGCGGTGAGGAATAAAACTGAAGTAAAAAATTCTGACACAAACACTGCACCAAGTACTGCAGATGTGAACTTCAGTCACTTAGTGAGAAAACTTCGTATTTGCCAAAAACGAATACTGGAATGTATACATTATGCAAAAATATGCATCTGACACTGTTTGAGGTTGGAACCTACTGCTGTGGCAGCATAATAAAATCAGTTCATGAAATAAAACTGTGAGAATTTTATTTCATTGAAACAAAGAATTGATTTTATAACTGCAATAATACACTCTGGCTGTGGTATACTGGGCATTAATGCACTTCCCAGGTGGTGGAAGGTCTTTTAGGTTGGCATGGTCATTTTTTAATTCGATATGCTATTCTAAAATTTAATTTGGACACGTACACTTGCAAATGTGCATGCAGCTCACACTGCATAGTTCTTAATGCAGCCATAATTAGGATGCACTGAAACAGCACTGTGACACTGCTGTCAGAAGTGCCACTGAGCATCAAACCACACTGTAGTGCATAGAGGTGTTGATTCAATCTGCTAGTTAGCATAATTCGTACACACTAAAAAAGCAATGCAACACTGCTTTAGGCAGTGTTACTGATCCAAGAACAACAGTGCTCATTGCAGTGCATTTCCCAATGTGGTTATAGTGCTAATGAACATCATTTTTGCACACTGTACCATCACTGCGTGCACACCAGCATAACCCTACAGTTACACTGATTAACCACTCATGGAGAACAGACTGAAATGAAGTGTGTAGGAAGTGTACACTGCTACAGTAACACAGAAATATCATTATGTAGTGACTTTTTGGACACTTCAGTTCCCTCTGGTGCTCAAATGTGGCTGGAGTCAATAGAAGGCTTCAGGGTTGGAGGAGAGGTTAAGGGTGTAATACTGTGGAAGGGAGAGGGATTTAGGGTGTAATATTTTGGTAAGTGGAGGGTTTTTAGGGCTTAGTGTTGTGAAAGGGGAAGGGTTTCATGGTGTAGTACCATGGTAAGAAAAGGAATTCAGAGGTATGATGCTGGAAGAGGGGTTAACAGGAAAATATATTTGGTACAGGGCTGTCCCTGTAATATCACTTACCCTGCCAGCTGAGGTCTTTATACTAGCAAATATATATTTTTTTTAAGTCCTTCATTCATATTTTTAGTTTGCAGAGTTTTGGCAAACACGTAAATGGAGTTGGCTGAGAAACTCAATCGAGCAGCACTAGGACTTATGGGAAAACTTCACATTTTAGTGAACTAGATGACTGTATTGCTATATTGAACACAGGAGGAGCAGCATTAGTTTTAAGTTGTCATAGTGTCGGAGTGAGGGTTCATGTATGAAAGTATACTTACAGGTAGTTTTAGATCTAGGCTACTGGTAAGTATACTTTTAAACATGAACCCTCACGATGACCTGTGAAAACTTAAAACTAACACCCGCTTCTTGCTGTGCTCAGTACAGCAGTACCATCATCTATGTCAATACAATGGAAAGTTTTAATTCCCATACATCCTAGTACCACTCTATCAGGCTTCTCAGGAAGTCAACTCCACTTCTGTAATGACTGAAACTCTGCAAACTAAAATTACAAAGGACATAACAAAAAATTAAAATAGTTACTAATATAAATACCTCAGTTAGCCGGGTAAGTGATATTACAGGGACAGCCCTCTACCAGATATCTTTGCCCTTCACCTTTAACAGACTTGAGATCGGGGTCGGTAGGTCTTTCCAGGTTTAATTACAATGTTTGTATGGGCAATTGGTAATGGAGGTAGAGAGACCACTAGACCACCAGAAAATTAGGTAGTGTTTGCACAGACAATTTGGGGGTAGGGACCATTGGATCACCATGGCATATGTTTCACACAATTCCTTGTGTGGATAGCAATATCAACTGATAGACAACTGCACCCGCTTCTCAGGGAAGCATTTGCTGTAGGAGCACTTCTCACACTAGCGGCTCATGCCCTTTCTGCTCCAGACTGAGAGCATTTCAAACTGCGAGTGTAGCTCTCTTCAAGGTGGCTTCCTGTCACCTCCATGCCCCATGGCAGTTGCCGCCAGAGCAGTAGTTGGGGAAGGTGGATGTAGGCATGTCTACCATGGCCTCCTCCAGTTCCCACTGAGCTTCTATCTCTCCCTCTCCCACCCGCAGAGTAGGTTTCAGCCTGAGTTCTGTATAGGCTGGGAGTAACTGTCGGGACTCTGCATGCACTTTCACTTTTAGCACAGTCCTACTATAGGGATAATGCTGCAGCAGTAGCCTAGGTTGGCATTGAGGCAATGTTGGCTTTTGCTGTGAGTCGCTGCTGTCTGTGGGCTCTTCCAAGCCCAAATTGTTCTCCCTCTCTCTCTCTCTCTCTCTCTCTCTCTCTCTTCCCCCCCATTAACATTTGCAGACCCTCTGGGCTTGCTGACAGCTGCAGTGGGACTTTCAACCCGTGGCACCTGCCACTCTAGCTGCTCTGCCTTCTCTCGCCTCACTCCTCCTCCTCCTCCTCCCAGCTTTGCATTTAGCCATGGTGCCACTTCACTTAAAACAGCAGCTTCTTGCAGCTTTTCTCTTTGAACCTTCCCCCAGGCTCTTTTGCTGTGGGAGCAGCTTGACTTATTGGTGATGCCTGCCACCCTGCACAATCTCTCCCTCCTCTACCACTGGAGCGGTTACACTCAATAGCAGCTTCTTGCTGCTCTCCAGCCACTTTCTCCCAGGTTGCATCCTAAAAGAGCCCCATAGATAATAAACTAAACTGCCATAGCGACAATTTGGCAAGGTGGGAGAAGGCACTTCATCCCATGCTTCCTTCACCTCCCACTGACTTCTTTCACCCGTGTGGAGTAGGCCACAGCCAAAGCTCTGTATGGGCTAGGAGCTAACAGTACCTGCAGGAGCTCTCACTTAAGCGCGGTCATTCTTCCAACAGGCTGCAACTTCAGCACAGTGTATTCGTCCTGCTGCCACTGCCACAAATTAAAATATCCCACCCCCACACACACACACACAAATTGCCAGGGCTCAGGAGCCCTACAAGATCCCAGGAAAAGGGCACGGAATTACATAAAAAAAATTAAAAACACTAGTCCCATCCACATAAGGCGCTAGCCCACTAGATCACCAGGGCACAATTTATTTAATTTATTTAAGTCTTTGATTACCGGGTTGGTACAATGATCCTGGGAACTGTTTTCTGGCATGACCCGAGCCAATAGTATGGTACAATAAAATACATACCAGAAGCAAAAATTATACAGAATGCAAACAAAACAGTATAAACAGCACAGTGTACAAAGTGTTAGGGGAAATTAACATAATACACTACATATTACAAAGAATTGGGGGAAGGGTGACAGCATACAGTATACAATTACATTTTGTATTGGAGTCACAGGCAAAGGTTATAGGCAATAACAACTGGACTAGTAAAAAAGAGGGTAGTCACAGAGTGCTATGATATTACTCGGTGGCTTCCTCCCATGGCATTTCCTAGTCATCCAGACCACTGGCACCAATACCTACTTTTTATTTCATAAGAGGGCTACTAGCCCCCCCCCACTAGCTATTACTAACCACCTTGGCTACTAAATAAATTACTCTGCCATGATAATGGGCAAAATGGGATTTAGCTGAGCCCTCCCTTCCCCAAACCTCACTCCTTTTTATGTTTGCTTGTGCGCATGTGCAAGAATCATTATGTGGCAGCTTAGGAGAGATGCAGATTATGGAGGTGTAGCACTGCAGCAGCCAATGTCAGCACTGCATTTGTGGGCTTGGCACTGTTCACCCAATGCAGGCCCAGTGTCCTGATGACACTGGTTCTGCAGAAGTGCCATCAACTTGAAATGATTTGGCCACTGCCATGAGGGGCCGCCTCATCATTGCAGTATTAGCCATTCCACTGCAATGAAGGAGTGACCGTCATTGCATGGTGGTAGCTTACCTGGTGTAACATTTCCCTAAGCATGATGGCGGCTTATGATTCCGCCTCAGAGCCCCATGAAAGCCGACTGTCGGGGGTGTCCAATCCCCTTGTCGGCATGCCCCCGACCCATTTCATTTGCCAATGGGGGAGCCCACTTGCCATCTGCATAATGTTCCCCCCCATTTCTTGTGTGCCGGAGGGTGCCCAATCCTCCTCAGCTCTTGCTCCCCCAATGCTTTGTATGTGCCAACAGGGGTGCCCAATCCCCATCGACTACAGTCCCCCAAAAAAGCACTCAGGTGGTACACTGGGAGCACACCCCAGCATGCCAAAAGTCCCTGTAAATCAGAAAACCTTCCAGCGACGTTATACATTTTTTTTAAACCTGTAAAGTAGAAAACGGTCCTTCATTGAGTCTCTCCCAACCCACACCCACCCACTGCGCACCCCACCTCTCCACAACCCCTTCTTCCCATACTGACCTCTGGAGTCCAGCACGACGATCTTCAGTTTACCGGGAACATGTCTGCACTCTTCAAAGCCAACCACAAACTGAAGAAATAAGTAAGCTGTATAATGGCATAAATGTTGTTTTTTTCAACTTATGTGGATATCTCTGGCATTTTTGGGACTTTTGGCAACAAAGTTTCAACATAGGGTTATTGGGACCCCATAAAAAACAAGCAGACCAGACAACTGGAAAAGCTACTCATGTATCAGACTAAACACAAAAACAAGAAAAAGCGGAGCTAACACCAGCATGAGAACAAAGTTCATCCCAGACTCTTGGATGTCTGATTCAAAGCCTTTAATGCTTAAAAACAGGAGCTATAACACCACTGCAAACAGTCAAATGTATTCAAGTTCCACTGAACTCTTTCTCAAGGTTATTGGGACCCCTCCTAATGACTTCAGTCACTGTCATGGCGTTATTCAGTCCTGAAAGTTGATTTTGTGGTCACTGCGTGGAATCACCTTTTGGAACTGATTAATGAAATAACAGTGCCACTGTTCATGAGGTGGGCTCTTAAAAAGCCTATGTTGCAAATTTGGTTAAAAAAATTAAAAAAAGTTACTGTTTTACAAGCATGTGTTGCACAGTTTCCATGCACACTCATAACTTCACAAATCTGTAATATTTTCACTCCAGATTTTCAACATTGGCATTTTTCCACACCTCCTTATGAACAGTGCAGTTGTCATTTTACACATCCTGGACAAAATGAGTTTTTGCACTTCCTGCACAGAATAGCATGGTCGCTGTGGGAAATCAGTGTTTGGGACAGCTTAAGAAAATCACAGTGACACTGTTCATGAGCAGAGGTCCTAAAATGTCTATGTTGAAAATTTGGTAATGAAAATCCATAAAATAACTGTTTTATGAATGTGCATTGAGCAGTTTCCACACACCCTCATAAATGTGTAGTATTTTCACTCCAGATTTTCAACATTGGCATTGTTTCAGACCTCCTTATCAACAGTACAGCTGTCATTTTTCACAACCTGGCCAAAATATGTTTTCGCTGTTCCAGCACACAATAGCACTGTCTCTGTGGGAAGTCGGTGTTTATTTATTTATTTATGTATTTATGTATGTATGTATGTATGTATGCATGTATGTATGTATGTTTTTGGTAACCAGGTAACTGCACTGATCCAGCGGACCATTTTCAATCATGATCTGGGCCACAAGGTGGCAATACAGGGAAATTCAGCAGTGGCTACAAATTCACATTATAGTGTATGGTCACTACAACACCTAAGGACGGTAAGAACAGTCATTATTTACATAATGTTAACAGGCGTGGAGGTAACATTAGACAGAGAATACAGGCTGAGATACAGAGGAGAAGTAGTTAAGCATTTGCACAGAGTAGCTAAACATTTGCACAAACTAGACAAAGAAGCAGTTTGAAACTGGCAGATTGCTTTTAATATAGTCTAGGTAGACACACCTGTCCTGGAAGATTGCCAGAGCAGGCTGAGTTGAGGAAGCACATCAGGTAGGCTGTGCGAGTCATCATGAGAGTCATGCTTGTTGGTAGTGCTCAGGAGAGTAGGGGGCAGTGGCTACAGTTATGGTAGATATATGGTGGCTCACGGGTTTCCATGCTGCCCAGTGAGCATTTGCAGGTGCACTCCTTCAGTAGCCAGGCCTTAAGGTTAGATTTGAAAGACACATGGGATGGAGATGTACGAATGGAAGTGGGAAGACTGTTACAGAGGGAGGGGGCAGCTACAGAGAAAGCCTTGCTGCCCATCATAGTAGAGAAACGAGGAACTTTGAGGGTTGGAAAGGAAGAGGCCTTAAGGGGTCTAGTGGCTGCTCTAGTTATGAGTAGGGGAGCATAGGGGGATAGCTGGTTACTTCTGAGAGCGCTGTCCACCAGGCAGCCAGCAGCATAGTCAAGGTGTCCTAGGGACTGATAGAGCATGCAGTGGTGGGTTAATGAGGGGGCTTTGAGAACAAAGTGACAGATTGCATTATATGCTGTGTATAAGCAGAATTGTTGCTTTATGGGCATTAGGGAGTCGATGGGGGAGCAGTAGTCCAGGAGAGGGAGAAGGTTGCCTTGCGCTATGGTGAGGTGAGCTGCAGGTGAATGCAGGTCAATTGCGTGGTATGACGCACCTAGTTTCTGGTAAATCTTTTTACGGTCAGGGTTGTATGATCATTAAATGTGAGGGAGGAGTCAAGGATAACGCCGAGGTATTCAAAGAGGTGACCTGCTCAAGTCGAGGGCCTGTGGGAGTACATACGGTGAGGACGGTGTTAGATCTGGTGGTCCTGTTTAAGAAGGGCTTGGATCCAAAGAGCATGGCCTTTATCTTTTTTTCATTAACTAGGAGTTTTCTGGATGTGAAACAGCTTTCAGCCACCCTGTAGTTGTCAGTGAGGGTGGAGGAGATGGATTTCAAGGACTTATCACTGTGGTACAGGACTAGGTCATAAACATAGAGGAGCGCATTACAGTTTAGACTATCAGCTGGTAGTCCATTAATAAACATGGAGAAGAGAAGTGGGCCGAGAATTGATCCCTGGGGAACTCCGGTGCTTGAAAGAAGGGAAGCTGAGGCATCTTTGCCTATGAGCATGGATTGGGACCTTTTGGTGAGGTAACTATGGAACCAGGCTGTGGGTCCAAGGGCACAGCCAAAATGTCGAAGTATGGAGAGAAGCAGATTGTGGTCCACAAGGTTGAACACCTTTGACAAGTCAACAAAGACTGCACCCGTAGCCTTACCCATGTCCATGTTTTTGAGGATATGGTTTGAGAAAACTGCCAGGGCAGAGGAGGTGCTGTGATGCTTATGGAAGCCATGCTGGAGGGGACATAGGAAGTTGAACTTATTGAGGTGTTTGGATAGCTGGGTATGGACAACCTTCTCTAGCAGTTTGCTAAGATGAGAAAGCAGGGAAATGGGTCTATAGTTTTCTGGGGATAGGGGGTCTCCTGCCTTGAAGATGGGGATCACATTAGCATATTTCCAGGTGTCAGACACTGTTGATGTGGACAGTGCAAGGTTATAAATGTGTGTTAGTGGCCTGACCAGGGCTGTGGAGATGATCCTCAGGAAGGCAGGGTAGAGCCCATCAGTTCAAGGGCTGTGCCTAAGAGGGAGGGTTTTCAGAAGTTTTATAATAGTATTGGTACCAATAGCTCTGAAATAGAAAGGCGGTAGAGGCACGATGGTTTAGAGGAGTGGGGGAGCTACCATTGCTGTTTTGGTTGGAGGGAGGGTATGGAGGAAGATTGCTAAGGTATGGGGTCAGGTCGGTGAAAATGGCTTTAAAAAGGTCTGCAATGCCGGCAGTGTCATTTATTGTGCCTGCTGGGCATGTAAGTTGTGTTATTTGCTGTAGTGATAGTATAATATGTTGATTATTGTCACTCCATTTTGTATGCTATTTCATGTAATGTATGTCATTTTATACTCCATTTTGTATTGTGTGACTCCATTTTACATGCTGCTTCATTTAATTGGTGTTTTGCTCTTTAGATAGCCTCATTATTATGTTTTGCTTCAGACAGTGTATTTTGCTGACTTGAAGGTCGCATATTATCAGGCAACCTGTTTTTGTAGTTTTGTTTAAACTTCTGCTTAGCTCATAGTGTTCTAGGCACCCGGCCAGTGTTTGGAGCACAGTGACCTAGCAGGTGTAGAGAATTCTGAGCAGTCCTTATAGTGTGAATTGTAACATCCTGGAGCCCGGCCAGCTTCTAGAATGTGGGAAAACAACACTATGAGGTTGCACGATTATTTTAGCATAGAATAAGATATAAATGTAGCTTCTCAATGCCTGGTTGAAGCCTCTCCTGCAGGGTGGGCGCGCATCGCTGTGGGAAGGTCCGGTTCGAGAGACTCTAGCCAGGCTGACAAAGGGGCTTCCCAGCCATTGGAAGAGGGCTTGGATGATGCTTTATTGAATCGGTGATGTATAACCTTTTGTATTATATTTTTGTTATAATAAAGCTTTGGCTTGCTGTACTTATTGTATTGTTATTGTGTGTATGTGAGTGTGAGTGAGTAAATAGCTGCCTGGTTTGAGTTGGCAGAACATTTGCTTATCAGTCTTAGGGTTTATTATGGACCCAATTGATGCCCAGAATTTATGAGGATTTTCCAGGGTGTTTTGTTGAAGGTTGTTAAAGTATTTATTTTTGAGTGACTTTGTCATTTGCTTACAGGCGTTACATAGCTGCCTGTAGGTGTTCCATAGATGGGGGGATGGGGATGCTTTTAAAGCTTTCCAACTAGAATCCCTGTCCTTCATTTGCAGTAACAGTTCTTTTGTTATCCAGTGTGTGCAGTCACCTCTAACCCTTCTGGATTTGATAGGAAAATAATTGTCCTGTAGTTTCTGGAGGGTGCTGATGAAGAGATTGACAGCAGAAGAGACATTTTCTGTCAGATATAGGGAGGACCAGTTTAAGGACACTGCATCTCTGGTCACAAGGTCATGGTTTGGGGTATTGACATTTATGAAGGACAGTATTTTTGGTTGGGGGCGAACTGACTTATTGTCCACGACTATGTAGGTAGGGGTGTGGTCACTAATCGTGTCAGAC
This sequence comes from Neoceratodus forsteri, assembly GCA_016271365.2. Lineage (NCBI taxonomy): Eukaryota > Metazoa > Chordata > Ceratodontiformes > Ceratodontidae > Neoceratodus > Neoceratodus forsteri. The sequence goes on along the minus strand of CM057456.1, from coordinate 71,682,595 downwards.
ATGGTCCCTTCTTGGAGGATTAGGTCAGGCCGGTTTGTTAAAATCCAGTCAAGGATTGAGTGGTGAATTGGTTGTATCTGGTTGAGGTTGAGATTACTTGCTCCAAGTTATGGACTTTAGTAGGGTTGTGTAGTCCTGGTTTGGATTTGCAGCCCAGTTCAGGTTGAAATCCCCAAGCAGGAAAGTATCCCTGGATGGGGTGGAGCATGCTAGACCAGAGAGAAAACTAGACAGTCCCTGAGTAGTGGCTGGAGGGGGGGTTGTAACAACAGCCAACATAAAGTTTTTTTTGCAGCACTAATAGTTAGCTCAGTGATAATCCATTTGCTTATGGAGTCAGTCTTTGAGCAGGCAACAATGGCAGCTGATATGTGGTCCTGGACATACAGCACGATGCCTTCTCCTCTCTTCCTTCCCAGTCTATCCAGTCAGAGGAAGGAGTAGCCTTGGAGTTGGTACAAGGCAGATCCATGGTACAGTTTTAGTCAGGTCTCAGATAGACTCAGCATGTGGGGCTTGTAGAGGGTCACCCAGGCCTCTATCTCTGCAAATTTGGAAGGAAGGCTATGGACATTTAGGTGGGAGATCATTATTCTGTGGCATCCTGCCCATGAGGCATCCATGTGGTTAATGTGTATGTTTGTTGGGCCAGGGTTTGTATCTATGTCACTGGCTAGGAGAAGGATGGACAAGAGTGGGCAGGTGGGAGGCTGCCAGTGGTGCATGTGAAGTGTATTGGAATAAAGCATATACCCAAGCTGTCTTTGTTCCATATTTGATAAGGATGCCAGCAGCATAGATGCCAGGGATGTGTCTTTATTTGTAGCTATATGGGGCATGTTTGTAGAACATGGTGGCAAGTGAGTAGGGGTGCAGTGGTTGAGGAATTTTTGCTCAGTCACTAGGATTTTTGCAGAGAAGTCTGTGGCCAACAGCAATCCAGTCAAGGTGGATGAAGTCAGCAGGAAAAAACTTGCATTCCCTAGGGGCAGGGATGGGGATATGCTCCTCTTAGGGGGAGATACCAGTGAGGTGAAAAACTGAAGTGCCATGTTCCAAAGTGAATTGTGCTATGTGACTTTAAAGGGAGTTTGCAAGGTTTTTGAGCTGCAGAGAGAAAGGAGAAAAGGTTTAAATATATAGGTAGGTGGAGGAGGGGCTGAGAAATGGGGAGGGGGAGCTGAAAAATGAGGCCTGAAGCCTAAAATGGATCACAAATTAAATAAAGTAACTCCCTGCCTGGGATCCTGCCTGTATGTGACCTGACTCTGGATTGAGATAATAAATACGAAACTGAATCGGAGCTGAATTAAATTGTTTGGTTGTGGTGGACCAAAACAGAGCTGAATTAAATTACTTATGCTGTGAGTTTTTAAATCTATGCCCTGAAGGCTAGCCCCCGAGTGCAGCACTCGCATTTAAGGTAACCAGCGCCCCTTAACAGTTTAAATAAATTCAGACAAACAATCCCAGTTAAAATGACCGGCTAAAAGGCTCCCTAGTAATGTGCTTTCCTGGATTTTTTACTGCCCAAAAACTATCTGCACTGCTACTCCGACATGAAATCAAATCCATAAGATAAAAAATAAAACATTCATACTGGAGATTTAGGCGCCAAAAGTCCAGATTCAAAATTCTCAAGCCACTCAACCATTTACAGCAGTATGTTCCTGGCACTGTTCCTGTGTCGCATACCTGTTTTGCTGGCTGGTGAGCTCTGCATTCAGGGAAGGGCTCCTTTTTGGCCCCTCATGACCACCGGAGGACAGCTGTTTTGCTGGCCGGTGAGCTCTGTGTTCGAGGAAGGGCTCCTTTTTGGTCCCTCATGACCACCGGAGGACAGCTGTTTTGCTGGCCAGTGAGCTCTATGTTTGGGGAGGGCTTCTTTTCGGCCCCTCATGACCACCGGAGGACAGCTGTTTTGCTGGCCTGTGAGCTCTGCATTCGGGGAGGGCTCCTTTTCTTTGGGACAGATTAAGAAAATCATAGTGACACTGCTCATGAGCAGAGGTGCTAAGATGCCTATGTTGAAATTTAGTGACAAAAGTCCATAAAAGGTCTGTGTTATGAGTGTACATTGCTAAGTTTCCACTCACCCTCGTAATTTCATGCATTAGTAATATTTTCACTCCAGATTTTCAACATTGGCATTTTTTCATACCTCCTTATGAACAGTACAGCCGTTATTTTTCATATCCTGCCCAAAAAATGCATTTACACATCTGGCGCAGAATAACGCGGTTGCAGTGGGAAATCAATGTTCAGGACAGATTAAGAAAATCATAGTGACAGTGTTCATGAGCAGAGGTCACAAAATGCCTGTGTTGAAAATTTTGAGAAATAATTTCACCAAATGACTGTGTTACGAGCGTGTGTTGCGCAGTTTCCACATATGCTCGGAAGTTCAAATATTTTTAATATTTTCACTACAAATTTTCAACACTGCCTTCTTCTCACACCTCCCTATGAATGGTACAGCTGCCATTTTTCATATCCTGCCTGATCTGTGTTTTCGTACATCTAGAGCAGAATGGCACGGTTGCTGTGGGAACTCAAAGTTCGGGACACATTAACAAAATCACAGTGCCACTATTAATGAGCAGAGATCCCAAATGCTTTCATGAGTTGAGGGGTCACAAAAAGGCCATATTGAAAATTTGTGGTGCAAATACCAACAAACACCCAGGGTGTTGGGGTTTCTAACCATAATGTCCCACCCTGTACAGACTGACAGGCATCGGGGTGTGCCTTTGGATTGCCGACTGTAATGCTCATGCCATTCCATCCCCACCTCCCCCTGCAGCCAGAGACAGGCACTGAGGTGTGCCTTGGACTCTTCGGCCCCAGAGTTCACCCCATTCTCCTATACTGCACCCATTTCAGCATATGTCCTTATGGAATGGGGTGACTGTAAAGTCGAACACCCCAAGGCACACCTCAACACTTGCTGGTGTCTGCAGCATAGGATAAGGTGAAATTACATAAACGTTATGGGCAACAAGCCAAATGCATACCCCAATGCCTGTCCGTCTATGCAGGGTGGAGGTGGGAATGGTGTGAAGTTCAATACTTCACTACCATTCCTATTCTGCATCTATCTAACTTCTGAATTCCCAATGCTAATACCAGCAAACAAACATTCGGCATTGACAGGTGCTTGTTTTTCTCTAGTTCTTCTTCTCTTTTACTGGTTTTTACCCCAACTAATGTAACGTCTCTTTTATTTTGCAGATCTGAACAGATGATGGCCCCTACCATTATCAGAGAAGTATAATTCCATTCCTATCCTTTCTACCCTACTGGAGCCCCTTAAGAGCTGCAGATCCTTTGTGACCCCTTCTCTATCTTTAATTTTAAAGGTACAATGTACAGTACATTACCCCTTCTGACACCTACCTTTGTCTCCCTAGGTCAGGTAAGTCCCTGTATTTTACATTATTTTGGGTAGGTTGACTGTAGCGGTGCACCCACACCTGTTACAAAATAGGTGAGGGGTTATAGTATGTGGGTCCCCTGGGAGGTCCAGGTGGGGGAAGAGGAACCATAGATTGGGAGCCCTGATCTTTAGTCTCCCTTTGGTGATTCAGATGGACTGGTCCTAGTGGGCAGAATGAAGGACATATAATAGGTGGGAAATGCCAGTCTGGACTCCAGAACTAGTCTGGGTGGGGGGACAGGAGGGACTTAAATGAGGGAGACCAGTATAAGTGGTCACAGGGCTGGTCCAGGTGAAGGGACATGGATATATGTGTGGAAAAGTTGGTCTAGGGATCACAGGGTGGGGCTGGGTGGGCAGGCAGGGAATTCATAGATGTGGAAGGCTAATATGGTGGTCCAGAGGATTATCCAGGTGAAGGAACATGGTGACATTTATTTTATTTTATTTTATTTTATTTTATTTTATTTATTTATTTATTTATTTATTCAATCTTGGATTACAATACCTTTGAGTGCAAGGTGCTCACTTACAAAGCTTCCACATCAGTGGGGGGAGGTGAACAAACATACAGAGGCAGTAATACAAAGACTAAGTTTAAAAAACAGTAACGTACATACTTTATTATCTAGAATTAATAACTTTATTAGTTGAGAAGAAAGGAGTGCGGGGTAATAAGAGAGAAGAAGAAGAAGAGTGGTAAGCATCTAGGTGGTGGGGTTAGTAGCCCTTTTATGAAGGACACCACCTCCCCTCCTACCTACCTACTGACAAGGCCAAAATGTATAGATATAAATGGAGAAAATCAATGTGGGTTCCCAGGGATAGTCTAGGTTTGCAAAAAGGGGAGATGTTGCTAGGAAAATCTAGTCCTTGGATCCCAACACTGATCCAGATCGAGGGACATAGATGACTGAGGCAGAACTAGTGCTCTCATGGCTGGTCTGAGTTGATAGGCAGTGGAAACATCGACATGGGAGGCCATTCTAGTCATCCCAGAGCTGGTCTATGTGGGATACCATGAGGACTTGAGTGAGGCATGGCAGCCCAGCAGTACCAGGACTGGTTTGGGGTGGGAGACAGAGAGATAGGTAGGGAAGATTGGTCTGGGTTCCAGTTGCTGGTCAGGGTGGCAGAGAGGGGAGATGTAAGTAAGGATGCTAGTCAGCTGTCCCAGGGCTCTGGTGGAAGAAAATGGAGCCCTTAGGTGGAAGAGACAAGTCTGGGTGTCCCAAAGCTGGTCTTGGTGAGCACTGTAGACAGGCAGGACATTGTTAGGTGAGGATAATATGTAGGGTTCAGGGCTGGTCCTGGTGGGTGGGCAGTGGGAATGTTATTGGGAGGCTGTTTTGGACATCTCAGACCTGGACCAGGGGCTGGAAATGATATTCAGGTGTTGGGATGTAGATCTGCTAAAGGTGGAAGGCTGGTTTGGGGACAGAAAGGATCATCCAGTGGGAGGGAGGGTGGTCAGCTGTAAAGGGAAGAGTGATCCGGGGGCTGGAACAGTGGTCTAGTGGGAGGGAGGGATAGTGGTTAACTGAGATGATAAGATGGAGAGGCCAACTTCATAAGGTGGAGGTAGCGTGACGGTTGGGGACAGGGGGATGCTAACAGATGGGAAGATCCAGGTGAGCAGAGTTTGGGATGCCCTAATGCCCTTTAGGATGAACAAAACCCCAGGCTTCAATGGTATCCACTCCAGGGTCTTGAAGGAGTTGGCAGATGTCCTGGCGGCACCACTGATGGAAATATTCAATTCCTCCCTAGAACTGGAATGTGTGCCACTAGACTAATGGATGGCACATGTTGTACCCCTCCATAACAGTGGACTTTGGGATGAATATGGAAACTACAGACCGATAAATCTGACATCAATAATGGGGAAGCTCTTGGAGATCATCAGAATGGAAGACGGGTGTTCTTGGAGGCAAATGACCTTCAAAATGTCCTGCAACATGGTTTCCTCTGAGGTAGATCTTGTCAGACTAACCTGGTTGAACTTTTTGACTGGGTGACAAGATCTCTGAATGGTGGATGGCCAGCTGATGTCCTGTATCTAGACTTCAGCAAGGCATTTGACTCTGTGCTGCATGGGAGACTACTAGGAAAGCTGAGGAACCTAGCGGTGGAGGTAAAGATGGTGAGATGGATTGGGAGTTGCCTGAGCAACAGACTGCAATGGGTGATGATGTGGGTGCTTTCGATAACCAGAATGCTCATTACTGGGCTACCACAGGAGCTGTCTTGGGGCCACTCTAATGTATTCAGAGCAGACATTGCAGAGGGAGGGAGTTAGGAGCAAAATGAGCTCATTTGCTGATTGTTCCAAACGAGGAGCAGTGATGGATAGTGAGGAGGGAGGAGGACACTCCAGGAGGACCTGGGAAGACTGGAGCAGTGATCTTGCACATGGCAGCTGCAGTTTAACACTGGGAAGTGTTGTATACTGCACTTAGGGGCTAGGAACCCAGAGTAGAGCTACCATCTGGGTGGGGAACAACTAAATGTCTTAAAGGAAGGAAAAGATCTGGGGGTGGTGATAGATGTCAGAATGAATCACTCAGAACAGTGCAAGATGAAGGTGGCAAAGGCAAACAGAAAGATGGGGTGCATTGCCGGGGGATCTTTTTAAGGATCCTGATGTAACACTAACTTCACAATTCCTGGTGTCTAGTTGAAGCACCCCTCTTATGTGATCATGGACTCAGATGTAACATTACATTACCTGGTGTATTCTGGTCCCTCCCACACCAACACCAACCTCTGCCCCCCACCCCAGTAATCCCCTTTAAAACATACAAAACCAGTAGCATCATTCCCTGGTGTCCAGCAGACCACCACTGTCCACAACAGGTATGGCCCTACAACCCACATGTCACCATGCCACAACCATTAACGGGCAACTGACACAGCCTTACACTATCCACCATAGTTGGCCACTTGGCTGTGCTGGAATGAGTGAGCACATAATTGCACAGGCAAGTGCTCAATCATTGTCAGCTTGCATGCATTCATTTTTTTTTTTGCAGAGAAGAGTGGAGGGCTTTTCCAGTTTCTGACAGGGGTGTCATGATGTGTTGAATGGTGTTATGCATCATGGTGTCCATCATACCATTTCCCCCATTCCAACCACCACAAATGACTGGAATTACCCTACACTCATGTCTGGCCACCACCCCCAAAACAGCTCAGTAAATGAGTGCATGCCTGCAATAAATGAACACATGCTTGTACATAAACACACTCTCTCATTCAAGCTGAGGCAGGTGTATTGCTGTCCTGGAGAGTGGAGTGCTGTGCTGGTCAGCAGCACCGGGTTGTGGTGGTGGTGGGGGGAGTCATAGTGGTAGTGCAGTGACTGGCAGGTAAGGTAGGTGTTAATCATTGGGTGTGTGGTGCACCATTTCTTACTTTGCCCTGCTTTGAGACATTTAAGTGCAATTTAATCTTGAAAAAATAAAGAGCACAGCAAAGTTTTAAATGTCAAAATTTATTGAAATAACCATTTACTTCACAAAATGAGGAAAGATAGCTAACTTTATATCATCTGTCAGCATATTGAGTGCAAAATAAGTTTATTGCATCTCTATGATCCCTAGCCCAAGGCTGAGATCTAGCAGCAGGAAGGGTGGCAAGTTGAATTGAAGAGGATGGTTGTGGAAATATAGGTGTTGGTTGTTGTGGTTGGATGATATAGTGACATGTCTAACATTTTCTTATTTGGTCATTTTGATTGATCAGTGGTTGTTTGATTCAAGTGTGTCAGGTGGCATATAGCGTAATTATTCATGAGAGTTAGTGTTACGAAGAGTAACATATTTAATGTTTTATAGTTTACAATACTGCATTCAGCAAAGGTGATTGGCTGACATGTGTATTGGGTGATCCTTTTATCAGACTGAGCAGAGCGAGGTGGTCTTAAATAAATTTTCATGCAATCCTTATGCTCTGCAAGTCATGATGAGGTGGTTCCTGTACCATGTTCAGCTGTCACCTTACTTGTAAGTAGCGTATAATATTGGATCACATACAGTGTGTTGATCAATGTCTATCTAATTCTGGTTGCTCCTGGTAGGAGGATGCTGTATGCATGCTGCGTGGTTATAATGTGTGCACAGAGGGTGGTTATATGAGGTAGTCTGATCCTGGAGATGTATTACTGATTAGAAGACAGGTGTGTAAACGACTGAAGGTGGGGATGGTCTGTGGTTACAACTGATGGTATATGTACACCAGTCACATTTTATTTTTTAGTCCTGTTGTATAGCCTAGATGTTAGAGTAACAAGCTGTGAATGAGCTTGGTACATCCAGCAGACCAAACCTGGATTTGATTCTCACAACCTCCTCTTGCATACTGTGTGACTCTGAGCAAGTCACTTAACCTCCCAATGCTCCCAGGTCACCCCTGAAAACAGGCACTTGTGCCTAGTGTGCCTTACCTGGTTACCAAAACTAAAATAAAAAAAATTGTTTGCTTATTGTTCAATGTGGTTGGTAGTCCTAAAATATAATACTGTGTTTTAAGTAGTGCTGCGTTCGAGTATTAATATTTTTAAAATGTATAATAAAGGATGACATAAAAATGACGTCATCAAAGTTGATCAGTTGCCACATATGTATTGGGCAATCCTTTTATCAGACTAAGCAGAGCGAGGTAGTCTTGCAACAAATTTTCATGCTATCCTTGTACTCTGTAAGTCATGACGAGGTGGTTCCTGTAGCAAGTTCAGCTGTCACCTTATTTATATCTACTGTACAATGTCGGATAATATGCAGTGTAATGATCAAAGTCAGTTTAATTCTGGTTGCTCCTGGTGGGAGATTGCTCTGTGCCTGATAAGCGGCAATAATGTGTGCATGGATGGTGGTTGAAAGTAGGAGGGAGTTTGATCCTGAAGATGAATGTGTGCATCGGTGAAAGTTGTGTAAATGACTGAAAGTGGGGCTGGTCTGTGTGTACAGCTGACATTATATCTTCACAATTCACATTTTATATTTTGGTCCGATTGTTTGCTCACTGTTTTTATCAAGGTGGTTGGTAGATGTAAAGTATAATATTAATTTATAAATAGTGCTGCTTGCATTTATTAATATTTGTAAAATGTATAATAAAGTACAACATGAAAATTATGTCAACAAAGGTGATCAGCTGCCACATGTGTATTGGGCGATCCTTTTTGTTAGACTGAGCAGAGCGAGGTGGTCTTGAATGGATTTTCATGCAATCCTTATACTCTTTAAGTCATGCTGAGGTGGCCCCTGTATCATGTTAAACTGTCAGCTTATTTATAACTATAGCATATGATGTTGGATCACATGCAGTGAGATGATAATCACAGAAAATATTTAATTCTGGTTGCTGTTGGTGGGACGTTGTTCCATGACTGCATGTTGGTTATAATATGTGTGCATTGATAGTGGCTGAATCAAGGTGGAAGTCTTGGCCAGGAAAGGGATGAGTGTTCAATGTCACAAGTGGTCAAATGGCTACATGGGAGGCTGGTACAGGTGTAGGGATTGTAGTCCAGGGTGTGAAATGAATGTCCAGTAGCCAGAATAGCTTTTAGCTGGGAATCAGAAGGCTAGTTGGTCACTGGGGGTGGTCAAGTGGGCAGGTGGTGAGGGATGTTGGTGTGTGGGGGCACAGCTTCTTATAATTACTAGCTATGGTAACTCAGAGATGTTGCAGGGCAAGGTACTTATACATTCACCTTCCCAATCCAGGATCTTTACAGTATGGCCCTGTTAAACACTGTTTCCTACTCAGAAAACAGGCACAAGATTGTGTCCATCTTTTTGTGGGATTCAGCATACATATTTATTATAACTTTTCAAGATGTGTCTGACCATGCTGGCTTGTATAGGTTACTTTTCGGTTATAGTCCCCCCACCCCTGAGGAGGAGACAACACATGAGAAGGCACAAGAAGGAAAATGTTAAAGCATATAAAATGTGGAGAAAATTAAAATTCAAGGAAAAAGAGAGCCAAGAAATGAATGCAGGTACTGACCGTTCTAATTCTCCACAGAGGACAAATTTGTTCAGTACAGGATTGTCAGTGTAAGAGTTCAGTATTATACATTGTAAAGTGGTTATCAGAAATGATTCAGTCTCTTCCGTCTTCATTCTGAAACTATAACATCAATCTTAATTACACAAAAAATGTTCAACCATGTCATCATATCACATTAATTAATTCTGAAAAAGCAGCTTCAATGACTTCTGGCATGCAATGAAATGATGTTTATGAGTAGTTGCGATGAACAGTCACAAGGCGTGGGGCCTTTTTTAAAAAAACTGCCACCCTTTCTGTTACTGTTCCATCTTTACTGGTCTTTTAACAAACATAGTGGGTGTTTCAGCTGGTAAGTGCAACTTTTTGGAACTGTATGACATAATTCACATACCTTTAGGTCACAGACTTCAACACTACATCAGGAATGAACTGTGAACTCAATAAAGTATGTTAAATTGAAAAAAAAGGAATGAACTGTGAAAACAATGTAAGGTCTGTAACAAGGATATAACTATAGCTCTTTTAATGAATGGGGAGGGTTAGTACCCTGGAGGAAAAGTAGGTAGTAGGGATTATAGGGAACTTGGGTAGACTGGATAGACCTCTGCCCTTTTTAGGATGTCATTGAAGTTTCCACCTTAGTGTAATGAAGAAACATCTAGTGAATCTTCTAAAAGGCCACTAGAGTGGGAACTAAAACCGAATGAGAACCAGTATTAGCAATGCTGCTCCTACAGAATAAAGGCTTGTATATACAAGGTAGTTCTCCTTTAAAACAATTGTATTTGGGGGCCAACTGGTATTTCAAGCAACAAAAACTATGCATTTTGGTCATTTCATGTCACTTTAATATGCTAAATGACAGTATGCCATCTCTATGCTGGATAAAGGTGTGTGCTTTGAAGTGCCATAACCTACAAAAATGTTCAGTCTGTGGTACACTGAAGTATGTGAAAATGTGTTACATTCTTGGCAAAGTTACCATTCTAGAGTTTGCATGACTTTGTAGCACCTCATATACAGTGGTAAACACAGTTTGCTAGCACCAATGCCCCACAGCAGTATGGCTTCAACTTGTGATGCTGACAGCCTGGGTTCGGGAACAGACATAAGGAGCCAGTGGACCAGCCAGGGAAGAAGGGCAGTGTGCAATGGACTACTGTCCTTTGGGGGAGGTAGGGTTGGTGTGTGTCTGGTGTGTGACTGACCATAGGGGAGAAAAGATAGAGGAAACAGCTACAAGAAAAAAAAGCTGTGAGTAGGCGTGGCAGACTTTGGCACCATCCCATTATTTCACAGCTTGTCTACCACAAGGGATAAAACCATGCACAATGAGGTAACTCATGAGTGATGGACTGCTCTGACAGTCCCACTCTGACTACCTATGGCACTACAGTGCTAAATGACTTAAGTATTCCACCTGTCTGGCTTAACACAGCAACCCCACGGGGGGAGGGGCAAGGGAGGCACACTCATAGCATGGTCTGACTAAAGCTGATTTCAAGACTACAATCAGGGAAGCCCACTCTTGGTGGCCAAACACTGGGGTACAATCCCTGGAGGATAACCACCTGAGGTAAATCAGAGAGAATGTGATGGGAGACTGGTGGTACAGGGGTTAAGCCTATCACAGGACATGGCAAAAAAGAAAAAGGAATTAATGCTGTATAGCAGATCATCGGTGTAACACCTGGTGCCTCTGGGAATGTGTTTGATAACTTCACAGTGGCTCAACGTGTACCTATTATGGAAGAGACTGATTTTCACAGTATGACTGGGTACATTAACCAAATTCAACATGAATGTGGTATGGCACATAAACTGTTTAAGCAATCATTTTCACTCAGCAGCTCTGTGTGTATTTCACCAGGGAAAGACAGTGTACATTTGGGAATTTGTTTCTCTGCCAAAATCCCTGTACCACTGTTCTTACCCATTAGAGGGTGCTGTAGAAAGCTGGATGACAAGGGCCTGCTGCAGCTTTTTAAACTAACAGTTTATAGTACATCATGTTTGTCATTCCAAGCAAGGATTTATCATGAAAATCAGCACTAATGACCTGGCATACCATTGCAACACCTCATGTTTAACAAGACTGCAGTTCTGTGAGATGAATAGTAAGCTAAAAACATTTCAAAATTAGTAGTTCAAATGTTATGACTGTAGGGCAGAAAAGTCATTTGGATAGCCATGTTATACAGTGAGAGTAGTGTTGATTGCACATCCTTTGTGGTCACATATACATAGCGCAGGCAAGCAAACATCAGTGTACTTATGGAGGCCAATCAAAGGAGATTATAGTAAAACAGGAATGTGAGGCTCCTTGACAGAGCAGGCAGCAGCAGGGGAGGACTGGTATATGAGGCAGTATTGGAAGCACATGAAAAGACATGACCAAATCTTAAAGAACATTCAGGGAGCAGGGTAGTGTGGCTTGGCAGATACAAACTGGGTGTATGGTGACAGCCATGACTACAGGCTGAAATGGATGAGAATTAGTGGTACAATCATAAAATAAACATTATCCATTCTTTTTCCTTTTGATGCAACACTCCTGAAGTATCCCGGAACTATGAAAGGACAAATTGGTACTGCCATAAACCAAAAATTATATGCTATCAGGACCAAATGCAAGGGTGATGATGTCAATGTAGATTAACTGTGCCTTGTTTTAAAATTTGGTTAAAATCAATATCTATAAAGTGGTTGGAATTGTTACTGTAAACTACAGTACTATTTTCTTGGCATCTGTGACAGAAAAGTAACTTCAGAACAGGATATAGGTGTATGCCTTAAATGAAAGGGGCAGGGTTAGGGTAAGAGAGGATCATTCAATAGTGACATTGTTTTTTATATTCTAGGAATGTTTCATAAGACTGTAAGGTGGAGAAAGGAAGTGAGTGCTAAGGGAGGGGGAAGTGTAAGAGTTACTTGATTGATATACTATAAGTATGCATATTGAGGTTGTGATCGAGTAAACCATATACTATATTTCAGTGAGTGGTAGGTGATGATTTAAAAGCAGTTTTTAGTAAAAAAGAATGTTGTTCAGACTTTTCACCAGTGTAGTACTACTTCAAAAAGTGAAGGCAGTTTTCAATGGAAAATGTTTACTTTCCAATAGCATCTGTTGTGCTCCTATAAGCTACGAAATGGTTCAATGGCCATGGGATGGCATACCAACATTTGATATACTGGTCTAGTTATTCAAAGGGGTTGCACCTGGCACAACCGAGTTGCACCTGCGCAACCTCAGTAATGTTCCCCAGGGCAATATTCAAAAGGGGGACTTGCACAGAGCAAGTCCCAATGTGCCAGGATGCAATGATAATGTATGCGGTGCATCTGAAGGGGACGTGCCCATGCATATGTGGCACATCCCGATATTCAGCCCGGGATATGCAGTGCATCTGCTCACACAACCCCTAGATGCAGTGCATACCGATGGGCACAGTTGAGCCCCCAAAAAACCCGCTCAAATGCTGGCCTTCCACAGGTGGGCTGCTGTACTGCATGGCACAATGCAGAAACTGCCAGCCATGGGTGGCCACTCACCAACCCAGAACACTGTCCACAAGCACCCATATGTACTCTCCCACATACCGCCCAGCCGCCTGCTGAATGACAGCATACAGTATGAGCTGTAAGCCCAAAGGTCCACACTATGGACCAATGGGCTTGCAGTACATACCATACATGTCACCCACAAATATGTGAATGAAGATCTTTCATTCACATATTTGCTAGTGACATGTACAGTATGCACTGCAAGCCCATTGGTCCACAGTGTGGATCAATGGGCTTACAACTCATACTGTACGCTGTCATTTGGTGGGCAGCCAGGCGGTATGTGGGTAGGTTGCAGCTGCCCACTGATGATGGGGGGAGCTGGGTGAGCAGACAGCCTGTGAGGGTGGGGGGGCCACTGGACCACCAAAGAGGGTTTGTACTATGGTTCACCAGTGATCCTGGTCATGGGTGGGGTGGGGGGTACTGCTAGACTACCAGGGAATAGTAAATATTAATTTACAGGCAGCCCGGCTACAGGTGGGAAGGGGGGTGCCACTAGACTACCAGGGAAGGTGTACTTCTTCATTCAACAGTGATTCCAGCATTGGGAGGGAGGGGTGCCACTGGACTGCCAGGTATTGACCTACATTTATATTTGGCGATCACCGACAGGGAGAGAGGGGGGTACTGCTGGACCACTAGAGACTGCACTGTTATGGTCCGGTGTTCACTGCCCTGGGGATGGGGATTCCACATGTCATCCTCTGTGGGTGCCGCATGCTGTGCAGTGCGCCAGGCACATTTCACCAGCCTGCCCTGCTCAGTGCATGCAAATGGGGCCATAATGATAAGCAAATGGCCCAATTTGCACCTTGCATACATTATGGCTCCATTTGCATACTGCTGGTTGAATATCAGGAAGTTGCACACAGTGTAACTCTGTTTTGCTGCTGCAGTTCCCATTCTGAGTATTCAGTGCTGCCTGGGGGGGATGCGCCAGTTCATCATAGTTACACAGTGTGTATTACCTGACATGTTCAGAGGAGATGCGCCATTGCTCATCTCCTTTGAATATATCCCCGGGTTTCACCAGCGCAACACATGCATCATTGCCAGATGCATTCTGAATATTGGGCCCACTGTCTATTATTTTATTATATTTCATTGGTGAATCATGATACTGCCTGTCCATGATGCTTACATTGTTGACCTTTTAAATATAACAAAACTCTAAAATATGAAACAGTTTGTTCTTTTCTTGGGTTTAATTTTTTTTTAAATATTTACACAGTTATGTAAGCAGTTAGCTGCAGTGCTACAGTATATAACTATTTCGATGCATGCAGTGATGTCTCCAGTACTTTAAGAATTTTGGCTTGCCACCACATAAATGCAAGAAATAAATAGTTTCCCTATTAAACATACATGTAACCATGCATAGAACACATTTTCCAGGTCCCAGAAATGGATTTGAAAGATAATAGATATTAAAAATGCATGGCAAATGTGCATGTCACTTTCATGTTATATATATTTAAAAAGTGTACTACAAATTTGTGTGTGAAATGTCTATGGACTATACAGCACATATGTTAACACAGTTGTGATTAAATAGTCATAAATATGTTGAGCATATGTTTCAGAAATATATATATATATATTATATTCAATATTTAAAAATATTGATATAATAAATATACATGAACAATGCATTTGATGTATGTAGGACATATTTCTGGAAATAAATTCAAAATACAGAGCAACAGAAAGGATTGGAACATATTTTGGATATATAACCTGTATATTTAAAAAAATACATTACTCTTGGAGATCATAATTTTTTATAACATTTTATACGTATGTATCGGATATTGACCACATGAATATATGAAATATATATTGAATATATATGGAATAGATCTGGTCCATTTCTTTGATATTTACAGTATTTTCAATTAACACTTTCTAAATAGCATGAGAATATTTAAGATGGACTTCAGGACTATAGAATCTTTATAATGATGCCTCCACAATATATTCATTATATTCCTTGAACATGTATACAGAATATTAACATCATGAACATATTGCATATAAATTGGATACACATGGAATATATGTTCAGCATATCTTGAGAATACAATGAAATATTAACATTTAACACAACATCAGTATCATGAGAATATTTAAAATATATATATTTTTTTTATTAAAAATATTGCAATCCATTGACAGTAGAACATGCCATAATCATATACATTTCTCATAGCTCACAATTATCTCCAAATTATTATTCTTAATCCATATCTTTCATAAATTAATACCATTGATTTCAATAATTATTACATCACAACCTATAAATATATTAAAGACTTTGTATAGAAATGTTGACAGGATCAAAAATATATTATTGTTATATGTAAAAATTACCCTATCACATACCTTATGACAGCAATAATCCTGATAGTCACATAAAGAAAAAAGTGTGGGGGGGGGGCATTTGAACAATCCCATTAATTATACCAAACAATAGAGTGTTAGGTTTTAAGTTGCACCTGTAACAGGCCCCAAATATAATTATACTTAGCTACTGCTTTTAATGAGATATAATTAATGTGTTCCAACGTATGTACTGAGGCCATTGCATTCAGCCAGTTCTTAAAGTCTGGAGGGTTTGAATCTTTCCAATTCAGCAATATCAACTTAAAATCTTGTGCCAGGGCAATATGTATTAAGGTTCGTGTTTGCTTAGGCAGGATATTATAAGGTGGTCCAACACGCAGTAGCATCCACATCGGGTGTTTTGGCAAAAACTTATTAATTGCTCTTAAGAGAAATTCCAGGATAGCCTCCCACCAATTATCAAGTTTTGAGCATGAAATCAACATATGAGCTATCGTGCCCTCATAATCATCACATCTGGGTCATTTCCCCAAAATTGCAGCATTACATGTATTTAATTGTTCTGGTGTATAAAATATGCAATGCAGTATATTAAATAATATTTGCTGCATCAGTATAGATTTCAATCCCCATAGCTTGATATTGATAGAGTTCTTCCAGTTAGCTTCAGGGATTTGCACATCTAGATTTTCTTCCCATTTGTGCTTGACAGTAACCATATATGGAGGATGCAAATTAATGATGTTGCATATCTGCAACATTGGTTTAATATGCCTTGTTATCTTACAATAATTTTCCAAAGTGGCTAGTATCTCTGGATATGGATTATTAATATTTGTACAAATGAAATCCTTTATTTGCCAATATGCAAATAACTGAGAGTCAGATGAATCAAACTTGTTTTTTAAAGTTTCAAAATCCAAGACTTGATTCTTGTTATGAAACTGGCCTATTTGGCGCAATCCCTTATTGTACCTTTCTTTAAAAGTTTGATTATGTATAGATGGTGAGAACATAGAGTTCATACACATGGGGAAATCTTTAGACATTATTGCTTAAGAGTTTTAACCCCTACTGTAGGTTTCCATACATATTTTGTGGTCTGTGTAGATATCAAAATCTGAATTTTAAGTTTACCTGGATCTGTATATAACATAGCCCGAGCAGCACTTGTGGATCCGGCGGCACCTCCAGTGGATCCTTGGCCACCGCTACCACCACTGATAGCAATGGCTTCCTGCTGCCCTCCTGGTCACGATTCTCAGACTCCTCTACAAGGTACAGCTGCTGTGCATTCACTAAGATGGCCTGCATACAGCGGTTTGCCGATTGGAGTGCCTTTTTTACTGCTGACTCCAGATTGACTTATAGGTTACGGCAGGGTTCCTGATTGGTGTGCCTGAAAACTGGCTCTCCGGACTGTCATTTCCCTGCTGAAAGGCACATTTTTACAGGGGCTTTGACAGCTAAGTGTGGTGTCTTTTTTTCTCCTGCCATCCCACCCCCACCCAAGCCTCCTATTAAATACTCTAACAGTCCCCACCTTCCATGACTTGCTCAGTTTCTACATGCTGTCACTGTGCTTCTCCCCTCCTTGCCACATGGTATCTGCAATCTCCTCGTGTGGCTCCAGGAACTCACTTATTTATTGGCTACCTCTCTTCATCAGTTAGTCCAGTTTCAAACTGCCTCTATCAATTTACATATTCTGTTACTGACACTGTATACTGCTTGAGTATCCAACAGCTCTATCCTGATTATCTCATAGCTCTGTCCTGTCTCACAGCTCTGTCCTACCTATGTAAAATTTGACAATCTGGTCCTTTTTCCCCCTACTACTGCCTGATTCTTCACACTGCCTCCCCTCTCAGGCACCCCAAGCTTCTATATGACCACTTTATTTTTTGAAATTCAAGTTTAGTAAATTTTTCTTTTACATCCCACATAGAGCAAGAACCATACAAATAAAATCCAGATAACAGCTACAAAATTATACATGTCCGAAAACTAGTTCCCAAAGGAAAAATAATTGTGAAAGAACCTGCTGTCTTTTGTTCTTTCCCACCCATTACTCTTCCCCCCACCCTCCTCCCTACATCCCAATTCAGGTAAGGTACCTTGCTAATTGCTTACATCTAACAAAGCATTTCCTCCAGATTCATCATCTGTAGTGTGAGCTCCAGATTGGTGCAAGTATAATACATGCATTT
This sequence comes from Neoceratodus forsteri, assembly GCA_016271365.2. NCBI lineage: Eukaryota > Metazoa > Chordata > Ceratodontiformes > Ceratodontidae > Neoceratodus > Neoceratodus forsteri. Next base: position 71,665,015 of record CM057456.1, on the reverse strand, counting down.
TTTCCCAGACAGAACCGTATTTTAACAAGCAATTCTTCCTTAACACATCAAATTTTTCCATATTCAAATTAAATAATAATTCTTGTAGCCATTCTATATAAGTAACTGGGGCTCATCCAGTCAGTGTTTTAAGACCACCTTTTTGAGAGAGGATGAAATCATGGCCATGTAAAATATTTTACCTTTAATGGTGACCAACCTGTAATCACCCAGTAAACAAACTTCTGGACTGAAACAATCTTCAATCCCCAATAAAAGATCAGCCTTATCTCGAATCTGGTTCCATAGAACTTTAATACCTGGACAGTCCCAGAAAATGTGAAGTAAAGTTCCATCTGCCTGGTGACATCTGACACATACTGCATCCGATCGACATCCAATTTTATGTAATTTAGCAGGGGTCCAATACATATTGTTTAAAAATTGAAATTGCATGACTCTCAGTCTGTTTTGGGTGATATACCAGTAGGTATGTTGCCAAATTTTCTCCCAGTTTCTTTCCTGGAACCCTAGCTGGGTTGACCAATAGCCGGGCTTACCCTCAAGATCCACAAATGCTCGATTAAAAAGACTGCGATATAATGTTGAAACGGCATGAGGCTCCCAGATCCCCTGCACCAGGGACTCAAAAAATCTTTCCCCTGACTGCACTATATTCTGCTTCCCTAAGGAGTGTCCCAACAAGTGTTGGAGCTGATATATTTTGAAAACTTGGGTGGGATCTATAAGAAATTTTCTGAGTAATACTTCTGTGGAAAGACATTCATCCTCTTGGAAGAAGTCCCTGATTCTTGAGCCCTTCAGCTCAGGGATCCCAGAATCACCAATTGTTTTTCCCCCAATTTTGAAATTCCATTTATGGCAAAGCAGTTCGTTCCTGTCCTTATTGGGAGCATATTTAAAAAATGAACATAATTGGGTGTGAATTCATAATGAAGTGTTTACTATTGAAGTCGACCAGTTTGGTAGGTAACGCCTTCTGTGTGGTGTACAATAGGGATGTCGGGTCTATTTCTTCAGCTTTTATCATTGCCCTTTCTAATGTAACCCAAGAGGGTATGTAAGGTAAAGAAACGGCTTCCGCATCTGAAATCAGCCACTTCAAATACTTAGTGGTGTGACTAGCCCAGTAATATATCCCCATGTGCGGTAGCCTTAAGCACGCCTTTTCTCTGGGCACTGCCAATTTATTATAGGCTGTAAATGGGATTTTCCCTCCCAAGATAAACTCTGAGATTATGGAGTGGAGATTTTTAAACCACTTTACAGGAATCCAGACATTTAGCATAATAATGGGATAAAAAACCCTCGGTAAAACATTCATCTTGATTAAGCTTACCCTGCCCCAGAGAGGGATTGGAAGTTTAATCCACCTCTATAGAACTTGCTGAATCTTATATTTAATTGAGTGTAAGTTTAGGGACACCATTTTGGAATCATTCCTCGCTAGAACAATACCAAGATATTTAAGAGAATGAGGACTCCATTGCAACCCAAGATCCATAATTTCGGATTTGAATACTCTGAAGTTCAATGGGAACACTAACGTTTTCTCTACATTTATTTTGTAGTTAGACATATGGCTATACTCCTCTATCAGACCCATCATGATGGGAATCATGGTTCTAGGATGGGTAACATGGAGAAGGATATCATCTGCATAGGTAGACAATTTGAGTTCTTGAGAGCCAAAACAAATCCCCTGAACTTTCTGCTCCAACCTAATTTTAATTAGATGGGGCTCTAAATAAAGATTGAACAGAAGAGGAGATAGGGGACAACCCTGTCTAGTATCTGACCCCAATGGGAATACAGAGGAGAACACTCCATTACAATATATCCGGGCACTAGGTTGGGCATATAAGTAAAATACCATCTGAATAAAGGGAGAGGAAAACCAAACTTCTCCAATGCCAACCTCAGGAACTGCCAATCAACCCTGTCAAATGCCTTCTCTGCATCCACAGAAACCAAACCACAGGGAAAGATAGAACCTCTGGACACAGAGAAGACATGAGACAGTTTACGCAAATGGTCAGATGCCAGTCTGCCTTTCATAAAACCTACCTGATCCCCATGTATCAGTTGAGGCATAACTTTAGCTAAACGATTCGCCAAGATTTTTGCTATAATCTTAACATCATAATTTATTAATGAAATGGGTCTATAACTAGAAACTTTATCTGGTGCTTTCCCTCCTTCTGGAATAACTATAATAAGAGCTTCAAAAAGCTGTTTATCTACCGTCTCGGAGTGCAGAATGCTATGGAATAATCTTTGTAAGCCTGGGGTCAATTGTTTCAAGAAACATTTATAAAAATTGGAAGAAAATCTATCTGGACCTGGGGCTTTGTCCAATGAGAGGGAGTTTATCATGGACACAATCTCCTCTTCTGAGATAGGGTGAGACAACTCGTTGAACCTATCCTCAGAAACCAATGGGAGAGGGCAAGAAGAAAAGTACCTCACCACTTCTTCTCTACTGGGCTTGGGATTCATAGGACTGTAAAGTTCTTTATAATAATTTTCAAACTCAAGGACAATGTACTGAGGGTTAGTCTTCACTTTGCCATCTCTCTGAGTGGTAATACCCTGGATCAATCTAGATGATTCCTCCACCTTCAGTCTCATGGCCAATAAATGACCCGCCATTTCCCCTTGATCTAAATACCATGCCTTAGTCCGGAGCAGAGCATATTCCACCTTTGCTCTCAGAATGTCACTGTATAGATTCCTTAAACCAACTAGCTTAAATATAATATCTCCTGGGGAGTTTACCGATAGATTGCGTTCTATATCCCTGATTTGTTCTAGTAAATGTTTTGCCTTGCCCTCATTTCATTTTTCCTGTTGGCTGCTAGTTTAATCAGAACTCCTCAAAGGACACATTTCAATGCGCACCATTACAGATCCCCTATACCTGTTGAATTCAGATTTTCTTTTTCGTAATTGTCCATTGTTTGAATAATATAATTTTTATCCTGAGTAGAACCCAATAACTGATCAGTTTCCAGATGGTCTGTCTGAGTAAATTGGGGGAGAGATTTATAGAGCACCCAACCACTGAGTGATCTGAGATTATTCCCAGGAGTATTGTACAATGTGACAGACCAGGCAGAACTGAACGACTTAGCAGAAAATAATCTATCTTTGACTTGGATCCGTGCACAGGAGAGATTAATGTATATTCTCTAATAGAGGGATAGAGGATCCTCCAGGGATCACGTAGAGCCAAATTATCAGTCAGGTCTCTTATGGATCTTTGGACTGGGGAAAGGCCTATTTTCTTCCTTCCTTCTTTGTCTATCTCCATATTGAAAGGGAGCTTCCAGGCCTCCCTGCAAATAATCTCAGAATTTGGTACTTATTCTAACTATAAAATTAATCTGGAAAAAAGCACGGTTTTTCCTTTAAATTATAGATTGTTAAAAAATGATATTCCACGCTTAGGTCTTCAATGGTCCCCAAAGCGTTTAAAATACTTGGGCATTTATCTCTCCAGACCGGACTCCTGTACTAAGAAACTAAACCTTGATGACACTCTAGCAGTTATACAACAGGATTTTATTAGATGGTCATCCCTTTCTGTCTTTATTTGGGGGCGCATTAATATAGTTAAGATGAACGTCCTACCTAAGATATTCTACCCGTTACACTTGCTTAACATCTGGCTGCCTATTAAATGGTTCAGGAAAGTGCATGTGATTATATCTTCCTTTATATGGGTAGCCAAGCCCCCAAGGAGAGCTTACCAGAAGCTGTCTGCATCTAAGTCTGGACAGGGGCTGAGACTACCTCATGTAGGAGGTAACTACTGGGCTAGTCAGATTTCCAAATATATGAAGTGGATGACTAATGATGTAGCTCTGGCTAACCTATCATATGTCCCACTGTGGCTAACACTTGAGAAAGCAATATTAGAGGAGGCAAACCTTTCAATACCCATGTTGTTATGTAGCACAACTAAAAACGTACTGGTTAACATCTCCCACTCTCCTACTGGGATCTCGATAAAAGCCCACTCTCAACTATGAAACTTTTTTTAAATATAAACACTCTCAGGACTGGAACCAGCCATTATTGAGGAATCATAATGTTAGGATAGATAATAAGATGATTTCTAAACTCTGGGTCCCTCAGCTTCAGCACACAAAGTTAAAAGATTTTCTGGATTCAGAAGGGAGCTGTCTCCCAGAACTGGACATTCTTAACACATTTTCACTGAACAAGGGACAAATGCTCAGCATATACCAGCTATCTCACCTCTTGAATCGACTCAGTAGACATTCGGTGACAGAGGACAAATTTGGTAAACTCTTTGCCACCTTAACAGAAGTGGTACATCTCCCACATGCAATAGCAAAGGTGTACAGCTGCCTTTTGGGACAAGCGCCTATTTTTCAGGAAGGATGCCCGACATATTGGACTAGTCAATTTCCAGACCCTAGTATTAACTGGAATAAAATCTGGGAAGATACATATATTTACCTATCCCAAGATAAGCTGAGATTACCACAATTTCAATTTTTACATAACTTATATTGGACGCCCCTCAAACTTTTTAGGATAGGTAAATCCTCAACTCCAATTTGTACTAGGTGCAAGATGGAAGATGGTTCTCTCCGCCATTTGTTCTGGGACTGTCACTTTGTCCAGGACCTCTGGGTGGAAATTGGAAGGAGAGCTGACCCTTTGCTAGGTCTAGAAGGATTGTTTACACCAGAAGTTTGTCTTATAGGGAATTATTCAGAGGTACAGATCAGAGTACGTAGATACCGCATAGCAATGATCTCCATAACACTTAAGAAACTTGTCTTAAGGCATTGGATTGACACCCAAAAGCTTTCTTATACAGAATGGCTCCAAGACCTCTTGTTTAATCTAAGGGTGGAACACGTTAGAACTTCCCAGGGTCATTCTCCATCCAGATAAAAAAAGATATGGTCCAGAATGCACGCTAGGTACATGATACAAGTTGGAGTTCCACTGGACTGAGAGATTCTGAAATTTAGGGTCATTCCTCTAATACTGGGCTAATCCCTGCTAACTAAGAAGTCAATCCAAAAGTACAAGAATGTGAATATATATGTCCAGCCGATGGGGGAGTGGGAGGGAAGGAAGGATGAGAGAATATCATGAGGGGTTGGGGGAAGATAATAGTAAGTTGGGGTGGTAAGCGGCGGGGACATGACAACATTGTTTATGCTTGTACTATTGCCTGGGTGGGCACCTATGTCATTGTGTTTACTGTGCCATGTCATTTGCTGTGTGTTGAAAAACAATAAAAAACAAATAAAAAAAAAAGAAAGGTAAATTCCAGTCCCCACCTAGGAATATTGGAAAATTGACAAAGGGGGTCAACTCCCTTAGGATGTCCACAAAAAACCCTGGGGAATCCACGTTGGGACTGTAGACACTCCCAAGCACCACTCTAGTCCTAAATAAAATACCCAGGGCAAATAGATATCTACATAATGGGTCTTTGATAACTTGTTCTCAAGTAAAAGGGATATTTCTCGCAATTAAAATGGCCACCCCTCTACTGTTTGTACTGTCCCTCACCAGATACACCAGACCTTCCCTTTGATGCCTAAATAAGCAAGTCTCCGTATCGAGCAAATGTGTTTCCTGTAATAAGATAATTTTCCCACTGAACATTTGTAAGTGTTTCAACACTTTATATCTTTTAGTCTTACTTCTAGCCCATTTAATATTCCAAGTAATAAAATCACATTGGAGATTCATTTGGCATGACTAAACGGAGTAAATCTGAAATAATAATGCTTATATAACACCACCTTCTTTCCAGTTTCACTCGGATAGCCGTACTATTGCTCACCCATAAAATTCCAGACCTACATGTTCCTTCCTCCCCCCTCCCAATCTCCCCCCTACTATGTTCCTAAATTTCCAAAAGTAAACCAGATTATCACCCCTAATACTAATTAACCCCACCCCCTCCTACCCAAAAAAACATCCAGCAAACTCTCCTTCCCCAACAAATATTACCACTTTATTTTAATTCTCACTGTTCTCTGTCTTTTACCTTTCTCCCCCTCGCTGTTGCCTACCCTTTCTAGTCCTATTTCCTGACTGAATCAATACTCCCAGGACTTATTAAAATGTATAAACTGCTGCTGCTATTGTTTCTCCTATCCACCCTGCCTCTTCTACACCTATCTACTCCGGGGATCCCTTATGCTGATTCCTCTCTTTCATCTTCTCTAGAACATGATTTTACATTCTCCCAATCTACTAGTGGCTCCTGCAACCTGGTGTGATCCCACTCCTTTACTCCTAAGCAAAACATGGATCTATCTGGTTGCTCATGCCTTCAAAGGTTGCTCCCTGCGAATTCACACCATATCTCCCTCCCTGCACCATAAGCTCTGGTACCTCCTCTTACTGGCCATACTGCTACCTGCGGATGTTCAGCCTAACCCAGGGCCCTTGACTCCTAATCCAGCTCCTATTATTAAAGCTAAAGGCCTACTTATTACCCACCACAATTTCAGGAGTCTGGAGTGTAACTTCTTGGAACTTGAATCCTGGACAGCTCTCTACAAACCAGATATACTATGCATTACAGAAAGTTTGCTGAAGCCATCCATCCCTGACTCTTGGTACTCCCTGCCATCTTACAATCTCTTGAGGAATTATAGACCTGCCCCAAAAAAGGGGGGGGGGGTACAGCCATTTATTTCAAATCACACCTACAGCTCTCAGTGACTAGCTCCTCCTCCTCCCTAAACCACTATGAGGCACACCATGTCCTCCTCACCCTTGGCTCCAAGAAACTGAATATTATCTGTGCATATAATCCCCCTACCCATGGCCTGAAAGGACTAAATGAACTACTTGAACAATCTGCTGTTCAATCTGGTAATAATTAAGTTATTTTATTAGGAGACATTAATATGAATTGGCTGGGAAATACACAAATGATGGCCCTGACTAAATTACAGTTTCAACCTTTATCAGCTCATCTCTGTACCTACCCAGACTGTGCCTCATTCCAATACCAGCACCTTGCTGGATTGGATTATGACAAACCACCCTGAAAATATTGTCGATGCTGGAGTCCTAGCAGATGCCATCTCAGACCATTCCCCTACTTTCTGTATCTTGGGTAAAGGTAAGCAGGCTCTAATGAAGCCATGCTTCATTACTTTTCAAGATTATGCTAACTTTGATCAGGAGGCCTTCTTGTCTGACATCACGTGCATTGACTGGTTCTCTCTCTATAGCTCATCAGATGTTCAAACTGCTCTAAATATCTTTTTGTCCAAATTCCTACCATTACAAGAATTCAACTGTAAACTTGTTACCAGGCAGGTTAGGAATAGGCAGACCCACTGGTTAAAATCCGACCTACTATCTAAATTACGGCAGAGGGACAAAGCATGGCTCCATTACAAGAAAGATGATTCTCCTGCTGACTTTTATTCTTACAGATCCTTGAGAAATACCTGTAAGAAGGAGATCAGACAAGCAAAAATCTTATACTGCAGAGACCTCCTAACTGACTTCCAGGGACACCCTAAAACATTTTGGTCCCATATTAAATTCTTCCTGGGATCCAGCCAGTCCACCACTCTGACTAGCATGTCTCTCAATGGTATTCACTGCAACAATCCCTTCACAATTGCAAATTTCTTTAATAGGCAATTTGCTGACCTTAACCATTACACTTCCACCTTCACTACCCCATCATACCCTATCTCTCCAGTGAATACCACAGGACCTACTCTCCACTTCAAGGCTATCTCCAAAAGTAATGTTCTTAGACTCCTTAGTAACATCTCAGAGCATGCTGCAGTTGGGTCAGATAACTTGGAACCCAAGCTCCTAAAGTTAGCTAACACTTATATAGCGGTTCCCCTTGCTAAGATTTTTACCCTTTCCCTGTGTCACTGAACAGTACCAGATATCTGGAAATCTGCTCAAATTACCCCTGTGTTTAAAAAAGGAGACCTGATTGATCCATATAACTACAGACCCATTGCCATCCTATCTGTTCTCAGTAAAATTCTTGAGAAACTTGTTGCCACCCAAACTACTACCTTTCTCTTGAAACATGACCTCCTAACTGACACTCAACATTGTTTCCGCAAGGGCCATAGTACCACAACTGCCCTGCTCAAACTATCTTCTGACATCCTAGTGGCTATGGACTCTGGTAGGCTAACAGGGGCCATCTTTATTGACATGACCAGTGCATTTGATTTAGTTGACCATTCCATTCTAGCTGCTACCATTAGCTCACTAGGTTTCTCACCAAATGTTGTAAAATGGTTTGACAGCTATCTGACAGATAGGTCCCAATACGTGAACTTTAACACCACTTACTCAGACAAGATCTCCATCAACATTGGTGTACCTCAAGGGTCTATCTTGGGTCCTCTACTTTTTTCCATCTTTATCAATAGTATTACAACTAATCTCCTTTCCTCTTTACTTTATGCAGATGACATCGTTCTGTATTACAGCTCAAATAGTATGGAGGACATAAACTCTAAACTCTCCCACGATTATCAGCTTATTCAACTTTGGCTAACAAATCAAAAACTTGTTCTAAATAAATCAAAGACATAAGCTATGCTATGTGGCTCCAGTATCAAACTCAAACACTTCCAAACTCAAATGAATGTCTCCTCCTTTGATGACACACCTGTTGGGGTGGTAACCTCTTTCAAATATCTGGGGGGCACTCTTGGCCCATCACTGAGTTTTGACCTCCATATTGAATCTACTTGCAAGCAAGTTAACTCTAACCTTGAGATTGTCTACCAGGTAAGCTATGCTCTCACTCCTGCTGCTAGACTTGTGATTGCCCATGGTATTTTACTTCCCTCTCTCACCTACGGGGTTGCTATTTATGCAACAGCCAGCAATTCGAGTCTTCAAAAGTGGGATGTTACTTACAATAACATCTGTAATTTTGCCTCCAGCTCCCCGCGGCTTAAACATCACTGCCTTCTCTACTCAGATCTTGGATGGCTTCCACTTAAAGAACTAAGGTCCTGTGCTCTAGGGTCAATCACTGATAACATTATTAGATCCCAAACACCCAAACCTCTGGCCTGTCTCCTTCCCTACCAGAAATCCAAATATGCATTATGCTCTGCAGAAAATTCCCCTGTCCTTATCCCGAGACACTGTACCTTAAAAGGTAGTCATGCCTTTGCCTGTCATGGACCCGTTTTCTCGAATTCACTCCCTCCAACACTTCGTCAATCTGCTTCCCACATCTCTTTTAAGAGAGAACTTAGGCACTATCTCATCTCCTACCATATATGCTCCTGCCTTAAACCACCCTAGCTATTACTCTCTCCCACTCCATCCCCCTCTCAGCTGTTACCATTTGTATTGGAGTCTACCCCACATTTGATGCACTTCCTCCCATTTTCACTCCCTTATCTCTTACTTTCTCATCCTCTATTTTCCCCTTTCCAGCATAAACATATCTACTCCCTTCACTCAAACTCTTTATCTCTCATCACCTATATCTTTGGCACTGCTGCCTCCCTACTCCTCTCACCACTCTCTCTCTCTCACTCCCCCTTCACCTATTTCTGCCAAACTGGAATTGCTCTCATAGCACTTTATCCCACTTTAATACGGTGTCTGGATGCCTTAATTTTGGCTGATTGTAGTGCCTTATGTTACTTAAATATTGCATCCCTGTGTACTTTTGTTTTGCTACCGAAAATTCTATGTCATAATTACCACTCTTATGCTTAAAGATCTACCTGTAACTTGTGTTTTGTGTTCATTGGTGTTTCCATGAAAGTTTTGTCTCTGTACTCTCCTGGGTCATGCCTGAAAATAGTCTCTCTGGCTAGTTCACTTACCCAGTCAACAAAAATTAAATAAACAAATTAGTAAAGGGGGTAATAGCGGTTTTGACTATGACTGATGACTCTTGCTTTGCCCCATCGTAATCCAATATTGTTGCTAAATTAGCTGCAAATAGTATTTCTTCAAATTGGGGAGCGCTAATCCAGCTTCTGATTGTGAAGCTGTCAATTTCTCTATTTTAAGCCTTGGCCTTTCCCCCATTCCATAAAAATTATTTAATAGCTGCTTCAAGTGCTCGAAAAAATTTGTCTGGAATTACAATTGGCACTGCTTGAAATAAAAATAAGAATTTGGACAGAATTGCAATTTTAATTACGTTACTGCGGCCCATAAATGTATAAGGCAAATTCTCCCACTGTTCCAGAAGCTTTTTAACTTCAACAAGTAAACAATCATAATTGAGAGCTTGTAAATTCTTAAGATTATAATCTACTTTCACCCCAAATATGTGAGTTTTGTTGTTGACTAAATCTGATAATTATCAGATGAGGTGAAAGGTTTTGAATGTTTACCAGTTTCTAACAACTCTGTCTTGGACCAGTTTACTTTAAATCCAGAAAAGCTCCCAAGACTGATAATAATTTCAAGAATTTCAGGAAAACAGTAGTTCATATCTTTAACTGTAATTAGTGCATCGTCCACGTATAGACTTTTTTGGAATACTCTCCCATTTATGATTGGTCCATGTATTTTAGTAGAGGTTCTAATTGCTATTGTCATTGGTTATATGTGCTAATGAAATATAATAATAATTATAAGTTTATTTTTAAGGCTCCTTTCAAAATGTCAAGGTGCCTGACAAATTTTAAAACACATCAATTATCCAGATCATAAAATAATAAAATAAATAAAACACATAACCCTTTACAAAATTAACCTTCACCAAAAGCCTGAGCCCACAGATTTTTTTTTAAAGATTGTTTGAATCCCTCCACGGTGGTGCACTCCCATAACCGGTGGGGTCGAGAATTCCTGAGGGTTAGGGCCACGAGTATAAATGCACGGGCCCCTGAAAATTTCAGGCAAACCCTTGGGATCTCCAGCAACCCCTTGTCAGCTGAGTGAAGCAATCGTCCTGGGCAATAGGGGACCAGTAGCTCTTTCAGGTAATGCAGGCCAAGTCCGTGTAGGGCTTTAAAAGTCAAAAGACTGACTTTAAAGGTGAACCACCACTGTACTGGCTGCCAGTGCAGGCGGCTCTGCACCAGTGTAATATGACAGGATCTAGAAGTGCCCATCAGAAACCGGGCCATAGCATTCTGCACTAGCTGCAAGTGGTGGATTTCCACGCCAGGTAGCCCTAGGTGGAGGAAGTTGCAATAATCAGGGTAAGAGGACACAAAAGTATGAACTAGCGTAGGAAGATCGTCAGACAGAACAAGGTGTTTAACCCTGGAGATATTCCTCAGATGGTAAAAAGAGGATTTGACAATGGCTGACACCTGCGAATGCAGAGTCAGCCCCTTGTCAATAATTACCCCCAGGCTTTGCACCTGTTCTGAGGATGGAAGAGAAACACCCTTAAGAAAAAGCCCAGAGGGAAAACCCACCCCGACCCCCCTATCCAGCATGCCGGATCCACAACCAACACCTCAGTCTTATCCAAGTTCAACTTCAGCCAGCTGGAATCCATTCTCTCCTGGATTTCTATGAGACAGCTGCTAAATGCTGAGAGAGCTCTATCTTGGTCAGGAGCAAAAGATAGGTAGAGCTGGGTATCATCGGCATAGCAATGAAACCTCAGCCCATACCTTCCTACAATGTCTCCGAGGGGCAGCGTCTACACTGCAAACAACATGGGGGACAACACTGAACCCTGAGGAACCCCAAAAGACAGAGAAACTGGTTCCAAGGAATAAACCCCAGACACCACTCTCTGAGTTCTTCCAGTGAGGAAAGATGAAAACCACCTGAGGACTGTCCCCGACAGTCTGCAGATGAACCTCAAGTGATCAAGTAGCACCCCATGATCCACCATGTCAAATGCTGATAAGAGATCCAGAAGAACCAAGATGGAACATTTTTTCCGGTCTCTAGCCATCAGGAGATCATTGAGCACCTGAACCAGCGCTGTCTCAGTACTATGTCTCTTTCAAAATCCGGACTGGAGGGGTTCATATATTTCATGGATGGTAAAAAGGTTCTCCAGTTGCACAGCCACTTCTTTCTCAATCACCTTCCCTAAAAAGGAAAGGTTAGAGATTGGTATGTAGTTTACATGGAAGTCTGGGTCCAAAGAAGCTTACTTTAAGAGTGGTGTTACCACTGCCTCCTTCAGGGAGCCAGGAAACTCACCTGTTTCCAAGGATCACCAGACTATCCATGCTAGGATGGACCAATACAATCAAGACAACCCAAAATCAGGGAAGTTGGTCCAGGATCCAAACTACAGCATGTAGGGTGAGCACCTTGGACAATCTACATGACATCCATGAACTCCAGTCTGTCAAAGGTACTCCAGGAAAGCCAAGGGGTAACAACCTTGGCCCAATCCACAGCACCACCCATAGAGTGTGCCAGCTGGAGTACTTTCCTAATGTCGGCCACCTTAGACATAAGGAATCGAGCAAGATCATCACACTCTATTTGCGAAAAAGCTTTTTGAACTTATAGACAAGTTGGGTTGCACAGTCTGTCTACCATTTGAAAAAGCTGAGCTTGTCAATTCTGAGCAGCTGCAATCTCCCCAGACAGGGACTCTGCCTTCTTACGGGTGATTGCGGATTGATAGACTTGATAGTGATCCATCAATCTAAGGCGGGCAGCATCAAGAGCGGATTTCTACCAGCAACACTCTAACCTTCATCCTAGTTGCCTCATCACCCTCAAAGTCCCATCAAATCATGGGGATCAAGAGCGAAGGAAGAGATGGCAAACTCAGACTGGAGTAATGACATCCAGAGCCACTGAAATGGCTGAATTATATGCCACCATGAGAGTCTCTGGGTCACTGCTTGTCATTGGGAGGGATGATAGGTCAAGTACCACCACCAGGCCTACAGAGCTTATATCTCATTAAGGGCAATACCTGACCATCTCCACAGGGGCAGGCCTATGGAGGGAGGCACTAAAACTAAACCTTACAGTGTAATGATTAGACCATCAGACTGGTTCCACCCCCAAATCAGAGGCCTCAATCCCCAGGAGGAAGACTAAGTCAAGAGAGTGACCATGTGTATGGGTAGTAGTAGTAACTATCTGTGTGAGGCCCAGAGATGTCATCAGTTGGAGGAAATGTTGTCCAAACTGTGAGAGTTCATCATTGACCCAGGCATTGAAGTCACCTAGGACCATCAGCTGGGCAACTCAAATGCCATGTTGATGACAAAGTCCACAACTTCCTGAAGGAACTGCTTCTCATCACCGGGTGGATGGTAGATAAGGGCAATCCTACAACCTACGCCTGCTACCATTGTACACTCAAATGACTTAGCCTTATCAACTGGTACATTCATGAGGTTAAGTTCAGTCTTGAAACAGACCGCAACCCTCCCCCTTGCAATCCAGTCTTGGGCGGTGAATTACCAAGTATCCAGCTGGAGTTAAGGCCTCCAAAATTGGGCCAGAATTCCCATCCAGCCAGGTCTCAGTGATGCAAGCCAGGTCCACCATTCTAACAAGATCTGCAATAGTTGCAGTCTTGTTTTTAGTTGACCTGGCATTGCATAGCATCGCCCGAGTTGAATGAACCTCCTGGGCTGACCTAACCACCTGCCCACCAAAATTGGTGGTGCCTTTGGGTATGGAAACCAGACATGGTGGGCCATGATCCTGGTTCCATTTCACCCCAGGGCATCTTCTGGATCCTACAACCCTGATACAATGGCTCCACTCATTCACCCTCCACTGTTCACAGCCCCCCACCCTCCTCCTCCCCCTGTGAGCAATACCCAGTGCCCTACAGCTCTGGTAAGTTATAAACTGAAAAGGGGGGAGAAAAAGGGATGGAGGGCATGGAGAACAGAGGGTGAATAGTGCATAACCATTGGAGCAGGGCTCCAACACATTCTGGTGACTAAAATATCAACCAACACTCCCTCGACAAATCTATTATTAACCTAAAACAGCATACACAATAGAATAAAATTACATAGACCACTTACTAAAAGAAATATCCCTCAAAGATCAAACCCCCATAAAAATAAAAACTAACCACTCATAAAACAAACAAATCAAAATAAAACAAACCACAAAATAAATCAACAAAATCCTCCCCTCCCCTCCCCGGGCCCTCCCACAGCCTCAGGAGATAAACACCAATATTAAACTTTAAATCATGAAATCCAAAATGACACTTTAAAAAACAGTATCAGTCAAAATCAACAGATGAATATCACTGTAACAGAAAAATCAAACTATCTGGGGGAAAATGTGGTTTTCCAGGCCCCACTGAGTCTCTCACCACAAGTGAAGACTGAGAAAACCTTCAGGAGCTCCCACCTCCTGAACAGACTGATGAAAATATCTTGAAGTTTTCACCCACAGATGAAAAAATAAACTCTAAACTTCAGGTGCTCTCACCAACTGGGTTTTGGAAATGAACATATGGCACTCTCACTGCTAATCAAATAGGTAAATTAGTCAATCACCCATAGTCAAAAATCCAGGGAAGGAAATCCAACTGAGGCCTCTTCTGAAAGTGGATTGCTCTGGACTGGGAATGAACCCAAAAAATCTGTGGGAGGCTGGTGCTAATCTGCAGCAGCTAACACTGGTCCCCAAACAAACCCACCAACAAGTAGATCCCCTGGGGATCCCTAGAGGCTGACAACCACAACCAACAACTCCCTAACAGATAGGGTGCAGACCCCCACACCACTGTAAACCCATACCCAGCCCACTCAAAAGATTAAGCTTACAACACCCGGCACCAAATCAAGCCAGACATTTACCGTCACTCAATCAATTTAAATTTGATAGTCAGCTTCTTCTTTAGCAGAAAACCAAAAGTTATACTTCCCAGTCTTCTCCTGATGTATTGGCCAACAACGAACACTCCTCAGCCTCCCAGTAGGGTATTCCCTTTCCAATTCACCTCCAGCTCACTTGAGGCATCCACTGATATAACCAGTCCCGATAGTATGGGAAATAGCAAGACCAACCACCAAAGATGTAAACAGTAGCAGGGGCTGATTAAAAGAAGCTCCAATACACTACAAGCATGCTCAACTAATTTCCCCAAGTAAATCACCACCACAAACAATACAGGGGTAATAAACAGGGACCAGCGGCAAATGAGGTCTCAAGGAGTAGTCCAGGAATCCAACACATGGAGCAAAGAACTACAAGCATGCTCAAATAATTTCCCCAAGTGAATCACCACAGCAAAAAAATTAAAAAATAAAATACAGGAGTAACAAACAAGGGGCCAGTTGCAAGCGTGATCCTGGGAAGTAATCCAAGAGTCCCACGCACAGAGCAATGAAGACAGAAATAAACCAAAATAAACCACAAACAAACGTAAGTAGAAACTTAACAACTTAAGAACTAATAGAAAGCTTATTGTGGAGCAACTAGTGGCTAATGCAGAGCAACTAAAGGCGCATCCTTGCCACATTCCTCTTTGCAGTTTAAATAGCGGGGAGATATTACTGCTAGTTTTAACTCTGGCAACCTGATTAAAATACAGTATATTAATCCATCTCAGAAATGTTTCCCCAAAACCATATTTGACAAGCATTGATTTTATATAGGGCCATTCCACCCGATCAAATGCCGTCTCAGTATCTATTGTGAAAATAGACTAATCTGTATGTTTACAATAATCTAAAAGATTCAATACAAATCTGACATTAGTGGCTAATGTTCGTCCTTTGATAAAACTATTCTGATCTGAATGGATAATATCAAATAGTATTGATTCAAATCTGGTAGCTAAGGTCTTTGCCAGGATTTTGGAGTCTGTATTAATTAACGATATGGGATGGTACAAGGCTGGGTTGTGGGAATCCTTGTCCTTTTTCAGAAATAAGAGCAGACTGGCTTCTTGCAAAGTTAATAATACTTTTTGTGAAGTAAAGATGTAATCAAATAAATGATTTAAGTGAGGGACAGGTTTATGAGCACAGATCTTATAAAAATCAACAGATAGCCCATCCAGGCCTGGGGCTTTTCCTATTGAAAGTTTATTAATTGAATTTAATATTTCTGCTACCAGAATGTCTTGATCTAAATACCTCGCCTTATCCAATGCTATTTTGGGTATTTCAGTTTTGGAGAAAAATTGTTTCTGAGCGATTTGCATATTTTGGATCTCAGTAGCATATAATTTCTGATAATAATTATAAAAAAACTTGTTTATTTTGTCTGGGTCTGAAGTTAGTTTCCCTTTTTTGTCCTGAATTCTTGAAATTTTGTTTTGTTGCTTGGCTTTCATAATTTGCCAAGCCATTACTTTATCGATTCTTTCACCTATGCCATAATAATTACTTCTAGTGTATATCACTTGTCTTTCTGCTTCTTCTGTGGTTTACCTATTGTATTCCTCTTTATATTCTATAAGAGCTCTAAATGTCTGATCATTCCCTGAGTCCGCATGGGAGGCTTCCAATTCCAAACTTCTGCTTGGTATTTATTTTAAGGATTTTTTTTTTTTTGCTTTTACCTCTTTATTGTATATGATGTTATAGATCCCCATATAAAAGCTTTGAAAGCCTCCCATATGCAGGTCAGGCTGGTATCTTGACCATTGTTTAAATCAAAAAACAGGTCAATTTCGATATTTATACATTCAATGAACTGAGTTTCCTTATATGATATGGGATCTATCCTAAAATATATATCTTCGGGGGCATTGGAAATTTTCAGCTCCATAAGAACTGGAGCATGGTCAGAAATAAGGATATTATTACTTGGTATTTATTACTTAGGCTTCTAAAGATTGAGAAATTAAAAAAAATCAATTTGTGAATATGCTTGGTGTGGAACTGAGAAAAAAGAATATTGCCATGCAGCCAAGATTTTGTACGCCATGGATCAATTAATTTATAATCATTCATAAAATAGGATAGTGATAAGCAGCCATTGTTCTTTTGTCTATTTTAGTGCCTGATATATCCATCTTTGGGTCCAATATCAAATTGAAATCCCCGGCAATTATCAAAGGTGTTGCAAAACTAGGAAGTTCAAGGAACAGATGGAAATAGAACATAGAGGAAATTTCATTTGGGCCATATAAATTACATATAGTGTATAATTGACCTTGTAATAAAATGTGTGCTATTAAATAATGACCCTGAGGATCTATTATTGTTTTCAGTATTTTGATTACCAGAGATTTCTTAAAAAGAATGGCTACACCTCATGAATTATTAGTGAATGGAGCGTTAATTCCGTCCTCCCATTTTTTTGTGTGAGACAGAAATTCCTTGCTATCCAGGTGGGATTCCTGGATCATAAAACAATTTGCCCCTATAAGGTGAACAGAGTTAAACATTTTTTTTGTCTTTATCCAGTCTTGCAGCCCTCGTACATTCCAAGTTACAATTCTTAGGCTTTGCATTTTATACTAAAACTCATATTACGTACATAGGGGTCTTATATGGTATTTTCCATCCTGCACCCCTCCCTCCACAAAGTTCCATAACAGCATACTATGTAAGAAGTACTAAAAAGATGATAATAGCACTCATTATACTTAGCTAAACCTTTGTCCAGATTACAATTTTCGTTCAGAGTTATACACCTACTATTCCTCATCCCCCCCCCATCCCCATCATACACAATCTTGGTGGTGTACTGTAATTTCTTAATAAAGTATTGAGGTGCTGTTTTATACACTTCAACCATGCCATCCCCTTCTACCATATCCACACATTGTAGCACTATCCAAATCATAAAGGTGTAAAAAATATTGTATATGTCTAGGATATATTCATAGCACCACTCATTAAGAGAAGTATCCCAGACACAAATTTTAACCATCCCCACTTCCCCCTTTCCTGGTCTTATTCTTAGTTAATTTCAAAAGTGTTCCACATCTCTGGGATTAGAAAACACCTGTAGTTTGCTGTGCAAATAAAGCGGATCCGAGCAGGATATAAAAAGTTGAATCGAATCCCATTCCGATTCAAAATAGTCCTAGTTTTCTCAAAGGACTTTCTTGCCTGCATTGTACCTTGACAAATGTCTGGATAGGCTGAAAAGTGAATCTTCTCTGCAAACAATCCTTTATTGAGACATGCATGTCTGAGAATTAATTCTCTATCCTGAAAATAGTGTGACTTAATGAAAATAGGTCAAGGAGGTCGCGCGCTAGACAATGGCACTGTTGAACTGGGGCCACGATGAGCTCTATCTAACATGATACTCTCTTCCGGAAATTTTTTACCAACTGCTTCTGTAATAAATTTTTCTAAAAAGGTGAGTGGATCTCCTGGATCTTCCTTGCCTTCTGAGATCCCAATTAATTTAATGTTTGCTCTACATGATCTATCTTCTATATCTACAATTTTATCCCGGAGTTCTTTTAGTTCTTTTTCCATTTCCCACTGCTTGGAGGTTACTGGAGTAATTTTATTTTCTAGGGCGCTTATTTGATTTTCAGTCTCATTTGTCCTTAAAGTTGAAGAGCTTAATTGAGATTGTATAGTCGAAAGTATCCCTGACAGATCAGTGATAGCGGAGGTAAGGGTTGCAAAACCAGCTTTAATCTCATTCTAGACTTCTGTTTGAAACTGGTTCAAATTTTCTTTTGTTACTAACTTCAAATTGAGAACCTGTGATTAACTAGCTGCAGCCCTCGTCCCCTCTGGAGTTATTACAGCTGAGTGAGTATTCAAGGCTTTATCTGAAGTATCCCCTATATCAGCCTGTAAGATCTGATTTATGGTAGGAGACAAAATAACACGTTGCGTTTGCAGTTTTAATATTTCAGTCCCATTACATATACAGACCTGTTCTTGAGATGTCATTACCTGTGTGATAAATGTAGTTTCTGGGGATCCACCTTTTCCGTTTCATCAGCTGTGGTGTAACCAGGCTCTTCAAAGTCAGGTACGGGGTTGTTGTCCATTAAGGAAACTTGCAGAGAGTGCAGCAGGGGGGTAAGGGGCTTGTCTGAGAAAATATTGTTTGGGAAAAAAAAGCTGTTTACTTTCTGCTGCTGCAGTTGTGTCCTAGTTGTCATGCCTTCTTTAATTTTACAGTTATTCTTAGAATCCGTAGCAGTCACTTCCAGAGCTAATAGTGATTTATCTTGTCTTTTCTTTTGGCAGTGCATTTCCGAAGCCATTAACTGTGCCTCCATATCATGGGTGGTGCGTCCAGACATACATTTACATATTTACACAACAAACCACCGTACTAGTTCTGTTATAAAAGTTGACCACAATCTAAAGAAGTTTTAAGTGAATAAAGAGCATTTTTTGACATGCAGGAGAAAAACCAATAGCTGCCAGAGATTTTGATTAAGGACACCACCAATCCTCATGCAGCCACCATTGCAGAGCACTCGTACATGCACCTTCTACCTCCACCCTGCCTCATATTTAAAATATATTTCAACAGTATCATATATTGAAGGACATATTAACAACATATTTCCAATATAGTTATTAATAATCCTTGTAAAATACTTCCAGCTTATGAATATAGAATATGTCTACTAGATATACAAAGGATATATCATAAGCATATTCAAAAAATATCAGTGAATATGACCATTTAACATATCTTCAATATCATAAGAATATTTCAAATACATTTAATCTCATCATTGTAATAATGTCTCAAAAATATATTTAATATATTTCTTAATAAATATTAAATACATCATTTCAATATATCTTACTTCAAAGAACAAATAATTCACTGAATATTAACTAGATATTTCTAGAAATATTAAAGAATACTATCTAGGGAATATCAATATATATGCATCAGCTATATCCCAGATATTTCAAAACCACCCAGTTTGAGATATAATGCATATATTTGGAAATCATTATCAAAATCTATTTTTGGATATAATTCAAAAACTATTTAAAACATATCTTAAAACATATATTCAAAATATATTTCTTTTCCACATGGGCCTGCTCTCCAAAATTCTAGGCTAAGAATTTTATCCTAAACATTGTATCCTATATGAGGCTAGCTGCCATATAAAATCACACATACTCCCACAATGCAAAGCATCATGGGCTGTATATGCAAATCACTACAGACTATTATGCTGGTTCAACTTTAAGCAGAAATGCATGGTGCCGAAAGGCCTCTCACACAGTCTGCAAAGGGTGCTAACAGAAGACACAGACATGAATTTCTCCCTACCAGGTCCCATCAATCTGCCTCATCTGTATCACACCCTAGTGGAATGAACCAGCTACCCTAGCTGGCATATGCTTCTACCTGCCAGTGTGAACTTTTTTAACCTCTTTCTCATAATCTGAGCTAAGGTGTCACTCTTCATAAGTAGTGTTGAGCTGAGCAAATTTCTGCTAGGAACTTTTTAAAATCAGTGTTATACATTTATGTTCTCAGTTAAAGCAAACAGACTCAGGAACTTTTTAAAATCAGTGTTATAGTTTTGTGTTCTCAGTTTAAGCAAACAGACTTAGATTTTAATTTATCAAAAGATATATATACAACTAACTCCTGAGTCGTGAATAATCATGAGTGGCAAGGCATTTTTATGCACAGTTATGTGATCCAAGTTTGATTATGCATAAAAATGAAACACAAAAGAAAATACTGGCATAATCACTTCTTTCTGTAAGTGCTGGCTGTCTGCCAAACAGCACAATTTAACATTTCCAATAAATCTGTGTGACCCCGACGTCATCGTGTCTGGGTTCATATCCCTACCTGGTGACTGTACAGGGACCACCTGGCTGAGGGTGTTGATTTCATTCTTTCTCTGTGGTAGGGGGTTAGCCCAGAGCAAATAAGACATGGTGAAGTGGCTCCTACCAGAGAAAATAAGTGGGCCCAATACTATGTGTGGTAGCACCCCTTGGATACAATATCCACCCACCTTCCTACACTGGTCTGGACCACATCCTAGGATCCAATAAGACAGTTGTTACCTTCACTGATAAACACTCCAATCAGATTATACAGATGTGGCACCCACACAGAAGTATAAATTCAACAAATTAACAGGAAGGGAGTACTGTTGACTGATATACCTGGGCCAGAAAGAGGGGACCAGATGATGGTTGTACCCTAGCTGGGGAAGGGGGGCTGATGACTGTTGAACCTGGTCTGGGGAGGAGGCCAGGTGAGTGCTATGGCTGGGGAGGGAAGTCAGGTGAGTTCTCTTCTCGGGCCAGGGAGGGAGAGCTGGTGACTGCTCTACTTGTGCCATGAAGGGAGGTCTAGTGACTGTTGTACTCAAGCCAGAGAAAGAAGGCAGGTGACTGCTGTAACTGGGCATGGGAGGAAGGGCTGGTGATGGTTGTACCCGGGCCAGGGAGGGGGGGAGGATGGTTAATGTTTTACCCAGGCCGGGGAGAGATGGCCGGGGACTGTTGTACCTGGTCAGGGATGGAGGGTGACTGTTGTACTCAGTCCAGAGAAGAAGGGCTGGTGACTGTTGTACCTGGGCTGGGGGGGCTGGTGCCTCTAGTACTCAGGCTTGGAGTGAGGGAAGTTGACTGCAATACTTTGGATGGGGAGGGAGGGCAGGTGACTGCTGTGCCCGGGCCAGGAAGGAAGGACAGGTGATTATTTTATGTGGGGTGGTGATTAGAGACTGGTGACTGTTGTACCCAGTCCAGGGAGGGAAGACTGGTGACTGCTGTACCCTGGTTGGGGGGGGAGCTGGTGACTTTTGTACCCAGGCCATGGAGGAAGGGTTGGTGATATGATATGTGTACTTGGACTGGGGATGGGGGGGTTAGTGACTGTTATACCTGGTCTGAGGAGGGTAAGTGACTGTTGTACTCTGTCCAGGGAGGAAGGGCCAATGACTGCTGTACCCAGGTTGGGAAGGGAGGGAAGGTTGGTGAGGTGTGTATCTGTGCTGGGGATGAGAGGACTGGTGACTGTTGTACCTAGGCCAGGGAAGGAGGGCTGGTGACCTGTGTACCTGTGCTGGTGTGGGTAGGTTTGATTACTGTTGTACCCAGGCAGGGGAGGGATGGCTTGTGACTGCTATACCCAGTTCAAGGAGGGAGTACTGGTGACTGTTGTACCCGGGCCAGGGAGGGAGGGCTTTTGTCTGCTGTACTTGGGCTGGGAAGGGAGGTCAGCTGAGTGCTGTACCTGGGCCAAGAAGGGAGGGCTAGTGACTACTGTACCAGAGCCAAAGAGGGAGTACTGGTGACTGTTGTACCTAGGCTGGGGAGGGAGGGCTTGTGTCTGCTGTACTTAGGCCAGGATGGGAAGGCTGGTGATGACTGTACCCCGGGCCCGGGGGGCACTCGTGACTGTTGTATCTGGTCTGGGGAGGGAGGGCAGTTGACTACTGTACTTGGGCTGGAGAGGATGGGCAGGTAAGTACTGTACATGGTCTGGGGATAGAGGGCTGGTGACTTTTCTACTTGGGCCATGAAAGGAGAACTGTTGACTGCTGTACTTGGATCAGAGAGGGAGAACAAGTGACTGCTATACCCAGACCGAGGATGGAGGGCAGGTAGTTGGACCCAGTCCAATAATGTTGGGCTGGTGATGTGTGTACCCAGGCTGCGGGGGTGGGGCAGGTGACTGCTATACCCTGTAGGAAGAAATGGGCGAAATTGTAAAATTTTGTTCCATGAAATATTTCATAAAATTCGAGCATTTTGCAAAATTTTTCTCGGGTGCAAAATGCGGAATTTTGCCCTCAAAGTGTGCAATTTTGCCCGTGGATCATGAAATTTCGCTCGCGAAATGGTGAAATTCACTGTTAGCAGGTGAAATTTCACCATTTTTGTTGAAATTCACAGGCAGAATTTCACAACTTTGCACGACCAAATAGTTTGTGGAACAGACAAATTCCACAAAATTTTTTGTGTGGCGAAATTGCCAATTTCATGGGAATTTTGTCCACAAAATTTTGTTTTGCCACATCTCTACCTGTAGAGTGAGGAGGAACAGTTGGCTGTTGTACTCAATCTGGGGGTGGATAGGTGAAAGTTGTACATGGGCTGGGGAGGGAGGGCAGGTGATTGCTATACTGTGACCAGGGAGGAAAGAGCTGGTGACTGCTGTACCTGTGCAAAGGATGGGGGAGGCTGATGACTGTTGTACCTTAGTTGGGGAGGGAGAGCAGGTGACTGCTGTATCTAGGCCAGGGAGGGCTGTGACCTGTGTACCTGGGACGGGGAGGGAGGACTGATTACTGTTGTACCAGGGCAGGGGATGGGTGATTGGTGACTGCTATACTCGGTTTGGGAAGGGAAGGCAGGTGACTGCTGCACTTGGTCTGGGGAGGGAGGGATAGTAACTGCTGTACTCAGTCTGAGGAAGGAGTTCGGTAACTCTTGCACCTGGGCCAGGGACAGATGGCAGGTGACTCACTGTACTCGGGCCAGGAGGGTGGGAGGAGGGAGGTGAGTTCTGTACCCAGGTTGTGGAGGGATGGCTGGTGACTGTTGTACTCTGGCTGTGAAGGAAGGACTGGTGACTGCTGTACTTGGGCAGGAGAGGGAGTGCAGGTGATTACTCTGGCTCAGAAAATATTAAAAGCTGATTGGCTGGCTTGCACGACTTACTGACGGTAAATCCTTGTATCGCCAACAGGTGAAAGTGTCAGCCAGTTGCATCTCCAAAACAAATCAATGGACCCCACCAAAACAAAACTTGAAAGACACCATATTGGTTTCCCCAGTAAACTGAGTAGTGGTGGACTAGTAACACAAAAGAAAAAGTATTTAAACTCACGGAAAACCCTGTCTATTAAAAAAGACTTTCAATCACTTCTTTGTACCCTAACTAATTCTGCCCCACTCACCTCTCAAATGTTTCCAAAAAAACACCGTACTGAGTCCCCACTTAGCAGTGGTAAAGCCTCCTGACATGAGTCTGAAAAAATTAAGAAAGAAAACTCCAACACCACATAACTGTCTCCTAGCTGAACAACGCTCCTACTTGCCTTTCTTGTTCCACATGCTGTAGTGTGATCAGAAAATGGATCAGGACTGGCTTGGGAGATAAAAAAAAAACTAACATGAGTAACGGGTAAAGTATAGGGATGGGGACAGCTGGACCAATGAGAAAAATGCACAATACTGCAGCATTTCAAAGCCAATTTCTGGGTAAGTATGAAACCATACATTTGTTACCTTGAATTTGCTTAGCCAATCTCCAGTATCAGCACCCCCCCGAGGAAATCCAGTAACTCAATTTTTTCAGGACATGACAAGAAAATTATTTCTTTTTTGTGAACTGCCTGTCCTGATGAGGGATTGTACTGTTGACTGCTGTACTCAGTCCAGGAATGGAGTGCTGGTGAGTGTTGTATCATGGCTGGGGAAGGAGGGTTGGTGTCTATTATATCTGATCCTGGGATGGGAGGGGAAGTGACTGCTGTACTCCAGCAGGGAAGGGAGGGCTAGTGGCTGCTATACTCAGGCCAGGGGTGGGTAACTGTTATAACTGGTCAGATGACAGGGGGGCTGTTTATGTGTGTACCCATGCCATAGGGGCTGGGGAAGGTGACTGCTATAACCTGTAGGAGAAGAGACGCCTGGTGATGTGTGTACCTGGGCTGTGGAGGAGTGGCCAAGTGACAGTTGTACCAGGGCCAATGAGGGAGGGCAGGTGACTGATGTACTGTGATCAGGGAGGAAGGGCTGTTGAATGCAGAACCAAGGTGGGAGGAGGGCTGGTTATTGTTGTACCTATGCTGGGGAAGGGCTGGCTGGTGATTGTTGTACCTGGTCCATGGAGAGAGAGCAAGTGAGTGCTGTAAAAGAGACAGCAAAGATGGGCTGGTGACTGTTGTACCTGGGCTAGGGAGGGAGGGCATGGGATGGTTGTACCTGGTCTGCAGGTAAGTTGCTGGTGACTGTTGTACTCAGGCTGGGGAGGGAAGGAGGGCAGTAGACTGCTGCACTCAGGCTAGGAAGGGAGGGCTAGTGACAGTTGTATCTGGGCCAGAAGGGGGGGCCTGGTGAATGTTTTACCAGGTCTGGAGAGGACGGACAGGTAGGTGACTACTACTCAGGCCTGGGAGTGAGGCAACAGATGAGTGCTATACCCAGTCTAGGGCAGAAGGGCTGTTGACTGCAGTACTCTGGTCATAAAGAGAAAGCTGTTGACTGCTGTAGACAGGCTGGGAAGGGAGTGCAGGGGACTAATGAACCCTGGCTGGGGAGTGAGGGCAGGTGACTGCTGAATCCAGTCCAGATAGGAAGGGCTTGTGACTGCTGTACCCAGTACAGGGGGACAGGTAGCTGGTAACTGTTGTAACTGATGAGATGGGGGGCTGGTCACATGTGTACCCTGGCCGCAGTGGCAGGGTAGGGTGACTGCTGTACCCTATAGGGGACGGGAGGGCTGGTGACTTGTATCAATCAATCAATCAATCAATGAATCAATCAGAATCTTTATTAAACCAGGTGGAACACCATTGAGAAAAACTCATTTTCAAGGTGGACCTGGACAACATACATATTCAGTACACATACATACATTCATAACTATGCATATTCAGAACATGCAGTAAAATTATATGTACAGTATATACATGTTCTATTTCAGTACATAGTGTAACCTGTACACACACAATATGCATGAGAATACACAGAGTAAGTAATGCTTACATCAGTATACAGAGGGTCTGGATGCAATTAGGGAATATGACATGGGTCAATATACTAGAGTAACACAGACAGTCAAAATAGTGCTGGAGTAACATAAGGCAGGTACCTGAAGTGGCATATACATTAACATGAAGTTTGATGGGAGCCTTGAGAGAGGAACAGAGGGTAAGAGCAGAGGAAGATAATGTGGGTTAGGCTTGGAGCTTATATAAAGGGGGAAAAGGGAGGGCAAAAACAAAAATGCTTGAAAAGGAAGAGGACCAGTATAGTGAGCTCCTGAAAGTAAGGGACAAGTGCGATCATTGGGGGAATATTTACTGGCTCCAAGACGGAGCACCTGTTGTATGTTTTGGGTACTTATAGAAAGGGAGGAGGAAAGGGGTGTGGTAGATAGCAGGTCTAGGGGGGCTCAGTTATTCAGAAACATGGTGACATGGCAATGATCAGGGGAAGCAGTTACAAGACTCCTTGACAGAGCATACATGCAGCATTTTGAACGCTGAGAAATTTATAGGGTGGACCAGTTTCAAGGATTTTTGCAAGTTGTTCCATAGTAAGGGTAGCACGTAGCTTATGGATGATCTGCCGAAACACGATTTGACTTTGGGTACAGTAAGTAAGATATAGGAGGCACTTCTCAGGGCATACTTAACTACGGTACTTAGCGAAAAACAATCCAATATGTGTTGAGGTAGCTTTTTAGTGATTGCTATGTGCATCCAACAAGTGGCATTTTTCTGTCTTCTATAGGCAAGGGAAGGCCATACTACTGCAACATATAAGGAGCAATGGTGCATAGAATACATGAGCACCAGTGATGAATCTTATGCCTCTATGGGACAGTATATCTAGTTTGGATAGTGCAGAAGCAGGGCCTTGGAAGTACAAAAAGTCAGCATAGTCCAACAATGAAAGGAATGTGTTGAGTACTGGTCTCTCCTTGGCACCCGGTTGAGCAGATTTTTGATTCTGTAGAAGAGGCCTAGCCTCTGCCTGAGCTTTTTCATCAGTTCCTCAATATGCTCGAGCAGGGAGAGCTTGTAGTTGATCCAAACTACCAGGTATTTGAATTTGGTTCAGGACAGATTAACGGAACTCAATATGTATACCCTAGAGCAAAGGAGGGAGATAGGTGATATGATCGAAACATTCAAACACCTTAAGGGCATTAACAAAGTGAAAGAGTCTAACATGTTCAATATAAGGAAAATAGCAGGACAAGAGGACACAGCATGAAATTAGAGGGAAGCCAATTAAGGGGTAATTTGAGGATGTTCTTTTTCACAGAAAGGGTGGTGGGTGCATGAAACGGCCTACCTGAGGAAGTGGTAGATATGAATACAGTGCAGGGCTTCAAACAGGCATGGGATAGACAAAAGGGGGCAATACAGATGAGTGTGAATTAATAGGCCATTGACAGAGCAAAGACCAATGGCACATTCATAAAGATAGAAAAAGACATGGGTAGACTGGATATGCCTTGCGGTCCTTATCTGCCGTCAACTTCTATGTTTCTATTTTGCTATGTATAAACTCTAGTGGCTCTCCTAGGAGTGTAGTAATCTGGGAAATGGATCCTAATGTAACAGGGTTGTCAGTATTAATAAAGGATGAGAATAGCATCACCTTCATTGTTTTTGCATTCAAGAGTAGTTTCTGGTTAAGTAATTGTAATTGCAACTGATTAAACTCCTGCTGAAGATCCATGCATGCTGCTTCAGGAGTAGGTCTGTCAATGTAGAGTACTATATCATTGGCAAATAGATTTGATTCCTAGATCAAGTCCATTAATATAAATTGCAAATAGCAGTGGACCCAGAATGGAGCATCGCGGTACACCCCTCATAGTGGTTTCAGTGGTGAGAATTCCTCTTCAGCTTTTACCTCCTCCTGGTGACCTAAGAGATAGCTTGAGAACCATCTCAGGGAGGGGGAGTCCATGCCAATATTATGGAGGGATACCATGAGCAATTTGTGGTCGACAGTATCAAACGCCTTGCTTAAGTTCAGGAATACTTCACATACAAAGTTCCTGAAGTCCAGAGCCTCCTGCCAGTCGTTTGTAACCTTTGCAAGGGCCAAAACTGTGTTATGGAATGGCCAAAATCCTGATTGTAGAGAGTTTAGCAGATTAGCGGAGTCTAAGTAGTTTCTAAGCTGTGTGCTTACTATTTTCTCTAACATTTTCAATAGGATAGGGAGTAAGGAGATTAGCCTGTAGTTATTGAGGTCACTAGGGTCTTGAGATTTGAATAAAGGAATCACTTGAGCAGTTTTCCATATGGGAGGAATATCACCTTGAAGGAGCGATAGATTGAAGAGATGTGTGATTGGCACAGCCAGGGCTTGGAAACTAATTTTTAGGAAAAATGGGTCAATGTGGTGTGCACCAGCACTCTTCCTGGTATCCAAGTGAAGAAGTAGGTCTTCAACCTCCTTCAGTGTTGCAGGTTGTAAGCAGAACACAGCATCTGTGACCAGAGCTACTAGATCTTGTGCCCCGAGTTGGGAATGAAGGGTCTTGTCGGGAGAAGTATCGAAGGCTAACCCTGCGGTAGTGAAATGATTATAAAGCTGGTTGAGGATTAACTGTTTATTTGTCACTATTATGCCATCCTTGGATATTTTTGCAGGCAAGGAGCTGGAGGATGTATGACCTCCAATCTCCTTAAGGGTTTTCCAGAATTTAGCAGAACACCTGGAAGAAACTTTAAGTTCATCCCCAAAATAACTAGTCTTGGCTTCCCTGACCAACTTAGTACAAAGGTTCCTAGCCCTCCTAAATAAAATCCAGTCTGCCGGCAGGTTGGATTTTTTAGCATTTTTCCAGAGTAAGTCTCTGTTAAGTAGGGTAGCCTTCAACTCTGCCGTAAACCACGGGCATGATTTTTTTTTAGTGCAGTTTTTAACTATGGGTGCATGTTTGTCTAGGGCCCTGAGCACAATTTCCTGGAAAATATCACATGCTGTGTTCACTGTTTTTGCTAGATAGAAGTCATGACATTATAGAGAGTCCCTCAGGTCAGATATAAATGCACAAGGGTCGAAGTTACAATGATTCCTCTTAACAGTAAATTTGGATGTAGAGGCTAATTTTGTAGTGGATCTCACACAGGCAACAAAGCAGTGATCACTGAAATCAGAGAAAAGCACACCAGCTTGCTAGAACAGGTGTGATTTAATTACTAGAATTAAGTCCAGCAGTGTGCTATTATTTAGGTTCTTTTTGTTCGGGTGAGTTGCTTCCATTATAAGTTTTATTTATTTTAGTTTTTGTTGACCGGGTAAGTGCACTAGACAAATCCTGCCTATTTTCAGGCACGACCCTGGGAAGGGGATACAGATGAATGCCAACTTACCTTGAACCAGATTAAGCTGTTGGCGGTATTTTTGGTGAATGGAGAAATTTGGCTATTCCACCGGGGAAATTCCCCTGCTCTTTTCGAGAAGTGCCATGGGATCTTTAACATCCACCTGAACTACCACCAGAACAGGTAGATGGGACCTCGGTTTAATGTCTCATCCGAAAGACGGCACCTCATGAGTGCAGCACCCCCCTCATGCTGCACTACAGTGTCAGTATTGGGATATTAACCCAAGTGCC
Organism: Neoceratodus forsteri; assembly: GCA_016271365.2. Lineage (NCBI taxonomy): Eukaryota > Metazoa > Chordata > Ceratodontiformes > Ceratodontidae > Neoceratodus > Neoceratodus forsteri. The sequence continues at coordinate 71,635,861 of CM057456.1, read as the reverse complement.
TGGTGTGGGGATAGAACCCACAGACTACTGATCTCCCAGCCTAAGAGGCAAGTGTGCTACCTGCTGAGCCACTGACACTGACCAAGGTTTTTGAGGGGTTTGGAAATACTGCGGCACCAGTCCAGGTTATGGTCACCCAATATGATAAATTCAGAGGACATGGACCCTAATATACAGTTTAAATTATCTAATAGCAGCAGTCCAGCTGATGGAGGCCTGTAGAATCATACAACACAGAAGGAGACAGGTGGGGAGAGCTCTACTTTGAGAGTCAGGCTTTCATATTCTTTGGCAATAGAAGTTGAATTAATAACAGAGGCTGAAAACTTATCATGGATATAGATGGCAACCCCTCCACCTCTTGTTTGTCTGTCAGTTCTGAAAATGGTATAGGATGGTATATTCACCTCAAAGTCTGTGGTACCAGGTCTAAGTCAGGACTCAGAGACCACCAAGACATCAGGCTTAGTAAGAAAAAGCCAAGCCTGTATAGAAGAAAATTTCATGAGTAGGCTGTATGCATTGATGTGCATGAAACTCACACCTCTGATATCGGCCAAGTCTTCAGGAGATAAGATAGCCATGGGGTGGGCTTGTGTTTAGCTCAGTGTTGCCAGAACATAATAACAGTAACATCAATAGTTTCTTGATAGCCCCTAGGAGTAGTCCATAGGCTCTAATCCATTCTTGTTTGCATAAATATTCAAGTAAATTGGGAGGTTTGCTGAGGTGGAAACCAAGGGAGCATAACATCAAATAGACAAGAACTCTAGTTGAAAAGGGTAGGGAGAGCTGGGGAACTGCAGATGACAAAAGTCGTGCACTCTCTGGGCTTCTCTGACAGGGTTTCAATCCACCAGGGTATCTGCACAAAAGGCTCCAGTCTGGGTAACAGAAATATCCAAAAACAGAATTTAGGGGTTCCAAGTGTACCCAAAAAGTGTGCTGTAGCATCAGGTTCTTATGTACTGTTAGGTTACTGCAATTGAATGTTATGGATTTCAAGGGAGCATATTAGAAGAAGACAGAACAGCAAATATCTGGTCATCATAGTTAAGCCGGATCACATAGAGTTGGTTGTGGCATATAATTCTGCCTAAATCAGGAGGCAGGAGAAGGAATGAAAGAATACTGCTGACACAGATTCAAACACCTGCAGTGTGAAAGGAGTGCAAGGATACTGCTAACACAGAATACCTGCAATGTGGAAGGAGTGCAAGGATACTGCTAACACAGATCCAAATACCTGCAGCGTGGAAGAATGTTAGCCTTAGAGGTTTCAACGGCATGCAGCTTGAGAGGGAAAGGTGTGATCCTTTAAGAAAATGAGCAACAAATAGCTTGGAGGTATCACAAGCATGCAGCTTGAGAGGGGAGGTGTGCTCCTTTAAGTAAAACAACAGAAGGCACAAGATGAATGCCTAATGAAGAGATGTTCCTGAGAAGTGAGAGGAGCCAACATGTATTTAAGGTGACCTAGGGAGGGGGTGGGATGGGCCAAAAAAGTTTAAATTCGAAACATAAATCTTGGAGTTGCAAGCCGGGAGACAGCTGAACTATCAGCAGGCAGTGAGGTTCATGGGTGAGCCAATCCGCTAAGCCCCACCAGTTTTAGACTTCCAATCTGGCAGGAGATTGACTAAGTGTGCCAAAAATTAAAAAGTGTCACCTCAGGTAGTGACCGTACCTGTTGCTTAGGAATTCTGTTGGCCAAGATTGCTGGCAGGGGAGGTGGGCAGAAGCAGTATGTGAGCCACACCACTGATCAAGGATCACTCACTGTGGGAGGCAAAAAGAGAGGGGAATTAATTTAATAAAGAAGCTAGGGGTGGGGTTAGCGAGAGGCTGCAGAGGGAGAGGATTAGTGCGTAATTGGGGGCAGGCACTGTAGCAGACAAGAACAGCAGGGGTCCAGAGATGGGGGGGATGATTAACTATGGTGTCTTCTGTTTATTCTCCCCGTGTCAGGCAGTCCCTTTCCACCGGTCCCCTCCCACAGTCTTGTCACCATGGGCATCCACCAGGACACACCTCCTGGCACATATATGCCAAGCTAGCCGGTGCACAGAGTTTGAGGAGAAGAACTGGTATTATCACATCAGTCAACACCATTTTCCCATTTTCTAATCCCTACTTCATCGGTCATCAGCCATTCAAGACCGCACATTTGAATGGTTGGGGGCACACACATCATCGCCAACAGAAGCCCCGATCCACCACCCAGCCTGGCACCAGCACCACCCATGATGTGGGCAGTGATGCTGCTGATGACACACCCCAAGGACTGGGGCAGTAGTGGCCTTCTTGATTCTGGTTCATTGACCTAGGCCCAGGGGGTAAGCATGTGGCCTCATAATGGTACTAGATATACTTTTGACACCTTATATGTATAAATTAGGTTGTTTTATAACTTTTCTAATAATTCTTTTTATACCAATGCCCCATTGCACAGACAGTGGGATCCCATAAGTCTTATTTATTTATTTATTGAGTAATCACAATTACAACCTTTGAGCTAAAAGCTATTTTACAAAGGAAACGTGTCATGTAAGGGATGGGAAAATACATAGGTAAGGGAGGCAGAAGCAGCTAAATAGGTATTGTCAATACATCTAAGTGGAAGATAATGAAATCAGTAGCAAAGGATAACATAGGCAAAAAGCATCACATAATCCAAAGAATGATACAGAGTACATGGGGATACAGTTCACACAGCAGTCTAGATCATTAAAAGAGCACTAGTCCAAACATGTACTAGCTAGAGTGATCAGAAGTTTGTAGCTATACAGCAGTATCGATACCTAAAGGGGTCTAAAGGTAGCATCACCAAGGGGAGAAACTGTATTAGGCAATCAGGATGGGGGGGGGACATAAAGATTAGTTGACAGAAGTGGAGTCAGATATGGGGACAGAGGTGGAATAAGAGGTGGGCTCATCAAAGGTAGGTAAGGTGAGTAGGAGGAAATCAAATGGTAGGTAGATGAGGGCTCATTGGGGGGTGTAGGGAACGGGGGTACAAGGTGGGTAGGTAGGCAGGCAGGGGCAGGAGGAGAGCAAGGAACTTCAGAACCATTAGGAAAGTGCAAGATGGAAGGGGGAGGGTAAGTGGTAGGTAAGTGCTCATTGGGGGTGTACGGAACAGGGGGGGCAAGGTAGATAGGCAGGCTGGGGCAGGTGGAGATCAAGGAACTTCAGGATCATTTGAAGAGTGCAAGATGAACCTTTCTGTCTTCCTTGACAGTAGGGATGGAGTAGTCAGATGACCCACTGTGAATCTGAATGTGGTGTAGCTTTATGGAAATAATGTGGAGATGTTCCAGTTAATTGCAGATATAAGACAAAGAGTGCTGATATAGATCAGCACTTTTCATCAACCTTTTACCTCAATGTTTTATTAAGAGGAATGTTTCTTCATTGAAAATGACAGATCAGTGGTGGACATTTTGATTCTGGTTCTGAGATCCCTGAGGGTATGAGCATGGACGCTGTATGGGCTCAGATTTACTTGCACCTGAGAGGTGGGGGACTCGGTGCTGGTGGTGTCACATCCAAGGGGTAGGGTTTGTAGGGCTACTGCCATCACACCTGAGGGGTGGAGAAAGTGGTGCTGCTGCCATCACAACTAAAGGGTGTTGGAAGTGGTGCTGCTGCTGTCACAGCAAAGGGATGACAGCAGTAGTGCTGCTGCCATCAAACACAAAGGGTGTGGATTGTAGTGCTGCTGCCTACTCTCTGGGATGCTGCTGCCAATACACCAGAGGAACAAAGGCTTTAGTGCTGCTGCCTGCTCACAGGATGTGTGGGGGTAGTATTGCTGGTGCCATCACACCAGAGGGGTGCTGGCTGTGGTGCTGATGCCAACACATTCGAGGAATGATGGGGGAAGTTGTGCTGCTGTTGTTCCATGTGAATTCAGCTCTTTATGTGTACATTTAATGATGATTGTAATCAGGCCATGTAGGGGAATGGGTTGATGAGTTTTTGTAGCTGGTTTGGGGAGGGAGAGCTGACTACTGCTGTAACCATTCAGGAAGTACTGAAGACTTTTGTACCAGGGAGGGAAGACTGGTGTCTGCTGTACTTGGACCTGGAAAGGATGGGCTGGTGATGGCTGTAACAGCATTTCTCCTGAAATTATCCAAGTAAATGTGTAACAGGGGTGTCTTGTAACAGGAAATGACTGAAAAGTGGTGGCCATCTTATTTTGGGTTATGTGACCCAAGGTTTCTAATAATTTGCCCATTCCAGAGTTTGTTTTACTCCTCAGCTCCCCTATCAAGTAAGTCGATCTATTTTTTTACCATTCCTTCATGGATTTGGTGACATATAGCCCATAGAGCAATAGGTAGTGCCCCCGTGCCTGAATTGGTTATACCTGGGGTAGTGAGGCATGGTCCCCTGCTTGAGATAAACTGGGGTTGCAGTGTAACATTCCTTAACAAAAATTATATCCAGGTCCTTGTATCTTTAAAAATAGTACAAACATCACACCTATTTAGTATGTCCCATGACTTTATCCAAGTAAATGTGTAACAGGAGTGTTTTGTTACTGAAAATGACTGAAAAGTGTTGGCCATCTTGTTTTGGGTCGTGTAACCTAAGGCATCTAGTTATTTGCACATTCTACAACTTGTTTTACTCCTCAGCTACCCTGTCAGGTAATTTTATCTATTTCTTACCATTCCTTCATGCATTGTGGGGGGACATTCCTTGGCTGAGGTTGTACAAGGTCCCAAGGTTGGAATCCTACCTCTGGTAGGTGGCAGTGAGGTGGGACCGTTATGCGAAGGCAGTTAGTTTGGCTGTGGCTGTGACTTCATGTACCAGTGCCCAGGATGTGTGTGTGGGGGGGGGGCATTCATTGACTGAAGCTGTGCAGGGTCCCACGGTGGAATCCTACCTCTGGTGTATGGCAGGGAGGTGGGACTGTTATGAGAAGGGGGTCAGTTGGGCTGTGACTGTGACCTCATGATCCAGTACCTGGGATATGTGGTGGGGCCATTCCTTGGTTGAGGAATTTCAAGGTCCCAAGGTTGGAATCTTACCTCTGGAGGGTGGCAGGGAGGCTAGACGGTCAAGAGATCGGAGTCAGTGGGGCTGTGGCTGTGACCTCAGGAACCAGTGCCAGGATTTTGGGAGGGGGGGCATTCATTAACTGAGGCCATACAGGGTCCCACAGTAGAATCCTACCTCTGGTGGGTGGCAGGGATGTAGGACGGAAATGGGAAGGGGGGTCAGCTGGGAGTCACTGTGACCACAGTAACCAGTGCCAGGGATGTGCAGGGGGACATTCCTTGTCTGAGGTCATACAAGGTCCCAAGGTTGGAATCTACCTCTGGTGGGTGGCAGAGAGGTGTGACAGTTATGGGAAGGGGGTCAGTTGGGCTATGTCTGTGACCTCAGTAACTAGCGCCCAGGATGTGAGGGGGGGGCATTCATTTTGTGAGGCCATGCGATGTCCCACAGTGGAATCCTATCTCTGTTGGGAGGCAGGGAGATGGGACAGATGTGGGAAGAGGGTCATTTGAGCTGGGTCTGTGACCTCAGCAACCAGTGCCCAGGATGTGGGGGGGGATTTCATTGACTGAGGCTGTGCAGAGTCCCATAGTGGAATCCTACCTCTGGTGGGTGTCAGAGAGGTGGGACAGATGTGGGAAGGCAGTCAGATGGGCTGTGGCTATGACCTCATAATCCAGTGCCCTGGATGCTTGGGGGGGGGGCATTCCTTGGCTGAGGCGGAGCAAGATCCCATGGTGGAATCCTACCTCTGCTGAGTGGCAAGGAGGTGGGATGGTCATGGGAAGGGGGTAAGTTGAACTGTTTGCTGTGACCTCAAAATCCAGCTCCCGGTATCTGGTGGGTGCTTTCCTTAACTGAGGCAATACAAGGTTCCCACGGTGAATCCTACCTCTGGTGGGTGGCACAGAAGTGAGACAGATGTGGGTAGGGGAACAGGTGGGCTGTGGCTGTGATGTCATGATCCAGCACCCAAGATATACCGGGGAGGACATTCCTTGACTGAGGCTGTGCAAGGTCCCACGGTGGAATGCTACCTCTGGAGTATGGCAGGGAGGTGGGATGGTTATGGGAAGGGGGTCAGTTGGTCTGTGGCTGTGACCTCATGATCCAGTGTCTGGGATGTGAGGGTGGAACATTCATTGATTGAGGCCGTGAAAGGATCAGGAATTATATCCAGATCCCTGTATTTTCAAAAAAATGGTATAAACATCCCAAATATTCAGCGTTGCTCATGAATGTATCCATGTAAATGTATAACAGCAGTATTTTATTACTGAAAATGACTGAAAAGTATCAGCAATCTTATTTTGGGTCATGTGTTATTCTAGTGATTGTTTTACTCCTTAGTAACCTTGACAAGCAATGCTGTCTATTTCTTTCCATTCCTTCATGGATTTGGTGACATATAGCACGTAGAACATTAGGTGGAACCCCCCCTTACCTGAATTGGTAACACCCTTGTTAGTTAGGTATGGTCCCTTGCTTGAGGTAAACTGGGGTTGCAATGCAACATTACTGATCAGAAAACATATCCAAGTCCTTCCATCTTTAAAAAAAGTACAAGCATCACAAATATCCGTCATTTCCCATGACTTTATCCAAAGAAATGTGTAACAGAAGTGTTTTGTCACTGAAAATGACTGAACAGTGTTGCCCATCTTGTTTTTGGTCATGTGACAATGACAGAACAGTGTTGCCCATCTTGTTTTTGGTCATGTGACAATGACAGAAAGGTGTTGCCCATCTTGTTTTTGGTCATGTGACAATGACAGAACGTGTTGCCCATCTTGTTTTTGGTCATGTGACAATGACAGAAAGGTGTTGCCCATCTTGTTTTTGGTCATGTGACAATGACAGAAAGGTGTTGCCCATCTTGTTTTTGGTCATGTGACAATGACAGAAAGGTGTTGCCCATCTTGTTTTGGGTCATTTGACCCAATGCATCAAATTATTTGCACATAATAGGGCTAGTTTTGCTCCTCAACTCCCCTGACAAGTAATTCTAACTGTTGCTTACCATTCCTTCAAGGATTTGGTAACATATAGCCCATTGAGCCATATGTGGTACACCCCTGGCCTAAATTGGTCACGACCATTGTAGTGAGGTATGGCCCCCTGCTTGTGATAAACTGGGGTTGGAATGTAACATTCCTCGTCAGACATTTTATCCAGGCCCCTGTATCTTAACAAAATAGTATAAACATCACAAATAGTCAGCAGTTTTCATGACTGTGTCCCCGTAAATGTGTTAACAGGAGTGTTTTGCTATTGTAAATGACCTAAAAGTCATGGCCATCTTGTTTTGGGCCATGTGACTCAAGACATATGATTATTTTCACATTAGAAAATGGGCTTTTTAATTTCTGGCATCTGATTCGCCAGTACCCTTGCCAGGAGAGTACATTAACTTTTAATAGATGCCCAGGAAATAAAAAGTACCAGGCTAAACTGCGCCTTCCCCCATTAAACTATCCTTTCACCTAATTGGCTAAAATACAAAATTTGCATTTCAAATAGTCACCATTTTATACCCTCGCTTAGCAAGAGAGCTGCCAAGACCTCCCCCATTCAATCCTTTACCCACCCAGTAATGTAAAAAAAAAGGAAAAATGCACAGCAGTAGTTTAAAAAGAAATGAAAGGAGCTCTTTTTTTTTCTAATGTTCTCTTCCACCAGCTTACTAAGCGATTGATCGAGTGTGCCAACAACACCCCCATGAGTCCTGTCCCTTCACGGTCACGGATCCTCAGTAAGTTTTCCCAAAACACAACCACCACTAAAATCTCACAAATGTACCTGCTTTCTTCAGGCTTAGTTCCCCTCTTGTCCCAAGTCAGTCGATCTCCTCTCACAATTTTTTTCTTCTTTAAAATAAGCCAGAACCAACTCTGGCACCACCATTGCTCCTGATCTCTGATCATCTGCCTGCTCTCACAGCTACCAGTACCAGGCAGCATGACTCCATTCTTCAGACTAATTTGAACCTCCTGCTCATGTCCTCTCTGAAAATCTGAGCGATAGCAAGCACTCCACATCAATTTTCTTTAAAAAAAAACTGCCACACACACAAACCACAGGCTCAGCTTTCTATTCACAAGCTGACCATCAGCACTGCTGGTCAAATCCTGAACGGCGCTGCTGTGTATGACCTGCTCCTCACCCTTGGTCCCGCTCGAACGCAGCACCCAGCAAATAAATAAATAGAGCAAAGGCAAACCTCAACAGTAATTTCAAACAAAAAAGGAATGCAGTGGTCTGCTACTCTTTCCCATTGTGCAGCACTGTACTTCCAGTTTCACATATTCTGGGCACCCGCAAGGTATGGGTGCATATCCCCTAGCACAGTAATCCAGGCAGCAAACACAAATACATACATTAAAAAGGAATACATGAATAAAAATGGTAAAACAAAGCAGTGTAAGTGTGTGTGTGTGTGGGGGGGGGTAACCAACTACTAACCCATCAACTATAGAAGCTGTAATAGGACAAAAGTCTCTAGGTTAAAAAAGAAAAAAAATCACAGCAATACAGGCGGAGGAATTATTATTTTTTTTTACAAAACAAATAATACTGAATCAAATTAACATTTTTACATACAGATTATATTTTTTAAAACCATTAAAATAAAGTTTCCCATTTTCTAAGCACAATACTACCCTCCAGGGTGGGTGGTATGGGCAATACCAGACCTTCCAGGGGCTACAAGGCCCTCCGCCTGTGGCATCGGGCCTCATAACACCCCTGGGTGGTTCGGTATGGCCCAATGCCGCCCACCGTGTCAGGTATTATTGCTTACTTCTATTTCATGTTATACTCCTCAACTCCCCTGGCAAGTAATTCTGTTTATTTCTTACAATTCCTTCATGGATTAAATGAGATTTAGCCCATAGAGTCCTTGATGGATACCCAGGGGCCTGAACTGGGCACATCTGTGGTAGTGAGGTATAGTCCCCTAATTGTAATAAACTGGGGATGTAATGTAATGTTCCAGATCAGAAATTATATCTAGGACCCTGTCCCTTTACAAAATAGCATAAACATCACAAATATTCAGCAGTTCTCATGACTTTATCCAAGTAAATGTGTAACAGGAGTGTTTTGTTACAGTAAATGACTGAAAAGTGGTGGCCATTTAGTTTTGGGTCATGTGACTCAAGACATCAAGTTATTGGTGCATTCTTGAGCTTGTTTTACTCATTAACTCCCCTAATTCTGTCTATTTCCTACCATTCCTTTATGGATTTGGTGACATGTAGCCTATATAGCCATAGGTGGTAAACCCCTGGCCTGTTGATCATGCTCATGGTAGTGAGGTATGGTCTCATGCTTGTGATAAACTGGGGTTGCAATGTAGAATTTCAGATGAGAAATTATATCCAGGCCCCTGTATTTTTACAAAAATAGTATAAACATCACAAATATTCAGCAATTTTCATGACTTCATTTCAGTAATTGCACCCTGTTCATAGCCCTGTTGCTAGATACTGACTAGTTTCTTCTACCTGTTGCTCGCTGCACCCCCTCCCACCGATTGGTGGTGGCAGCCCAGTCTGTGGGGTTGAGGTGTTTAAAGATCTCACTTGCAAAATGCAGTGGCGTTTGTGCGGTGCAGGTATGGCAAGTGCAATAAGTGCAGGGGAGTCTAAGTGAGTGTGGCAGGCTCCCTTCAATCCCCCTGGCACTTTGAAAGCTCAGTGGACCGTGTAGAATATCTGGTCATTATGACAGGAAGAGCCCTATACTCCACATTTCCATTTGGAAGGCTGTTGTATTCCTAAGAGTTCTGAGCTGTGTGGCAGTGGGTCTTTGGAGAGACTACAGGAACCATAACTATTATCGCTGCGCTGTGTTCCGTTTTATTCGGAGACTCTGTGAGCTCATGTTGCTAGAGTGTGATGCTGCTAAACCCCTTATTGACTTTGGGAATTAACTAAGCCTGCTGATGTATGACTTGTCACAGTATTGGGGTGCATTTCTATGCCATGGAGATTTTATTATTTAACACTGGTGGTTTGAGTCCCTGCTGAACTGCTGTTTACAAAGTGATTACTTGTGTGCTGCTGAAAAAGAAACCTAAAGTGTACTGTTCAGGGTGTTTGTGCTGTTCTTCCGAGAGTGGAGCCGATTAATTAAGTACAACTGCTGCCACTGCAGTAATTGCACCCTGTTCATAGCCCTGTTGCTAGATACTGACTAGCTTTTTCTACCTGTTGCTAGCTGCACCCCCTCCCCCGATTGGTGGTGGCAGCCCAGTCTGTGGGGTTGAGGTGTTTAAATATCTCACTTGCCAAACGCGGTGGCGTTTGTTCCATGCAGGTGCAGCAAGTGTAATAAGTGCAGGGGAGTCTAAGGGAATCCGAGGGAGGTAGGGGAGTGGGAGTGTTTGATTGTAATACTGTTGGTGCTGTAAGTATGTTATGTTAATAATGTGGGACACTACGTGTTTACCTATTTGGGTGTGTATTCTTTGGGGGGGGTTGGTATATGTGGATCATATTGAATTATATAGGTTAGGTGCCGGGAACACTGCCTCATATGAGACAAGTGATTGTTACTTTTCAAATTGCTTAGTTGTTGATGTTGTTGTTACTGATTCATGGCAATTGCTGTTTTTTTGCTGTTAAATTGTTTATTGTCATTTTTTCCTTTTTTTTTTTTTTTTACAATGGCAGTTGTTGTTGAGTAGCTCAGTGCCCATAAGACAATGTGGGAATAGGGCTTACTTTACTTCTTTGCACTATGGCAAGTTACTTTGTTCTACATTGGGCAATTGTGTTTCAACCACCCTTCTGTTGTTAGTTTCTGGTGATGTTGAACCGAATCCAGGGCCTTGTTCTTTGTATTCTATGTCTTCCTCTCAAGCATTGTCTTTCAATAATTGTTTGAAATCCTGTCGTGGATTTAAAATTATCCATTTGAATGTTCGTAGTTCAATCCCTTAGATTGCTGAAATCGAACAGTTTATTGCTCTATATCTGCCTGATATTGTTGCTTTATCAGAAATGTGGTTGAAGCCGGAGGTGCACGATAATGTGTGTCATATTGGGGGTTATAAAATTTTAAGGGTGGACCGTAAAGGTCAAAAAAGGGTGGTGGGGTATTGATTTATTATAGGGATCATTTAGAAATTAATTTTTTATGGTCTAGTGAGGATTTGGATTGTGATACTGATTGGTTGGTTTTGCAATTTGTTCTTGGAGGAAAAAAGAAGTTAAATGTGGGCTGTTTATATAATCCCCCCTCAATGTGGTCTTTAAGGGCATAAACATTTCTTGGATGTTTGTGAAGTTATTTAAAGTAGAGTGATTCTGTTGTTGGTGGAGATACGAATTTGAATTGGAGGACTAATGACACCATGAGGCTTGAATCTCTTCTTCTCTCTTACGGACTGACTCAGTGTAAAAATGTGCCTACCCATCTCAATCCTATCTCACAGAATCATTCTCTGTTGGATTGGGTTTTGACTTATAGAGTGCAGATGGTAGGGGCCTTTGGTGTCTTTGCAGATTCTGTAAGTGACCACATGGCCACCTTTTGTATCATATATTTTCACTGTCTTAAACCCTCTCCTTCTGTGTTTCAGACTAGATCATTTAAAATGATAGATTATTCCCTGTTAAATTCTTCTTTGAGGTTAACTGATTGGTCATTTCTTGAATGAATTCCAGATGTGGACACAGCACTAGATTTTTTTTTGCAGCCAAATTCTTTCCATTCAGGAATCCCTTTTCCCTTTGCAGACCATTCGGTGTAGAGGTTATCCTACTGGATGGTTTGGTCCCAGCATTAAAAAATTAATTAAGGAGCAGGATAGTGCTTGGACTAAATTTAAATTGTCTCCCAGTAGAGTTTCAATGGATCTCTACCTTGGACTTCAGAATTTAGTGTCTCAAACTGTTAGAAATGCTTAAAAAGCTTTTTTTCAGGGATCGCTTTGAAGATAGCTGGGCAGATCCAAAGAAGTTTTGGAATAATGTAAATTCTTTACTTTCTCCTAAATCAAAATCTGACATCCAGAAATTAAATGTTGGCAACAAAGAAATTGGTGACTTGCCCCAAATTGTTAAATTGTTGAATTCTAAATTTTCAGATCTTTCTAAGTTTAGATCTTTTTTTCCTCAGGATGGTAATGCTAAATTATTTTCCTCTGTTCCTTTGGCAGATGGACCCAGGTTTTTGTTTAAGGAAGTAACATCAAATGAAGTTTTCATCTTCTGCAGTCTCTCCCAAATAAAGGGACTGACTGTGGGGAAGGGCTGGATGCCCACTTCTTAAAACTGGCTAGCCCCTTTATTATGGATCCCCTTTGTTATATTTTTAATATGTCATTGTCTGCAGGTGATTTTCCCCTGTCCTGGAAGAAAGCTAAGGTGGTTCCAATTCCAAAAAAAAGCTGTGCTAATTCCATGGATGATTGTAGACCAATATCAGTACTGAATCCCCTTAGCAAACTACTTGAGCATTTAGTGGCTAAGAAAATTGATACCTATTTGGTTATCCATGGTTTGTTGTCAAGGCAACAACATGGGTTCTGTATGCACTTTGGTACAGGCACGGCCTTGGTTGGGTTCACGAACGCCGTTCCACGTGGGTTTGAAAAGGGTTTGATGATCGGGGCAGGATTTGTAGACCTAACCAAGGCTTTTTATTTGATTGATCATGATTTGGCCTGCACAAACTTGAAAGATCTGGGGTTTTCTGATGTCGCAGTTTCTTGGTTCTATGATTATCTGAGCAACAGGTGTCAATTTGTTCAAATAGTGGTTTCTGATGTCATACTAGTTAGTTGTGGTGTGCCTCAGGGGTACATTTTGGGACCACTGTTATTTTCTATTTTTATTATTCAGATTCCTGTACTTTGTAAGTTTAGTGAATTACTGCTTTATGCAGATGATCTTGTAATTTATGCTCAGTCAAATTCTGTGTCTGAACTTTCTTGTTCCCTAGAAAATGATTTTGGTGCTGTCTGTTCTTGGCTTACTTTAAATGCTATGGTTTTGAACTCTGCTAAAACAAAAGTTATGTTATTTGGCATGCAATTTATGTTGGTGGACACCCCGGAACTGAGGATATCTGATTTTTGTGCTGGCCTGCTTGAACAAGTGTCTCAATTTAAGTATTTGGGCACACTATTGGATCCCAGTTTGATCTTTTCACCTCAGATTCAGTCAATGGTTAAGAAAGTAAATCAAAGAATAGGGGTGTTATACAAATTCAAGTCATTCTTCTCATAAGCAATTAGATTAGCAATTGCTATTGGTTCTATTCTTCCATATTTTGATAACAGTTCTTGTTTATATTATAACATGTGTACAAAAGTAATGCAAACACTAACTGTGGCCTATAATAATATTTGTAGATTTATTTTAGGAGCCCCCAATAGAATACATCAGTGTATTTTTTATTCTTGGTTGGGGTGGTTTTTCCATAGCTGCAGAATAGAATATTTTGTTGGCTGTCTGATATATAAATGTTTTCACTTTGGCTCCCTTTTTCCTCTTTCTGATCTTGTTGTAATGAGAGAATTGTTTCCCAGCCTGAGGTCGGCTGATGGTCCCGTTTCTCTTGTCCCCAGGTCTCAGCTTAGATTAAGCTCTAGAGCTTTTTCAATAGCAGCACTATTGTTTTGGAATTCACTCCCACTTGATGTTATGATTGCTCCCTCTGTTTTAACTTTAAAAAAAAGGTTAAAAAGTTATTTATTACATAAATATGTTTGTAACTGCAATTTGTAATTTTATTTTTTGGTTTTGTATTGCTGTTGATTGTATTTGTGTATTTTTGTATATTTTTTTGTCCGGGTCGGGCCTGAAAAGGGACCTTTGGTCCAGTGCCTTAACCCGGTTACCAAAGAATAAATGAAATAGAAAATGAAAAGTAAACATGTAACAGGAGTGTTTTGCTATTGTAAATGACTACAAAGTGTCAGCCATGTTGTTTTGGGCCAGGTGTTCCAAGGAATCTAGTTAGTTTTGCATTCTAGGCTTGATATACTCCTCAACTCCCTTGACAAGCAGTTCTGACTATTTCCTGCCATTCCTTCAGGGATTAAATGACACATAGTCCATAGTGCCATAGGTGGTACCACTCTGGCCTAAGTTGGTCACACTCGTTGTAGTGAGGTATGGTCTCCTGCTTGTGATAAACTGAAGTTGGAATGTAATATTCCAGATCAGAAATTATATACAGGCCCTTATATCTTTACAAAATAGTATAAGCATCACAAGCACTCATCAGTTCTAATGACTTTATCCAAGTAAATGTGCAACAGGAGTGTTTTGCTGTTGTAAATGACTCAAAAGTCACAGATATCTTGTTTTGGGCCATGCGAGCCAAGACATCTGGTTATTTTCACATTCTAGGGTTTGTTATACTCCTCAACTCTCCTGGCAAGTAATTAAGTCTATTTCTTACCATTCCTTCATGGATTAAATGAGATATATCCCATAAAGTCATTGATGGACACCCCAGGGCCTGAATTGGACACACCCATGGTAGTGAGGTATGGTCCCCTGCTTGTAATATGCCACATTAGAAAACATTCAACACTATAATAAATTGGTGTAGAAGACCTGAGTCAATGACACGCAATGCAGATTTGTCCCATTTTTATTATTAATATTGCAGTTTTAATTCCATATGCCCAATGCTAACATTTTTCAAATTTAGAATCTTTAAATGGTGGCCATTTTTATCTGGACATGGGACCTCCAAAAAATGTGACATGCCACAGTTTTATGTCCAAGATACCTACCTATTACCATTTATGGAAAAACAGTAAATTTTATACATCTGTTACATATACAGCAGCAGATACAGTTTGAATACCAATGTTTGGTCACCGCATTTTGAAATGATGGGTTCCATACATCTTTGAATAAAGAGCTAAAAATCCAGGAAAAAGCCTTGTATTTGGTCATATTTGCATATTTTTTTAGAATAGATAGTTTACTGCTAAACCTATATTTTGAAATTTAGAAGTTAGCCCCGAGTATTCACTGGGGGTCCTGGTCAGTGAGGCAATACTATTAAAGGGTATCAAGGTGGCCATCTTGAATTTGATCATGTGACAATTACGACTTTTTCATAATTTCAACATATGGCTAAATTAAAAGAATAATCAGTTAGGAATTCAAAAAGATATACTTTGTGGGGTTTTTGACCAAAAAAGATATGGAATAACTGATCAACGCATAAGAGTACCAATTACAGGAAAAATGCCTGCTATTTATCATGATTCCATTGACATTAATAGGGTTAATGCACTGCTGTCCCTCTGACCATACCCCTGACAAAGGCTCACAGGTGAACTGAAGTGATGGGGAACTTGTTTGTTCACAGGATGATCAGACTGCAATTTGTATTTTAACTGTTTTGGTATATGTGTGATATCTGGCTCTGGCTGTGAGGCATGTATTGGCCTGTGTGAACAAACTACATTATTGCCTCAGATATTGTGGTCTGTGGACTCTCTGACTGAGTTCACTATCTCTTTGAAACTATGTTATTTTTTTATAAAACTGCAGTCTTGTACTGTCCTCATCTGAGATGAAGTTTCAAATTGCTGCACAGAAGCTAAGAATTACAAAGGTGTTATTAAACATTAGAGTTGTAGTAATACACTTTTTGTTGTACCACACATTGATACCTAATTAACAAGTAAGAAATGAAATACATTGCTATTGGAACATTATCTCCAGGATCAGCGGTGTAGGAAGGCATGAGGTAAAGCTTACCACTTGTAAGGGGAGAACTAGTGAAACCACTGACTACCCTTTTTAACAAATCATGGGAGGATAGTGTGGTACCTGAGAACTGGAGGAAGGTGGATGTGATTCCTCTTCACAAAAGTGGAAGCAAGACAGAGGCAGGAAACTACAGACCTGTCAGTTTGACCTCTGATGTGAGGAGGCAGTAGAGCGGGCTGGCTGGGATGTATAGGGAGAGGCATCACCAGCAGAAAACAGGAAGTTGTTATCCCTCTGTACAGACAGTTGGTGAGACCCCATCTGGAGTACTGTGTCCAGTTCTGGAGACCCCATCTCCACAAGGAGATAGACAGGATAGAGGCAGTCCAGAGGAGGGCAACTAAAATGGTGCAGGGTCTGCAAGAGAAGCCATACGAGGAGAGATTAAAGGAGCTTACTATGTATACCCTTGAGGAAAGGAGGGAGAGGGGGGACAAGATAGAAACTTTTAAGTATCTCAATGGAATCAACAAAGTCCAAGATAATTGCCTCTTTCAGAAAAAGAAATGTGCAAGAACAAGGGGACAAAATTTAAAGATGGGGGGGCGGTTCAGGAGCAATGTGAGGAAGAATTTTTTTCACAGAGAGGGTGGTGGACACATGGAACAGCCTTCCTGAGGAGGTTGTGGGTCTAAAACTGTAGGAGAATTCAAGAATACATAGGACAGACATAAGGCAATACTTGTGGGGGGTAAGAAGAAATAGGCTGTTGGTTAACTAGGATCTGCAGCTTATCCTGTAGGTAGGGAAATGGGCAAATTAGGTGGGCCAAGCAGTCCTTATCTGCCATCAAAGTCTATGTTTCTATGTAATTCTGGCTGACAAGTAATATTAAAACATGTGAGTGATGTCTCCAGATGTTACTAGGGCACACAGGAAGTCTGTAGCTGACTTCTGTAGTCATTTTGAAACATATTGCAGTACATTTGCTGCCACCTACAGGCAAATTCTAGGAGGCAATGAGTTAAATAAATACATCATAAAATGATTAAAAAATAGCTAATAAATAAATAATTGAAATAGCATGGGACAGAATTAAGTCACAGAAGTCGGCAAGGACAAGATTATAAAACAGAGTCCGGGAAGGCCTGATTATACAGAAAGGCCTTGAGGCAGGCTTTAAATACATCTACTGAAGGGGCCCCTCCTACAGCTGGAGACAGCAAATTCCACAGGATAGGGCCAGTGACACTGAAAGCTCTGTCACCAGCAGTTTTTAACCTCATCCTGAGAATTGCAAGGAGGCCTCTAGAGCAGGACTGGAGGGATCGGACAGAGGCAGGAGGTGTAAGGATGTCCTTCAGGGCACAGGTCATGGAGGGCCTTAAAGGTGAGTAAACCCACCTTGAAGAGGACCCTCCACCTGACTGGAAACCAGTGCAGTTCAAGAAGCACTGGGGTGATGTGGCAGTACCTAGACTGCACCGTCAACAACCTGGTGGTTGTGATTTCACCAGCTGCAGCCAGTGGAGGGTACCTCCAGAGACTCTGAGATACAACGCATTATAGTAGTCAAGCCTAGACATCACAAAGGCATGCACCAAAGTAGGGAGGTCCAGGGGTGGAACTAGGGTCTTTATTCTGGTGATATTCCTTAGATGGTAAAAACTGGTATGAACAATGGATGACACCTGAGATTTAAGTTTCAATCTGCTGTCAAGAATAATGCCAAGATCATGTACCCCAGAGGAGGCCTTCAATGGTACAGATCCAAGAAAAGGCCCAGTCTCTGCATCAGAGGCCATCCTATCACACCCTCTGTTCAACTCCACCACCAGTACCTCTGTCTTATCGGGGTTCAGTCACAACCTGCTGGAGGCCATCCAGTCATTGATCTCAGCAAGGCAGTTGTTTAGCCCATCCACAGCTTTGGATGTCCCAGGGCCAAAGGAAAGGTACAGCTGGGTGTCATTGGCATAGCAATGAAAACCCAAGCTGAACTTCTTTATGAGCTCTCCCAGGGGCAGCATGTATATGGCGAACAACATCAGTGACAAGACCGAGCCCTGGGGTACTCCACATGACAGGAGGCTCGGGAAGGATGAGAAATTCCCCATCACTACCCCTTGCCTTCTTTTGGTGAGAAAAGACTCAAACCAGCAGATGACATTGCTGGAAAGTCAGCAGAATTCCCTCAGGTGGTTGTGTAACACACGATGGTCCACCGTGTCACATGCTGAAGAGAGATCAAGGAGAATGAGAATTGTCCCCTTTCCTCAATCTCTCGCTCTTAGTCATTATGCAGCTGAACTAATGCAGTTTCTGTGCTATGCTATGCACAAAACCCAGACTGGAGGGACTTGTATAGATCAAAGGCCATAAGGTGCTCCTTAAGCTGAAGCAACACAACCTTCTCTACAATCTTACCCAAGAATGGAAGATTGGAGATGGGACAGTAATTTGCCTTGACGTCAGGGTCTAAAGATTTTTTCTTCATAAGGCATCTTACCAATGCCTCCTTCAAGACATCGGGGAAGACACCCTCTAACAAAGAACATCGGACAATCAAGGTAAACAGTGGGCCGATGGACTCAACACATACCGTCAAGAATAACAAATAATAATAATAATAAAACTTTATTTGTATGGCGCCTTTCAAAAACCAAGGTGCATTAACAATATTAAAATCCCAAAATAAACAAAACACACATCTCAGCAGCAAAAGTGTATCAGACTGGTATCATCCAATTAGTTGGTCACCAAATGCTTGGTGCCATAAGAAAGTTTTTAATGCCTGCTTAAATCCTTCCACGGTTGTGCACTCATGTAACCAATGGCATAGAGAGTTCCAAAGGGTAGGGGCTTTGTGCCAAAATGATCTAGCCCCAGAGGATTTCAAACATACCCTTGGAACCTCTAGCAACCCCTCGTCGGCTGAGCAGAGCAATCGCCCAGGGCAGTAAGGAACCAGAAGCTCTTTCAGGTAGTCCGGGCCAAGTCCATGTAGGGCTTTAAAAGTAAGAAGATTGACTTTAAAGGTGATCCACCACTGAACTGGCAGCCAGTGCAGTCTATGCAGCACTGGCAAAACTTGACATGACCAAGATGATCCCATCAAAAGCCAGGATCCCACATTCTGCACTAGCTGCAAGCAACAGATTTTCACCCCTGGTATCCCTAGGTACAGGGAGTTGCAGTAATCTAAACGTGAGGTCACAAAGGCATGGATCAGAGTAGGAAGGTCGCCAGATAGAACAAGGTGCTTAATTCTGGACATATTCCTCAGATGGTAAAATAAGGATTTGATGACAGCCAACACCTGCAAATGCAGGGTCAGCCATTCATCAAAAACTACCCCCAGGTTTCGCACCCATTCAGAGGTCAGGAGTGGCACGCCCCCAAGAAAAAGTCCAGGGGGCGAAGCCAGACCCAATCCCCCTATCTGGCAACCCAGATCCACAACCAATACCTCAGTCTTATCAGAGTTCAACTTCAACCAACTGGCGCCCATCCACTCTTGGATTTCAGTGAGACAGCTGTTAATGACTGAGACAGCTCCATTCTGGTCAGGTGCAAAAGAAAGGTAGAGCTGGGTATCATCAGCATAGCAGTGAAACCTCAGCCCATACCTTCTTACAATGTCTCTGAGGGGCAACATATACACTGTGAACAACATGGGGGACAGCAATGAGCCCTGAGGAACCCCACATAATAGAGAAACTGGGTCTGAGGAATAAACCCCAGACACCACTCTTTGAGATCTTCCCATGAGGAATGATGTAAACCACCCAAGGACTGTACCTGACAGTCCACAGATGAACCTCAGATGATCAAGCAGTACCCCATTGTCCACAGTGTCAAACTCTGATGAGAGATCTATGAGAACCTGAATAGAACTGCTCCTCTGATCTCTAGCAATCAGGAGATCACTGAGCACTCGAACCAGCGCTGTCTCGGTACTGTGCTTCTTTCGAAATATGGACTGGAGAGGTTCATGGATCTCATGGATGGTCAAATAGTCCTCCAGCTGAGTGGCCACTACTTTCTCAATCACCTTCCTGAAAAAGGGAAGGTTAGAGATTGGTCTGTAGTTTGCAAGGCAGTCTGGGTCCAAAGAAGCTTTCTTCAAGAGTGGTATCACCATCTCCTCTTTCAGTCAGCTTGGAAACTCACCTGTCTCCAAGGAGCACCAGACTATCTGAGCTAGGAACAGACTGATAGAATCAATGCAACCCAAAATCAGGGAAGTAGGTCCCGGATCCAAACTACAACATGTAGGGCGCACACTCTGGACAATCTGCAACATATCTATGAAAGCCAGCTGGTCAAAGGTACTCCAAGAAAACAAAGGGAGAGTGGCCCCGTGATGATCCACTGCAACCCCCATAAAGTGTGCTGGATGGAGCTCCGCCCTGATGTCAGCTACCTTAGTCATAAAAAATATTGAGCAAGCTCATCGCATTCTTTTTGCAAAAAAGCTTTCTGGACTTGTAGACATGCCGGGTTGCACAGTCTGTCCTCAGTTTGGAACAGCTGAGCTGGTCAGTTTTGAGCAGTCTCTCCAGGCAGGAACTCTGCCTTCTTACGAGTGATTACAGATTCATAGACTTGGTAATTGTCCATCAATCTAAGGTGGTCGACATCAAGGGTGGATTTCCACCAGCAATGCTCTAACCTTCATCCTAGTCATCGCATCTCCCTCAAAGTCCCATCAAACCATGGGGATCGAGGGTGAAGGGAGAAAGGATGAACACAGACTGGAGCAATGATATCCAGGGATGCTGCAATGGTCAAATTATAAGCCATCACGAGGGCCTCAGGGTCACTGTTTGCCTCTGAGATGGATGAGAGATCTAGCACCGCTGCTAGGGCTTGAGAAATTGTATCTCACAAAAACGGTAGCTAGTCATCTCCACAGGGGTAGGCCTATGTAGAGGATTCCAAAACTAAACTCCATGGTGTAATGATCAGACCATCCAACTGGTTCCACCCCCAGGTTGGAGGTCTCAGTCCCCAGGAGGAAGACCAAGTCAAGAGAGTGACCGTGACTATGCGTAGCAGTGGTAACTATCTGTGTAAGGTACAGGGATGTCATCAACTGGAGGAAGTGCTGACCAAATTGCAAGAGTTCATCACTGATCCAGGCGGTGAAGTCGCCTAGAACCATCAGCCTGGGTGACTCAAATGCCATGTCAATGATGAAGTCTGCAATTTCCTGAAGGAATCGCTTCTCATCTCCTGGTGGACGGTAGATGAGAGCGATCAGACAACCTACACCTGCTACAATGGTACACTCAAATGACTCAGTTTCCCCAACTGGTACATTCACGAGGTTAAGTTCGGTCTTGAAACAGACCACTACCCCCCCGATCCAATCTCGGGTGGTGTATCACCGAGTACCTAGCCGGGATTTCAGCCTCCAGAACAGGGCCAGAGTTCTCATCCAGCCAGGTCTCAGTGATGCAAGCCAGGTCCACTGAATTAACAAGATCTGCAATAATTGCAGTCTTGTTTTTAATGGACCTAGCATTGCATAACACCACCCGAGTCCGCACCTGGTCCAGTTCACAAAACGTGTTTCAGCTTGGAAGCCACCCCAATGACCTCAGCCACTTCCACCAGTCTAAACTCATCCCAACAAGGTGGAGTGCTCTCTGGACACCCACAGCGACCACTGTCGGCCACAATGTGGCTCACTGGCATAATTCCTTGCCGAATTGCAGACACCCTGTCTGAGAAGAACGGAGCAAACTCTTCGCATAAACATCAGAAAAAGCTTTTTTCGACTGTAGACAGCCTGGGCAAAGAAGCCTGTCCACAGTACAAAAAAGCACAGTTGGTCAGTTCCTCCCAGCTGCAGTCTTTCTGGACATGAACTCTGCCTTCTTATGGTTGATTGTCCCCTGGTACACACCATAATTTGCATGCAGAGCCACTTCATCCGCCTCCAGCATGGTCTTCCACAAGCAGCACTCTAATCTCCGACCCATAATCTTCATTGCCTTGAGCTCCCTGTCAAACCAAAGGGACCTCAAGTGTGAGGATTTTTGTCATACATGAACAACACACCCTGCCTGAGTATTCCATTGACATGTAAAGTACAGAGCAATGTCTTTCCAGGTATGGCATGCTCATGAAAATACTGTAAACTGGATGGTGGGCAGTCTAATGTAGAGTAAACTCAGATGCCACCTATGGTGAGTACAAAGGAGTAGAGCACAAACACACTGTCATTGTGGAACATCAAACAAGGAGGCTTACACATTAGAGCCTGAAGGTCTGAACTCTTTCAGCAGAAATAATAGCAACTAAAATAGTGCTTGCCATGACAGGAAGCAGGGCTTGCAAATGGTGCAAATGGAGCCAAAGTGAGCTATGCTATCTGAAAAATCAGATCCCAAACCAGGACAGGAATGTGGATTAGAAGATCCACGTATAGAATGCATCTCAAAAATGAATGGCCCACCCTCTGTTTGACAACCATACAAGCCACAATATGCCCGTGAAGGGCTGAAATGGCAGGGAACTGCACCAAAATATACAGTAGGAGTATTGAGGGTCCATATCAGGTAAGGACAGCAAATACCCTAGAACCAGGTTTACTATACAGGTGAATGGATTGAGATGGGAAGAAGCGGACAACCATGTAAACCGCTTCCACATTGTGGAGAAAGTGACTTTGGTGGAAAGGCTTCAGGTAGCTACCAAGACATCAGCCACCTTTTGAGATACTCCAAACTGAGCAATGGCTATGTCCTCAGGAGCCATGCATGAAGGCAGATTGACTTGAGATATGGATGAACCAGAATTGCCTACTCCTGTGGCAGCAGGCCCTAGCAGAATGGCAGGGGCACTGGAGGATCCCCTGTTCGTTGTGGCAGTAGGAGGAACCAAACCTGATGAATCCACATCGGACAATGAGTCACTCCTGCCAGATAAAGTGTGATTAGTACTTCCTAAAGTAGGAAGGAGGGATAGAAGGTATACAAAAACTTTCCTGTCCAAGAGAGGAGCCACGCATCTCACCAGGAAGCACCAGACAATGGGGCCATCTGAGAAATTTGGCAGTTCTTCATTGTGTGCGAACACAGAAATGTCCAACTCTGGATGACCCTACCTGTTGATCAGGAGGTCAACCACAGGAGTCAGCAGCCCCCACCTATTAATGCTGACCTGCAATCTGTTGGGCTGTGACCTGCATAACTTTTCTGCCAAGACGGGGAGGATGCCTAGAATATGAAATGCTGAAAGGGCCAAACTGCATTCAAGAGTCCAGTGCCAAAACCACATTGCCACCCAGTGCAGGGGAGAGGAATGTATCCCTTCTTTTTTGCTGAGGTAGTGTATCATACTAATAGGGTTTTTTTTTGCAGTAACGGAGGATTTGAGGACAGCAGAGCCCAGGAGACCTGTAAGTCATACAGGAAAGTGCTAGTTCCAGGGTGCTTATGCGGATGGTGCTCTCCACCATTGCCCATGTTCCCTGTGTCTAGTGTGGGCCTAGATGCACCCCTCAACCAACTCCCAAGGCATCTGAGGTGGGAATGTGATGAGAAGAAGGGATGGGGATGGTACTCCCTCCAACAGGTGGCTGGAGTTCATTCGTCACTGAAATGTTTTTTGAAAAGGAGTGGTCACTAGAACATGTTGGTCTAGGTTGTCCATTTGTAGAGGCCACAGAACTCTTACAGTCCACTGCAGGAACTTGATATGCAGTCAGGCAAGAGGTACTGTGGCAATGTCCACTGCCAGGAGGCCTGTGAATCTTGGGGGTGTCCTAGACATGACAACCCTTTTGTTGTAGACTAGCCAGTCCTATGCTATTGGGTACTCTGCCCTGTCCTGTGGTAGAAAGGCTAACTCTGGAGGATGTCCAAAATGCTGCCCTATGTAGTCCAGTCATTGATAAGGGGCAGGACTGACATCTGAGACACTGAACAGAAGCTCCAGAGCACTAAGCAAGTGACTGATGTGGCTAGGGTGAAGGAAAGCTGCATCTTGGAGCAAATATGGAGAAGCCAGGCTGCCAGAAATGGGGAGATATTTAAGCCTGCCCCGCAAAAAATTGCAGCCACAACTGCTAAACATTTAGTAAGTGCCCACGGCCCAAAAAACAAGTCAGAGGGAATACCATGAACCAGAGGCAGTCCTCCCGAAACAGGGAGTGAAGGTCTGTCCTGCAAGGGGCACTGATTACAGACAGTAAGCCCAAATGTGGATCTCCCCAAGGACACATGATGCTCTAGACACATAAACCTTAAGGTTGTCCGTGAGGTGTGATGTACTTTTAATGGGTAAGGAATTCTGATTCATGTTAAGACAAGAATCTATGAGAACCATATGCTCCACCTGTCCCAAGGGACAGGGTGTATAACTGTCCACTATAGGAAGGAATAAACCCCCTCAAGAATCTCTGGAGTGTTGGATAGGAGGGTAAAAGGGAGGTACCAGATGGTGATCTAGCAGCAGTACTAACAGTTCCAGAGCATGACAGTATGTCCCTATTCTCCACTAATCAGCATGGAGAAGAACTCCCAGCAAATCCAGGGAAAGGCAGGATGGGGACTGCAAAGACATAGGCAGAACTTGCCATTCCAGTTGCTACTGTATTATCTGCCTTGTAGGGCATACAGGGGAGGGCACCCAAAGCGGGTTTGTAGGGTAGGCAAGGCTGCCATGTCTCCACCAGTATTCAGGTGTCTGGTAAAGGAGTCAACCAAAATGTAAAGCACCATCTGACTGACCTGTGGCTGAATGCAGCATGGGGCACATACCATCTGGAGGGTGCTGCCAAAAGCCTCTTAAACTAAAAAGGGTATTGTGGCAGCCTCCAGAGTAAGGAATAGATCACTCAGGACGCAGTAGCAGCAGTTATATAGTCCAGGGTTTGGATGATTGAGCAGGGGGGCTTTAGAATTAGCAAGCTGCAAACCCCAGCAAAGGAGGCAGGCAAAGCGAATTCCCAAGGAATCATTGTCACTAGAGGGGCAAGCCATATGTCTGAAAGCCCATGAGAAGCACTGAGGGTGGTGTCTAAAGCTCCTGTGCACCAAACCTATGGGTCTTTGGTGGCGAGCAGCTGTTAGGACAGCTTAAGGAAAGGGCTGCACTGCTGGCTGGCACTGCCCCCTGTGGCAGCATGGTACAGAAGGAGTGCTGCACAGCAGTGGAGGAAGAAAGAGAAAGAAAGAGTTGCCTCAGAGAGCCATGCCTAGTATAGAGCTGTAGACCACTGATGGATTTCTCCACCAAGGCTTGCCCTTCATCCTGCCATTATGGAGGAAGGCAAGAAACAGTGCCACCATCAATGACTATAGCTGGCAAATATAGGACCATCAACATTTGTGACTCTCACCAGGGGCACAAATTTTGACAATGGAGGTTTCAGAAGGGCCCACTGATGAGGAAGTGGGGCTAGCAGAAGAGGAGTCAACACCTGTGCCATCAAAGAGCCAGGTGGAGGGTCTGGGGGGGTGCAGAGGCACCTCTGTGGTGGTAGTGTCCCAACTATTACTGTGCAATGAAAAACGACATTGACAAGGGAGGCAGAGGTGCCATTGTTGGCAGTAGTGAGTCAGTTCTAAAGTAGTAAGCTGTCCATCATGGTGGGATGGTGAGAAGATGTTAACAGGGGAGGCAGGGGCACCACCATCAATGATAGAGAGCCCACCATCACAGTGCTATGGGGGAAAGCAGTGATGGGAGAGGTAGAGGCATCACCATCAGTGATAGTGTGCATGCCATCATGGTGTGATGGGGGAAGGCATGGACCACCATCCACAGATCGGGGGGAGGTTCTGACAGGAGAGGCAAAGACGTCACCATTGGTGAGAGGCCAGCCATAAGCTGACTGGCCATGTGAGCCCCGTAAACCCCTTGGATCTCATGTGGGTGGTTGAGGGGAGGCTCATGATGGTGTAAAAGCTACCAAGAGAAAAACTGCCCTACTACTCCAAAGTTAGAGAGTGTCCAGAAAGTTTCGTACTACTACTGCTCCTGGCTCCCACTCCTTGCTGTATCTGCCTCAGAGGCTCGAAGTCCACCAGTAGAAAAGATAGCAGTCATGCCGAGGACAAAAAGTAACCAGTGGGAACACTAAATTAGGGGAGCAGGCCCAAACCGCTGGCAGTGAAGGCTGGGGCATATTTGGCAACACTGCAACCTTCAGCTGCATTAAACTGAGCACCAAGAGGAAAAGAAATACTGTTTTAGAAAAGAAAATTAAAACAAAAAAAGACTGCAATAAAAGCATTGTTCCAACAGGGTCCAATCAGTCATTATTGATTTCAGGAAAAGAACTGAGGGAGAGGTCTGCCCACACTCGTATAGAGCCATTGATGTCAGGCGTTGTCATTGGTGGGCCCTAGTAGACTGCTAGAGAAAAAGTTTCCGTGTAGTCCCTGATGGCTAGTGTTCCACAGGTGTGGCCTGAAAAAAGAGATACCCTCAAAGGAGATTTATACAGACACAGGCAACTGCAAGGAGAAGAACTGTAATTAAGGTCAGAGGGGTGTAGAGGTCTCCAGCACAGAGGGTTGAAACAGGCAATCAACTGGGAGATGAGATAAACAGGATGGAGAAAATTTTGGTGATATTACTGCTGGGAATTTAAATTGCAAGATGCAGACTGAATCACCCTAATAGTAATAAGTGCAATAAGTCAGACTCTGGTAGACAGGATGCAGAAGGCATTCCTAAGCCAGATAGTTATGGATCGCTCTTGGAAAGAGGCCTTATTAGATCTGGTCCTGTCAAAATGAAACAATGTACAGCAGGGGAGGTAATGGTGATAGAACCCTAGGATTCAAGTGATCTGGTCTGAGCGCTATCTTAGAGCCAAGGCTACAGTCCTGGATTTCAGAAGGATAAATTTTGGAAGAATAAAGGAGGTGTGGAGGAAGAAACTACTGAAAGTGGAGAAGGTAGTAGAAGTAGCCAGAAAATGGGTTCTGATTAAAAAGTAAATACTGGAAGCAGAGCGGATGGCAGTACCATTGCACTATCAGGGAATTAATGTATTACACTATGGGAATAAGGATGGGAGGGGTATCACTTGACTACCGGGGAATTAATTCACTACACTACTGGCATCAGAGCAGTAGGGGGCACCACTGGATAATCAGGGAAATAATGCTTTACACTATGTGGATCAGGGTAGCTGGAGGTACCATTAGACTGCCAGAGAGTTTTATGTTAGTGAACGGGGATTGGATGAGGGTGGTAGCAACAGATGAGGCTCTTTGCATTATTTCCACATATATAACATTCTGCAGAGCCCTTAATAGGCTCGTATTTGTATGCAGATGATCCCTTAGCTCATTTCATGCTATAACTGGTCATTAGCATGTAAGTCAAATATTTCACTGAGGAACAAATGTGCTAACCCATTTCAGATGAGCTATCACTTTTGTTCCTGGGTGCCTATTGCCAGCAAGGCTTAGTGGTGTACTCTACGTACTGTGTGCACTTTCTGTGGTGCTACCACAGCCTGATATTCATACAGGCAACACATTCCTGACAGGGCATGCCGATTGTATGAATATACCTTCCTGATGGCATATGCTATGTTTTGTGCAGCATTATGATTTGTGTGGCACAAATGGCTGCAGCTGAATATGGAAGATGTCTCTTATTGATGGTAAGAAGTAGTGTTGTGTGAAACTGTAAAATTTCACCCGGCGAAATATTTAGCATAATTTGCACATTTCGTGAAATATTTTGCCAGGCGAAATGCAAAATTTTGCCAGCAGATGAAAGAAAAATGTTGCCCTCAAGCTGTTAAATTTCACTCGCAGGTGATCCACTGGCCCAAATTTCCAAATAAATTTTCTCCTTGGAGTCTAGTGTTACCACTTGTCTGATCACTGACCCAAATTAGTAAAGAACACCCCCCCAGTTAACTCATCCCCCCATCCCCCGGAAGCCCGATCCTTAATTAAATGCCCACTCCAGGGCCAGATTAACACAGGGGCTTTAGGGGCTGCAGTCCAGGGCCACAGATTTTGAGGTGCCACCAAAAACCAAGAGCGTAGCCTGGTGAGGTTTCTTGGGTGCACAGAACCTCCCCATCTTGCCTTTATGTTTGAAAACTTCATTGCCACATTAACTGATGGGGCTTAAGCCAGTGGTGTAATGGGGGGACACTAGGTCAGGCAAATGCATAACCGTCATTTTCTGTGACTTCTGTGGGGACATTTTTATTATCTGGCAGACCCATAATTTAAAGCAGTGTACTGTACCGCAAGTTCTGGCACACTTCAACCACCACCAATGTTTTGGACTGGATGCTTTATCAAGGTGCACTCTGTATTGCCACAAAAGGTTGGATCATTTTTGCCGTGGCCCACTCCCTGGTGTCTAGTGGACCCCCCACCATGTCATCAGCACCCACCCTTTCCCCCCCCTTACCTCAATCGGGCCACTGGCACAGCTCTCCACTCACCTCCATGGCTGGGGCTGGTAGACCAACTAAGCTTCAATGAATGAATGTGTGCTTGTACAAGCATGCCCTCATTCAAGAAACGCTCAGTCGGGTTGCCAGCCATGGAAGTGAGTGGAGGGCTGTGCTGGTGGCCTCATCGGGGTATGGTGGGGAGCAAAGAGGGTGCTTAGGAGAGGGTGGGGGTCCACTAGACACCAGAGAGTGGGCACCTAATTAAGGATCAGGGGTCCGTGGAATGAGGGGGATGATAAGTTAACTGGGGAGGGGGGTGTCTTTACTAATAATTTGGGCGGTGATCGGCTGGAGGAGGATCACTAGACACCAGGGAGGGGGCCGGGGATGGGAGGGTGATGAGCTGACTTGAGTGGGGTCTTTACTACTAATTTGGTCTGGTGATCAACAGGGGGGACCACCAGACACCAGGGATATATAATTGGGCAGGATTTGCAGTGAGCGAAATTGCGGGCGAAATTACGCCGCAATTTCGTGAAACATTTCGTGTGGCAAAACTGCTAATTTTGCTGCAATTTTGCCTGCAAAATTGTATTTCACTGCATCTCTAGTGAGAAATAGAGTGGGTCTGTTTTTGTGTTGTGTAGAAAACATAAAGAAGACAACTGGTGGCAAATGGGATGCTGGGAGAGAAAAGTAGCAACAGTTAAACTATATAAGTTCCACCGAGTATCAGTTTGCAAGCTGTGGTGGTGTAAAAGGAGTCTGGGCAGGGACTTGGAGCCATAAGGGTGGGGCAGGGGCTTTGTCTAAGAGAAGGACTATGGCTGGGCATATACAGGAAAAAAAAACATAGTTCATCAGTTCCCAGAAATCAACTGTTTCCTCCACATACTACAAGCAATTTTCCCAGCTGGTCATGCATTGCATCAAGTGATGATACCATACGGAGCAATCCAGAAACATGGTGGTCTCCCGTCTTCTTCCTGCCAGTGCTTCCAATTTCCCCAACTTGGGATAGGACAGACACATCCAAATTTGTGAAGACAACACAAGCCCTTGTCTGTCTTACATGAACAACAC
The DNA here is from genome assembly GCA_016271365.2 of Neoceratodus forsteri. Classification (NCBI taxonomy): domain Eukaryota; kingdom Metazoa; phylum Chordata; order Ceratodontiformes; family Ceratodontidae; genus Neoceratodus; species Neoceratodus forsteri. The sequence continues at coordinate 71,606,677 of CM057456.1, read as the reverse complement.
AACAGCTACCATTACAGCTGTCTGTGCACATCTGTGGGTGTGGACAATTACTAGTCTTTCTTGAAGCACTATACTACAGAGCTTTACCTTACTGCTTGACATGATCTTTGAGTCAGTAACAAACAAGGGTTAAATTGTACGAGAACATACCGAAACTGATTTCCAGTACCTACCCAGTACTTCTTTAACAATGGAACACACTTGGGTGCTGGAAATGTAGCACCAACTGTTTTTTTTCATGTTTTGCCTGTCCACTGTGGTCAAGAGGAAATGTGACCTACAGGAGGTGACCATGTTTGTGCTGAGACTTTAATTTCAACATTCAAGTAATAGCAATGTGCTGCTTTTAAGCTGTGTTGTTTTGTACTCTCCCACTTCCCCGTGCTGCTCAGTCACTGACTCCTCATATGTAAGTGGCTTCATCATCTCTCAGACTACCCAGTTCCTCACTCATATTCAGATTTCATTTTCTCCCTATCTGCCCTGCTGTCCCCCATCACTCCTCCAATGGGGATTTCACTGACCAAATGCACTGTTCAGTCACTCAGAACATGGCACCCACAGATCAAAGCTCTCTCTGTACATTTAGTTCTCAATGTCCACTCTGCTGGTTGGTATGGTAAGGGCTTGTTCTTCAGTACTTTATGTTTACTTCTAGCAGCATCTTCAAGATGAAAAAAAGAAAAAAAAACTGTAGTGGTTTAATCATATAAGGCCACCGTGCATTGTTTAAAATTTTAAAGAGTAATTTTATGAAAATAGGGCTTAGTTGTATGTCCCTTTATACTTACAGTCTTCAGTGGATAGCAGCTATTCTTCAGCAACATGTTTATGTTCAAGTTGCAGGGATTCTGAGCAGCTCAGAGTTCTTCAGCCCCTTCTAGTCTGACTTTATACAAATCATTAATCACTATTCTGTAGCATCCCTTCTCTGGCTGACCAATGCTTTCCACACTGGCATGGAGAAGGGTACCTGGCAGGAGGGGGTTTCATTGTCTGAACAAAGGCATTTACTACTGTTGCTCATGTCCACCTCTATGACTTAGCAGCACAGAGGTCTGTTGCACCCAAGCATACCTATCAGACCATCAAACAGTGCACAGTAATGGTATGACAACAACACCCATCCACCTCAGTATGGGGGTCAAACAAAATGCTGCACTGGGTCATCTGCTCTTCCCAATTTTCTTGAAGGAGACCTGGGCCAAAACAGGAGTCATTTTTATGTTTTCTTGTGCACATCTGCAAGAAACATGTTGTGACAGCTTGTTGGAGAAGCAGGTTGTGGAGGTGCAGTTGTGATGTGGCCAATGCCGCCACTGCTTTTGGGGGCTTGTGTCCGTGGCACCACTAAATGAGCAGCTTGTCTATGACAGCAGCTCAGGAGTGTGCCAACAACTTGAAATGATTTTGCCACTGCAATGAATGAGCACCCCCTTATTTTAGGGCGTGCCATCCCTGGTGTTACATTTCAATAAACATGTCGGTGGCTGTCACTTTCCACCTCTCACAGTCCCAGGAAAGCCAATGTGGGGGGGCGCCCAATCACCCTTTCAGCATGGCCCCTCCCCAGTTCATTTGCTGATGGGGAGCCCAATCCCTGTCGGCATAATGTCCCCCCATAATTTGTCTTCCCGGGGGGGTGCTTAATCCCCCTCAGCATCATGCCCCCCCAAACCCAGAGCCTTTTTCTTTGCCGACAGGGTACCCAATCTGCATCAGCTCCAGTCTCCCTCCCCAAAAATACAGGTAGCATGCTGGGAGCCCACCCAGCATGCCAAATGTATCTGTAAAACAAGAAAACCTTCCCACAAAGTTTTTTTTTTTTTAAACCTGTAACCGAGAAAATGGTCCCTCATTGTCTGTGGTGCCCCTCTCCCCCAACCTGAACACTCCATCTGTGCACCCACCTCCCCACACCCCCTGCTTACCCCATACTTACCCTCTGGAGCCCAGCACGACAATCTTTGGTGGAGTGGGAACACGTCTGCACACTTCAAAGCCGACCGTGAACTGAAGAAGTGCCGGTAAGCTGTATAATGGTATGGGGGGTTAACTTATGTGAATATCTTGGCCATTTTTACTACTTTAAGCACCAAATTTTCAGTATGGGGTTCTTGGGACCCCACCTCATGAACTCAGTCACTGTCATGTTGTTATTCAGTCCCAAAAGGTGAATTTGCTGTCACTGTGTGGAATCACCTTCCAGAACCGATTAACAAAATTACAGTGTCACTGTTCATGAGGTGGGCTTCCAAAAAGCCTATGTTGCAAATTTGAAGAAAAAATTCCCAAAAATGACAGTGCTACAAGTGTGCATTGCACAGTTCCCAAGCACACGTGTAACTTGAAGAATTTTTAATATTTTCACTCCAAATTTTCAACATTGCCATTTTTTCACACCTCCTTATGAACAGTGCAGAGGTCGTTTTCCACATATTCAGCCCAAAATGTGTTTTCACACATGTGGCGCACAGTGGCATGGTCACTGTGCAAAATCAATGTTTGGGACCGATTAAGAAAATCACAGTGACAGTGTTCATAAGGAGAAGTCCCAAAAATCCCATGTTGAAAATTTGGTGAATAAATTCACAAAAATGACTGTGTCACCAGCGTGTGTTGCCCAGTCTCTATGCATGCTCGTAACTTCACCAATTTTGTTATATTTTCACTCCAGATTTTCAACATTACCATTTTTTTACACCTCATGAACAGCACAGCTGTCATTTTTCACATCCTGTTTGAAATGTGTTTTCACACCTGTGGCGCCAAATGGCACAGTCACTGTGCAAAATTACCTTTCGGCTAAAGAACTGATAGTGTCACTGTTCATGCAGTGGAGTCACAAAAAGCCCTTGTTGAAAACTTGGAGAGAAAATATCAAGAAATGCCCAGGGCGTTAGGGTTTCCCACCATAATGCCCTACCCTGTAGGGATTGACAGGCATCAGGGGCGTGACTTTGGATTGTTAACAGTAATGCTCACACCATTCCTCCCTCACCCCCACCCTGCAGCCAGTGACAGGCATTGAGGTGTGCCTTGGACTCTTCAGCCCAAAAGTTGACCCAGTTCTCCTATACTGAACCCATTTCAGCATATTTCCTCATGGAATGGGGTGAGTGTAAAGCCCGAACACCCCAAGGCACACCTCAACACTTGGTGTCTGCAGGGTAGAGTGAGGTGAAATGGCATGAGCGTTATGGGCGACGACCCAAAGGCACACCCCAGTGCCTGTCCATCTCTGCAGGGTGGAGGTGGGGGCTGCTGTCACTTTAATAAGTCATTGCCACTCCTATTCTGCATCTGTCTAACTCCTGCACTTCCAATGCTAATGCCAGCAAGCAAACATTTGGCATTGACAAATACTTGTTCACACAGAAGCTGCTTTTATTTTAATACAGGTGGTACTTATTTTATGGTTTTATCTTTACTGGTATTTCAGTAAAATCAATCTATGTGTCTTATTTACACACTGGTGGTAAGACCGTTTTAGAACTATATGATGTATTCTGTTCTAGTCAAAGACAGGATTCCATAGTGGAACATAGATGCATTGTGCTGATACTTTACTAGCTTAAGAAAGATATAAGCCACAGCTCATTGTTTTACAGTGGTGCTTAAGACCACAGTGCAAGTCAGAAACACTGATAGAATTTACTTAAAGATAAGTAAGCAGTAATACCCTCCAGGGTGGGTGGTACTGGGTTATATTGGACCACCCAGGGGCATGATGAGGCCCAACGCTATAGGCAGAGAGCCTTATAACCTCTGGAAGGTCTGGTATATCCCAATACCACCCTTCCTGGAGGGTATTATTGCAGTTAGAAAATAGGTTTGGGATGAGTAAATTAAATGTTTAAAAAGCATTTTAACAGACTGCAAAAAAGGTGAGAAAGATCAATAAAAAGTCATGCATGTGTGAAGTAGTCCCTGCACTGCACAGTGCTGGTACTAGTAGTAGAGGGCCCTGTACCCATTCTGATGAATGCTGGACTTCCCCCCTCCCCCCCAATCCTGATGTGTTGAGTATGGGATTAATGTTTGCAGCCTGGTTTCATTTTGGTTTTTCTTTCTTTATTAAAGTGTAATCCTGCAGAAGATACAGCCGTTATCTCACATGTGCCTGGATGACGTGATACCCAGAAGTACTGTATGGAGGGACGGGAAGAGGCAGCAGAACGCTAACTTCTTTTTTTATTTTAAAATAAAGTTGAGGCTTGGTGATCATTTTTTTTCTGCCACCTTTTCATTTATTCATCATGCTGTCATTGCTGTGTATGGAAGCAGAATTTAAGACCAAGCGGACACCAGCAGCAGTGCCAGCTATCAGCTGGCAAAGATGCTTGTGGTACAATTTTTTTTATTTTCCTTCAGAGAGATAAATGTTATAAATGGCATTTTTTTGTTTACTTAGAATGTCTGAGATGGAGGTGAAGGGCACCCAGCTGGCATCACTACATCTCTTGCTTGATATGCAAGACAAAAATGATGTTTTTTCACTTGTTAAAATGCTGTGGGCTCAGTGATTTAAGAATTAAATCAGGCAACAGAAACTGGGACTCATTATTTCCTGGTCTCTGTTGCCTGATATTGGACTGGCCGGTTGGTGGCTGACCTTAGCCGAATAGCTTCAAAGATTTCCCCAGCCCATTTTCTAATGTAACCCCCTTGTTACCTGGGGTTACTAGAATCCCAGTAAGACCTAGTGGTAGGCAGGGAAGGCAGCTTGTGAAACTCCAGTTAAATGGGTTTCACACTGTCTCACTCTGTTCTCAGTCTCAGCTGAGACTGAGGGATGACATCACCAATAGAACTATTGCAGCTGCATGAGCCGCATTGGAATCTGCAGCAAGGAATTGGTATAGAACGTTGGGAGGATCTGAAGTCAGTGCAGTCAGTTCAGTTTGGAGTTGGTGTTGGGAGCTTGCTGAGGAAGCAGCTCAGCAGCTCAGTAAGGCTCTAGGAGCCTCAGCCCTGACAGAGGGCTACTTTTAAGTAAAAAGGTGTGTGTCTCCACTTTAAAGAGAAACACAGAAGATAATTGAAGTGGTGGAGACCGCTGTTTTCAGGTCTCAGTGCCCCCTCCCTACAGGGATGGGGGCAGGAAAGGGTTCCCTGCAGATTCCTGGGACAACCCCCTAATTCTGCTTGTAAAGGAGAAGCTGCCTGTGTGTTCCAGAGTTTATTCAGGAGAACAAGAAGATTTGTGAGTCGCCTGTGGGGCACCTGCAACGTGAGGGTGAGTGTCTGCTCTTGCTAAAAGGGCCTATGTTTTTCACCCTGGGACTTGTGTGACAATGTGGGGATTGAACTACTAAAATAGTGGAAGCCTAGAGTAATGGGCTAAAAGCAAATTAAAAGTAGGTTCAAGTCCAGAGCTTGTTGGGATGAAAATGATATGTAGAGGAGATGTGACAGACGTCTACCCAGAATCTACATTTGAAAGTTCAGTAAAGGAATTGTTCAGTTTCCAGAGAAATGGCCGGGTATGGGCTGTGGGAGCTGGAGGTGGGTGGCCCCCCATCTTTAGTGACCAGGTCCACCTCTACGGATTTCTTCTGTGGATTTCTACCTTACCTCAGGCACTTGGCCAGTGGTGAGGGAAGTTCCCAGACGTGGGATGGTAAGGAAAATTCTCTCTAGGAGTCAAAGACTCTAGTGTGGTTTGGGGAGCCACAACAGGATAATTGGTTCATTCCTCAAATGGACCATGGATCAAGTGGCCGGCGGGGGAGCCAGGCCAGTGGGGAAAACCCAAGTAGTGTACAAGTCGGGCTGTGTACCCAAAGCTGCGTGCAAGTCCGGGCTATGTGCCTGGTGGGTTTAGAGCCTGAGGGCTGGAAATAGTGATAAAGTGTTCTGTAGTCTCTAATCTGCATTACCAGGAATGTAGCCCGTGAAGTCCGTCTATGCTTTGTTTGTTCAGCTTGGATGTGAATAAAAGCCACACTGAAGAATCCCATTCCTGGTTCTGGACATTACAGTTATTGCTTCCTGTGTTCGGATTTACTTGGGTGCCCCTGTTCAGAGTAACCAAACCTAGGCCCCCTGTGCCGAGTAACCTCATCCTCCCTGAACCCAGTCCCCACCAGGTACTGCTGTCAGCTTCAACAGCATGCCACCTGTCATTTTGCTGAAAAGGCAGGGGTGAGGGGTTACACTAAGTAAAGACAGAACAGTAACAGAATGTGAACTACTATTTAAAAAAATGGTTCAACATAAAATACAGGCTTCCAAGTACAATGCAGTTCCCTTTAGAAGGACCTTGCCAGAATTATAAAGTCTGCTACTAACTACGTGCATGTAGACTTACAGGCAGACTGGATGAGCCTAGTAGTCATTATCTGCCTACAATTTCTATGTTTCTAAGTTAGACAATATTATACTCTACACTTGTGGATCAAACTCCACTGAAGTGAAGTATCCTGCCTGCAACATGACCTGATGAGGCTATAAAGGAAAAAGGTAGTTTCTAGATGACCAACTGATGCAACTGCAAAAAATGTTGTCATGGTTTTTGGATTGAAGCAAGTTCTTCTTAAGGATCTCCCTGGCTTCTGTCTCAGTACCCAATCAGAGCTCCCCTCTGGAGGTTGTGGGCAAGTACAAGTACCTTAGTCTCTGGTAAAAGCCCTACCTTTACTTTTTTGCCCTTATGCATCATTTTATATCCAATCTTCAACCCAAGTTTGGTACTCTCCCTATAGAAATGAAGAGTGTCTCTCCAATGCAGCAAGAAAGGAATTATTTTCTAAGATGATTCTCCCCATGCTAAATTATAGTTAAATCATCTAACAGGCTGCTCCCAAATCACAAGTAGTCAGATTAGAACTCCCACTGCACTTATTGTATAGCCTCATGTGCAGCTGCCCACCTCACACACACCACTGCAACCTCTACAGTCTGTTTGCCACTCCAGTGAGACTCCCCACATCTTTCATCGTTCCGACCATTTCTCCACAGGTTTTGACTTGGTAGGCTTTCCGTTTACAGCTCAGACATCTTATTCTCTGCCCAAAATGCTATCCATTCCTTCAGTGCCCACAAAGTCAGGTGTCCTGAGAAGCCTGAGTGTTCCATGGCTATAGGTAAGTCTTCCTTTGATTATTAGCTCCCAAACCTAAGGAACATCTTCCTATGACACCAGAAGTGCAGAGTCTGCTATTACTCTAAAGAAAATGCTCAAATCCTCCTTTGTGTCTTTTTTCCATTATGTTCAGCATGATTTTCTTTTTTACGTGTTATTACTACAATTCTCCATGCAATTTCTTGTTCTTGTTTTCACCCCAGGATCCACCTGAGGGCAATTTGTTTTTCATCTTAATGTGCCTTTCTGGTTTGAAATATTTAAATAAACAAAAAATAGTTATCTTTCTGATAATTTGTTCAGTTGAGGAGTAGAAATATAGTAAAGAAAACAATCTAATGTATCTCTGACCTTCAATTGAAAGCAATTTTGTAAGAATAAACCTTACTTTATTTGCAGCTATTGTCGTTGGTCAAAATCAATGGCACAGTAGCTGGTATGGTGCCAGTCATTCTGTTTTACTCTGAATCCAGGGATGGGAGAGGTTTGTCATAAAATGGTTCTCGGGCTCTGGGATCAGGACAGGGATCAGGGCACTGGCATGGGGGGGGTGGGGCAGGTTGAATAATCAGATATATATTTTTGACTTTGTATTAGAAATGGAATACAATTAATTCTATAAAAACATGACTGAACCACATGGCTATATAATCATTATTAAATGTGTAGTATATCTACTGGTGTTAACAGTTAATAGGATATTTGCACACTATAAAATAATTTTTTGACCACTGTCAACTTGTCATTTGCCTTGTTTATCCCCTTGTTTAGGTTTAAGAAAATAATAATAAGCTGGCCCGGTGGTGATGAGGGTTGAGGAGCTGAACGCCACACCTCGCACCACACCAGTTACCCAGGTTCGGGAACGACCATGGGTCATCAGGGGTGGGAGCAGGAATGAGTTGCAGCTCTCATCTCCTGGGAGGGAGGTGGGGTCACCCTCCTATAGTCCCACCACAACCAGGTGAAGGGCTGGTGGCAGTGCAGGTGGGTATTGGGCAACCAGTAAGGTGGGATGTCCCACAGTGCATGGCATGCATGTGCTTCCACACGTGTGTGCTCGCACCAAGGATGAGAAAGCAGGGGGCTGAAATAACAGGGAAAAACAACAATAAGTAAATAATAGAAAAAAAATATATATAATAATATTCCTAATCAAGGAAAAAAGTTGAAGAGTAAGAGGGAGGGATATTGGTATGTGGAGCTTTACTATGACAAAGTCTATTGCGGAAACAATATGGTAGCCACTCATAGCTTAGCTGTAATTGGAGCAAAGCCCTGGGCTTTCATTTTGGGGAAACACAGAGCTTGAGAATAACATGCGTTCAAATTTAGAGTACTGTAATATATCCCATCACTTGCCAGTGGTGGGAATCACTCCACAACATACCTCTCAACCTCCTGCCTCATAAATCAGGGACAAGGCTTAAAAAAATCAGGGACAAAGGACCAAAATCAGGGACAAATCTTCAAAATTAGAGATATCCAGCCAGAAAGCTGGTAGAATATGGGGCTTAGTGCAAAATGCATTTTCTAAAGAAGAACAAGTCTGTAACTTTAATGCTTGACATTGTTTTGTGCTTACAGTCCCCACTGTTTAGCCACAAAAACACATATTTTAAGAGGGACAGAGTAACATTTTGAGGCAAAATCAGGGACGTCCCTGAAAATCAGGGACACTTGAGAGGTATGCTCCACAATACTATTGCAACATGAAACACAGTGCATAGCCACCTTAAATTGTTTAGCTCCATTGGGCTTGAATGAAAAAATGGATCACAAGCCCTTTTTATTGCTGCAGTAGGCGTAGCCCTGCAGACCTCTTGATACAAAAAAAGGACTCATAGAAATATAAAAACATAAATTTTGACAGGAGATAAGGACTGCTTGGCCCACCCAGTCTGCCCATTTCCCTACCTATTGGATAAGCTTAGATCCTAGTTAACCAACAGCTTACTTCTTCCTAACTCCCACCAGAATTTCCTTATGTCTGTCCCATGCATTCTTGAATTCCCCCAATGTTTCTGACCCCAAGACGTATTCAGTAATGCCATTCCATGTGTCCACCACCCTGTCTATGAAAAAATACTTCCTCACATTGGCCCTGAGCAGTGAGATGGGGTTCCCAGAACTACGCACAGTCCTCCAGATGGAGACTCACCAACTGTCTGTACAAAGGGATAACAACTTCCTGTTTTCTACTGGTGAAGCATCTCCCTATACATCCCAGTATCCCCCAGCCCTCCTTACTGCCTTCTCACATTGCTTGCTTTCCTTTGGGTCATCTGATATGACTAACCCCAGGTATCTTTCCATTTTTGTCATTGTTAGTACCTCCCTACCAATTGTGTACTCTTCCCCTGGGTTTTTGTTTCCCAGGTGCATCACTTTGCACTTCTATGCATTGAATTTAAGCTGCCATACTTTTGACCGTTCCTCTAACCTTGCCAAGTCCCTTCTCATCCTTTCCACACACCCTTGTGTATCAACCCTGTTGCAGATCTTTGTATCATCTGAAAAGAGGCATACTTTTCTTTCTAGTCCCTTTGCAATGTTACTTATAAAGACATTAAAAAGGACTGATCCCAGTACTGAACCCTGCGGTACACCGCTAGTAACCCCCCTTTCCTCGGAGTGGACTCCGTTTACAATTACACTCTGTGTCCTGTTGTCCAGCCAATTTTTTACCCAGACTGCCACCCTGGGATCCACTCCCAGGCTGGCTCACTTTGTTTATTAATCTTTTCTGTGTGACTGTGTAAAATGCCTTGCTAAAGTCTAGGTAGGCCATGTCCACAGCCCCTCCCTGGTCTACTACTTTGGTCACCCAGTCAAAGAAATCTACTAGGTTTATCTGACATGACCTTTCTGCTGTGAATACATGCTGCCTTGGATCCTGTGCCCCACTGGCCTCTAGATACTAAACAATTCTCTCTTTCAGAAGTGATTCCATCATTTTCCGTACCACTGAGGTCAAACTAACAGGTCTGTAGTTTCCTGCCTCTGCTTTGCTTCCACTTTTGTGAAGGGGAATCATACCCACCCTCCTCCAGTCTTCAGGTACCACACCATCCTCCCATGATTTGTTAAAAAGGGTAGTCAGTGGTGTCACTAATTCTCCCCTTAGTTCTTTTAGAATTCTGGGGTGAATCCCATCAGGTCCTATTGCTTTTTCCACCTTCAGTTTCAGGAGTTCTTTCAGATCCCTTTCTTCTGTGAATGGACCGATAGCGACCTCCCTATCCATAGTGCTTCTAATGATTGGATTAGGTACCTCCCCCTCCTCTTTTTTTGTGAATACTGAGCAGAAGTATTCGTTCAGTATCCCTGTTTTCTCACTGTCACCCTTTGCCCACCGAACTTCCCCTTTATTAAGCATCACTATCCCTCCCTTGGTCTTTCTTCACTCCCTAATGTATCTATAAAAGGTTTTATCCCCCTTCTTAAACAAGTTGGCTATCTTTACCATGGTTTGGGCCTTTGCTACTCTGACTGCCTTACCCGCTTCCTTCTGCTTTAACTGGTACAATTATCTGTCCTCTTCCCTCTGTGTTTCCTTATACTTCCTAAATGCTGTCATTTTCTCCCTAACCTTCCCAGCCACCTCTTTTGAGAACCATAGTGTTTTTTTTCCTTCATTTCAATTTGTTTATTTGCTTCACACAAAGGCTTGTTGCTTCTGTGATGGCAATTTTTATGTTTCCCAATTGTTCTGCCACCCCTCCTTTTTGTCCATTTGCTAGTGCTTTTCTCAAGCACTCTCCCATTTAGCCAAAGTTAGCCCTCCCAAAGTACAGTGCCCTCACATTTGTATGGCTTGACTCTATGGCTCAGTTTATTGTGAACCACACTGTTTGGTGGTCACATGTTCCCAGATGTCTACCCACTTCTAAATCTGAGATCCTCTCTCCATCCCTGTTTGAGAGTACCAGGTGTAAGATTGCTCTCTCCTGGCTGGATTTCAACACTAGCTGCCTGAGGCATGCCCCCTGTAGGGTATCAGGAATGACCCTGCTCTTGGATATGGCTGCAGCAAAGGTGATCCAGTTGTTACGTAAACCCTCAGATAGCAGAGTAAATAGTAATAATACTAATAATACAGATTTTTGTGTCTTTGGAGTCTGCCAAGAAACATTTGCAAGCTAGCAAGAGTACTAATGAATGTTTATTAGATTACTTACGCCAAGCATGTGACAAAGAAAATCACAAGAGAGATTGGTTTCTCACCACTCTCCTGAAGAATGTCCGTAATCTCCAGGATTGTAGGATCTCAGGTTCTCCAAGATCTCGGTCTCTCTCCCCGCTCTTCTAGAGGAGCTACAGTAGGTTGCAGATGACAATATACTACAGATAACAGCATAGCAACAAAGATTACCTCATAGTTACAGATATGAGAAACAATATGTATTGGTCCTAAGTCATTCTCCATTGGATGATGACTTAGGAGACAGAATTACTAATGAGTATCATATGAGACAGAATAGGCTTTCATTTGCATTATAGCTTGGACAAAAGAAATGCTGACGGGTTCAAACTACAAGTGGAATTTCTTGCTTATGGATAATATAAGACACAACAAAGGATTTCTCTCTATCAGCTTACTTAGACAAAAAGAAGTGCTGACAGGGCTCTATTACATGTGACATATCTGTCTGAGTGTAAAACACACATTACATATAATTATATGAGAATGTAAGTATAAAATAATCACTGATGATCCCTCAGAGTCATCTCATCAGTGATTAGGTAAATTATATATGGAATATATATGAAAGACAAACATAATCTAGATAAATGTATTATAGTGAGGTATAATGAATCATGCTTGATAAACATTAGCATATATTAGCAGCAAACCACATTCCTAACACTCATGCTTATATGATGAGTGCCTATATCTATATGTTAGTGCAAAATAGCAGTATCACAGTACACTAGACCAGAAATACAGTGTGAGGTGTATGTGAGGTGTATATGGGATGATAGGGGCATAACCCAGGCACAACACAGTTAACATCTAGCATGTGCTGGTCCTCCATCAACAATGTCTTACCTTTTTATGCCATCCTAAGGATTCCTGACAGGGCCCCCCTTGCCTGCATCAAGGCTGATCTCCCCCTCCACCCACCTCAACCAATGGCCACAACAGGACACCAGACCAAAGCTTGGAATCATGCTACTGTGCTCCCCTTATCTAAGAGCTGTGATCTCTCTTCACCTGGAAATTACTGCCCAAGCTCACTTCTTCCTACCTTGGCCAGACTTCAGAAACATATTGTCCTCTCCCAACTCTCTACCTTTCTTGATGACTCCTCCTTTTTCACTCCCTTCCAATTTGGTTTTTGGAAGAACCACTCTACAACCACTTCCCTGCTCTGACTCACTGACTCTATCCATTCAGTCATGGGTAAAGACCACATTACCTCTGCCATCTTGTCGACCTTGCTAAGGCCTTTGACATTGTGTCCCACTCCCTCCTTCTTGAAACCCTCTCATCAGCTGGCCTGTCTCAGATTTCCTGCTATTGGTTCTGAGCCTACCTGGTAGGCAGAACTCAATCTGCTAAAATTGCTGATTCTACCTCCCAACCCCTACCAATCTCTACTGGTGTGCCTCAAGGCTCTGTACTTGGCCCAATCTTATTCTCTATTTTTATCGATGACCTATTGTCAGTTTGCTCCTCATACTCTATTTACATGTATGCTGATGATACAATGTTGTACACCTCAGGCCACTTTTCCTCGGATATGACTTCACTGATGTTCAACTGTGGCTAAACTCACATCAACTCTTCCTCAACACCAAGAAGACAGTCTCCATGACCTTTGGCACATTGCAGAGACTCTATCGGCTACCTTGCCTCCCCTCCTTCCACACTCTGGATGGGACAATACTTGAGTACACCTCCTCATTTAAATATTTAAGTGTCTGGCTTGACCAGCACCTTAACTTTTCTGAACATATTGATGCCATCCTGAAAACACTGTGCCCCAAGCTTGCTGCCCTATACAGGAAGTTCAGAAAATGATACTCCCTATCTTTGATTATTGCAACATAGTCTACAGTGCTGCTCCCAAGTCTTCCCTTGCCAGGTTGGATACCCTTTTCAGTGCTGTCTGTTGCTTTGCTCTAGACTCCCCACCCCGCACTCATCATTGTATCGTGTTTCACTCTCTAGCCTTCCCCTCCCTAGAGGCAGGCATCTCTCCCAATGCACCAAGTTCACTATTAAATTCTGGATTGGAGCTCTCCCCTCTTACCTCTCCCCTTCACTCACTACCCCACTGCACTCCTCCAGCCTTCTATGTTCCTCTGATGCATGCACCCTTGCTATCCCTTGTCGTACCTCCTCCATAGGCTAGGCTGATTTTTCTTACCATCTCCCAAAGCTTTGGAACTCACTTTCTTCACCTATCAGACATTCCTCTTCTCCATCCTCTATCTCCCAGACCCTGCACAACTACTTTTTCCCCAATTGTTCTTGCATCTAGCCCTCCCTTCTCTACTCCCCCTTCTCTGTGCCTTCCCCTCTCCCCTCCTCAACCCTATCTTCCATCACCTGCTTACACAACTACTTCCCCCTACCTCTTCATGTCTCCAGCCCAACTTCCAACCCTTTCCTCATTAAACCTACTCTCCTCCCCTTCTCATCTTTATCTCCCAGTAATTGAGCACACTGCCTATCTGATTTTGCCTGACCATCCCCCTAATCTATTAAACTGTTCCCTTCCACTAAGTATGCCCACAGTGTATTCTAACTTCTTTCTTCTTTTTCCCTCCCTTCCCCCCTTACAGTCCCAGGATCACACTATTGTTTTCTCCCCCTGCTTCCCCTGAATCCCTTCTTCCCATTCCTGAATCCTCTATATCTCCTGCCTCCTATTTTCACTATTTATCCTCAGTCCCCCCAACATTGTCTCCCACCTCCTTCTCCTCCTCCTCCCTCTCTCCAATCCTCCTCCCCATCCCCCTTCCCTCTCTGTTCTTTTTTTGCCTGGTTATATCCCCCTTGCTGCATTCTCAGTTACCTGGCAGGACAATTTGCATCTTGGCTCCCTACCCCCTTCTCTTTCTCCCTCCCCCAATTCCTCCTCCCCTTCTGCCCAATTCCTTGTCTCTCTTGCTGAGTTCTCTACATCTGGAAGGGGCACAGATTCATGGTTGATCTCTCCACTATACCCTCACCTGTCTCATACTTTTCTTAACCCTTTTTTCAACCCATTACACCACTTCACTTTCACATATTAGCCCACTTGGGCTTCTACTGGCACTTAATCAGCTTGTGTGCATCCTCAACCTCTAGCACTTCACATATCTGAGTTACCTTGCTGTGTACTACCAAGTGTACTAAATCATCCCATTCCAAGGCAAAAATATGGGACTTCAGAGGAGCTGACTTTGATAAGATGGCCAACAGAGTTAAGCTAGCCCTGGCAAGAAGAAATACAGGTGAGGGGGTACAGGCAAAGTGGGTAAGCATTAAGGATGCAACACTTGAAGCAACATCCAATTGTGTTAGAGAGAAAAGCAAGAGCAAAAAAAAGAAGGAAACCACTTTGGTTCTGAAGAACAGTAGCAGAAAATGTCAGAGCCAAGAGGCTGGCCTTCAGGAAATATAAGGAAATGCAGTGGGACAAAGGCAATGGGACCTGATGGCATATGTCCCAGGGTACTAAAGGAGCTAAGGGTGGAACTAGCAGAGCCATTATTGGAACTGTTTAGTGAGTCTCTGAGCACAGGAGGGGTCCCAGAGGAATGGAGCAGAACTCATTTGATTCCACTTTACAAGAGTGGAAGCAACAAGGAGGCAGGGAACTACAGACCAGTCAGTCTTACCTCAGTAGTGGGCAAGATTATGGAGGCACTCCTTAAAGAAAGGATAGTGCAACTCCTGGAATCCATAGGAGCACAGAATCCAAGACAGCATGGGTTTACAACAGGAAGGTCCTGCCAAACTAATCTCATAGATTTCTTTGACTTGATAGCCAGAGTGGTGGACCAAGGGGGAGCAGTTGATGTCACCTACTTTGATTTCAACAAAGTTTTCAATACTGTTCCACATAGAAGATTGATTAATAAGCTGGGTAGGCTTGGACTGGGTCAGAAGTTGGTCAAATGAGTGGCAAACTGGTTGGTGGGCAGAAAACAGAGAGTGGTGGTAAACGGTATACAGTCAGAAGAGATTCAAGTCACAAGTGGGGTACCTCAGATATCAGTTCTGGGGCCCGTCCTCTTCAATATCCTCATCAGTGACATTGCAGATGGACAGGAGGGTAAGGTTTGTCTGTTTGCAGATGACACCAAGAACTGTAACAGAGTAGATGATCCAGATGGGGTGGGCAGAATGAGAAGAGATCTTGATAAACTGGCAAAATGGTCAGAAGAGTGGCAACTGGGGTTTAATGCAAAGAAGTGCAAGATCATGCACATAGGGAAGAGAGATCTTGATGCCATCTATAGGTTGGGAGGGGAGCTGCTGGCAATCACAAGGGAAGAAAGTGACTTAGGCATCATCATCACAGATGACCTGAAATCATCCAAGCAGACCACTAAAGCAGTAGGTAAAGCTAGAGGGATGTTGGGGTGTATTAGTAGGGGTGTCACAAGTCGTAAGAGGGATGCAATAATCCCACTTTACAAGACACTGGTTAGGCCCCATCTGGAGTACTGCATGCAGTACTGTAGGCCGCACCTGCATAAGGACATTAACAAAATGGAGGCAGTCCAGAGAACAGCTACCAAAATGGTGCAGAGACTGCATCAGAATACATTTGAGGACAGATTAATGGAGCTCAATATGTATAACCTAGAGCAAAGGAGGGAGAGAGGTGATATGATTGAAACATTCAAACATCTTAAGGGCATTAACAAGGTGAAATATTCTAACATGTTTCAATATAAGAAAACTAGCAGGACAAGAGAACACAGCATGAGATTAGAGGGAGGCCGATTAAGGGGGAATGTGAGGAAATTCTTTTTCACAGAAAGGGTGATGAATGCATGGAATGCCCTACCTCAGGAAGTGGTGAAAATAAAATACAGTGCAGGGATTCAAACAGGCATGGGACAGGCATAAGGGAGCAATGAAGATGAGTAAGAATAGATATGCCATTGACAGAGTACAGGCCTATGGCACATTCATAAGGTAGAACAAAATTTGCAGACTGGATGGGCCTTGCAGTCCTTATTTGCCATCAACTTCTATGTTTCTATGTAAGCTATGCTATAGATATCATTGTATGTAGCAGTTACTGTACATTTTTTATCTTGTAAATGTTTTCTATATGCGCTCCCAACTTCTATAATCCCCTTCCCCCAGGACGCTTTTGGAAACAAGCTGTTTTTTTCAGTTCATGTTGTCTGTCCTGGCAAACATTTTGCAAAAAAATAAACATTTCCCTGTCCATTTCCTCCCCTGAGATGGGGGTCTGTATACAACACCTGTGTGGATTGTGGTGCCATTTCCTGTCTCCTGGGTGACCTACAGTGCCTCCTCTCCTCCCTGTTTACCTTTTAGTTCTGTTGCTTTGATCCCTTCCCTTACATAGAGAACTCCTCCTCCTTCTCCTTCTCCTTACCCTCCCTGTCCCTCCTGTAGATTGTGTACCATGGTATGTTGACATGCCAGTCATGGTTCTCTGTGTACCATGTTTCTGTGACTGCCATGATATCCAGGCTTCCCTCTTCCATCAAGGCCACTAGTTCAGGGATCTTGTTACTCAGACTATGGGCATTGGTACTCATTGCCCTCCATTTTTTTGATGGCCTTACCCCTTTAAGTCCCATCCTTGTCCTTACTGTCTTTGCCTTTTTCTCCATTTACCCCTCTCCTTCTCCCTATCAACGTCTTTATTTTGGTGTTTACCTTGCTAACTACCCTGTTTTGAGGAGGGGCTGCCATTTCCCTGCTCATTTTCAGTGCCTCCCCCCTTGGCTAGTTTAAATGCTTGCCAATAAAACATTTAAACCTATCAACTAGGATCCTGGTTCCCCTCCTGGACAGATACAGATTACTGCACCAGTATAATCCTTTATCCCTCAAGGTGGACCCCCAGTCCCCAATGAAGCCAAAACTCTGAGCTCTGTACCAGTTTTTCAACCATTGATTGAATCCCATGGTGTGGAGTACCCTGGCCTTAGCCATGCCATAGACAGACAGCATCTCTGAGAAGGTTACCATGCATGCTACTTGTCTAATGCTCCTCCCCAACTCCACAAATGCCCCCTGCACTGCTCTGATCCCATTATCAGCCAGGTCATTTGTCCTTAGGAGGACAATGACATCAAGCTCCCTCCCCTGTGCAGCTTCTTCCATGATCCTGAGGATTCGCTCTGTGTACCTCCAAGCTATGGCACTGGGCAGGCACCTTGCCTCCCTCTCCCCACCAGGTGTGTTTCCTTCCCCTGTGGGGTCCCATGCCACCCTCCTGTGGGTCTCCTTTGTGTAGGTTCCCAGAATCCTCCTTGGTTTCCTCTGTGGGTGCCTCTGTAGAGGAACCACTCTTTGCCAGAATGATGTATGAGCTGTGGAGAGGTACAAGTGGAGGGATGCACCTCTGTTTCATCACCCTCACCTTTCCTGAGCCCACCATGGTCCAACTGCTCCTCTTTCTTGACAACCTCTGAGGCTGCAGTGGTAGCCCTGGTGGTCCCTGGGTGGGAGAGGAGGTCCCCTGAATCCTCACCAACTTAGCTTGGAGACAAGCAACCTCCTCCCTTAGTACAGAGAGGTGCCTGCAGATGGGACAACACCACATCCTCCAGAATGCCTCCCAGAAGACTTCTGCCCCACAGTAACTGCATTGCACCACTCCCATCATGCCTTATTAAGTTATTTGTGACCCCTTGACTGTTGTTTTGTATGCTTACTCTTTCCAATTGCTTTTTTCTGTTTTTTTTTTCCTACTTTCCTACTGCCTCTGTGCACTCTCCTGCCCTTCCTGTTCTGGGGCAGGAAGTTCCTGTATTCCTCAGTAGTCTCCTTATTAGCTCAGAGGCAGACCTTCAGCAGCTAACATTTTTTATCCCTTCTCTTTCTCTCCCTGTGTTTCTCTCCTTTTGTAGTGACTTACAGCTTCTCTCTCCTCCTTGCGTATGTGCCCTTGTGGACCTAGTTGCTAGTTACACCTTTTGCAATTCTGCCTATATACAAACTAGGCTATTGCTTGTTCTGTGCTTCCTAACTGGTCCTGTGTCTTTAAGTAGGTGTAGCCTGGCATTCCACTATAAAGGTAGAGCACCCATGGGTGGTTGGGGAATGGTGTGGGTGGGGGGGTTGTTCCCTTGGTAATCATTGTCTACAAAAAACAATCAGCAATCTGGTAAAAAAAGACTTTCTTCTGTAATCTACAGGGCAAAACACAGCTCTAGTTTAAGGTAGCTGGTAGCTACTTTCCCTCTGTCAGCTTCTGCAGAAAACAGAGTCCCCTCCGCACATTCCTTGAGACAGAACAACATGTTGGGCATGGAGCACAGTTGCCTCTACATCCATGGCATCCCTGGAGCACTCGGCTCCTTGTCTCCAGGAGCACTGCACTATTTTTGTAAAACACGGTGGTGTCCTGATCATGACACTGGGGGACTGGGCACCCTTATGTTTCTTGATGGGATGGGGTGGTGGGTGCTGTGAGGGAGGGTCAGGTGATGGATACCCATAATTTAAAAGCAAACAAGAATTGGTGGTCAGGGCACACTCTGCCATTTCCAAGATGGCCACCGCAGTCTACTGCACATCTGTGACTACTAGCGCATGCACAGTACCCTATGGCAGCCATCTTGGAAACAGCATAGTGTACTGTGACTGATGGTTCTTGTTTTTCTCTAAATTATAGATATCATCACCCACCCAACACTCCCTCTCGTAATCCACCACCCTACCCCCACCAGAAACATAGCAATGATACTGGGGTGCCCATTCCCCCAGGGTCATGATCATGGGCATCTGTACTTTTATTTATTTTCTCCCCCCACCTGACCCTCCATCTCGGCACCCCCCCCCAGAACATAACACTGACACTGTGGGTGCCCAATCCACCAGTGCCATGAACGGGAATCCTCATTTTTTTTCTTCGCTTAAACCTGAAAAAAAAAAGAAAACCATCCATTGATGTCTTTTCTGGCCACTATTGACCCCCACCCAACCCTCCAACTCAGAACCCACAACCCTACCTAAGCTCTTACTTACCCACTGAGAGGCCCAGTGTGGTGGTCTTCTCTGGACCATAGATACGTCTTCACTCTACAAAGCTGGACCGCAAACTGAGGAAACAGGTATACTGTTCATTGTATTTCAGTAGGTTTTGAACTTACTGTAGTGCCATAACTTGGACAATTTTGTATATTTTGGCCCCAAACATTCAACATACCTTCTTTGGGACGCCACCTAATGAACAATGACACTGTCGTTAGGCAGATCTGTCCTCATAGATGATTTTGTGGTCCCTGCATGAAATCACCTTTCAGGCAGGAGTTGAACATTTTCACTGCCCTTGTTCATGAGGTAGGGTCATAAGAAGGCTATGTTGAAAATCTGGTGCAAAAATATTAAAAGAAACAACCAAGTTATGAGCATTCATTGAATTTTATGACTGCAGTCTCATAACTTAGGTAATTTCCAATATGTTTCCCCCAATTTCACAACATAGACATATCTTTATAGCACCTCATGCGTGTTACACCTGTCATTTTCAAGTCCTAGCCAAAATGTGTTTTTTTTTTACATCACGAAAGGTGATTTTGCAGTCCCTGTACAAAATCACCTTTTGGCCAGAAGCTGAACAATTTCTCTCCCTTTGTTCATGAGGTGGAGTCATAAGAAGGCTACAGTATGTTGAACATGTGGTGCAAAAATATTGAAAAACACTGCAATTATGAGCTTACATTGAATTTGCAAATGCAGCCTCTTAACTTTGGTAATTTTCAATATTTTTACCCCGAATATTCAACATAGTCATTTCTTTACAGCACATCATGAATGTGACTGCTGTCATTTTTCAACTCCTGCCCAAAATGTAGTTTTGCATCCTGAAAGTTGATTTTGCAGTCCCTGAGCAAAATCTCCTTTAGGCCAGGAGCTGAACATTTTCTCCGCCCTTCTTCATGAGGCAGGGTCTTAACAAGGCTATTTTGCAAATTTTGTGTAAACATATTAAACAACTAATTGTCCATATTTTAACCCGAACTTCCTCACATGCAGCTTTATCAGCTCTTGCCAGAGTTTGTTATAATTTTGAGCGGCTACCTCATTGTTCCCGCAATGCATGTCTGTAGTAACCCCCCCCATATACCAATATACCTCCCTTTTACCTATCAGCTTCTTTCCTTGGTTAGGATTATTATAATTGTTGTTTGTTTTATTTATTTATACTGATAGGACCATGGGCCAAAAATTACCCATTTTCATGGGTGATCAGTGTACAGGTAACAGTTAAGTACGCTATAAAATACATACATCTTAAAAAGAAAATACAAATAAAAAAAGAAATATACAAATATAAATACGTATAAATATGTCTCAGCATTATCATTACACTTACACTCTGTAAAAAGATATTCCTTCAACCTATGCCTAAAGGAGCAAAGGGAAAGATTCACGCAGTCAAAAACAGACTGTATTGTTTTAAAAAAGTAGGTAGTGTGTAGGATAATGCCCTTTGTCCTAGGGAAGTACCCATTCTTGCAATGCAAAGAGAAAAGTTATCTGTTGACCATGTAATAATACTAGAGTTCTGTTTTTTAAAGATTAAAGAGAAACAGTCTGGGACTCCCTTAAGTATTACCTTTTTTGCCAAGATACCGAATTGGAGTTTATATCTTCCGACAAAGGAAGCCAGCCCACTTGCTCAAGGAGATTACAATGATGGATCCTTTGTGGAGATTTTACTACAAATCTAGTAACTGAATTAAGTAACAATTTTACCTTAGATAACAGCCCTTCCCTTATATAGCATAATGCTTACATTGATATTACTCCTAGTATGGTCAGGTTTACTGTAACACTTCTTTTGTATGCTAGGTTAACATCAAGTTGAATATTTATGTACAGTCTATCATCCTACCTTCTTCCAAATGAGATCCCTAGTATTTGTTTCTTCGTGTATTATTGCCATCATTGTATAATTCTTGATGTTTTCTGAGCCCCACTATCAAATTCTACAATGGCTGCCATTTATTTCAGCCCACAATGTAAAATAACCCTTTTTTCTCCATTGTAGCAACATCAAAATAATGACGACATATTGTTTAAACAATATCCCTCCCCCTTCGCCACATCTCATGCCATTTCACTGTTCCTGGTTATGATTTAAAGCAAAATTAATTAAAATATGGACTTATAGGTGAGCTCAGAGATTCATTAGAAATATTATAATACAGCTTGAGTTCTTGGCCTGTCATGTTTTCCCCTTTGGAGCAGCCATTTGTTATATCTGTAAGTTTTTGCAAACTTTTTTACTTTTGTGCCACTGTTCTTTGCCCTGAATAGATGTCTTACTACATTATATTTGCTAGCACTTATTCCTTGTTGAGAGTATGCTTCATGTCTCTAAGCATTTTATTTTTTTTTTTCACTTTATTTATTCATCTTCCAGCCTGGGTTTCCTTCTAAGGTGTGCACTCGACCCCATCCTCTACTCCAATGCCTGAACATTCGCTTGTTGGAGGAACTCCCCCCGATCACCCATGTCGACCTAACCCCCTGGATCACCCTCCAAGGGTGGGGCCATCCTCCCATGATGGCCCATCTGTCATTAGGGGGATCATACCTGGTGTGAATCGGGTTGGACCCTGGAGCTCTTCAACTGACGGGCTAGCAGTTGGGATGTGGGCCATGTCCCTGGCACCCCCTTCATCTCCACAGGCTAGAAGGGGTATTTCTGTATGTTCTGGTTCCCTCGGGAGCACGGCGTGCAATTACATCTGCGCACGGCTTCCCTGATGATGTCTGCCGCACTCCCAAACCCTCTTTCTTTGCTGGTGTACCTGTGTTACCCTCGGTCTCCACCAGGGGTTGCAAGGATGCCGAGCAGCCCCGATCCCTCCCTGAGAGAGGAGAGCAGTCCTCTGGATGCTCAATCCTCTCTCTCCCCTGCCAACCCCCAATGGCCCAAGCTCACTTCCAAACCCGGATCGCCGGCGTTGCGCAAGGTGTGGCGTCCAGTGTCTCAACCCTCAGTACTACCGGGCTGGCTCTAAGCACTTTATTGATTATCAGTTTGCACATGATTAATTAATAGCATTGTGAAAATGATACATGCTCACATTCAGTGTTTCACTGATCTGTCCACCAATAAATGTTTGAGTCTTTCTAGTATCTGGTGTATGCACTGTTTTCCATTTTTTTTCACAGAAAACCAGAAAGCAGTTCTGAACTATGAGTATATCATGGGGCATGCCATGTTACTGCTTCAGATTTCACTGGTAACTGTACAGGATATATTGAAACCATTTTGCGATTTTGAACATATCTTGAGAGTAACTTGACAAACTTGTTATCGCACAATGTAAAGCATGTGCACATACCCAGGAGTATAAACATTCAGTGTAAATAGTGGCTCCACTACCTGTCTCCAGGGTGACCCACAGTACCTCTGCCTCCCCCTTTATTCCCTGCATTTCTGTTCCTTTTACGCTTCCTTCACATAAAGCACTGCACACCCTCCTTTCTTTCCCCACCCACCTATGTTTATATGTGGGTAAGCTACAAACTGTTGCATTTGTTACTCTTTTTCTACTTTTTGATGCATTTAATAAAGATTAATTTTGTCTGGATACTATAGTCCCATGATTTTTGATGCTGAACTGCACTCCACTAAGTGGAGTCCTTGTGCTTAACATATCCTGAGACATTATTAAATGGTATATTGTGCCTATAAAAGTAAGTGATAGTTAAGCTCAATAACTTTTGACAAATATTCTTATTTCAAATACTTGCTTCAATAATGGATGCATCACAAACTTTTCTTTCTTTGCAGAAATTGGGTGCTTATCTGTGGTTAAGTAATAAGATACATGGACCCAGTAATACAGAATGTTGTGGGAAACAGATTCCCTTGGGCAGAGTGGAAACAGTACAATCAAATGGCATAATCTAGTGAAAGATAAAGAAGATTCCTTATTATTTCTGAAAATGTATGAAATATCCCTGGGACTCCAGATGAAGATGCAATCAAATTAAATATCACATTTAATTACAGAATATCTTGACAACAACATGTTGATAAAATCCATATTGAGGCATTTCAGATACCATTTCTAATACCGCAAGCAGGGTGCTGCTAAATTAATTGCACTATTTCAAAACAAGCTTAGAGTTCAGAGCCTCATAAGAGTAGTGACAGGTTAACATGAAAATATTTATAACGCATTTTTAAAGGGGACTGAGTAGGCAATTCTACCCACATGGGCAGACTACATTTTGGTGGCAGCTTATTTACTACTGAATGCAAGTGCTAGGACAACATGCATATTTTTATCTCACTAATATCAATTAATGCTAAAATATTGGCTCTGAATTATTTTTTACACTTCTAACAGTACATTCCCACTTCATGCAAAAACAGTTCTCTACTCCTGCCTGATTCTTTAGGTCTATTTGTCTCTTCTTCCATGTCCATGTCTGTTCCAGTTCTACATACAGTAAAACATTATAATCATAGGCAATTAACAAGTGTCATGTTAGACACTAACAAACCCTGGGTCACCAAACAGTTTACAAGGGTGAGTACTGGGCAACACTCTTGTTTTAATTTTCATTATTTAAAATGTAATTATCTTGGACAGACTGATTAAATAATAAGAGTTAATTATTTGAAAATTAACATCCAGGAAGGTAGGAACATACAGTACTTAGCTGCAAGCAGCTCATCTCAGGGTGGGTCCTGGGAGAAGGTTATAAATTCTGCAGAAATATACGTGAAGGGCACATAATAATTACACAGTGCTGGTTACCTACTGCTACTTGTACATAACAGTACAAAAGGTATTAGTACAATTTAAGTACAGATAGTAAAATCTAAAATAAAACAGCAGAGCCATTTAATATGATAGAGCAACTATCCAGAAAATATAATATACCAGAACCAGTAAACTGGTACAAATACCTGGCTTGGTGTCAGTAACCAATTGTGGAGGAGGAGCAGCCTTCAGGCAGGATTAATTAGATTCTGAAGTTGCCTAAGTGACAGCCATGAGGTGGCAGAATAAAGGGGACGAGAAAGAAATCATTTGAGGGGGAAGATTCCCCATGAGAACACAGCATGTACAGCTGATAGGTAACATCTTGGAGTAGGGTAGGAGTGAGGAATGACATGATGGAAAAGCAGACAGATGGAGAAGAAGGCATGTTGGGAAAGAGAAAGTAATCTGGGACAGTGTACTGTGTCAGAAACAGAATATCAGCAGGATACCATGCTTGTGCCCCTTCCCATCAAGGAAAGACCACCGCAAACCAGAGTGGTATCCAGTGATATGGGCAATGTAAATTGAGCAACTCAAATATGAGTGACTCAATTTGTGCACCTGATGAAATAGCGACAGTGCAGAAATAGCGATGAAAGGGAATAGCGAGTGTGGGAGAACAGTATAGCGAAGGTGACTGAAGTGGGTGGCGGACGCTGTGATGTTGGGGATGGTGTAATGCTGTTGGATAAATTGAGTAGTGCTGTGCAGTGCTGCCCAGCTGGCCACCTGAAGTGCTGGAGTGAGTCACTGCCTGGGATGCTGATGGTTGTGGGTTCGAGACTGGCCAAAGGTATGTAGCTATTCTTTTTTATAAGTTGGATTGGGTGTTTGCCATTTTTTTTGTTCTCTGTCCTCTGTTCCCCTGACTGCAGTGCCTCAGCTATGACAGTTTCCCTCCCTTGTATTCCCCTTTCCCCCACTGTCCACTCCCCCTGAAGTTGATTATATTAATTTGGGGTGTGCGGGGTTGTGTAGCCCCCTGCATTAAATAGTCGTTAATTTTTTGGCTGTTTTACTGTCTGTAGTGACGTTGTTGATGTGGGGTTTGTTGTTTTGGCTTTCTAGTGATTTTTGAATTCAGCAACATGTACTCGCTGTTAAGTGAGTCACCATTTAATTTTTGCTACTATGACATGGCACCCCCTGGAGTAGATCGCACGGTGATAAGTATGGATGGGACAGTTTTGAACAAAACAACAAAAAGCATGGAGGAGTGGAGCATAGGCTTGTTAATGGGGATAAAGGATGGCACCATAATTAAGCACAGAGTGAATCATTTTTATATTCACTTTCACATGTTCAAAGGAAACATCTTGGTAACAAGCAGCACTGTATGGCTTTTGAAGGTGTGATCATGTTGTGACTAATGGAGCTGAGTATTTTGGAGGCTGGACTGTGAGCTGTGTATTGGAAGCAGGCTGGTGATGATGCTGTTCTGCTCGCTAAGGGTGGAAACATCTTACATATGAAAGGACAAAGCCACACCTATTATAAGAAGTTTTCACTCATTAGCATACCAACAGGGTGTGATCATCCAGACATGCTGCCTCTGCTGGTTCCAATGCCTTCCCCCCTCTCTGTGATTTGACCTTTATTATCTAACTGGTGGTGGGCGTCCATTCAACCAAGTCACCACTGGTATATCCCCCTTCTGCATGATCACACTTTAAAGCATTACTGATGGCAGGTGTTCATTCAGCTCCCACTGCTGGTATCCCCTCTCATGCCTGACATGTTCTTTAAGTAACACTGGCAGGGAATGCCCAACCCTACTGCCATTATTCCCCCTCCTATCAAATCTGGCATTTGCCCCCCTCCACACACAACTCATTAGTTAATAACTGACCTCCTACATCCAATGGCAAGCCTCCAGGAAGGGAGCAGATTCTATATAAAAGCAGGCACTGCCATTGTGGCCCAGACTTTCATTTTCAGCAAGGAAATGGAACATCAAAAGAGAGGAACAGGTGACAGGCATTGTAGGCATCAGCAGGTGTCAGTGGAAGGAAGTGAAGAAGTTGAAGACTCTGACGATCAACTAAGGCAAGGCACCTTTTTAATACTGTGTAATAGTAACTGCTGGGAAGGAGGGGGGGAGATCAAAGGTAGGCCAAAACTGGGAAGAGCAGCAACACCATTGAAGGTTAAGAGTATCAAAAGATTTAAACAAGGCACAGGGGAACAAAAATTAGAAACACCCTATCATGGGTAATGGTACAAAAGAATTTTCAGGTAACACAGGGAGAATGCTGGGAGTGGTGCAGTACAGTGAATGTGGAGCAGCAGTTTGCAGGGAGATCTTCTGAAGAATGTGGTGCTGCCCCATCTGATCTGCACAGACCTCTCTGGGTCGAGGGAAGAGGTTGCTAGACTCCAGGCCAAGTTGTCTAGGATTCAGGGGACCTCTTCCCAAACCCAGTGACCACCAAGTCGCCATTACATGGGTCGGTGCTAGGGAGGAGGAACAGCTGGACTATGGTGGCTCTGGAAGGGTGAGGGTGGTGGGACAGAGGCTCATTCCTTAATTGGTGCCACTACATAATTTTTATGCCACCCTAGCGAGGCGGGACTGCTGGAGGAGGAGGCACCCCCAGTACTGAGCGGGAAGGAAGTGGGGGCCCTCCATAATGGAGACCCCAAGGACGGCAGTACAGGATCCCAGAGAAGGATGAAGCAACTTCTGGAGGGGAACTCAATTGTGAGGGGGAAAGATTTGGGAACAGCAAAGGGGGGAGAGGTAGGTTAGGTGCCTATCAGGCAACATAGCCTGGAGGGAAGGGAAGCGGATCCTGAGGATTGCTAAGGCAGCAAAACGGGAGGGACAGCTGGATGTCATTGTTCACCTGAGATCCAAAGACCTGTCTAGGGACAGGGCTGGGATAGTGCAGGAGGAGTTTAGTATGCTGGGAAGGGGTCAAGGACAGGTAGCTCACTCTGTGACTTTCTCTGTGATGCTGCCTGTCCATGACAGGGGATAGCAGAGGGATTTACACACCAGGAGCTTCAACTCATTACTGTAGAAATGGTGCAGCGAGGAAAGATTCAGTTACCTTGGGGACTGGAGACCCATGTGGGAAGATAAGGGCCTATACAAGGGTTATGGTTATGGCCTGCATCCATCCAGGATCTGAACCACAGTCCTCAGTGGATGGTTTAAATGTTAAAACAATGACAATTAAAACTAGCCAAGGGCTGGTGGTGGAAGGAATCAGAGAGTCAGAAACTAGTCATCAGAAGTTGAACTAGAGAGTAAAGAGAACCCTAGGGGAGAGTAACCCTCAGGGTGTAAATTAATAATGGAATCAAGTTAGTAAAGATTAAGGGGGAAAGGAACCAGAGCATTAAAAAGAGATGGGGGAAGAAGGGAGGGCAACAAGGGAAAAAGGGAGGCAACATTGTAAAGTGGAAACAAAATCTGGATGGCCATGTGTGTAAATGCTAGAAGTCTAGTCAAAAATACTCCAGACCTAGAGGCCATCATGGCAGATGCCAACCTGGATATTGTGGACCTAACAGAGTCATGGTGCACTGAAAACCATGACTGGAACATGATCATACCAGGCTACATAGAAACATAGAAACATAGACTTTGTCGGCAGATAAGGACCACTTGGCCCTCCTAGTCTGCCCATTTCCCTACCTACAGGATAAGCCGCAGATCCTAGTTAACCAATAGCCTATTTCTTCTCCCCACAATAATTGCCTTATGTCTGTCCCATGCATTCTTGAATTCTCCCACAGTTTTAGACCCCACAACCTCCTCAGGAAGGCTGTTCCATGGATTCACTACCCTCTCTGTGAAAAAATACTTCCTCACATTGCCCGTGAACTGCCTCCCCCTCTATTTTTAAATTGTGTCCCCTTGTTCTTGCATGTCTCTTTTTCTGAAAGATGCTACCCTCTTGGACTTTGTTGATTCCACTGAGGTACTTAAAAGTTTCTATCATGTCCCCCTTCTCCCTCCTTTCCTCAAGGGTATACATATTATGCTCCTTTAGTCTCTCCTCGTATCGCTTCTCTTGCAGACCCTGCACCATTTTAGTTGCCCTCCTCTGGACTGCCTCTATCCTGTCTATGTCCTTGCAGAGACGGGGTTTCCAGAACTGGGTGCAGTACTACAGATGGGGTCTCACCAACTGTCTGTACAGAGGGATAACAACTTCCTGTTTTCTGCTGTTGAAGCCTCTCCCTATGCATCCCAGTATACCCCCAGCCCTCCCCACTGCCTCTCACATTGCTTATTAACCTTAAGGTCATCTGATATGATTACCACCAGGTCCCTTTCCTTTTTGGTTGTTCTTACTACCTCCCCCGCATTGTGTAATCTTCCCAAGGGTTTTTGTTTCCCAGGTGCATTACTTTCCACTTCTTTGCATTGAATCCTAGCTGCCATACTTCCAACCATTCCTCCAACTTTGCCAAGTTCCTTCTCATCCTTTCCACACCTCCTTGTGTATCAACCCTGTTGCAGATCTTTGTGTCATCTTCAAAGAGGCATACTTTTCCTTCCAGTCCCTCTGCAATGTCACTTATAAAGACATTAAAAAGGACTGGACCCAGTACTGAACCCTGCGGTACCCCACTAGTAACCCCTCTTTCTTCAGAGTGGACTCCATTTACAATTGCCTTCTGTGTCTTGTTGTCCAGCCAATGTTTTACTCTGTTTAGGAAAAAAAGAGTGGAAAGGAAAGGAGGGTGTGTGTTGCTGTATGTGAGGGATGCATAAAAACAATGGAGATACAGGAAATGGAGTGGGAAGCAGAAGTACTGTGCAACACCCTGGAGATGGGTAATGAAGCTACTACTCACACTGGAGTGACCCACAGACATCCAGTAGAGGGGGAGGAATTAGATAAGGTACTGGTGGAAGCCATTGGCAAGATTGCAGAAAAGGGGAGGTGCTGCTGGTGGGGGACTTCAATCTGCCAGATGGAGATTGCAACCTACCTGTAGAGGCTTCAGCTAGAAGTAGGGATATCCTGGACTCATGGCAGGGTGTGTTTCTCAGGGAACTAGTCAGTGAACCCACTCAGGATAGGGCAATACTTGACCTGGTACTCACTAACAGGGATAGTGTTGCAGACATGAAGGTGTGAGGCCACTTGGGGACCAGCGACCATCATACAGTGTGGTGCAATATAAGGACAGCTGCAGAATCTAATCACACAAGGGTGAGGGTCCTGGACTTCAGGAGGGAAGATTTTATAAAGATGGGTGAATGCATCAGGAATGGCATAGCAGGGGGAATGGCCTGGTTGGGGTGGGTTAACAGTGGGCAAAAATAAAAGGGAGCTTAGTAAAAGTAACAAACCTCTGTGTCAAACAAGTTAACCAAGTGTACCAAAGAGAAAAAAGAGACTGCTATGGTTGTCAAAAGAGGTAGCAAAAAGCAAAAAGGGTAGAATTCGTAAGGTATTAGTAGATGCAGAGGTAGGTGAATAGGGAGGTGTATCAATGGTAACAGAGCGAAGCAAAACAACAAGATCATTGAAACATAGGATATCAGACCACTAAAGCGCCATCAGGAATAGAAATAAGAAGTCAGCTGTAGTGAGACACTTTAATTCAGAGAGACATCATATCAGCTCTTTAAGATACATGGCATGTGGGAAAGTCAACAAACCTGCTAGAGGAGGAAACTGGGAGAAACTTCTCCTGAAAGGAATAGGGTGGTGGATAGACCACCTGAACTCTCTTAACAATAGACATGGATTCAATGAAGAAACTGAGTCGGTAGGATTCAGGTAGATGAAAATATGAGATGACATGATTTGATGAAAGCATTCCATAAACGTACCCTAGTCCCCCCGACCAAATTTTTCGCAGCCCTTTTTGGAACCATGAAGAAGGAACAAACAACCCTCATTTGTTCACATGCAGAGATGTAGAGATGGGGCATTTATTATCCTCTGGACTCCCCATACATTTTTAAAAATAGGCTCATCCCCCCCCAAAATCAGAAACTTTGTTTCCCCTCTTCCACATTCAAATTAAGTTATTTATCCATTCTGTAACATAAGGATTGGAGAACATTTCACTGAGCAGAGAAACTCACACTGGGCCTCAGCACTTGGAATCCAAATTCCACTACAGTTACCTTTTATGTTGTCTTGCACACGCAGCACAGTATCTCCCCCCCATGAACACACACACTGTAGGGGGTATGGACATGCTGCTTCAGACAACCTAACAAGTATAGATATAAGTAAAAAGTCTCTTACTTGAATACTAGGGAGTCAGAGGCAGGAGTCTTTAAGGGATGATATCCATGGGTCAGAGTGCTGGGGCATACCCCCTCTTGAAATGAATGGAGTTATTTTTGATTACTATTTAATATGTTATGATGGTCAGTTGAAGAATAATGAAGGCCACTGATCTACTAACAAGGCTCTTGTTAGTCAAGTGTTGGCCTTAATTAATCTCCAACCCTCCATCAATAATGTATAAAAAAGTAATACAAATATACCCCCATTCATTTCAATGGTGCACACCCCTGAAGTCTCCTTTGCCCTTTGTCATAATGTGCCTATGATAGGGGATGTGGCTGTCAACTTAACTGGGGGGGCATAAGCCTGACTATAGTGGGGCTCCAATAGTCTGTGCATACCATACCGCTCAACTGTCCACGAATGCAAGGGGCAGATGTAGAATGTCTGTAACATCTCTAAAATGTATAAATTATTTGTTTTTGACTGAAAAGTGATATGCAAATCAGGAAAAATTCAAATGTATAAAATACATCTGTATATACCCAAGGGCAGTGCAACAGATTTCAGCTTAAACCCATCCAGTTACTAATCAATTGTTTTCCAGGCTGAAGTTCTGCCTCCCCTACCCCAAAAGAACTTTGTCCCAGTTTAGCTCCTCGACCCCATTCCATTCAATACCCATCCCCTATGGGTCATGAACCCACCCAAAGGTGAAGAAACATGAAAAACACATCATTATTTTAGTCCTTCCTCCTTCCCCAGTCCCCCTGTAAAAAATGATTTACTTTTACTTACCTGGCCATATTGCCAGAGCCTGCAGTCTGGCACAGTGTACCACCAGCACAGTTTTCAGTCTGCTCCTCACTCTCCTTCTGCCAGAAGCTGGATGCTAGAACTGACCATCACAGGTCCCCAGTGTAGTCTGTAACCAAGTCTCCTCAACAGCCAAACCCACCCAACCTGGGTTGCTAGCTTATTGCTTGATTGCTGCCCTGGCTGCAGCCATACTGCACTGCTCAAGGCCTATGGAGGTCACCCACACCACTGTCACCACTGCTGCTAAGCCTAACTTGCTGCCATAGGGGTCTGTGCTGTTTTGTTTTTGCAAGGCAAGCCTAGTAAAGTAAGTATGCAGTCTAGTCTTGAGCTAGCTTCTAGCTCACTCTCTGCCCCTTCAGCCACCAGGGGAGATAGAGACTCACTAAGAGTAGACCAACAAAAATATGCTGCTACAACACTGCTGCTGAGAGTTTAGTGCTCACCGACTCCTCCAAGCTGTAGTGTGCAGTCTGTCTACTCTGTGGCGGGAAAGATAGTGTCATACTTGCAAGACTCATGCACTCTTTCTTGGCTGGAGCTCATCCACATCGCATGTGATTGTGCTGCCACTAATAGGTGGAGATAGTGAACAACACAATACAGACACAGTCGAATCTGGAGAGTACCTGCAGCGTGAGCACATGCAGGCCAGGTAGGCACTTATTGTGCAAAATATTAAATCCAAATGTAATGCCATTATTGTCACACCATAAGAACAACCTAGGCACAAATATGGGGGGGGGTCAACTGCCTGCTTCTGCCCTACCTAAATGGTACACCTGCTTAATGGTAGAAATTCATTCTCAGGTGCTAATACAATGGTTTCCACTGTGTTCTGAGGTACTGTATCTCCATGTTTCATGATGTGTCCTGATCATCATGTGGGTTAGTGTCCCTCATTGTCCTTCATTTTGAGTTTCCATGTCCCTCATTTCAGTGACAAAATGTGAGGTATGATGCATGGTTCCAAGACCCTACTCAGCACAATGAGTGCTGAGCATGGTCATAGTGTATATGCTCAATATAGAATGACAAAGGGAAAGTAAATGAGATGAAACAGTCATGGAGAAACACATTTGAAGAACAAAATTTACATAAGGGACTTGCATAGTCCAAAACAAAAAGGATAGGCTTCACAACACAGAGTCCCTCTTAATACATCTGGAATGGTGGATGTTAACTGGCTATATCATAGGCATTTAATGCAGTAAGCAAACAATACTTTACAGATTAATGGCGATTTAGTGACAAAAATCAAAAGCCATTAAACAACTTGCAACTTGTTTATGGGAACTCAAATAAAAACGTATTTAAAATACTTTAATTGCTAGTAGTAGTATTAGAAATAGAAACTAAAGTGTTTTTTAGATGAGATTTGCTCCAGCTTAGCTGCTGTACACATGGCAATCATGCAGCATGTCAACCTGATGTGATGTTTAAATGATATTCAAACCAGCTTAACTGCTGCACTCATGTCAAGCATGCAACATGCAAACCTGATGTCATTTAAATGTTCACACCAGCTTACCTGCTGTGCACATGTCAAGCTTGCAGCATGTGAACCTGATTTGCTTTTTAGATCTGGTTAGCTTAGGATCACTTTGTGTATGTGAAATGCATGCAGACATTGCACAATTAAGCATGTGGCATACATTCTTCATGTACACAGCACACCTATATTTCTTTAAGGGCAGACAAATTGCACATCAGCTGACCCAGGAAGACCAGGTGGACTCTACTACCCAGACTCCAGGTATACCTGCAAGGGAAGGAAGTGCTTGGTGGTAGGGAGCTGATGTAAACTATATGTGGCATTGAGGTAAGAAGATATTGTTAAGTTTTTGCAAGGCTGCTCAGTGAAGGGGCATTATTACAAGTTTAAGCCTAGTAGGTACAGTTACATGGCTAGGTATTTGCTTTCAAAAAGGGTACATCTCTAGGGTTCAGTGGTTTAGAATTGTGTATTATAGTGCTTAAAATACCCTGTTGTTTCTTGGTGTAAAGGGATTCTGTAGGATTTTAGCCTCAGTACCTTACAACTGGTTATTATAGAATTGTGTATTGTAGTACTTAAAATACCCTGATGTTTGGGAGGTTGTTCCTTGGTGTGAAGGGATCCTGCAGAGTTGTTGGTCTCTTGTTTGCAGTTGGGGTTTAGTCTGAGTACCTTGCAACTTGTTATTGTGATATTGTAGTACTTTAAATACCCTGTTGTTTGGGAGACTGTTACTTGGTGTGAAGTGATTCTGTAGAGTTTTTGGTACTTGTTAATTGTGTATTAGAGCTGGACAAAGCCTCAGAAGGTTCAAACTGGATTGCTCTGATTGTCCTAATACAGAACAGGTTGATTGCCCAAACCCCACCATCCCATGGCTAACCTAGCTTTTTGGGGTTAGGCAGGAACATGTGACAACTTCCTACTCAGACACAAAACAGGGTGGGGTGTGCCACAGAAGGCAGCCAGGCAGTGCTGCATAAGCTTGGAGAATATCTTCTTGTGATTACTATTGTAAGCAAAAAAAAACACTTGTGGGATCCAAGTACATAGTCCCTAGGAAAAGGGATACACTACTAAGGGGCAGTGAGGTTCCCTAATAGCGAAAAAAAAAACATACACAATTTCAACAGGGAGGGAGAAAGACATGTGGAGAGTGGTACAATGCACTGGCTGTGGGGCAACAGTATTCTGGGAGACATTCTGGAGGCTGTGATGCTGCCCTATTTGCAGACCTCTCTGCTCTGAGGGAGGAGGTTGCCCATCTCCAGGCCAATCTGGCAAGGAGTAGGAAAATCCCCTCACCATGCAGGACCTGGCAGAGGATTAGGAAATCTCCTCTGCCACCCAGGGACCACCAGGGCCACTGCTGCTGCCTCAGAGGTTGCAATGAATAAGGAGTGGTTGGACTACGGTGGGCTCAGGGAGGCTGAGAGTGGTGGAACAGAGGTGCATCCCTCCAGCTGTACTACTCCACAATTCATATGCCTTTAGGGTGGAGCATTGTTCCTCTATGGAGGCAACCAAAGTGGAGACCAAGGAGAATGGTGAGAACCTCCACGAAGGAGACACATGGGAGGGTGGCATGGGATCCCACAGAGGAAGGAAACAACTCCTGGTGGGGGACACAATTGTTAGGAGGTAGAACTGGGGGAGTGGGGGAGAAGGAGGTAAGGTGCCTGCCTGGCGCCATGGCATGGAGGGACAGGAAGTGAATCCTCAGGAACATGGGAGCAGTTGCACGGAAGAGGGAGCTGGATGTCATCATCCACCTAGGAACAAATTACCTAGCTGAGAATGGGATTAGAGCAGTCCAAGATGAGTTTGAGGAGTTGGGGAGAGGACTTAGACAAGTAGCATGCACACTAACCTTCTCGGAAGTGCTGCCTGTCTATGGCATAGGTGAAGCTAGGGTACTCCACACCCTGGGATTCAATGAATTGTTGAAAAACTGGTGTGGAGCACAGAGTTGTGGCTTCATTAGGGACATGTGGTCCACCTGGAGGGATATGGGCCTATACTGGCATGATGGTCTGCATCTGTCCAGGAGAAGAGCCAGAATTCTAGGTGACAAGTTTAAATGCTTCCTTGGCAAGCTTTTAAACTAGTCAAGGGGAAGGCACTGAAAAGGAGCATGGGAATTCCCAGCCTCCCCCCACAAAACAGAGTAGTTAGCAAGGTTAATACCAAAGTACAGAGGCCAATAGGAGGCACAGCAGGGGTAAATGGAGAAAAAGGCAAAGGCAATAACTATAGGGATGGGACTAAAAGGGGAAAGGCCATCAAAAAATGAAGGGTGATGAGTACCAATGCCCGTAGTCTGTGTAACAAGTTTTCTGAGCTAGTGGACTTGATGGAAGAAGGATACCCAGATATTGTGGCTGTCACAGAAACCTGGTACACAGAGAACCATGACTTGGATGTCAACATACCAGAGTACACAATTGACAGGGAGGGTAAAAGAGGATGAGGAGGAGCTATTTTCATAAGGGAAAAGATGAAAGCAACAGAACTAATGGGTAAACAGGGAGAAGAGGAGGCACTGTGGATCACCTTGGAGACAGGAAATGGCACCATAATCCACACAGGGGTTGTATACTGACCTCTATCTTAGTGGGAGGAAATGGATAAGGAAATGATAGGAGGCATCCTTAGAATGGCAGAAAAATGGGAGATATTGTTGATGGGGAAACCTGAATATGCCAGTTGTCAAGTGGAGCACATTTGCTGCAGCCACATTCAAGAGCAAAGTCATTCTCGATGCCCTAATAGAGGGCATGCCTCAGACAGCTAGTGTTGGAACCCAGTCAGGAGGGAGCAGTCTTAGACCTGGTACTATCAAATAGGGAAGGTGAGAGGATCTCCAATTTAGAAGTGGGTAGTCATCTGGGAACAAACAACCACCAGACAGTGTGGTTCACAATAAACACAGCCATACAAAAATAAGGGTACTGGACTTTTGGAGGGTTGAATTTGGCAGAATGGAAGAGTGCCTAAGGAATGTACTAGCAAAAGGGAAGGAAGGAGGGGTGGAGGAACAATGGGAAAAAAAAATCAGAACTGCCATAGCAGAGGCAACAAACCTTTGTGTGAAGCAAATAAACAAAATGAAGGGAAAAAAAACACTATGACTCTCAAAGGAGGTGGTGCTGAAGGTTAGGTAGAAAAATATAGCATTCAGAAAGTATAAGAAATCACAGAAGGATCAGGACAGAGAACTCTGTCAGTCAAAGCAGTAGCAAGCAGGTAGGCAGTCAGAATAATAAAGGCCAAAACCAAGGAAAAAAATAGCCAGCTCAGTTAAGAAGGGGATAAAACCTTTTAAAGATACATAAGTGAATGAAGAAATACCAAGGGAGAGATAATGAGGCTTAATAGAGGGGAGGGGGCGTGGGCAGAGGTTTATAGTGAAAAGGCAGAGATATAGAATTAATACTTTTGTCCAGTATTCACAAAAGAACAGGAGGGGGACATACCCAAATCAAACAATAGAAGCACTCTGGATAAGGGGGTTGATACCAGTCAATTCACAGAAGACAGGGTCCTGAAAAAACTCCTAAAACTCAAGTTGGACAAGGCAATGGGGCCTGTTGGGATTCAACCCAGAATTCTAAAAGAACCAAGGGAAGAATTAGTGATACCACTGATGATCATTTTTAACAAATTATGGGAGGATGGTTTCTATATTTCTATATGGTGTGGTACCTGAGGAATGGAGGAAGGAGGATGTGATTCTTCTTCACAAAAGTGGGAGCAAGGCAGTGTCAGTAAACTATAGACCTGTTAGTTTGACATCAGTGGTAGGCAAAATGATGGAATCACTTCTGAAAGAAAGAATTGTTGAGTACCTAGAGGCCAGTGGGGCGCAGGACCCAAGGCAGCATGGATTCACAGTGGGAAGGTCATGTCAGATGAAACTAATAGATTTCTTTGACTGGGTGACCAAAGTAGTAGACCAGGGAGGGGCTGTGGGCATGACCTAGCTAGATTTTAGTAAGGCATTTGACACTGTCCCACACAAAAGATTAAAAAACAAGCTAGCCAGCCTGGGAGTGGGTCCCAGGGTGGTAGCCTGGTTAAAAAATTGGCTGGACAAGAGGACACAGATGGTAATAGTAAATGGATTCCACTCCAAAGAAAGGGGGATTACTAGCGGGGTACCGTAAGGTTCAAGTACTGGGGCCAGTCCTCTTTAATGCCTTTATAAGTGACATTGCAGAAGGATTGGAAGAAAAAGTATGCTTCTTCGCAGATGACACAAAGATCTGCAACAGGGTTGATACACAAGGGAGCATGGAAAGGATGAGAAGGGACTTGGCAAGATTAGAGGAATGGTCAACTTAGATTCAATGCAATTAAGTGCAAAGTAATGCACCTGGGAAACAAAAAACTGGGGGAAGAGTACACAATGGGGGGGGTACTAACAACAGCAAAGATGCAAAGGGACCTGGGGATAGTCATATCAGATGACCTAATGGTAGGCAGGCAATGGGAGAAAGCAGTAAGAAGGGCTGGGGGGATACTGGGATACATAGTGAGAGTAATCACCAGTAGAAAAAAGGAAGATGTCATCCCTCTGTACAGACAATTAGAGAGACCCCATCTGGAGTACTGCATGCAGTTCTGGAGACCCCATCACTGCAAGGACATAAACAGGATGGAGGCAGTCCAGAGGAAGGCAACTAAAATAATGCAGGGTCTGCACCAGAAACCATTCAAAGAGAGAGACTAAAGAAGCTTAATATGAATACCCTTGAGGAAAGGGAGGGCGAGGGGGGACATGATAGAAACGTCTAACTACCTCAAGGGAATCAACAAAGTCCAAGAGGGTATCAACTTCTGGAAAAAGAGATGTGCAAGAACGGGGGGGGGGGACAGTCTGAAGATAGATGAGGATGGCTCAGGGACAATGTGAGGAAGCATTTTTTCACAGAGATGGTGGTGGACACATGGAATGGCCTTCCTGAGGAGGTTGTGGGTTCAAAAACAGTGGGGGAATTCAAGAATGCATGGGATAGACATTAGGCAATTGTAGTGTTGGGTAGGAGGAAGTAGGCTGTTGGTTAACTAAGATCTGCAGTTTATCCAATAGGTAGGGAAATGGTCCAAGTGGCCCTTATCTGCCATCAAAGTTTATGCTTCTATGTTTCTAACAACTTGTTATTGTTGTACTTCAAAGACTCTGTTGTTTGGGAGTCTGTTTCTTGGTGTGAAGAGATTCTGCAGGAGTGGTAGTCTCTTGTATGCAGCTGGGATTTAGCCTGAGTAGTCTGAGTACCTAGCAACTCTGGGAAATACTTGTATGCTTGTATAATTACTGTCACCATATATATGAACTAGCCTGTATTACTAGATTTGATTCTTCGACCTCGGTGGAATATGCTTTCTAATCATAGTCAATACTACTTAAATTACTCTCTCATCAATACTGTTGTTGGTAAGATGTGGCAAGGGGGAGGCACTTAGTTGTAAGGATTGTGGGTTACTCTTCTAAAGGGATGTGCTCTGGAGCAGAGACACTGCCCCTTCTGCAGGACCGTAGCGGAGCTCCGTACTCTGCTGGTAGCAGCCAGTATAGAAAGTATACAGTTGTGCACTCAGGTAGTCAGCAGGGGCCTATCTACATCACCCCCACTCCCTCAGACACTCACTAGTTTGGGAGGGTGGAGGTTGGTGGGGCCAGGAGGGTTAGAAGGGGCAGCCTCAAAGAAGCTGTTCAGCCCAGTTGCATCCAGACAGCAAATTGCTTTGCACCCCTGTAGGAGGCTCAAGCTCCTTATTCCACAAGAGGGGACTCAGAGTCAGTCTCAGGTGATGGGCCAGACAGCATACTGGTACCTAAGGAGGGTAAGACTGTTAAAGTCTTAGTGATTAGGGACTCTATGATTATAGGTAGAGACAGAGTGTTTGGGAGGGGCAGATGGAGGAGGTCTGTTTTGATGCCTGTCTGGAGCATCATCCAACTGGGATTCAGATAGAACAAGGAAGATGGTGAAGGGGGAAGTTGGGGGTGCTGGTCTACCTATGTACCAATGGCCTGGCCAACCAGTCAGTATAGAAGTAGTGAAGCAGAGTTTCCATAGACTGGGGCACAGGTTGATGGTGCACTCTGCTTCCCTAGCCTTCTCAGAAGTCCTCCCTGTGTGAGGTTGGGTGGGGAGGCAGGACAGGATTAGGGGCTCTGAGACAGCTGAATTCAATAGCTGGCTCAAGGGGTAGTGTCAGGACATGGGGTGCCATCTTATAGGGGACTGGGGGGATTTCTGGGACAGGCAACTCTTCAAAGGTGATGGGCTTCACCTGACAATAGAGGGAGTCTGCACAGTGGGGCAGAAGTTTGATGTCTGTATCAAGCATTTAAACTGACTATGGGGGAGTCCAGGTCTACAGGATTCACAATGGAGGGTGAGCAGAAAGGGACTCAAGATTGTACTCCGCCAAACCCGGGGACAGTAGCAAGATGCAGGGCACAGGAAAAAATGTAAGGGTTATGAGAGTAAGGGGGTAACTGTTCTAAGAGAAGAAACTGCAGGCAAAGGCACTAAGAAAGAGGGGAGGAAGCATAACAGGCAGATGAGCAGCAGCAGACTCAGAGTAGTGGCAAAGTGTAAGGGGATTACATTAATGCCAGGAGCCTGGGGAACAAACTTAGTGAGCTCCAGGCAATGATGGCATACACTGAGGTACATCTTGTGGCCATCACAGGAACATGGGCCACAGAAAAACAACAACTGGGAGATGGCAGTCCCTGGATATACATTATTCAGGAGGGATTGCAGGACAGGCTGGAGAGGGTCACCTTCTATGTC
The DNA here is from genome assembly GCA_016271365.2 of Neoceratodus forsteri. Lineage (NCBI taxonomy): Eukaryota > Metazoa > Chordata > Ceratodontiformes > Ceratodontidae > Neoceratodus > Neoceratodus forsteri. Next base: position 71,567,299 of record CM057456.1, on the reverse strand, counting down.
ATGGAGGGCATTGAAGTGACTGAAGGTGGGGGAATTAGAGGCTCAGATGGGGAAACTGAGTCTATATGGGTGGAATTCATGGTGGTCTTGGGCGGAAAGATAAGATTAGGGGTGATATATAGGTCAAGGGGAGGAAAAGGACAGAGTAATTGAGGAGGAACTTAAAAGAGGTGTGGCAAAGTTGGAGGTTGCAGTGATAGGGGACCTAAACTTGCCTGACATTGATTGGGAGGTTCTGGTGACCAAGACCACCAACAGTCAATTACTGCTGGACACATTTCAGGACTGTCTCTTGGTACAACTAGTTAAGGAACCCACCAGGCAGTCTGCAGTCCAAGATGTAGTACTCACCAACACAGAGCTGGTGGATACCAAGAGGGTGGGGCAGCCATTGGGGAATAGTGACCATAGCTCTGTGTTGTTTGAACTGGCCTTAGGGGCTGGTAAGGCACACTGAAACACCAAAGTCCTTGACTTCAGAAATGCAGACTTCATTAAGATGAGGGAACTGGTTCAGGGAGAAATTAGAAGGGATGGGGGACATAGGCAGGGTGGTAGAGAAATGGAAAGCATTCAAGAGGGCTATCCTTGAGGCATCAAAGACATGCTTAAAAGCAGTGACAAAGGAAAACAGATCAAACAAACTGCAATGATTCTCACCTAGAGTCAGGAAAGCAGTAGGGTCCACAAAAGTTGTCCTTTTACAAATACAAGAGCAAGCAAGGAGAGGGAGAATGGGAGGAATATCTTTCAGAAAGCCAGGAAGGCTAAGATGACCATCAGGGAGGCAAAAGCAGACATAAAATTGTGCATCGCGGAGGGGATGAAGAAAGGGAAAAAACAGTTTTTGGATACATTAATAAAAAATTTAAAAATGGGGGTATTGCTCAACTGGTGGAAGGGGGTAGGGTGATAGAAGAAGATGGTCAGAAGGCCACCATCCTGAATGACTATGTTTGCTCTATCTTCACTAAGGAAGAGGACAGGCCCCTGTCTGAAAGCAGCATCAAAGCAGCCTTAAAGAGAATCCCAGAAATTAGTCTGCCAGTATTTACTACAGAAAAAGTCCTGAAGCGGCTGGCAGCCTTCAAGATTGATAAGGCCCTGGATCCAGATGGGTTGCACCAAAGGATACTGAGGGAGTTGACAACCGAATTAGCTGATCCATTGGCTGAATTGTTTAACAGCTCACTCAAGACTGAGGTAGTCCCAGTCGATTGGAAGTTATTGGACATAGTATCACTACATAAGTGGGGGGGGGCAGTTAGCAACCAGGGGATTATAGGCCTGTTAGACTAACCTCCATCATGGGCAAGCTGATGGATTCCTTGATGAAAGAAGACCTCGTAGAATACGAAGAGAACAATGGACTCCAGGATGATAAACAATACAATTTTGTTACAGGAAGGTCTTGATAGACCAGCCTGATAGTCTTCTTTGACTGGTGACAAGGGTGATAGACAAGGGCCATGTGGTGGACTTGCTGTAGTTTGACTTTAGTAAGGCCTTTGATCCAGTATCACACTAGAGGTTGCTTAACAAAATGGAGGACCTGGGGGCAGCTAAAACTCTTATAAGTTGAGAGGGAAACTGACTAGCAGGTAGGTGACAGAGGGTGGTGGGCAATCGGGTTAAATCAGAAGAAGAGAAGTAATGAGTAGAGTTCCACAGACATCAGTCATGGGGCCAGTCCTTTTCAACATGTTCCTTGGTGACATTGAAGAAGGAATCCAGGGCAATCTGTTCTATTTCTGGACAAAATAAAACTATGTAGGAGGGTGGATTGTGAGGAAGGAATAAGGAATATGCAAAAGGAACTGATAATATTAGAGGGATGTTCAATGGTCTGGTGGTAAAAATTCAACTCAAAAAAAACTGCAAGGTAATGCACCTGGGGGAAAAGAATCCCATGACAGAGTATTGGATGGGAGGGTAGAGATTTAGCATTACAACCGAGGAACATGATCTAGGAGTTACCATCAGTAACTCACTTAGTAACGTCAAGAGGATGCTGGGATACATTGGGAGGGGGATTGACCGTAGGAGAAAAGTGGTGATACTACCCCTCTACAGAGCCCTGGTGAGGCCTCACCTGGAGTATTGTGCCTAGTTCTGGAGTCCTTACCTCAGAAAGATCAAAGATAGCTTAGAGGCAGGGTAGCACAGAGTGACCAAAGTGATTCATGGATAGCAGGGTAAATCCTATAAGGAGCACCTCAGTGCACTAAATTTGTAATCATTGGAAACCAGAAGGGAGAGGGGCGATATGACTGAGACCTTCAAATTCCTCAAAGGAATTGAATAAAATGAACTGTAGGGAATTATTCAGCCTGAGTACAAACTCAAGGTCACAGGGTCACGAGTGGAAGTTGGCAGGTTGGAGGTGCAGGAGAGATGTGAGGAAGTACTTCTTTACAGAAAGGGTAGTGGAGCCCTGCAACTGTCTGGAAGCTGAGGTGGTGGGAACGAGTACAATAAGGGGATTCAAACAGGCCTGGGATAGAATGAAGGAAATAGTGGTTACATGGGCCGACATAACCAGGGAATATAATTAAGGTAAAGTCTGGCAGGTTTAGTACCCTAGAGAAACATTAGGTTCCATAGAATGATCCCAGAGATTAGGGAACCTAAGTGGAATGGATGGACCATGTGTCTTTTTCTGCCATCATTGTCTATGTTTTTATGTTTCTGCAGGAGGCTGGTAAGCAAGCTGGGTAGCTTAGGAGTGGGTCCACAGGTGGTAAACTGGGTGAGAAATTGATTAGGGGATAGGTGGCAGAGGGTGATTGCAAATGGAGTTCACTCCAAGGAAGAGATTGTGACCAGTGGGGTGCCTCAGGGATCAGTGGTGGGACTGGTCCTCTTTAATTTCTTTATAAGTGACATTGCAGAGTAGCTTTAAAGGAAGATCTGCCTCTTTATGAATGGCAACAAAATCTGCAATAGGGTAGACACCACGGGGGGGGGGTAGAAAGGATGAGCAGAAACCTGAGAAAACTAAAGAAGTGGTCAATGGTAGGCAGCTAAACTTCAATGCGAAAAAGTGCAAAATAATGCATTTCTAGCATAGAAACCCAAGGGCAAAATACAAAATGAGTGGAGTGGTTTTGTCGACTACCAAGCAGGAAAGAAATCTGGGGGCAACCATACTAGATGACCAAAAGGTGGCCAGGCATCGTGGCAAGGCAGTTGGGAGGGTTAGTGGGATGGTGGGGTGCATAGAAAGGGGTATTACCACTAGAAAGAGGGAGGTGGCATTGCCTTTGTATAGATCACTGGTAAGACACCACTTAGAGTACTGTGTCCAGTAGTGAAGATCATGCCTCTGGAAGGACACAGACAAAGCGGAGGTGATCCAGAGGAGGGCAACTAAAATGGCACAGGGTCTGCATCAAAAGCCTAATGAATAAAGGCTAAAGGACCTCGACATGTACACCCTGGAATTAAGGATTGAGAGGGAGATATGATAGAGACCTTTAAAAATGTTATGGGGGCAAATAAGGTACAAGAGGGAAGTATTTTTCAGACAAAAGGATGCTCAAGAACAAAGGGACATACTATGAAGCTGGAGGGGGTACATTCAGGAGAGATGTGAGGAAGTATTTCTTCACAGAAAGAGTGGTGGACTCTTGGAACAGACTTCTAGCAGAGGTGGTGAAGGTGAAAGCAGTGGTGTGGTTCAAGAATGCATAGGATAAACACAAGGGGATAATAGTGGAAAGGAAGGGGAAGGAGAAAGCTGTAGACCAGGCATGGTCTGCAGTAATAATTTACTGTAGGTAGGTTAAAATGGGCAGACTGGATGGGCCAAGTTGTCCTTATCTGCCATCAAATTCTATGTTTCTGTGTTCGTATCTTTAAACATCATGGCAGCAGGTGCCCAATCCTCTTTCTCCTGTCCTGATGTTTTCCTCTTCTCACACAATCTGAAACCATGGTGCCAACCCCAGTACTGGCAACCTTCAAAACATAATACAAACCAGGGTTCCAAATCCAAGTGCTATAAACCAACAAGTACCTGGAAAGAAGAAACCAGTCCCTTGCTATCTTGTCCCATCATCATCATTTGTGTTTTTCTTTAACAAGAAAAAGTCAATGTTTTTGCTCCCAACAACCCTCCAGGTACCCCTGATCCCCAGTTAGAACCCATCATTCCACACTCTCCAACACCTCTCATTTACCTGTTCAGTCCTCCTCCTCCAATTGGTATCTCTTGTGGCTTCTAACACCTACTAAGAATAGAGGAAAACAAGGTAAGCTTGGTTTATGTTTTTTTTTTTACTCCTCCCCCACACCCTGCTGGTCTCTCCTTCGGGCCCCAACATGAACTCCCCACTGCGGCTACTCTCCGACCCCTACAGCCCCATATCACAGCCAACCCCAGGTAACCCTGGTGTATCCCTTCACCAGGTGGGTCTCTTACCTCCCTAGGAGAACAGCCCTGGTGGCCAACCAATGATCCTGGGGTGCTGCTGGGATGACATATGGAGGTCTGGGAGCCCGGTGGTGAGGGTTCTGGATGGTCGTCTCCCGATCGGCCTGGCACCATTTTTCCACTTTGCTCCCCTGGGAAGCGACGTGCCACTGACGTCAAGGCATATGCTGAGGTCTGTCACTCCCCTTAGTGTACTGGGGCCAACGTCCTGCTGTACTCCCAGCCTCCGCCAGGGGTCAGGAGGTGCCGAGCTGTGTATCCACCCTCCCCGCTGAGAAGGTGAGCCGTCGTCGGACGCTCATTTCCTTCTCCCCCAGCTGGCCCTCCAGCAACCCAAGTCGGTTCCAGAACCCGGATCGCTGGTGTCGCCAGCGGAAATCCAACCTCTGAGCCGGTGGGCTGGCCGGTTTATGGCTTTTTAAAACATTTTGAACTTTTACTCAAAGCTTTGTTATTTTTTTTTTAGCAATTTCACACTAAAATTTTAACTTAGTCTTTTTGGAACCCTACCTCATGAATATGGTGGGTAAAAAATGTCAAATCCCTCTGAAACGTTATCACAGTTGTGACCTGAAATCACCATTTGGATGGGATTTAAACCATAGACATCATCTTGTTCATATAGTGTGGTCATAAAAAATGATGTTGAAAATTTTGGTCAAAATGTCAAAAAACAAAGAAGTTATGAAGAAATGTTAACATGTTTACAACGTTAACTGAAAACTTTTTGATTTTTGCAGATATTGACTCCACATTTTCAACACAACCCTCTTGTTACTCCCACCTCATGAACATGACAGGTGTCAAATCCTCTGCAAAACATGTTTTTGAAATCACTCCACAAAAGCACCTTTCAAGTAGGATTTAAAAAGTCCATCTGTAATGCTAAAAACGGGTCATAAAAGGACAATGTCGAAAACGTGGAGTGAGAATCTAAGAAAACAGTAAGGTTATGAGGAAGCACTGGATTTTTTCAATGTTTACGCATAATTTTACGATTTTTGCAGAATTTAGCCCCGAATGTGAAAAATAAACTAAATAAATAATAAACATGTTTTTGCAGTTGCTTTGCAGAATGTACCGTTAAGATGGGATTTAAAAAAGCCCACCCATTTTGTTCTTAAGGTGGCTTCATAAAAAACCTATGTTGAAAATGTGAGGTCAAAACGTACCAACAACAACATATAAAAAACAATAACATGATGAAGAAATGTTAACTTTCTTAAATGTTTACTCATTACTTTATTAGGTTTTCTACCTTCTGCCTCCAGATTTTTAACATTGCCCTTGTGTTACACCACCCCTTGAACATGGACTGAATTCTTTATCAAATTCCTCTGGAACATGTTTTCACAGTGACTCTGTCAAATCAACTTTTGGATGGGATTGAAAAAATGCCCATCTGCCTTGGTAATAATGTGAGACCACAAAAAAGACCATATTGGAAATTTGAGGTCAAAATGCCTGACCCCACTAAAAATGAGATATTACCTCCTAGCTGGCCTCTCCAGATTAAATACAGTGAAAAAATGGTGAAAGTTGGTTCCCCACTGAAAAAGAGATATTTATTTTTATTTTTATGTTTGTTGACCAGAAAAGGAGGGCTGGGCAATTCCCCTTATTCTACTTATTTTCAGCCTGTGTATCAGTGGAGGCAGAGGTTATGGGAGCAGAGATACAGATAGAAACCAATTGAAATTGAACCAGATTAAGCTGCCGGTGGTATTTGTACTGCACTGCATCTCCACTTTGCTATCCTGGAAAGTACAGTATAAAAATGGGTACAAGCAAGACCACACCTAAAATAAGATATTACATCTCAGCTGGCCTATTCTGGGAAAACACATTTTAAAAACTGGATAACAGAGAGACCTCAAGCTGGTCCAGTGGCACAGCAGTAGTACTACCACTTGCTATGATGGTGGTGTGCATTCAGAAACAAGTGCAGGCTGTCTGAGGCTGGCTGGATGATGAAATATTCCACGTCTGAGGGACTGCTCACCTTCCACAGGGAAGATAGGATGCTGTTAACTACTGCACAAAAGCTTAATGGTGGAGACTGGTCAGCAGCACAGGTGGGATCACCAGGTAAGGAGGGATTGCTGTTGGACACCTGTCATTCATGGGTACCACCACATGTATGTGTGATTGCCTCATTGCACGCCACCTCCCAAGGGGACAACATCATGTGACAGAAGTAAAATGGTTGTTGTACAAGCCAGCATGTCCTACAGGCTTTTGAATGAGCTACACAGCTGGCCACCCTCCACACTGTGGTCCTGCCTAAGTAGTGTGATAGCCTGTAAGTCATTCAGAAGGTCAGGAATGGGGTTGGGGAGATGCCACTGTATGAGAATGGAAAGTGAAACAGCTTTGTGGAAAAGAAAAACAGCAGGATTCCTCTGAAAACAAGATATTACATCTTAGTAGTGCTTTTCTGAGTGCATGCAGTGTAATAATGTGTAGATGCAGGACCTCATTGAAAATGAGATATTGCTACTGTTGTAACTTGTAAAAGCTTGCCAGGAAATATATTTGATACTGACTTGTTTAATGAGCTGTCATCTGTTAGCAGCAGTAAGGCAGGATTTGCTATGGTGGAGGGAGGGAATTTTGTGAAGATGCAGTCAATGTGGATGGGGATATCAAGGGACCACCTCTAACCAAACCAAGATGACATTAGTGATGAGCTGTGATCAACACTGATCTATCACTGGTCTTCACGTAATGCAAGAGGTAAGTTGCACTTGTTTTGGTTAATGCTGGAGCCCCAAATTAAGGCCACTTTTTATTCAGTCCAGCACTCAAACTCAGTTGATTTGAGCAGAATTACCTTTAACTGCATAGAAATAAGACTGACATTTAGATTCATCTGAACTAGTGTCAGCTCCAATGGCAACAGGTACTGTATTATCTGAATACAGGTGAATATTGGAGGAGCTATAGGCAGAGAGCAAATTATTTAGAACAAATGGAAATTTGAATTTCTACAAAAACTGAACCTTAGGGAAACTCTATATTTATTGGGAATTTGAGAACATAGACCTGCCTAGATGAACAGACTGAACATGATTAGAATGGTAAGAAGTGAACTGGGCTACAACACTTGCTAATTTGTTCAGTAAGGAGCTGAAAGTCTGTGTCAAACGCTTTGATTATATTTACACATCGATTGTAAGGAAACCATGATCCATTCTTGTAAGGATAGACTCAGTAGGACTTTACAAGAAAGGGACAGTAGGGTCTGGGCAGAAACCAGACTGTAAAAGGATCTGGGGGTCATAGTAGACAAAGAGCTATAGCATGACAAGCAGTATGTGGCTGCTGGCAGGAACAAAGGGGGTGACTAGCAGAGCAGGGAAAGTCATCCTGCCACCTCACAAGGCACTGGTCTGGCCTAACCTGGAGTACTTAGTGCCATTTTGGTCTCCTCATCACAAAAAGGACATTAGGACAATCAAGAATGTGCAACACAGGGCAACCAAAAAGATCAACAGTATAGGGGACAAATAATATTATGAGTGGTTCATGGCCTTAACATGTTCACCCCGTAGAAAAGAAGGCTGAGAGGTGGCATGATCTCAGTCTTTCCATACTAAGGGTATCAACAAGCTGTAACTGCTGGAGATGTGTGATCTGATGTCCTGCACCAGGATGTGGGGACATGCCTTGAAGCTTATGTGTGGATATTTAAGGGCATCATTACCTGGCACTTTTCTCCCAGAGGACAATGCACCAATTGAAATATATTCCAGCAGAGGTAGGGGAGATGAAGACATCACAAGCCTTAAAGGTAAGCCTGGATAAATGTTTGCTTATCAAGGGAATCACTGGATGCACTGGGTTGTATAATGGGTATGGAGTCCCCATAAATTAGTACATATCTGGAAAGCATATAGTATGCATTTCATCCCTGTTTGTGAAGTGGGGGGACAGTGGTCATGATGGAGTTAAAATCTCTTCCAAACTTAAATTACTACGTTACTATGGAAAGTGTTGAGGAACGAACAGTCATTTAAGAAGGAAGTGAGCTACTGTAGGAGTGGGCAAAATGCTCTAGAATCTTGAAAAGAGCAGTGAAGAGAAGACAGGCTTTAAGTATTCACCTCTTTTGCATACGGATGGTATGCACCATATTCAATGCTGGGCACACTATGAAGAACATAAATGAGTGGTGTCAGAGGCTGGAAATAAAGACAGAGATGATTGGGCAGCCAGAAATAAGAATGCTAAGGCCATAAGTGTTGCTCCTTTTTAAAGGTATCCAAGGCTTGAAGGACCATGAAGCTTTGAACAGGAAAGACAAAGGAGAAAACAAATGTAGGTGGTCTTTGGGAGGATGGAAAGGAGGAAGCAGCTGGGAAATTGAGTAGTGGGTGGATCTATGATGATGAATTTAGCTAACAAAATATCTATTGGAAGTATCAGCAACTTCATTCATGGATAGAGCAGCAAAGAGAGCTAGCAAAATGCAGTGAGGAGGTGAAGCAATGAAGAGGTTTGAAATGTCTTTGAACCTCCTTTAAGACTGGGAGTAGATTTATATCAGTCACTTTAGAAATCTGACTTTAAAGTAGTTTGCTTTGACAGCTCACAGTTGTTTAACACAAAATTGTGGAGTTGCAGGTAGCTAAGAAGAAAACTTAGCTGAGGGTACAAAGACTTCATTAACATAAATGTGGTTTGTAGTATTCCATTCCAACAATGGCAGGCAGAAGAGGTCATTTGAGGGCTATAGTGGTCACAGTCAGTATACCGTTATGTGGGAGATGCCATTAGGGTGCCAAAATTAGGGTACTGCAACCAGTTGGCCTGTCATGCTGGCAAACTGGATTTTGTGGTGCTAAGCAGGGAGAGGGCCATCCAGGTGTTGTGCCCCTTGCCCCATATACCTCAGACCTGGAGGTGATTATATTAAACCACCAGGGGTGTGGGAGGCACATTCCCCTGCAAACAGTCAGAACATGCCCTGGGGCATTGGGTGCATTGGGGTTAAGGTGGCACTATTGCTGTGTGTGATGTTTGCCGTTGGCATTGTGCCGGTACCCTAATGACAGTCATGGTTTTTCTTGTCACTGTGACATGGGTGAACTCTCACAGTCTAAGGGTGGGAAGTTGGCAGTACTGTACAATGAGGATGCCACTGAACAAGTATTTTTTGGGGGTGCAGCAGACAAAAAATCCAAAACAAACAATAAGGAGCTACTTATGAAAAACAAAAGTTTATCACCAGAAAAAAAAGGTAAGCACCATCCATACACAAAACTCCAGTAGTCAAAACGTTTTTTTAATGCCAGTTAAAACTCTGAGGCCTGGATATTCAAAAGGGTTGCGCCATACGCAACAGGGTTGTGCATGCGCAAGTCCAAAATGCGCCATTCTGCGATATTCAGCAGGAGGCAGTTACGCCACTGGCACCAGGTTGCGCAAGAGAGCAATGCAAATGAATGCATGCATGCTCAACAGGAGGGGGATGATCCATGCATAACCTGCGCAACCCGATATTCGTCGGGTTGTGCAGAGTTGTGCATCGCAACCCCAACCTGCGCCTGCACAACCAGAGCCAAAAAAAGCTTAGTTGAGGGCCACCCACAGGTGAGCTGCTGCATTGCAGGGCAACACAGCAGCTGCCACCCTGGCTGGCCCCAACTCGAATCCCTATGCCCCACCAGCCCGGTCGCGGGCATAGTGTGGCTACGACTCCCCGCACACACATCTCCCACAGCCCGATCGCGGGCAGTACAGGTACAGGAAACACCCCACACACACACACACACACACACACACACACACACGTGCCCGAAGCCCGATCGCGGGCATAGCGTGTATGAACCCCCAGTGCCCGATCGCGGGCAGAATGTAACCCCAACCTGAATATCTCCCTGGTGGTCAGTGGACCGTAAAGCCAGTCGCGGGCAGAAATGTCACATCCAAACCCCCAAACATCTCCCTGGTGTCTAGTGTCCCCCCACCCACGAAGCCCCTCCACCCGCTCCCCGCAGCGGTGGCGGACAGCATCCACCGCCTGCCGCCCGCCCGCCCGCCGACTGACTATCCGGTAGGGCTGCACACCCATTAGTGCAGAGCTACAGCCAATGGCATGCAGCCCATACCACATGACAGATCCAGATTTGTGAATGAACATCATTCCACAATCTGAACTATCAGCGCAACAGCGCAACCTTTGAATATCACCCCGGCCACACCGCTGCGCAACTATTTTGAGCAGCGCAAGGGCTTGCGCCTCAGAGTGGCGCAGTTTGAATATCCAGGCCTGAATGTTGTTCAAAACAACAAAAGTGCACAAACATACATCCACTATTCCCCAGCACTTTGAACCCAATCTAGGTTTTTTCTCATGTGGGCATGGCTAGAAGCAGTTAATGCATTTCATTTAAAAAAAAAACGCATTTAAAGTGGCAGTAATACAAATACTTTAAACTAGCCATGCACTTAATAACAGTACAGATGCCAACTGACACCCATAAAGTAAACAGTGCATACAGATATTGTACCAATTTAAACAAAAAAGCCAAGCTGAGATATTGCGAAATATATTACAAAATGGATGCCAAATAATTTCACAAATAATATCAGTGTATGTATTATATGTATATTGATACATAAATAGCTGGCATAAATAACCAAAAATAGTGTATCAAATTATTTAGATAATTATTTTGCCTATCTTAAAGTTACTGGAATTAATATTACTCAGCTGTAAACATGGTTTGATATCCCAATCATCATTTAAATCCTCAGGGTCAAGTGCTCCCATTTCAAAAGCAAAGCCTGGTCAGAGCCAATAGGGATGCAGCTGAAGAATTTGGGGTAAAAATATTGTAAATAAAAAATCTGCACTTTGACCTTTCTGTAATTTCTGTAAGCTATGTATGTACTGTGTCCTGTTATTTCTTTTCTGTATATATTGTAATAAAGTGTATATATTGAAATAATCTGTATGTATTGTAATAACCTGTACATAATTGTTACTTTCCATCTGTCTTTAAGTATTTGTGTAATGCATTTCTTTTGTATTCCTTGTACCCACACCTGGGTCACACCTGAAAATGAGCCTCAGCTCAGTGTGCCAAGAAAAGAAAGAAAGAAAGAAAGAGATAAATTCTATATCACCAACATGTGCATTGTGTAATGTGGAAAAAGGTGATTTCTTACATATGTCATTCACCCGTTCAAAAATTGCTGGATTTTGGTTTGAAATGCACCAGATTATGCAGAAAATTCTGTGATACCACTTACCCCACACCCCTTGAAACTGTTGCTGCATGCTGAGCAGGGAGCGCACATGCACTGAAGGAGCAGAAGACTCTAGGATCCTGCCCTATTAAATGCATAAAAAACCATTACACAAACCAGAATCAGTAAAGATCTACTGAACATAGCACTGTGGAGCAAAAACCTACTTGGCTGCATGAAAATTGAGCACCTGTGTTATGAAATAATGTTTCAGTAGCAATTTGAAAATGTTCACCTACCGTGCCATGACACATGCTTCCATGTGGTGTCATGTCAAGTCAGCGAAAAATAAAAACATGATGGGGAGAATGGCTACTGACAATAGAGCAAGGCACAAAGGGCAACAAAGAAACAGCAATCACTGAAATGGTGACCTATGGCTTCCACCTCCTCCACAAGTTGTGCCCCCCCCAGAGCTGGTTATTTAAAGTAAGGGGAGTGTGGGGGGCAAAGCCCCCTGCAGAAACTCACTATCTCCATTTCAGTGATTGCTGTGTATTCCTGTCTGAATTCATGTCTCGTTTTATTGCAGGCAGCTGTTTTCCCTATCATGGTTTTGTGTTCACTGACTTGACATGGAAACCTTCCATGTGCATGTGTATGGTTGTGCTGGCTTCTTGCAGTATCCTCACTGCAGCTTGGTGCCGTTGACTGCACTACCACTTGGCTTCAGATGTACCCCCACCCCAAAAGGGGAGAACTGTTCCTGAAATGCTGGAGTCTCCTTCCTCGGCCAGTCCCTGAATGACCCAAGACTGCTTCCAAACCCAGGTCACGACTGCAGTGAGCACTAGTGCTACCAGTGTACTAGTCGGCCTACTCTATTTTTTCGTCATTCTTAATAATGTCAGCTGTCTGAAAATATAATCATTATCCCTCAGGCATCATCTGTGCCTTCTGCCTGTTTACACAGTGTTACAGTCTTCCATTTATGAGTTACATCTGGTTTCAGGGGAAAGGATTATGATGTCACAAGCAGGGGACTATGACATCATGTGTAGATAAGCAGCAGTAGCAGATGTAGTTTAAAAGACAAGAATCCTGTTTCCAACACATATCCTTAGCAACAGAGAAAGAATAAGGGGAAGATAAGTACAGGAACTATGGAGAAGAAAGGTTAAATCATATTTAATTTTAAATGTTTTTGCTGAGGCAACACAAGTACATTAAGCACTGCAGAGTCCCCCTTTCCTTACAAACTGTGACAAAAATCACCCACAGCTGATATTTTTGATGTCATTTGGGGGGGGGTTGTCAAACACTGGCATGGCAGATCACCTGGTCAGTTAGATAAAACTGTATTTACCACCAAAAGTATATGCGTAATTAAAACTAAATTACGGTCCTTTTACAATTGAAGACCCCATGGTTCCAGTGCACTTCATGTGGACAAACATTTGTTCCTTTTTAACCTTTAGGCTGCCAACAGAATTAGGATGTATAGGAATTTTGTACTGATATATCAGTCCGTGGCCCTGCAAGTGTTAATTCTGATGTTTGCATGCAAGCAGATAAATGTTCAGACTGTGCAGTACTGGTCCCTTTCTTAGATGTATTCAGCATTCGAACTGCTCCGTGTTAATCAGCTCTCTTTATCTATACAAAACACAGAGCATAAATTTCTTACAAAAAACTAATTCTACATTTCACCATTCTAAACTGATGTTATCTCTCAATAGTTCTGTACTCAAGAGAATCCAGTCTATCACATGCCCAGCCAAACAGAGTACTGTCATACTCACGTGCATGTTAATAAACTTCAAGGCAAAATCTCAAGTCTGCTTAATAAGCTAAACACATGTGATACTTCCCTGATACCAAACCAGTCATTCTTTCATACTCATCTCCTATGTTTGGTTACATTTTAAATATACTTATATCATACAGTCAACCAGGTCTAAGGTCAACTTGAATAACATTAAAATCCTTCAGTATGGGACAGACAGGGCTCTTAAAAATTATTATTTTATTTCATTTAAATTTGTTGACCACAGTAATACACATTGGAGAATTCAGTTCTCTTTGACGAATCAAGTTAGGTTGCCACTTGATCACCCAGTGCACAGAACCAAACAATCAGCATACCCCAAAGAAGAGTCCACACTCGCCAGTCCCAGAAAGATGAAGCCCTGAGCCAAAAGTAAAGTACAATATTTCCAGTTGTTTCTGTATAAATCCCACTGTACAAACAAGCTGGGTTGCAGCCCCTTAACATTATCTGTAACATCCAAAATGTGACCCCCCCACCCCTGGATTAAAGGCTTTATCAAGAGTAACATCCCCCTCTCGTGTACATCTTATACACCACTTTGTTAAATATTTTACTCTTCTGTAGTTTAAATGCCAGGTTAATACTAAAGAATTCAATCTCCATTTACAGGATTGACCTAGGAAATTTGGAAATGCAGGCATACCATGATTGTAACATCATAAGTTAACAATTTTACTGAGATTTCACAACAGGGGAAGTGCAGCCTGATTATGTGTGTACAAGTATAGAAATGTGTGTGCAGGTGTCTAAACAGGCTCAAGCTGCATTACCAAAGCAAACACTGTGCATGTTTTCACGAAGGATTACTTCTTAGATTTAAACAGGTAGTAAGATTTAAGATACTTTACATCTGCAGGAATATTACTGCAGAGCTTTTGGAGACAGAAAGCAAAATGATTTTCGTTATGTTTAGCCTCATTTGAATGGTTTTCAGAGTCTGAGTTAGCCGCACTGTTACATCTCATTACACCAAGCTGTTACAGTCCTCACCCAATTGTCGCTGGATTATGGCCATCAGATTCACAGGCCCAATGTCTTTTCTCATGCACAAATGTAACAGTACTCCCAACTTTCCTTACTGTACTTGCAGAGCCTCTGACACATGTAAGAATACTTTTGAAGTTTGACAACGCACAGCTTATAGTCAATAGATTTTCATTTTTCTTTTCTTCTATGCATTCCTGGACATGGAGGAAGTTAAATAAACACATTCTTAAATCATTTTTCTTTAGTTTCATTTTTGCTTGTTTTCAATTCTTATTACGATTTTACTTAACCCCTTTTTTTCCGCACTGCCATTTATGAGTGGAAAAAAACAACTGCAAGAGTGAAACAGAGCCAACTTAGACAAAAGTAAGACTGCAGAAGTGGTGCATGTATAGTGTGGTGGAATAAAATTTAAATATTAGGTGCTTCAAAGGGATGGGTGAAGTCTGTCTACTACAGTGGTAGTACACAGAAGTTTAATGGCATTACACTAGATTGTGTGGAATTTGCACTGGCAAATTGCAGTGTTTGTGCAGGCAAGTATATGTTATTCAAGCACCAATACAGTTTGACTTCTATATAAGTACCATTGTATGCTTCATGTAGTATTGGCAACAAACAGGTATGCCAAAATAAGAAACACAAAAGTCTTTTTTATGTAGTCTTTGCCACAAGTGGATGGGTTGAGACATTGCATAGTCTTACAATGGTGAAGCTCCCCTGCTAAAGTGTATTATATTTTGTGAAGTGTGCAATGGAAAGTAGGTTGCATGGGTGATTTCTAGTTGAACTAGTTATGGCACTAAGTTCAAAATCCTTTGAAATACATTGAACTGCAAACCTAAGTCTTTAGTTTGTGATTCGGCTTTGAATAGCGAAGACGTGCCTATGGTCTAGAGAGGATTGAGGCATTGGACCACTGATGGGTAAGTAAGGACTTGGGGGGGGGCAGGGTGGTGTATGCTGAGTTGGAAGATAGGGTGTTTGTAAGGAACGGCTGCAAAAGACATCCATGGACCATTTTTTGTTTTAGGTTAAAAAAAGAAAAGAGAGACCAATGATCCCTGATCACAGCACTGGGGGATTGGGCATCCCCAGTGTCACGGTCATGTGGGAAAAGTCATTGATGTACTATTTTTTATTTCAAGTGAAACCAAAAACAAAACAAAAGAGTGATGATACCCAGTCATGACACTTGGAGACTGGGCATCCCAAGTGTCACATGAAAAAGATGGACAATCCCCGATCATGACACTGGGGGACGGGGCACCCCCAGTGTCACAGTTATGTTTGTGGGGGGGATGTGGGTACTGAGAGGGAGAGGAGGGTGGTGGGCATTTTTATAATATTAAAAAAAGTAATAATGCAGTTGTCGGTAATGGGGGAACCACTCTGCCATGATCAAGATGGCCGTCAAATGCTACTGCACATGAATGAATGCTAGTGCATGCACAGTAGAATGAGACAGCCATCTTGGACATGGAAGAGTGTGCTGTGGTCTGCCAAGACTGCTGGCACTGTGAAATAATGCAGTGCTGCGGTGCAAAGGGACAATATGGTCTGATTGCTTCACAGATACAGAGGTGATTGTGACGTAAATCAGCATGTTTCTCATTCAGAAAGAATGCAGAGTTCTTTTCTCAGTGATCATAAAAGAAGTTCAGGGCTCTGCCCACCTCAGCCCTAATTAGGCTACTTTCCAATTTTAACCATTGTTGTTCTCTGTTTCAGCCCCTATAAGGTCTCTTGATATGTCCAAAACATAAGAAATAGAAAATTTTACTGTCAGAATTGTGAAATTGTCTCCAATGAATACTAACTGGAGTATCTGAGTTTGGATTTTTTATATCCCTCACATGTTCTTGGATCTGCTTTTTTAACTGGCCTGATTGTCCATTCATTGTACAGTGAAGGACAGTCGCACCAAATGGAATATACTACAAAAGGGGTTCTGCAGTTAATAAACTGTCTTAATTCATATTTTCTATTGTTTATTGGGATAACACATTCCTTGTCTTGGTTCATAAAAATCATAAACTTTACATAGCCCACATTTGAAAGGGCCCCAATGCAGCTTAAATAAATTCCTTTCTTGAGGATTATTTATTTTCCTTAAGTGACTGTGAACTAATAAATCTTTAAAGATCAACTTCAAAGCTTGTAATTAATTACCTTTTTTTCCCCACAAGTATCAGCAGATTAATAAATGTAGTATATAAAGATCAGTTGTCTGTGTGTTTTTATGTTAGAAAGCTGTTATTTTATGCCACAACATGATTGAGGAAGCCTGGTGACTGTGCCATCCAGCTGTTTTTTGTTTTCTCCATAACACATTGTTCTGACAGTTCTTGACGTCATTCTTGGAGTGACGTATTCTTTGACAGCACGTGCATACATCAGCCCAGCATGTCTCGAGATCCACCTTGTCACACACTCATAAAAAAAAAGAGGAATGAATAAATATTGTAGTCCCTGTATTGCCTATTGTTATATCCATATGCTGTCACCTGTAATGTTGAAGATATAAAAAGAAAAATATTTAAACTGCTCTTGCGAGTATCAAGCTCCTCTCTGACTGTGTTTGAATACCAGAGCTCTCTTTTATTGTTAATCTGTTGCCAGAGTAGGAGTAGAGGTTCGTTGTGCGCTTACATTTCTCAAATATATATTTAAATACTGCCTAACATGATGCTAACACTAGCCAGTTCAGCAATTATTACAGTGGCTGTTTTTTAAGCATTTAAATTACTTAGAGTAGGGTGATCACGATCGGTGCCTCACTGACACTGCTACAATTTCTTTATGCAAAGTGTTTACTAAAAACAAAATGTCCTTCTTTACCATAATCAAGTAATGAATCATGGCTATTTTTCCTACCCCATAGTACTGACAGAAGTGTGATCGTGATCAGGGTGTCACTGACACAGGTCTGAAATTGTTAGGAATAGAAATAGGCAGTTTGTTTTTAATTGAGCACATTGTAATTTTTACCCTCCCAGCAGGTTTTAGTCCAGTGTCAGAAGGGAATCCCTGTATTGAATCAGCATGACGATTATAGTAGAAGAATCATATGTACATGTTCAATTAATTTTTTTCTCTGTATTTTACCCTTTGTCTGCTGCTCTCACTCCCTCTGCCTCGCCCCCCCCCCCCAGCTCGCTCTATCTCTTTGCTGACTTAACTGGTCACTGCTTCAATTTATGGCAAGATCATTTAACAATTATAACTGCAGTAGATTTCATTTATTCTGAACAAAATAAAATGGAATACATGTAAGGAAACCACAGAGATGGCACTCAAAAATGAATAAATTGATTGAAAGGCTTGACTGGACAAGCACTTTTATTTATTGTGCTGAGTAGCGCGATCTCATTTGCGATTGGTCCTCACTGCCATTTCTCTGATTTGTTCATGCAGCATTGTCTATTTGAGAATGCTCCTTCTTTACCATATATTAGAAATTAATTATGGCTATTCTACCTACACCAGAGTACTGAAAGGAACGCAATCACAATCCAGACGTCACTGCCAAAGAGCTGAAATTGTTAGGAATAGATACAGACATTTTATTTTGTTTTTTTAAGTGGAACAAATTGTAATTTATATCCTCCCAGCAGGTTTCAGTCCAGTAAAGCTTTCAGAAGAGTGGTAGTATATCACAGTGTTTTTCAGAAGGGAGACCGTCATGAAGCAGCATGATGATTATGGTGGAAGCATTGTGTAGATGCCCAAGTTTTTTCTCTCTGTATCTTTCCCTTTTTCTGATGCTCTCAGTCTCTCTGCCCGGCCCCCCCACCACACAACACCCCCACCGGCCCAGCTCACTCGATCTATTTGCTGACTGGACTGGTCACTGCTTCAATTTATGGCAAGCTCAGCTTAAAATTATTATTGTAGTAGATTTCATTTTTTCTGAATGAAATAAAATGAAATACATGTCATGAAACCACTGAGATGTCACTCAGCAATTAATAAACTAATTAAAAGGCATGGCTGGACAGGCACCTTTTTTTATTGTGCCAAATAGCGCAATCGTGATCGAGATTGGGTCCTCACTGCCACTGCTCTGATTTGTTCATGCAACAATGTCTATTTCAAGAATGCTCATTCTTTAACATGTTTAAGAAATTAATTAGGAATATTCCACCTATACCAGAGTACTGAGAGGACTGCGATCGCAATCGCGATCCAGGTGCCACTGCCAAAGAGCTGAAATTGTTAGGCAAGATGCTTATTTTAAATGGTCTCACCCTAACAGTCTTAATGAATTATTCTGGAATAGAAATAGACAGATTTTTTTATTGGAGTATTCTGTAATATCCCCCACCCCCACCCCCACATACACACACACAGCTTGCTAGATCTCATTGATGACTGGACTGATTACTGACTTCATTTCAGGGAAGGGAAGTGTAAAATTAAGATGTCCTTGAATTTAGCTTACTCCGAACTAAATAATATGAAATAAATGTTAGGAAATCACCGATTCATCACTCATAAATTAATAAACTAGTTACAAGGCATGACAGGTCATGTGCTTTTTTTATATTGTGATTTGCACATAATGGAGTTGCTAGGGCAATTGTAAACCTCTCGAGCTGTGCTCTCGAGGTTTACTGATGCCCTAGCAACCACTCAAGGTGATTACACCATGGTTATCACCTGTACATCAGGCATCATCTTCTATATTATCAGAGTACCAGTGGTGTCATGCCCATAGGGCCCAAGGGGGGCATGTGCCCCCCCAATATCATTGCTCAAAACTAGTATAAAACACCCATAAATGTATTTTATTTTCCAGAAAATCACAAGGTCTAAAACAATATTGACTTTTTTGAAGTCATAAGTGGTGGTGGGGGGAATCTGTTGACACCACCATGCATCAAAGAGTGGATTTTCAGGCACCATCTTACTCTGTGCGCTCAAGGAGGACAGACTGAGGAGAAGACCGGTATGAAAAAAACTAAGCAACACTGCAACAGAGAAGGGTAAATTTTCACCTGTGGTGGGTCACGTTATTGAGAGAGATCGGCCGTGGGTGTGTATGTGCCGCCGCTGCTTCCCAGGAGAGGAGTACTAGCAGTACCAGCAGCAATAGGAGGCGGGGTGAGTCCGAATGTCTTCATTCATCAGTCTGGGTTGACTTATAAAAGGGCTCTGTTCTTGGAGGACATTGTATGTGACAGGGGGATGGGGCAGAGTGGGTGAGATAACAAGCCTAATTCTTCTGAGCTGTGCCCAATGCCCATCAACTACTTGATGAGCCAGCGTCGGCCCACAGACAAGGATTTCTGTGTTTGGAAGGCTGAGGAGTGGCATCCACCTGGAATGTGTTTTCCAACCCCCATTTTTTTTTTTTGCAGGTACCTCTTCTCCAAATTGTCAATCCGCTCCCCTTCCCCTTCCAACTTTCAGGTTTTGTTTTTCCTTTTCTCAGGTGATGGAAGTGTGAGCAGAGTTTTGTTTCATTTCCTTTCTGAAGCATCATGGAAAGGAAAGGAAATGAAATTCAGCTCACACATCCATCACCTGAGAAAAGGAAAAAAGTTGCATCAGACGTGCTAGTGTCTCTACTTTGAATGGTTAGCTTTTGTTCCTTTTCCCTGAAAACTCGGAGACAAATTGTAACTTAACCAGGTAAAAAGAAACCTGAATTTGATTTGGGGAATTCAGTTTTTAGCTTTGGAGTGTAGGCAGAAACGCTCATGGAACACAAAACTATGCAATTTATTTTGTAACTCTGCCATGCTGGATTTTGACTTTTCTTTCTTGGCATGTCTCCTTATTAATGATAATATATAATGAGCAACAGGGATACAGGGTTCTCACTGACTGTAACAACTGCAACCCACATAATTATCTTCAGAAGCTTTTGTAGGCATGCGGGGCCAATACACAGTGGCTCTTGGGGGCCGATATACGGTGACTGTCAGGGTGATCGATTTTAGGGGCATACAGAGGCTCTCCATACTGCCATGCCATAAAAGTGCTTTACACAAAGCCCTCACTTAGTGGCCAGGCAAGGAGTGTGTGTGTGTGTGTGTGTGTCTGGGGGGAAATGGTGAGAGTTGTCACTATCAGTGGCCAGCAGGGATACTTGGGTGGGGAGGGGGTGTTGGAGGGCTGCCTCTGAATGCCACAGATACTTGGGCATGAGGCAGGGTGTGTTGGGGTAGCACCACACACCTGGGATACTTGGACATGGTGTTGGGGTGTTGCTGGACTGTGCAGTCCCACTGGGAAAGTGGCAGGTGCCACAGTGCTGGGACCCAGAGCAACAGGAGTAATGGATGCCCCCGCCCCGAAAAAAGCAACATACTTAGTGGAAGTGACCAATGCAGACCAGCCTCCAGCATCTGCAAAAAGACAGTGGTCTATGCCATGAGCTGAGCAGTTGTGAGGCCTGGGGAGCAACAGAATCAGAGGGAATACTAGTGATAAGAGTTCTCCTGGGTTCAGTGTGGGGGACACAGAGGGACACGACTGTTGGACCACCCCAGACACCAACAGAGAGCTGTAAAAGTTTGGTTTTCAGGAATGAAAGAATCCTGTACTCAGCTGGAGCAGCAGGAGTGAACTGTGCCACATTCACCACAGTTTGATCCACCAGGGATGCCCTGTGGTGCTGAGAGGCAGGCACAGGAGCTGACCACCGGCCACCATGGACAAGCTAATCAAAGTGGGGCTGATGTTCATGCAGCAGCAGAAGTTCAGTAGGGTGTGGGTTGTCAGTCTGTGTTGTATTTTATTGTCATTCATCTGTTTCTGTTTGGAGGGTTTGCAAGAGGAGGTCGCTCATCTGGGTGTGGTGTTACCATGAATACCATCCCTGTCATTTGTCAGTGTTGGAGTGTTATTAGTAAAGGCATTAATTTGTTGTTATTAGGCTTGCTCTGGTTTGACAGCCTGCAGGATGTGGTTGTGCTCTTGAGTGGAGCGTAAACTGTGTGACTTGGAGTGGGTCATCCCCCCACCTCAGCAGGAGTTTTACAAGTAACATTAATTAGTATGATCCTTTATTATGCTGTTCTGACAGTTTTACTTTTGTTAGCAATACTAAGTACAGTGTATTGCAAGCTGGCTTGGCTCTGTTTGCAGTACTTCATTTCGATGGTCTGTTGGTAGGGAGGTGGTACTGATATTTATTTATTTTTTGGTAACCGGGTAAGGCCCACTAGGTGCAAGTGCCCGTTTTCAGTGGTGACTTGGGAGCACTGGGTGGTTAAGTGACTTGCTCAGAGTCACACAATATGCAAGGGGAGGTTGTGAGAATCAAACTCAGGTCTGGTCTGCTGGATGTATGATGCTCATTCACACCTCATTCATCTAACCTCTAGGCTGTACTGCCAGCCCAAATGTGATGGATTATTCTCACCTACATTTATTTCTGCCTTGCATTGCTCATCATGATCTCTGTCATGCCTGTTCACAGTTTTTCTGGGTTGTTTGCAGTTTCATAATAAAAATGTAACTTTTATTGAAACATACTTTGGCACTAAGCATAGGAAACCCACTATTTGTATATTGATTAAGAATGTGCTACACATTCAGACAGTTTGCTTGCAATTTAAAGACAAGTGCTGACATGATGAGAGGTATGGTCCAGACTTCCGAGGTCAAACAGCGCTTGTGCAGATAAATAATTTATCTGACAGCTCACCATTGTATATTTCCTTTATACAATAAGGGATGCTTTCTGACACTGCAGGGACATTTGCTTTTGATGTTTTTTAAATGATAGGTTGTGTGACTTTTTGCCAACTTTCCAGCTAGCACAGTGGTTGCTGTTAAATGAAACACCACTTATTGTGTAGATAGTTTTGAGTTGAACAGCTTGTGTGCTCAAAGTACCATGGTGTCATTTTTTTTTTGTTTTAAAGTTATTTGCATTTGTTTCTTGCAAAAAAGTGAACAACATTGAATTTTCTGTTATTTTTTGCTAATTATAAAAAAAAAACTAAAAGGTAACTATAAATGAAACACCACTCATTTTATAATTATATTTCTGCTGAACACCTTTTGTTCTCACAGTATTATGCTATCATTCTTCGTTTTAAAGTTATTTGCATTTGAATACGGGAATACATGACATCACTACTATACAGATAAATGATAATGACATAAATAATGTGTGGATAAATGGTGATTAAATCACTACTGCATAGATAAATTTGATTTATTCAATGGCTGTGCAGATAAATGGATTTATTTAATGGGTTTTGTGTCCATGTAGGGTTTTAAATCCCAGTACTGACACTGTAGTGCAGCATGAGAGGGGTGCTCACTTTTGAGGTGCCGTCTTTCAGATGAGACGTTAAACCAAGATCCCATCTGCCTGGATCGGTGGTAGTTCAGGTGGATGTTAAAGATCCCATGGCACTTATCAAAAAGAGTAGGGGAATCTCCCCTGTGTCCTGGCCAAATTTCCCTCATTCACTCAAAATACCACCAACAGCTTAATCTGGTTCAAGGTCAGTTGGTATTCATCTGTATCCCCTTCCCCCAAGTCATGCATGAAAATAGGCAGGATTTGAATAGTGCACTTACCCGGTCAACAAAAACTAACTAAATAAATAAATAATCAAACAAAAAATTGATTAGCAGTTTCACATGTGAAAGTGCTAATCGACTGCAAAAAAAGCATAGTATATGGCACAGAATGGTTAGCAAAATGAAAAAACTTAGTTTTTAATTTTTGTATTTGTAAACTTGAATAAAAAACATAAAAAATGTTTAGCAGTCTAGTGCTATACAGTTCAGAAAATGGATAGCACCACCTTCTGATATTGAATAGCATTATGCCATGCGATTCTAACTATTTAATACCCTGCCATGTCTATTGCATGAATAAGGGATAAGCGGGGGGGAGGAGACTGTGTGATAAAGCGGTTATCTTGTGAAGTTGCCATTGACCTCAAGTAACCTCACGAGTGGTGGAGCGTGATGTAATAACTGTGTATAAATGAAATTTATACACACAGTTACACAAATAAATGGATTCATCATACTCTGTTTATCGTCATCCCTATTGCATATATGCAAGTAATACATGGAAAAGATTACACAGTAAACAAATTATCAGCAAGAACAGATGACCTGTGTCATTATTTTTCATGCAAAACATTTATAGTAGATGACTGTAATAATTTGACTACTCAAATGGTGCATTTCTGGCTTTTAGCAGGTAATTAATTAGTTAGGAATGGACTGTAGATAGCTAGCTGATTCACTGTATGGTAAAAGCAACCAAAATGCACCATTTCAGGTCAGTTTTTACAAAATTGCTTTGAAAATACAAAAGGTCACTGTCACAGACTGAACAAAGAAAAAAAAAAAGAATCACTGTGACAGCATTTAGCATGTTAAGGGAAAGCTTCCTGGCCTTCTAAAAGTCATTAAAGTGCACCATTTGACCTAAATTTTTCAAAATGTTCCCGGGGGAGCATGCCCCAGACCCCCTTAGAGAAATTTTGATTTCATGTCCTTCCAAAATTTCTGGTTGCATGACACTCCTGCTAGACTCTGGGTAAGTATGACAAGTTTGCTAAATACTGGTACCTTATCCAGCTGCGTTCTGCTTGGGGTGTGTGTGTGTGTGTGTGTGTATTTATTTATTTTTATTTATTAGAACATCAGTTTAACAACCTTTGAGCCAGAGGCTCATTTACAAAGGTACCTCATCACAGTGAGGACAAAACAGTGCAAGAAACAAACATCAAGGCAAACAAAAAGTCTGAGTACATTTAGGAATCAGCCAAAAAATACAGGCATTTGTCAAACACAGTATACGACAGGCTTACATGTGCGCTTTACAGAGTAGACAATATACAGTAGTTACATGGAGATTGATTCAGTGGGCAGATAAAGGTAAGGCTGGGTGGAAGACATCAGAAGAGGAGTGTGGGTAAGATAGTAGCAAGTAAAGGTAGAGCTGGACAGAAGGTCAGAGAGCGGCTCAGTGAGCCTTGTCTGGGAGGATAGGAGGAGGCTTAGAGGCAGGTACAGCTGCGTGTTGAGAGCAGATGATTTCTAAGACTAGTTTTAAAATAAGATAATGAGGCGGCATCAGTGACTCTAGCGGGGAGGGTGTTATACCAACAGGGGGCTCTGTAGGGGTAAGCCCTTTGACCTTGTGAGGTTCTCGTCCTCGGTATAACCAGTGAAGTTTTGCGGGATATGCGGTTGTGCACTGTAGGGTTTGCACGGTGGATAGTGGTTGACAGACCCGGTGGGGATAGCCCAAGGAGTGATTTTTTTGTTAGGAGGCAGGTTTGGTATTTGAGGCACTCATCTAGGTTGAGTAGATTAGCCATGGTGTAAAGACGGCAAGTGTGGGTTAGACTAGGAGCCCCAGTTATGAGCCTGCAGGCCTTGTTTAAGGTGAGGTGGATCTTGTGCAGGGCAGTCTGGTCTGCTGCACCGTACACAGGTAGGCCATAGTCTACCAGAGATAGAACAGAGTATGTGACTGCAAGTTGGAGAGCATCCGTGGGGAGGCAGTTTTTATGGCGATAGAGGATACCCAGCCGAGTGTTAGAGGCTGAGGCAAGGGCAGAGATGTGGGCATGAAAAGAGAGGGCAGGGTCAAAGGTTATACCTAGGTATTTATAAGGGTGAACTAGCTCAATAGAGAGTTTAGAGGTGGAGTGGACTGCGAGAGGATAGTTACTGGATTTATTTTGGGGGTGGGCAAAGAGCATGGTTTTGGTTTTCTTTAGATTAATTACGAGCCTGTGCTCAGTAAACCAGGCTTCTGCGTCATTGTAGGATTCCTGCAGAGAATCCTGAAGTGAAATGGGATTACGGTCGGAGGCAAAGAGTACAGCATTATCTGCGTAAAGAAGGATTTACCAGTACATGCACTGGGCAGGGAGCTGAGAAAAAGGGAAAAGAGCAAGGGCTCAAGAATGGAGCCCTGAGGACTCGGAGCGGATAGGGCAGGTGCTGGAAAGTTTCCCGTTGATTTTCACATGTTGTGAGTGGGCCGACAAGTAGCTGGAGCACCAGGAAACAGGCCCAGTGGCAAAGCCTAAGTGACTAAGGGTAGTTAGCAGGAGGGGGTGGGAGACAGTATCAAAGGCTTTTGATAAGTCAATGAACACTGCACCTGCTAGGGAGCCAGAGTCCAGTGAGGTGTGAAGAAATTTGGAGAACTCCAGGAGGGCAGAATTGGTGCTGTGGCCTGCTCTGAAACCATGTTGTTCTGGGCAGAAGATGCTATATTTATCAAGGTATTCAGAGATTTGAGTGGCCACAATTTTTTCTAAGGCCTTAGAGAGAGGAGAGAGGATTGAGATAGGTCAATAATTGTTAGGGAGGGTCCTATCACCACCCTTGTGTATTGGGGTGACAGTAGCTATCTTCCAGGCAGAGGGGAATTGCACTAGGCAGAGGGATTTGTTAAAGAGGCTGGTGATTGGTGAGATAACCAGATCCAGAACCTGACGGAGAAGACTGGGATCAAGGGAGTCATTGCCAATTGTGTTACTCTTTAAGGCCTTGAGTAGGTAAGGTCTGACTTCCTGGGCAGTGACTTGGTGCAGGTAGAACAAGGGGTGTGGGAGAATTGGGACAGACCTGGAGGGAGGGGGAGCGAAGAAATTATCAGGGATCACCGAGTTAAGGTCAGTGAAAGATTTGTTGAGGTGGTTGGCAATAAGGACAGGGTCTGTGGAGACTGAACCATTAATGGTAATAAGTGAAGGTGGGGGGGAACGCGTGCCACCATTCAGTTGCTTAATGTTGTCCCAAGGTCCTAGCATTCCCCCATGAGGAAGTGAGGGAGGCTTGATAGTGCTCAGCCTTCGCTTTGCGGATGGCCCATGTACATTTGTTCTGGGCAGCAGCATAGGCCAGCCTGTCAGCTGGGCAGCCTGTTTCCGTGGCAATGTGCCATAGATTATCCCTGTGCTTAAGAAGTTGGCGCAGGGTGGGGGTAATCCAGGGGGCATGCCTTACTTTGGACCGACGTGCAGTTATGGGTGCAAAAATGTTGCAAGCAGAGTTGAAGGTGTGGATAAAGAAGGTAAGGGCCATGTCAATATCTGGGGCATTTAGTATAGGGACCAGTCTATGAGGGCTAGAGTTGCTTAAGGCCTTCAGCCCACCAGGTCTAAGACGTCTCCGAAGGGTAGTTTGTGCTGTGGGTTTGGGCAAGGAGGTTGACCAATAGAAGAGAACCGGGGAGTGGTCACTAAGGCAGTCTTTGAGGATTTGGATATTGCGGATGTAGTTAGGGTGGTTTGTGAGGACCACATCCAGGAGTGTGCTAGAGCCCATTCTAGGATTCACTCTAGTGGGTTGGGAGACTAGTTGGGTTAGGTCGATGGCTGTAAAGGCATCATGGGAGGAAGTGGATGAAGGGCTGAGCCAATTGATGTTCAAATCCCCCAAAAGGATTTGGTCGGAGGAGTGGGGTTGGGAGGTAAGATAATCGATTAGTGGGCCTAGTGCTTGTGCTTGATTTTTTGGAGGTATGTTCACTGTAGTCAGGTAGATGGGACCCCTAGAGGGATAAGGAGATAGTTTTAGGGTTAGATCCTGAGCCCTGAAGTCAAGGACCGGGGCTGGGAGGGCTATTCCAACGAGAGGGTCTTTGACATAAATGGCACAGCCCCCACCTCGCCCACTAACATGGTCCTCCCAGAGGGAGTAGCCAGGGGAGTGAGACCAGGGAGTCAGGGGTAGAGTCTGACAGCCAAGTTTCAACTATTGAGATAACGTCAGGTTTATGGAACCGCAACCCAGCAATTGAGAGAGTCGAATTTTTTAAGGAGGCTACATATGTTCATGGAAGCAATATGAAGCCTGGTGGATTCCTTTGAGGAGACTTTGCAAGCCGGACTGGGATTGGGATGTATGTTACCAGTCAGGAGCAGAAGGAGGAGGAGAGCTGCTATGGGCAGAGGGTGGCAGAAGGAGAGTTTACGCCAGGAGCGATAGGAAGAGAAGGGGGGTTTCATAGCACAGGGGGTGGGTAGGGCAGGACAGGCTGAGAAGACTTGAGTGATAAGATGCCCGAGGGAGCAAAGGGGGGAGGAAAGGTAGTGTCTAGATGGGGGGTGAGGTGGAGAGGAGCATATGGGGTGAGTGGAGGAGGAAGGAGGGGAGGGGCAGTGGCATAGGAGAAGGGGAGGGCAGGAGGGCAGGTAGGAGCACTAGAGTAGTGAGGCTGAGGATTAACAGGGACTTTAGGGTTAGCAGAAGGCAAAAGGAGGAGGAGGAGAGAGAGGCAGGTAGGCAGGAGGTGTGCATGCATGATCGGTAAGGAT
This sequence comes from Neoceratodus forsteri, assembly GCA_016271365.2. NCBI lineage: Eukaryota > Metazoa > Chordata > Ceratodontiformes > Ceratodontidae > Neoceratodus > Neoceratodus forsteri. Next base: position 71,539,578 of record CM057456.1, on the reverse strand, counting down.
ATGAGAGCTGAAGTGAAGAAAGATGGGGGAACTTGGATGATAGAGGGGAAGATGGTAGTGAAAGGTCTACTTCTAAGTGTAGTTGCCACCTTGGTACAGTGGCAGAGCACCTGCCTCAAGTGCACAAAGCACCAGGTTCAAGACTTGCCTAGGGTGATAGAAAAGGACCCAAGACAGTGACTGCAGCAGCAGGGAGCAGAGCTCAAAGCCTGCAGTAACACTTAGAAAATATTTTAGCAGACTATGAGGGTTAGAGGGTTTTAGAGTCTTAAAACCTATTACAAACACTAGTCTGATGTGATAGCTGAGTGGTGGAGCTGCTGACTAAAACAGTAAAACTGCAGGGTTCAATGCTTGCAGTGGCAGCAAGAGAGAAGTGGTTTAATATTTTGGCAGGGTGGGGGGGGTAAGAGACTATGAAAGCCTTAGAAAGTAGGAATAAGATAGCCAGATAAAATGGTTAAGAGGTAGAGCTGCTGACTTTGATAGCAACGGTACTGGATTTGAAAACAGCTTTGGGACAAAGGACAGAAATTTTTGTTTCTAAGAAGGAAGAAGGAAGGGTTAAGAGCTTGAAAGTAGAAGAAGATATTGGCCTGGTGGTTAGGCTGCAGACTTTGGAGTAAGGACTGCAAGGTTTGAAGCTTGCATGGGGCCTAGTGGTGGGCTGATGGGAAGGAGTAAGGAAAGAAGATAGCAGAAAGGATTAGGATGGAACTGCAGAGACGTCTAGTGGACAGGGATTGCAATTGTTGCTAGGAAGGAGTAGAGAGTGGATAGAGGTGCCAGAGTGGAAAGTGCAGCAACCCCTAGTGGTTGGAGTATATAAGCTGCAATTGGGAAAGGGTAGGTCACGTGATATGACACGTGACCTGCCAGCAGCAATAAATGAAGTGCCGCCCCTGGCTGGGAGGGTGGTTGGGGCAGGTGGGTGGGAAGTGCTACTCAACAGGCAGGCTGTAGTGCAGGAGGCTTTACCTCTTAAAGGCTCTGGCAATCCCCGAGTTCAGGCTCCACTACTGGGCAGAGTTGTGAAGGTTAAACATGCATCTTTCTATAGCAATATTGTATGGTACTGTGAATCCTGTCTGCAGTGTCTTTTCTGCATATATATATGGAAAAGATTACACAGTAAACAAAATATCAGCAAGAACAGATGACCTGTGGCATTATTTTTCATGCAAAACATTTATAGTAGATGACTGTAATAATTTGACTATTCACATGGTGCATTTCTGGCTTTTAGCAGGTAATTAATTAGTTAGGAATGGACTGTAAATAGCTAGCCGATTCACTGTATGGTAAAAGCAACCAAAATGAACCATTTCAGGTCAGTTTTTACAAAATTGCTTTGAAAATACAAGAGGTCACTGTCACAGACTGAACAAAGAAAAAAAAGTATCATTGTGACAGCATTTAGCATGTTAAGGAAAAGCTTCCTGGCCTTCTAAAAGTCACCAAAATGCACCATTTAACCTCAGTTTTTCAAAATGTTCCCAGGGAAGCATGCCCCCAGACCCCTCTAGAGAAATTTTGATTTCGTGCTCCTCCAAATTTCTGGTTGCATGATGCCCTGCAGAGTACATATTGTAGAATTTATATTATACATCTATATGATTTTAAATTGATATATATATATATATATATATATATATATATATATATATACATATACATATAAATAGATATATATATATATTTGATATACTCTGTTTTCACCACATCCTTGCTACCTGAGTGTTCTAACTCCTACCAGAAGCCCTCTCTCCATCTTGCTATTAACAGGCAGATCCCATGGCTCTGCATCCACCCCACCAGGTGGGAACGCTCTATCCTCCCTTGGGGTGCTATCTGTCCATCTTATGTTCCCCGCCTAGATAGAGGAGAGCCAGGTACTGGAGTGTGGCAACATCGAGGCAGGGTGCCATTGCTTATATTAGTTGACAAGGTTTTCACTTTACTTTGCTCCCTCATAGTGCAGCATGCAGTGACACCTGTGCATTGCTAACCTGCTGGCGTCTACTGTGTTCCACCCCTGACTTCTGACTGGTTTTCCAACAATGCCCTCGATCTCCATTAGGGGCCACCAGAACACTGAGCAGCCACTGGATCCCTCTCTGGGAGAGGAGACGCACCATCCTCTCCTTCCCCCACCAACCCCCAGCTTCATAAGTCCGTTCCCAAACCCGGTTCGCCGGTGTGTCGCGAGGTGTGGTGTCCAGCGCCTCAACCCTCAGTGTCATCAGGGTGGCTCCAGATTTAGATATGTGATAAGACAACCACAAAGTTTTCTTTTTTAATGAGTAATATCCACTTTTTATATTGTCTTGTGTGCGGGAACATATTGTGGTTGCTTCAGTTGAGAAGAGAGTTTCGGAGGTGCTGTCCTGCTGCAGCCAATGGCGTCACTGCTTTTTGTGGATGGGCTCTGTGGCACCAATGACATAGCGCGCTGTCTATTACAGCAGTTCAGAAAACATGCCATCACCCTTTAGTCACTGACAGGCATCAATGTGTGCCTTGGACTCTTCGTCCCCACAGTTCACCCCATTTTCATATGTTGTACCTGTTTCAGCATATGTCCATATGAAATGGGATGACTGTAAAGCCAAACACCCCAAGGCACACCTCAGCACTTGTCGGTGTCTGCAGGATAGGGTGTGGTAAAATGCCATGAGCATTATTGCTGAATGGGGTGAGTGTAAAACCCGAGGACCCCAAGCCACAACTCGATATTTGCAGCACTGAATGGTAGGGTGAGCTGAAATGCTATGAACATCATGGCCGATGCCCAAAGGGACACCTCAGTGCCTGTCAGACTCTATATGGTGATGTGGGGTTTGACATAACTTTCATACTTCACTGCCATTCCTATTATGCATCTGTTCAACTCCTGCACTACTGATGCCAGTGTCAGCAAGACAACAGTTGGCATTGACAAATGCTTGACATTCTTTTATTTTTATATATTTATTTTATTTAAGTGCAGTGGTTCAAGGTCCTGAGCTGCAAATCTGGAGATCTGGGTTTGAATCCCAAAGCCCCCACTCACATACTGTGTGACCCTGAGCAAGTCACTTTACTTCCTTGTGCTCCCAGGTCACACCTGTAAACAAGCTTTCAGCTTGGTGAGTCTTTTTTTAAAAAGAAAAAAAATCCATTTATTAATTATTGAGGCTTTGGTTTACACCACTGAGCAAATGCTTACTAATAAGTTCCATGTCAGTTACCTAGACAATACAAGTGTCTGCAGTTTATTCTGTCCTTCAGTTGTAGCCTATCTGCACACTTTTTTTTTGTGGAGTGCCAGGTTGAAGACTTGAGTCAAGGCCAAGGGATACTGTAAAATGGCCCGAGGTGACAACTGTCCAGCAAGACATTATTAAATGTGCACATAACACAAATCAAAACAGACATTTACCTATTTAGTTATTTATCAACATGTTACTGAAACTAAGAACAAACAAACAAACAAAAAAAAATTAAATAAGGACTGCAAGTGGACCCTGCTATGTCCTCAGGGACCACAGACAGCTGCTTTACGGGCCATTTGTGGTCCCCAATCCACACATTGTGCACCCCTGGTTTACCTAATATAGTCATTAAAAGATCTGAATTACAAATTTACAAGCAGTGGTTACTTTAATATAAATTGTTAATGTTGTTGTATATTGAGAATCTTATACTAACATGTATGCCAACTTTTTGTGTTAGGTAACCGATAGGGCATTTATAACACAGATGAGAAGTTTGCATCCAGTGAATGATTCAACCACAGATAGTATTCAATCAGCTGCACAGACAACCTTTTCTAACTCATCAGTACAAACAGATAATATGGTATGTAATATATTACTATATAGCTCTGAATAACTTTTTTACAGTTATCAGTAATGACACGGTATTCGCAGTAGATAATTGTATATGTGAATTCATTTAATCAAACTACTGTTGATCCACAGTTAAATGTTTAAAAAATAAGTCCCCATATGAGTGATGTCTAAACAAGAGAAAAATGAAGTTTGGCTCTGTGCTAACACCTTTTTGGTAAGGGCTGAAGGGAAACTCAATGAACACCCAGTGTGTTGAGCCACATCGGGGATCCGATTCCCTTGGACTTTGCTATTGAGGTCTTAGGAAATCAGTACCCCAGTTGGGACACAACCTACTGAGCATGCACAGTTTTCCATTCGGTATCCTTTATGTTCTAAACTGAGAACATTTTCTGGCCTATGCTAGGAATGAGAAGTTGCATAACATGGAGTTGTTGACAAAATAAAATAGCACAGTAGTATATATAGATCACATGAATGGCAATTTTTATGTTCCGAGTTGGCATGCTGTAAACTTCATGAATGTAGATAGTAATGTAGTACATTTTGGGCAAGAACTGTTATTATTATAGCTGTGCTGTAATTTAACATGTGTGTTTATAGATTCTAACTTCTAGAGAAACATAGACTATTAAAAATGTCCCACGTGGGTTTGGTAAAACTCATAACTCCCAAGGATGTCAAACTGTACTGCCTGGAGTGGATAAAGGTACCCAGACAGATCCCATAACTGTAGAGACATTTTCTGTTGGTGATCAGTGTGACTTGACCAGTCATATGTATGACAGTGATGATTCAAACAACATTGATATGGACACTGACAACCTAATGGATTTAGACAATGATCCAGACTGGGATGAGCAACTTGACTTGAGGGATGATCTCAAAAAGGCGAAAGCAAGTATGAAATGTATTGACCTGTGAGTTCTTTTGATTCATATTTTACCAAACAAAAAAATACAAACTTTATTTTCATTACTAAAGATTCGCTATTATGTGATATTTTTAAGTAGTGAAGCGGCAAAGTGTCAGTTTAAAAGTACACACATATTGAGCTGTTGCTGTACTTGTAATCAAAGGTGTAAAATTTAAGATCACAAACATATAGTTATATTGCTGTACTTGTAATATGACTGGGAGAATGGAGGGGGAACCAATATTTTGGGGAAACTGGTGAGGAATAGGGACTGGGCTAAGACAAGGAACACAGACTGAAAGTGCAGGATGTGTATTTGGATGGGTGGATGTTTGTCCCACCATGACAGCTAGGCATTTTGTGAATACCCTTGGAGCAGAAGTGAATCCAAGGGCATAGCTCTGAATTGATAATGGGCAGATGGCAACCTGAATCTGAGGTACTTTCTGTGAGACCTTCTGATTGGGATGTGAAAATGAGCATCTTTTACGTCCAGGGATGCTAGCCAGTCTCCCTACCTCAGGGTAGGCAGTATGGTGAACAGAGTGACTCTCCATAATTTTGGTTTTGCTACATGCTTGTTCAGGTATCTGAGGTCCAGAATGGGATGTCGCTCCCCTGTTTTCTTTAATGTAAGGAAGTATCTGGAGTAGCGGCCATTGTCTCTTTGAATGGCAGGGACTGGTTCTACCGCATGAAGCAGTAGAAGGGATTGAGCTACTGGCTGGACAGTGGGGCTAGCACGGACAGTGCTCCTCCTATCCCTGCCCCTAAAGTATCCCCCAGGCTTTTACTGGGAAAAACTTGGGGCTGAAAATAAGGCCCATAAGGAGTCCTGCCCCTGCAACCCCTCGAGTAGTGTCATGGGGTTGGCAGATCTCTCTTTCACTGCTCAGCAAGAATATTTTTCCATTGGTATATTTTGCTTATACAAATAATGTTTAATTTTGTAAATGTTCAACCATTTTTTTTAACAGACCTGAAGTCTAAGATGACAGCAGATGAAATAAAATTTATAGTCTTCGAAAGTGCTCTAATGTTACTAATGCAGTCATGCTACATATGTCACTCATCATGCAAAGTATTTGCAAGATGTATTTTTGGATCATTGATTGAACTGGAGCAGATCTGCAATAACGACCACCGACATTATTGGCAAAACCAACCCTCTCATTCATTTATGCCAATTGGGAATTTATTGACTGTGTGCAGTATTTTCTTTACCGGAGGCAGTGCCGTTAGAATAATAAATATGTTTAAGACTATTTGCATCCCAACAATATCAATACAGACATACTATCTTATACAGAAAGGTTATTTGATACCTTCAGTATGCAGAGTTTGGACAATGAAACAAAGTGAGTTAATGAAATTCTTCACTGATAGGAAAGCGAATCTTGGAGGTGATGGTTGGTATTGCTCACCAGGGCATACTGAGAAATTTGGAGCATATACTCTAATGGACTTAGACAGATCTAAAATTGTAGATATTCAACTAGTACAGGTAACAACATTTTTAGTCTGTCTAATGTGGGAGATCAATACATGAAGATTAAGAATGTTTACCTATGTTATGGTTCAGAAGGTATGAACATTATAGTAAATTATTATTTTACTTAGGCTTTTCCTGATATGCAATGCTCTCAGTTCATGTACATACCAACATACTAAGATGATGGCAGATTAGGACCTATGGTCTATCAAGTCTGCTCAATAATCAGTGCCTTCCCAGGGCACCATTGTTTGCCCTTCCCCCTCTCTCCTTACAAGGTCCGCCAACAGTTGGGCTCTGGTATGCACCCTCCCTTATACCTATCCCAGCCTTTTTTGATCCACTCAACAGTTGCAGTAGCCACCAACTCACCATGCAGTGCATCACAGGGCTCCATCACCCTCTCAGTGGAGTAGTGTATCCTTGTTCCTCCTCTTCTTGACCACCTCTCAAAAACTCCTATGTCCCACATCCTTAACCTACTAATCTGCCCCTTCCACTTTCCCATAGTTCCCCTTTCTGCTCCTACGATATTCAGGTCTCCCAGCACCTCAGTTTTGCCATCTCCATCACCACAGTGGTCCCTAAGGCTAGTCACCATGCCTTCCTCTTGTCCCTCCTCCTGCCTAGGCAGTCTATATACTACCCACCATCTTCAATCTCTTCCCCCTGGAGCCTGCAGGGTGAACTATAAGGCCTCCGTCTGATCCCATTCTTCATTTACCCTGCTTATCCCTAAGTATAAATTTGCACTAGGTTAATCTAATCATGCCAATATATTAATCAAAATAAGGAAAAAAAAGTATATATTATTCAAAATAGTAACAAAATGTTACATACTTGTTAACCTAAAGTTTATGTCATGTTACATGACAGAGCAATGAGGTCCAAAACTGATATGCAATGGAATCAGAGGGATTAAAAAGAAGAATTCATGCATCGAAAGATTCAGGTGTTGTAACTAACAGTTTAACAACAGATAATCATTCTTCTGTAAAAAAATATCTCATAGAAAGTGAACCAAACATAATACACTGGTTCTACATATGGCACATAGCCAAAAGTATATTATTTCTCTATTTTTAGCCTATGTATGTTAATAAAGCTACATTATTATTGTATAGAATATTTCCACATAGCATTCTATATCCTAATTAAGACAGATGAACACACTTTTGAAAATTAGTACATGCACTTCTTCTTAAAATGATACACACTTGTTCTGTGTGTATTGTCTCATGATTATATGTCATGGAAAGTCTGATTTACTGTTAACTTTGGGATAACTCCAGCCATGGCAACCTTGCTTAGTTCATGTGATAGTATGACATATATTTGAAATAATAGAGGTAATATGCACAAAGTCCACAGCTATTAATGTGCTTAACACAGTTATGCATTAGAAAATGTATTATTTCTATGGCAGGTATTAGGAAGAAGTTAGACATTAAAGGTAGAAGAAGAGACTGTGTGCTCCTCAAACAGTGGTCTAAGGCCCTGTTCACACTACACCTCTGTAATGTTACAGAGTGCCCAAACCATTACCACAATGGTTTGCATTTACACCTGTAATGTTATAGAAGGCGTTTTTGTAACCATTGTTGAAACCACATATGAGGTGGTTTCAGCAATGAATTATAGCTCAGTCCACCTTAGTAGCGATGCCGGAGGTAGTGTGGATGGCGGTAACGGTCCCCTGCAGGGCCCGTAGAGCAGCGGGAGCTGCATTGTGGGACTGGGCACAGTGGTAACGGTTGCCTGGTTCCCGAGGTGTGGACTGGTGGTACCGGTCTCATACCAGTCACCGCTGCAGTGTGGACACACTGTACCGCTCCCCGGCTGTGACGGTTTCTGTCCATTACGTGGTCTGAGTGGTGTAGTGTGGACGGGGCCTAAGGCTGTTAGTAATCACCTGTACTGCTGCGGATCAACTAGTGGAGGTGATGGTGAATTGGTCAAAGCAAACTGGTTTTCAATTTTAAATCATGTATCGAACATACATTCAAGAAATGGTGAGCCATACAATGAGTGCCATCATGATGTTCTTGAAAATCGTCCTTGGATCCCAATGGGTTTGTGTATCTTATATTGTTATATATTTAGTTGATATTTATATATTATTTAACACCCTGTGAAAAAGATAGCAAACTTAGTGGTCTGTGATTATAATTTGTAGGTAGTAAACCACACAAGGAAATGGAACTGATAGTAAAGACTAAACAGTTGCTAAACGACATAAAAAAAATATATCCATCCAAGCAAACATCTTCGTTGGAGTCGTTCAACAAAATCATAACTTGTTTTGCTCCAAAAAGTATGCATTACTTTTATGACAGTATGGAGGCCACGTATGTCTCTACTAATATAACATATCTATGACGTGTCACAATTCAATTGATCACAGATTATTAGTTGTATTCACAGTAAATCTATAGCAAATGTTTTACTTCTTTTTTTGTTAATTAGTGTAAATGTTTAATATCATTACTATTTACATACTAACACACTAAAAACCCAGCAGAGTAGACCTAGTGGTATTTCGTGTTTGCACGTTTGGTCAGCCCACACTCTGTGAGCTGACCTTGCTGTCCCCCATTCCCCACCCTCTTGCGATTCTCCATTTCCAGAGCCGTGTATTTCATTTGAATTGGACATTGCTTGCACAACCCTTCCCCAGTACATGTCAGATCCCTCTCCCCCTCCTGATTTCCCTGGCGAGGTTCTGCTCCTTCCTTGCCTTAGTCAACCTTACCACCCAAGTGGCCCTTCTGTCAGTCATGGAGTACTTGAAATGTCTATAGGTAGCCATCTTTTTCAAAACCAGATCCTGAACCTCCTGTGTCCACCAACAGGGTTTTGGCCCTTACCACATTTTTGCCTCACTCTTGAACAGGTCCTGGTAGCTGTCCCTTCCCTACTCTCTGTCCCTCCTGAACATAGTGTAGCCATCCAGGTTCATGTCCCAGTCATTCCCTGTAATGGCCCAGGTCTCAGTGACAGCTGCCACATCCTGGCTCATACTCCCATCTGTCCTGTCTGTATTTAACCCCTCCTTGTCTGCCATGCCATCATGACCCAAACTCTCAGCCACATTTATTGCACCCTCCCCTACCCCCTGCTCATCCTCCTTGGTCTTTTCCGTCATGCTACTCCTTCCCCTCAGTGTGATCTTATCCCACCTGCCCACCATTGTCTTGCACTCCTTGTCACCCCCCAACATCATTCTTCCTGAATTTTGGGCCCTGTCTCTTGTCCCATCCTCCCATCTCATCCCTATATGCCCTCATTGTAGCTGCATCCTCTCACACTCCACACTCCCCTTGTTCTTTCTGCCTTACAGTCATTTCCTCTTGTCTCCCCCTCCCCTCTCCCCCTATTCTCTCTTGTCATAGCTGAATCCTCCACCCCAGTGTTCCCCTTCTCTACTACTAGACATAGGGGATTGAGACAGTTGCTGAGCCTAATGCCAGACCCCAAAACTCCATCACCCATCTTACCACCCCATCCTGGTTCCATCTGTATAACCCAAGGAGCCTGCAAGCTTCTTTGGGAGTTTCCTCCATGCCATTTCCCCCACCATACCTTTTCCACCAGCTATTTATACAATCAAAAATATAATTTATTACTGCACATGAAGATACTAGTCACCAATAGAGTATATAGAAAGATAATTACAAGCTGTGGATAAATGGTTGTACAAATGGACTGTGTCTGAAAGTTACTATTTATATTGAATAGATTGATAATTGTGGTATTACATTTTAATGAAAATTCTTCAAGAATGCAGGCAGTCACTTGATCTGGGTAAAGGAAATGGGGTGTATCCTTTCCCAACGCGAGATCAGGAGTACCTGTCATAAAGCAAATAAAAGTAGCAGCAACACATGGTATTTATTATATGAAATTGAAAAAACATTATTAACCTCTAATTAATGAAATTTTTTTTGTTGCATAGTGCGGGTACTTACTGCTAGTAGAAATAGATTGACAATCTGTTAATATACTTCATTTTTCATTCCCCATCGCATACGTGTTATTTCAGTTTAAATTGTTGTATGTGTTTTAAATTTTTAAACTTTCTCTGTCAGAATATGTTGGTGAGCTAATGTCAGAGGTCATATCACAAAGACATCAGTATCCAAGCTATAGATCTGCTGTAAGTCGTGAAACATATAACATGCCAGTTCCATTGCCAATTGTATCATCCTTTGTCAAGACAGACAAAGAAACACTAGTAGCAATGCACAGGAGTAGATTTAACAAGGTTCTGTTCCACCAGAGGTAGTAGTCCTTCGAAAATATGTTCAATTCCATTAATATAATAATGTTGTTATAAGTAATTAATAACTACTATTATGTGAATGTTATGCTTTTTACATTTTTTAAAGGCAGGTGTTATTTTAGCTGACTTCCATGCATTTGGAAGTGCTCCTGATTTCAGAAAGGCATTAAACACCATGGCAAGTGGACCAGCAAGTTCGTGAAGCAGTAGACTGACCAGTTTAATGTCAAGCAGATCCATCCCCATCCTGGTCTTGCCAAGCACCCTTTTAATATTTAAGCAGTAAGGCACAACAGGGTGTGGGTTGCTGGGGATTTACCGATGCCTTATGTGGTGTATCATGAGATGCAGCTGAGTGACTTAACCACACAAGAAGTGGGTAAATCACCAAATAACTCACACCCCGGTGTGCCTTATTGTGATCATACAATGGACCCATGTGTAAAATAGAGGATTTTGTATGAACAGTCACACATAACAAGGATATTCTTGTATTGAGAGGTTTCCTTGGTAACAGATGACCTTGAGAGCACAGCTCAAGAGGTACTCTGTTACCAAGGGACCCTCAAGATACAAGAATTTCCTTGTTTGTGTATGACTGCTCATACACAATCTTTTATAGTGTATGGGCAGTCACAGCATAGACAATCATACAAAACCAGCTGGAGAAGACAACAGAGAACAGAAATTTTTATATTGTCTTTTTTTTTTAACTGACACAGTGTGCTGCAGATGTTTCTGCAAGTTCAAGTTTTAAAAAACGCAACTTCCAGCTTAACTGGATTGAGGAAAACAACTATGTGGCAGCATTCTGAGTTGTTATGCTGCAGTAGTGACATAGCTAGTGCAGCATAACAGCTGTGATTACATAGCTACTGCAGCATAACAACTCCATTCCAGTTATGGATGCCTATCATTAATACCATTCCTCAACTGTGGGTTATGCAGGATTTACCCATGGTCATGTGACATGTTTTGACCAATGAGGTTACAGGATTTTCACACACCTTTGTATAAGCTTGATTGTTTTGACTTTGATGACACGACTAATAAAATCATACTGATGTAAAATTGTATATGCAGTTTTACTTGTCTATTTGAAGTGGTGTATCTTACTGATTTTATTGTTTTCTTTTCATAGCCATGGTCATGAGATGACAGCTGATAATTCAGTTCTTCACTTGGAGGAATAAAAACACCAGAATTCAAAAGTATGGCAGAACATTATTGCATGGGTTTAGAAGAAAAGACAAATTGATCCAGTTTTTTCTCTTCACAGTCATTACCCAATACCATTTGTCAATCCAATAAAACTCAAGTGTAAACAAAAAAATATATAAATACATATGATGCAAGTGATACAAAGATTTTAAATTTTTAGAAATATTTGTACAGTATCAATTAATTTAATAACTATTTCATAATATGAAAATGTGTACTATATCAGCATAGACATTTGATACTGAACATTGGAGAACGATAAAAAAAGACAAGCATACATATGGAAATCTTATTATGGATGATATATCAGTGGGGGATCAGATGGTCAGAAAGATAGGAAACTAGAAAGTGGGGCATGTACAGTAGGTGAGAGTGTGGGGTGGTCTCATCATATGGGTTAGTCACTAATGGGGTCCCATGTGGGCCGGTACTGAGCCCGCTCCTGTTGAACACTTATCATAAGTCAGAGAAGTGTAGAAGGGCTGCAGCACAAACAAACAAAATATTAGGGTACATAACCATGTGGATAACCTCGAGGAGTAGTGAGGTACTCCTCCCGCTGTACAATTGTCTGGTTAGACTATACGTTGACTACTGCGTGCAGTCTTCAAAGTATCTCAAGGGAATGATTAGGGTAAGCATTGAGGGGGTCGTTCAGCTGAGGGAGGTGGAGGCCATCAGGGGACACTCAATTAAACTGTATGGGTGAGGTGGAGGTCGAGGGAGGGTCAAGGAGGCGCCATCTCATTGACAGGGTTGTAGAGCCCTGGAATGTACTGCCCGCGAATTGGTGGCTACCACTACTATGGAGAGTTTCAAGAAAGGCAGGGATAGTTATAGAGAGAGAGTGCATCTCCGAGCCCCACTGGGAAATGTAGGACCTTGTAAGGAGGAAGAGGGGTCTACTATCGGTGTCCTTGGAAGGAACTAACCATCAAGCATACGCAATAGAACATCGGGCCTAATCTGCTGAATTAATGGTATGCTAGTATGCTATTATGATCACAGCTATAAACAGTCATTACTGTAGTGTATATACATCATTGGCATTTATATATAAATACCTAACTAAATAATTGATTTACTTTTATTTTTATTTTATGCTGAATATACAAACAACATATTTGCTAGCAATTATCATATATGGTTATTGTTGTGAGGTTAAAATGATACATTCGAAAAAGTACGTTCTAAAACAAATTGATTAAACTGATGTTTTAATTACACAAAGAAATCAATAAATTCTGTTAATGAAATAAAATTAATTGAACTTGAATATTAGTAGTCACAGAATGTCTCTGTCTAGCTATCTCTCTATATATCTCTCTATCTCTCTTCCTATCTCTCTTCCTATCTCTCTATTTCTATTTCTGTCTATCTTTCAATCTCTGTCTCTCTCTCTCCCCCCCCCCTTGATCTACCTACTGCATCATTAAGCAATAAGGCATAACAGAGTGTGGGTTATTGGGGATTTACCCTCCTTGTGTGATGTGTTACGAGGTGCAGTCAAGTGACTTAATCGCACAAGAAGTGGGTAAATCACCCAACAATTCACACCCTGGGGTGCCTTATTGTGATTATACAATGGACCCATGTGTAAAATAAATTTAAAATGTGTTTAATTAAGTTTTTTGTAAATGCTATTCCTTAGCGGTGGGTTATGCAGGATTTACCCATGGTCATGTGACATGTTTTGACCAATGAGGTTACACGATTTTCACACGCCATTGTATAAATATATATATAATTATACCATGGACATAAGTGAACAGCCAATGAAATGGTCAGACTGGCAGTTTACCACCAGTATAAATCATTTGATAATCACTGGCTGATGAGCAAATAATAATGGAGGAAATGGTTATCTACATCCTAAGCATCTGCAGCCCAGGAATAAATACAATACAAATAAAAACACAAAGCAACCTCTTTAAAAGTTGTATTTTATTATAGTAAGAAAATGAACCTTGGTATAATTGCAATATGCCACTCAGAGGATGTGGGTTATCTGGGGATTTACCATGGCTGGCGAGGATTTACCCATTCGGCTGCGCCTCTTGGGCAAACTACTTCAACCGTAGTAAATCCCCCAATAAATCACACCCTCTTTTGGCTTATTGCTTAAATATCACTGCCTGTCAATCTGTTAATCAAAATGACAAAATAAAAAAAAAGCATGATCTGCAGTCATATATTATAAATCTGTTCATACACTAAGCAAAATGAAAACCAGTGCATGAGTCAGATGGGAATCTTTATTGTACTTTGGTAACAGCACAAGATAGTATAACCTTCCTATTCCCACGTCCCATTCTTCCAAAAATCCAGTATACGAATTTGCGATATGCCACATACCTGAAGCGCCTGTGAACAATAGAGAACTGAATTTATACATCTATATCAGGTCTATGGTTAAGTTATCTGTAATCCTGATATTATATCAATTTGATATAAATAAAACATAAACAGAAATTACTGTATATCATGGAGCTAGATAGAAGGCAATAATATCACAATGGGTATTGCAACATTGATAAAATAAAATAGTATACAAGTAAGAAACTAGACAGCAGCAAAATGAATTACAATTGATGTATGCTAAGGTCGGGTTTGTATGTTCAGCAGATACAATAGGTATGGCCTATAAGATGATAATTCAAAATCTTGTGATATAGAAACATAGAATCATAGAAGTTGACAGCAGATAAGGACCGCAAGGCCCATCCAGTCTGCCCATATCTTTTCTATCTTATAAATGTGCTACTGGCCTTTGCTCTGTCAATGGCTTATCTATTCATACTCATCTGTATTGCTCCATTATGCCTATCCCATGCCTGTTTTCATATCCACCACTTCCTGTTTCCAGGGTGACCCACAGTTCTTCTGGCTCCTTATGTGTATTCTGAATTTCTGTAGCTTTGATATTTTCATTGACATACAGGGCCACTCCATGTTCCCTTTTTGCACATCGGTCTCTTCTGAAATTTTCATTAACATACAGGGCCACTCCACCCCCCCCACCCCCATTTTTGCACCTCGGCCTCTTCTGAGGTTGAGGCCACTAATTAATGTTGGAGTTACAGGCTGACTATTCATTATCTGTCCACAATTGCTACATGTATATATCACTAAATACAAGAATTAACATGGGAATAAATGTAGAAAACTTAATGCTAACTCCTCTTGTGAAACTTCATCGCCCATTGGACCATCATGTTCAATGAATTCATTTAGTGATGCTTGCATGACATATTGGTTAAAACAACAAGATATAAAACCTGGATGATCAGTTAAGCATTTCATGCCTTTATATTTTTTCATCTCTCTCCTTATTTCTCTGTATGATGAACATCATCTGTTCTCTATTACAGTTGGCATGTTGGTGCAGTTTTGACAAGTACACCTATCAAAGTTAATGGAGGAGAAAGTGACAGTAGTCTTAATGTAATTTAAATTTCATATATTTAGTTACACTTGTACCTAATGTCTAAAACTGTAATTTTGACTTATAATAATAAAGACAATACATGTATAATAGAGTCAATGAAAAGGTAAAGTTAATAATTCACATACTAATTTTAAACTACTTGTTCAATTAAACAGAAGTTAAGAAAACTAATACTATAATTAGCGCGGTGGTCAGATATATAGTAAAAGGGAGGTTGGAAATGGGGGTGGTGGCCTACTCCTCCACTGACAGTTTCCTATTAACATATTAGTCTATTATTAATTAACAGTTAATAGTAGAAGAGGGGAGCGGGGTTGGGGTATAAATGAAATAGCATCAATGTTAAGACAAGAAACTGTTAGAGCTGTGCAGGTACAATCCAGGCAGGAAGAAATGACACAGGAGATGAGGTCTTCTAGTAGGTCATGAGGCATTGAGGCAAATACGGCTCAGGAGGGGTGGAAGATATTAGGTTCAGGAAAAAGAAGGCAGAAGATGGATACTGTTGGCCTAAATTCAAGTGCAACAAACATGGGAAAAACAAGTATGGGGGGCCAGCAGGAAAACAGTTATGCACCCCTAGTCACACTGAAAGGGGAAAGAAGCGACGAACCATTGGAGGAAGGAGCATGAGCAAGGATGATGAGAGACCTCCTCATAGAGGAGAAGAGAATTCAGGGGTACAGAAACTGGGAGACAAGTGATACATTCTATTAGGAGCTGGGAAATTGTACAAAAAAGGGGATGACATTTAGGGGAAAATACCAATGCACTGATACCCCCCAAGTTATGCAAACATAAACCAAAATATGCACTATATTACCACACCAAAAATAAACCCACCCCATATCATATGCTATGTCTGTGTTCAAGTAATCATTTTATTCCTGTAATCCTCCTTCCTTTATGTTTCTGCCTGCCTGGTAAGTTGTTCTTGTTTGTACATTTGTCTGGTGGAACCAGGGCCCCCATAGCAAACAACAAAGGAAAAATGATTCAGCGTGACATAAACACAATGTGACTCTCAGTGCCCTCGTGTTCCTCTTTTTGTTGTCTCTGCATGATTTTTCAGCTGTACTCTTTTGAGCACAGTGCGTGTGTCTGCCAACACCCATGCCTGTCAGTTCAGTTGGCGGGCTGATGTGAAGCCAATCGCAAAGATGACTTTTGCAGCATGTTTTTCATTTTATGGGGTGGGACAGGGGGAAGAGAACTGATATCAGAGATTTCAAGACATACGTCATGGGTCTGAGTTTCATTTTGATGGTTCAAGTGATGAGACAATGAAAGATTAAAACAGTGGACATTTTGTTAAGTACTGGCAAACTGGGCAGAACCCCCTGGCAGCCAGGTGAGGCAATGAAAGGTCTCCTGGTCCAGTAACCCCACACATCCAATGCCGGCTATGATCCCGACCTTACTCTTTGGGGATAATTTGCCTCCTCATGTGTGGGCCAAAGGGAGAAGAGGGGGATCCTGATACCAATGCTTCATTTGGAGGAGTGATACAAGTGGGTGGTTAGGTGTGGAAGCTGATTGGGTCTGCCTGAGAAATGCCCTGAACTGACATTCAAAAAAAAGTAAATATAAAAAGAAGGAATGTAGACAAATTGGTAAAATGGTTCAGGATCTGGTAGAAAGTATATGGTTCCAATACAGAGAGAAGGGAGTGACCAACGAGGTATCTAATAGATCATCACTATGACAGTAATGTTCAATGGATATGAACATAAATGTATACACTGGATGAGTAATATTGCGTGAAACACAGAGCAAACAACTATATGCCATTTTACATTACATGACTTATACATAATTTGATGGTGACTGATGAGAGAAATTAATGAGGTGTTCAACAGTTAAAAATACATCTAAAAAATAAGTAATAATAAAATAAACAGGTCAAATAAATAGATCAAAACAACCATGGTACAAGACTATTATGATGAATATGATATTTTGATACATATCTGAATTACTTAAAAGAGTCCTGGCTAGAACGTCTGACAAGGTTTTGAATCTGCTGGTTTAAACACATCAACATTTATGATAGAGAATAAACTACTCCTTCCTCATGAGACATCAGCAGAAAGTTATATATGCATATAATTCATTGTAGTGATACCTATTCATCTAACAGCATTCACTTAAAACTTGCACAAAATTGCATATTCATGCTTATAAACTTGCCCCAGCAAAACTTAGACACAAAATTATTTTTTTTTTTTGTAAATCGATACATATAGGATTTTGTTGTATTAGCTGTAGGGATAAGAATCCACATGGTGGAATGACTATTACCAGTTTCCAACTGAGAGCAATAATGTGCATGACTGACTAGCTCAGAATTAATCAGTAAGCTAGTGGAAGTTGTGGGATTCAAACCCTGGTCTTCAGACTGACACAAAAAAGTATTCAGTTCCCCTAACTGTAACCTATACTCTGTACTGTTGGAATAATAAAAAGATAAAAAGATACGTGTAAATAATATAAGCAACATAATGCTATTTCCATGACAAACTGATTTTTTTTTCCTTTTAACAGAATAAAAGTTAAATTGTCAGAACACATCATTCATCAATTGATACTATATCTGCAAGCTCCACCGGTTCAATGTGCACCTCATTGACTGAATCTGGTATAAATATGGGCTCAAATGCAAATGGCATAATCTCTCTAGGAGGAATTAATGAGCCACCATACTCATTTTCTCCTGTAGCCATAATAAAGATAGCTAACTCAGTATGCCAAAGAGAATATCTTGATGCTGTAAAAAAAAAGGAAATGATAAGGATGCAAACAAATGATATGAGACCATTTAAAATATTAGACCATTTAAAATAAGCATCTTGCCTAACAATTTTAGCTCTTTGACAGTGGCGCCTGGATCACGATCATGATCGCAATCCTCTCAGTACTCTGGTGTAGGTGGAATATCCTTAATTAATTTCTTAAATATGTTAAAGAATGAGCATTCTTGAAATAGACATTGTTGCGTGAACAAATCAGAGCAGTGGCAGTGAGGACCCAATCTCAATTGCGATCGCACTATTCAGCACAATAAAAAAAGGTACCTGTCCAGTCATGCTTTTTAATTAGTTTATTAATTGCTGAGTGACATCTCAGTAGTTTCATGACATGTATTTCATTTTATTTCATTCAGAATAAATGAAATCTACTGCAATAATAATTTTAAGCTGAGCTTGCCATAAATTGAAGCAGTAACTAGTCCAGTCAGCAAATAGATCGAGCGAGCTGGGCGGGTGGGGGTGTTGTGTGGTGGTGGTGGGGAGGCAGAGTGAGTGAGAGCAGGAGAAAAAGGGAAAGATAGAAAAAAAACTTGGGCATCTACACATGATTCTTCCACCATAATCACCATGCTGATTCATGATGGTCTCCCTCCTGAAAAACACTGTGATATACTACCACTCTTCTGAAAGTGTTCCTGGACTGAAACCTGCTAGGAGGGTATAAATTACAATTTGCTCTACTTAAAAAAAAAAAAATGTTGGTTTCTATTCCTAACAATTTCAGCTCTTTGGCAGTGACGCCTGGATTGTGATCACGTTCCTCTCAGTACTCTGGTGTAGGTAGAATAGCCCTAATTAATTTATTAAATATGGTAAAGAAGGAGTATTCTCAAAATAGACAATGCTGCATGAACAAATTAGAGCAGTGGCATTGAGGACCAATCGCAACCGAGATCGTGCTACTCGGCACAATAAATAAACGTCACTGTCCAGTCAAGCCTTTTAATAAATTTATTCATTTCTGAGTGCCATCTCGGTGGTTTCCTTACATGTATTTCATTTTATTTTGTTCAGAATAAACAAAACCTACTGCAGTTATAATTGTTAAATGATCTTGCCATAAATTGAGGCAGTCCAGTCAAGTCAGCAAAGAGATAGAGCGAGCTGGAAGGGGGGAGACAGAGGGAGTGAGAGCAGCAGATAAAGGGTAAAATAGAGAAAAAAAATAAATTGAACATCTACATATGATTCTTCCACTATAATCTTCATGCTGATTCAATACAGGGACACCCTTCTGACACTGGACTGAAACCTGCTGGGAGGGTAAAAATTACAATGTGTTCAATTAAAAACAAACTGCCTATTTCTATTCCTAACAATTTCTGACCTATGGCAGTGGCACCCTGATCGTGATCATGCTTCTGTCATTACTATGCGGTAGGAAGAATAGCCTTGATTCATTACTTAATTATGGTAAAGAAGGAAATTTAGTTTTTAGTAAACACTTTGCATGAAGAAATCGTAGCAGTATCGGTGAGGTACCGATCATGATCACCCTACTCTCAGTAATTAAATGCTTAACAACTGGCCACTGTAATAATTGCTGAACTGGCTAGCATTAGCATCATGTTAGGCAGTATTTAAATATATATTTGAGAAATGAAAGCTTACAATGAACCTCTGCTCCTACTTCTGGCAACAGATTAACAATGAAAGAGAGCTCTAGTATTCAAACACAGCCACAGAGGAGCTTGAGACTCTCAAGAGTAGTTTAAATATTTTCCTTTTTAGATCTTCCACATTACAGGAAACAGCATATGGATATAACAATAGGCAATACGGGGTCTACGATATTTATTCATTCCTCTTTTTTTTGATGAGTGTGTGACAAGGTGGATCTCGAGACACGCTGTGCTGATGTGTGCACGCACTGTCAAAGCATACATCACTCCAAGAATGATGTCAAGAACTGTCAGAACACTGTTTTATAGAGAAAAAAGCAAGCTGGATGGCACAGTCACCAGGCATCCTCAATCCTGTTGTGGCATAAAATAACAGCTTTCTAACATAAAAACACACATAAAACTTATATTTAGATACCATATTTATTAATCTGCTGATACCTGTTGGGGAAAAAAGGCAATTAATTACAAGCTTTGCAGTTGATCTTTAAGGCTTTTCCCTTTTCTGTAAACAACTTGAGGAAGTCTCCTATGGTACCAACCAAATCAACATCTGTATCTAAAATGTGCCAAAGGTGCCTCAAACTTCCCACAACATTTGGTGTAACTGAATTAAATTCTGAAATAAAATTTATTTTCTGTTCTTCTTTCACTGATGATTTTTTTGGTGTTAGAAGATCACTCCAATTACTTTTAAATGCCTTTTCTTTAGCACTATCCAATATTTTAAAATCATAACCGCTCTCTAAAAATCTATCATATAGATCTTTTGAATGTTTAATGAAAGTATGAGTTTCAGAACAGTTATGTCGGAGTCGTAGAAATTGTCCTGTAGGCATTTCTTTTACCAAGTGTCTGGGAAAGGAACTGTCAAATTTGAGAAGAGTAATGCCAAAATTTGGTTTATGAAAGTTTTCCATAATAATTTTACCATCTATTCCAAAACAAAGCTTCTGATCAAAAAAGAAATGCAAAGTGGATCTACATTAAAGGTAAACCACACATTTAGGTCATTGTTGTTAAGTAAAATCACAAAATCAGCTTCTTGTATTGTCCCCCTCCCCAAATACACAATACAGTATATCATCAATATATCAGTCCCAGTATCTGATCCTGTTCAGATATGGGCTGCTTCTGGGATCATACACAGCCCCCCGCTTGTCACCAGCGCTCTAAAACAGGCTGGCACATGAGGGGGCCATAGCAACCCCACAAGTCTGGAAGTGAAATTGAGATTCAAAAGTAAAATAGTTGTTGGACAGAATCAGATCTATGTCCTCTAGGACACAATCTGGTGAAATCTCATCAGATGTTTCAAAAGAATTGATAAAATGTTTAATGGCATTTAAACCTAAGTTATGTCTAATGCTGGTATAAAGTGACTCAACATCAATTGTCAGCCACATGGCACCAGTATCATATTGATATTGTTCCCAAACTTCCAAGACTACTATAGTATCCCTTAGATATTAAGGTAGCTTAACAACCATAGTTTGTATAAACATATTCTATAAATGTAGCCAGATGTTCCATAAGCGAACCTATACTGGATACTATGCATTTCCCAGGTGTTTTTATGGGGTCTTTCTGGAGTTTGGGCAAGATGTAAAACATAGGTACTATGGGATAGTACTGTTACAAATACTGAAATTGTTGATCAGTGATGCTTCTTTCACTCAAAAATCTGCTAAGGAAGGTTTCCAAATGTCTCTTGTACACTCCAGTAGGGTCATTATCCAATTTCCAATAATTCAATGTGTGGTACATAGCTGATTGCTTGTGTATACTTATGAGCTGGATGGTATGTGCTTGATGTTACAACTTGAGCTTTTGCATTTCTCTATATCCCACCCTCTGTGGGATACTGGCTAGGTGTAAAATTTAAGCTCCAGCACTGAGGGTGAGACAAAAGTGCCAGAGAAGGAGGAAGAGGCAGGGGAGAATGGAGGGTGTTTCAAAATGCTCAAAGCTGAGTGAGCGGAAGCCTGAGGTTTAAGAAGGGATGTGGGAGGAGCTATCCTCCCCATTGAACTTCAGGCTAAAGCCTTTCAATTTAATGTGTGGTACATAGCTCAGTGCTTGTGTATACTTATGAGCTGCATAGCATATGCTTGATGTTACAGCTTGAGTTTTGGAGTTTCTCTATATCCCACCCTCTGTGGGATACTGGGTAGGTGTAAGATTTAAGTCCCCAAAAGGAATCGGTGTAGTGATTATCTCCTCCATCTCCTGAGAGTGTGACCAGTAGCACACAGAAGAGGAAAAACCCACTTTGGGGGGAACCGCTGAGGACCCATGGCTACTGACCTGTCTGTCCTCTGGGCATACTAAGAGGAGAATAAGCCTAAATGTGGGCTGAGGTTTTAGTTGTGGTTATGTCCAAGAATTACGTCTGAACTTGCTGGTCAAAGAGTACTGTTTCCAAAATTGACAATGAGCAGGAAGTCAATGCTGAAGATGAAGATTCCAGCAGATGAAAGAGGTCCAACATGGAATGATGTCCGGATGAAATATGATGGTTAATCCATGTCCAAGGTAGCTTGTCAGAAAGAAGAAATTGTCCTAAGGTGTCCAAGGAATTGAGGTGAGCTCCACAGACATATCTGGCATAGAATCTTGCCTGGAACTGGAACAGCAAAGAAGGTGGAGTGCAGTAGAATAAGTGAATGAATTGATGAAGTAACAAAGGTAGGCCTGGACATGGGCTAGCTGGAGCATGGGACCTCCACATAGAGCAGGTGTATGGAGTATTTGAATGCTCGAGCAATAGAGTAGGTCTCAGGTGGTCAGACTAAGGAAGGCGAGACCCCCACATGGGTCTGCTGTAGAGAAGATGGAAATACATTTGAGTAATGAGAAATGCACCATCATGGGGCATGATAGGAGTCAGGATGGTGAGACCCCCATGTGGGCTTGTCATCACCATTGCACGGTGTGATCCAAGGTAAGGAGGCAAAACCCCCAGCTGAGACTGCCTGTAGATGATAGAGAAAAACATTTTAAGTAATAAGTAATGCCCTGTTGAGGGCATGTTTGTATAGTGATGGCAGAACACTCCCGCAGGCCTGCCATTGCTGTATTATGACATTATCCAACATAAGAAGGGAGCGATCCATTGATGGGATTGAGGGACCCCACATAGTCCACCATCTCCATAGTATTGAATAGTCTAAGGTAAATAGGATGAGACTCTGGCATGAGTCTGCCTGTAATGACATGGAAATGTGTTAGAGCAATGGATGAGGCCCCCTTGTAGGATATGTATATTTCTCAGTACTGCTACTGGGATGACGGGACCCTGTATGGTCCACCATTGTCATTTCATTGAGTAGTCTGAGGTAAAGAGGGTGATACCTCATGGGAGTCTGCTTGAAATTATATGGAACTGCATTGATCAATGAGTAAGGCCCCTTCATGGGGAATGCGTGATTGTGATTGCGATGGTGGGACCCCACGTGGTCATCCATCACCGTAGTATGTAATAGCGCAAGGTAAGGAGCATGAGTGATTGGGAAGGTGGGACCTCACATGGTCCACCATCATCATAGTATTGATTAGTCCAAGGTAAGGAGGATAAGGCCCCGATTGTATATGTTTCTCAGTACTGCTTTGGGATGGTGGGACCCCACGTTGTCCACCATCGCCATAGTATGAAAGAGTTCAAGGATGGAAGAAGAGACCCCCATGCAAGTCTGTCTGTAGTGATTTGAAATACATTCAAGCTATGAGTAGGGCCCCTTCATGGGGCATGTATGTTAGGGATGGCAGGACCCCACGTGGTCTGCCATTACTGTTTCACTGAGTAGTAAGTGATTGGGATGGCAGGACCTCATGTGGTCCACCATCAGCATGGTATGGAGTAGAGTATGTTTGGGATGGTAGGATCCCATGTGGTCTGCCATTGCCATTTCATTGAGTAGTCCGAGGTAAGGGGGTGATGAATCTATCATACTGGTCACCGGAGGAAGGGGTAAAGCTTGCAAGTCGAGCTAGCCCCCCCATGCAGGCTAGCCAGACGGGCAGGAACTTTCAGTCCAAATAAGGACATAAACACAAGTGCTGTTAAAATCTTTCATTCACCGCAATGATGGTCACTGAGAGAGAGAGAGTTCTTTTACATTAATCCCCTTATTGTTCAGCTTCTTGGGAGGATACCACCGATGTTGATGATGGGTCTCTGATTGTCAGGCGTTGTCCCTAATATTTATTTATTTATTTTATTTATTTATTTAGTTTTTGTTGACCGGGTAAGTGCACTAGACAAATCCTGCCTATTTTCAGGCACGTCCCGGGGGAGGGGGATACAGATGAATGCCAACTGACCTTGAACCAGATTAAGCTGTTGGTGGAATTTTTAGTGAATGAGGGAAATTTGGCCAGGACACCGGGGAAATTCCCCCACTGCTTGGCCAGTAGGGGGACTTGCTGACCATCATGATGGAATGCTCAGTTGCCGAGCCGACTTTGTTGCAGCAGGACGTGCTGCAGGCCAATGGGCCAATTGCGACTTCTGCGTTTGAAACTACTGATTCTGAGATTTTTTTTGAAGCACCGATGGAACCCGTCTTACGTGCTAACCCTGCAATTTCTATGGACGTCTCAACTGCGACGGGACAACAGATGGTGAATCCATTATCTACTACGGCATTCTCTGAACGACTCTAAAGAGTTCACTTTCAAGTTCCAAACCAGCCTTTACTCTCTAACCAACAGCGGAATGCGGGACCACCACTTAGTCATCCTGTGACAGCTGAAACTATGCTGTTTGACAGCGAGGTTGCTATGCAGCAAGGAAACAAAATTGACCTACAGGTTGCTGCAGCTCCGGCTGAAATGAACAACGTGCTTCGCTTTGGACAAACTACCACAGGTACTGTTCATGTTATTTCACCTTTGGAACAACAACAAGCAACTATTTTTTCTTTCGATGCTAAACAAAAATGGATTTTCAAACCAGTTGTAAAGAAAGCACCACCTGACCAACCACACTCTTGGGCAGACCAGGTTGATGACGCTGATGCTTCTTGGTCAGTTTCCAAAGCCCTGACATCTGAAGGCTGGGTGCAGCTCCCTGAGTCAGGCAAATGGATCTCTGGCTTCTCCCCTGTTGTAATTCCGGGGTTAAAAATGAAGGGTTCTTGTGTCTCTCCTTTGCAACTTCCCGAACCTGCTGCTTCTAAAGTCCTTCAACCTGCTACTACTGAAACCCACTTTGAAGACGTAATAGCTTCTCCTTTGGCTCTTCCTCCAGAACTCTCCTTTGCTCAGAATCCAGAACTTGGGTTTCTCCCACAGGGAGTTGTACCCTTCCCCGATACACTTCCACCTGAGCCATTAAACCCTTCGGTAGAGGAGCGTATAGACCACCCAAACGCTTTAAACAACACAGTAGGCCCTTCACCAGACACTTTGCCTGGCCTAGAACAACCTGCAACACGCTTCTATGCCTCCTTTTTTCGTTCCTCCTCTTATTCAGCTAAAAGACACAATGCAGTTCGGCTCATTTATAAAGGGGGGATGGAGGTTTTTCCTGATAGGAAATTTGTGGCAAAATCATTATTAAAAGATAGCCTGCAATTTACTTCTGCTGAAATGTATGTGCTAATACATGTGTCTGGTGAAAAACCTTTTGATGTTAGTTTAAACTCAATAGTGGCTTGGAAAAATTTTGGTCCAGATATCATACTGTACGACAAACTCCTTTATGGTCCCCATTTGATGTTTTTCCCCTCACAAAACCAGCACACAAAACAGTTACCATTCTTTTTAGGAATGAGAGTGTTAGTGTTGCAAACCTAGTTTACTGGATGAAACAGAGGTGCACAGTATTGGGGCACCCAGAGGCGATTTTTGACTCTGAGGATATTTGGACAGGGGGTTGGAGAATCAGGGTTATCCTACGTTCTACTGAAGATGGTTTGCAGCATCTTCCAAATTGTATTTTTTTGGGGCAAGACAGAGGGGTCCTTTTCTATGCAGGCCAACCTAAATCTTGCTAAAGATGTGGGAAATCAGGCCACATTAGTAGTGCCTGTGACCGCCTACAATGTAACCTCTGCAATTCCTTGGGTCATGTGAGTGAACACTGTAGGAATGTAGCTGTCTGTTCCCTGTGTGCTGCTCATGGGCACACTTATGCCACCTGCCCTGTGGCAGCTCACCAATACTCGGACACTCAGGACTCTGAGGAACAACGTTTGTTAATTGCAATTGCACAACGTTCCAGATCCACTCTCTCTACGACCCGTACTACACCATTTGTTCCCACTACGTTGACCTCCTCAGGTGTGGAAACTCCTGCTCCTCATGAATCTCCCCCCCCAATCCCCTTCCCCCTTTAGCTTCGGACCCAGCTACGCCACTACCTGACCCTTCACCCCAGGTTTCCATTCCTCTAGATAACCAATCCATGCCCCCCCTTGCTTCCTCATGTCATACCTTTTCATTCTAGAGAAACACGGAGTAAGACCTACCACACTCAGCCTGCTTCAAAAGTCCCAAAATTGGTGAACACCCCTACAACAACCATTTTCATGCCCTTCTCCTTGCACAAGATGTGCCTGATGCTGATTCAGAATCTTCCCAGTCAGGAGTGGACTCCATGGGGAAATCTACGGATGTTGAATCAGAGGGATTTTCACTCCCGGCCCTCCCTCTGAAAACCAGCTCTGCAGTTACTAAAAAGGGGAAAAAGAACAAACGTAAGCCACCATGACCTGATTCAACTACCTAAATGTTTTCCTCCTTAACTTTCTGTTCACTTAACGTGAACAGCATCAAAAATCAGTTAAGACAATCTGCTTTCTTTTCCCTTTTACAAACTTTACACTGCGATATATTCTTCTTACAGGACACACGTTTACATACTGTTGCTGAACTTGCTGGTGCCTCAACACGATGGCACATGGGGGTTTCATATTGGTCACTGGGATTTGACAGATGTACAGGGGTTGCGATACTTTTTGCATTAGATGTGAAGGTTTTGAAATTGATAGATTTGGTTCCTGGAAGGGTATTGATTTTAGATATTGTACACCAAGGGACGTGTTACAGATTAATCAATGTTTATGCACCTCAAACTAAAGCAACCAGGGTGGATTTGTTTCAGCTTCTACAACCATAGTTACACATCTCCTATAATGTTATCTTGGGTGGAGATTTTAATTGCAGACTATCTAACAAAGATAGGGGAAAGGGGGTAAAAACTACGAAAGTTTTAAGCGACATGTCTTGTTTGGCTAGGGTGGTCCACACCGCAAGTTTGGTTGACGCTTATGCTCACCTACATGTGACTACTGTGCCTACCTTTCACAAAGGTGCCCTAGCTACCAGGATAGATTTCTTTTTTATTAATAGGAATTTACCTTTGCAATCTGCATGGGTTACTCCGGTGGAATTCTCTGATCACTGTGCCTTGTGCATAGTGGTTGGGTCCTCAGCTGCCTTTTCTTTTGGTAGGGGTCTCTGGAAGCTTAATTCT
Source organism: Neoceratodus forsteri (assembly GCA_016271365.2). Taxonomy (NCBI): domain Eukaryota; kingdom Metazoa; phylum Chordata; order Ceratodontiformes; family Ceratodontidae; genus Neoceratodus; species Neoceratodus forsteri. The sequence continues at coordinate 71,512,474 of CM057456.1, read as the reverse complement.
CAATTGCCCCTACGTCAGGACATTTTGGAACACTTACAATATTTCATAATGGCAAGGAAATCCCTATATGAGATGTATGAAGATCCACCTCTATGGTGGATGGATACTAAATCAGATGGTATCTCTCTGTTGAAATCTTTTAGGAAATCTCAACGTTCAGCTGCATATTTTTCTTATTTGCATCTCCGGAAACAATTGCAGAAATTGATGTCCATGGCCCAGACTACAAAACATGATTTTTCATCCCAAATAAAAATTCTTTAGGAAAAAATGGCACCTTTTCATAAACACCAATCTAAAGTTTTAAAATTTCAACAACAATTTGGTACACAAGTTAGTTTTGCTACTGTTTGCCCTTTCTGGGTAACAAAGAAAGGTGGGAAAGAGGTTTTACCAGTTTATTAGGGTGTGATGGTCAGAAAAACTTACACAAGCTGACTTAATGTCAGAGGTGACTTTACACACAGCACACTTTAAAGAAAGGCCTGTAGATTTGGATTCTTCTCGGCTTACCTCCACAGTGTTGAGGTTCCAACTGTCCTAAATCATTATTATCTAGTTTAATAAATCCCATTACATCACAGGAAGTCCTTACTGTCATTAATACTCTTTCATGCAAAAAAGCACCAGGTCTGGATGGTCTAAATGCTGAATTTTACAAATTGATGGGAACCTCATTATCTCAGGAACTTGCAGATGTCTATAATGATTTATTGACACATTCCGATTGTCCTTTAGAAATGATGAGGGGAATTTTGATTTTTTTGCATAAGAAAGGTGACAAAAGCTCCTTTCTTATTGGAGACCAATCAGCTTATTAAATGTTGACTTAAAAATTCTAATGAAAATTTTAAATGCACGGCTTTTAACTGTATCCTCCCATTTAATTTTTCCTGCACAGTCCTGCGCACTTCCTAATAGATCTATACTTGACCAGTTACTTTTTTTGCGTGAAATTTTTGACAGATCTGGTACAATTGGATTACCTGGTTTTATTTTATCTTTAGATCAAAAGGGGGCTTTTGATTCGGTGAATCACAACTTCTTATGGCTTACTTTAAAACATTACGGTATTCCATCCACTTTTATTTTTTGGTTACAGAAACTTTATAAATCTGTGATGGTGTCTCCTCTGGTTAATGGACACCTCGGGCTTATGCTTCTGGTAAAGCAGGGTGTTCAGCAGGGTTGTCCAGTTAGTCTGTTACTGTATGTGTATAGTATAGATCCTTTGTTACGCACTTTGAATAAAATGATACACTTCATTCCTGTTCCTGGAGTCTCAATACCCTTTTCAGCCCTTGCTTATGCGGATGACATTTGCATTTGCACCCCCACTGTTTCTTCCATTCACTCGGTTGTTGACATGTGTCAGTTTTTTGGTTCTCTTTCTGGTACGTCCTTAAATATACCCAAATGCCTTGGATTTGTTTTAAATGGGGGCATTCCTGAACAGACACTTATGTGTGATATACAATTTACATCATCACCCATACGGATTCTAGGTATTTTTTTCGGTTCACCTACACCAGCTATTTATAACTGGGATATTCAATTGCAGAAAGGTAGGATTATGGTACAAAACTGGAATAAATGGCAGTTTTCCAAGCTTAAACGTATTCATTTGATACGAACCTATTTAATACCTTTATTTTTATTTTTGAGTAATATTTTTCCCCCACCTAAACAAAGGGAAACAACTTTATTTAGTATTTTTTTTCAAGCTGTTTGGGGTAGCTGTCTTAATCCCATTAAATGTAATATTCTATACTTACCTGTATCCCGAGGTGGTTTAAATATGATTAATCCCCTGCTTTTTTTACTGTCAATTTCTTTTTTCTAATTTTTTGCCATTATTAAAACATCTTCCTAAATTATGGACCAGTCTCTCCCTGCAGGCAATAGGGCTTTGGTATAATGAGTGGGTGGTTGGCAGATTAGGGCATCTTAGTAAATCTACTATTGTACAAACTTATCAATGTGAGATTTTCCTTAAATTATGGTGGAAAATACCCAGTGACTGGATACTTTCCAAACATAAAAATTTTTTATACCAGTCTATTCTCGATTCATGTTTTTCAGAACCAATTAAATTCCCAAAATGTCCAGATGAGCTGCTTTTGCCCCTACAAGGTTCAATAACTCATAACCGAATTCCTCCTAAACTTTGGGATATAACTTGGTTGTTTGGTCATGAAAGGTGGAATGTTAAGGGAAATCAATTTCATAAACAGTTACAAGACCGTAACTGTTCCCGTCCTGGTTGCTTTCCAGTTCTTGAGACGATGCAGCACTTATATTTTTTATGTCCCTATATTTCCAACTTTTGGGGCTATGTTGCCACTATTTGGAAAGAACCAGTTTTTAAATATGTGAATTACAATGTTTTGATCTATGGTTCTTATACTACTGATTGTAAAAAGTGGGATACTGGCACATTGCATGTTATTTTTGCTGTCTTTAAATGATTCATCTGGCAAAACAGGTGTCTTTACTTTACAACAGAAAGATTTTTCTTATACTGAACTTTTACAGAAAATACATTCTGAATTGTTGAACATTTATAAAAATGAAGCAGAAAGATATAATTGCGCTCAATTAAGGTTGAATTGGAGGAATTTACCTTGGGTAATGGATAATGATGTTCCTGTCACATGACTTTATTGTGTATTATCTGGGTTTGATAGTGTTTCCTTTTCTTTATTAATTTGCTTTCTTACCTTTTTTTGTTTCCTCATTATTTTTTGAGTTTTCAATTTTTCTGTACTATTGTGTATTAACAATGTATTTGATTCTTTTTTTGAAGTTCTGTTAATAAAAAATTCCCCTACTCTTGTGAGGCAGAGGGTGCTGTGTGGCTGAGCATCAATACTGCTCAGTGGTGTCTGGAGTCTTGAGAAAGTCAGATGTGCGGGTGGTTAAGGAGAGGTCTCCTCCTTGGCCCCTATTGCGTTGAATGGAGACCGATCATGAAGGAAGTATTCTGGCTATGGAAACTGTGGAGCCTGATAAGTTGCTTAAGGACAAAGAAGAAGAGGACTTACCAGCGGATATGGATTTGGGAGTCCTGGAACAGCGAGAAGCAATGCAGCCTGTGAGTAGTGATGCGGCAGCAGAATTACGGATTCAGTTGGAGGAACCGGAAAGCTGCTATCAGGCAGCATGGAAGCGGTTGAAGGAGGCACTCAAGGGGCAGGCCATGAAAGCAGTGGTACATGAAATGGAAGCGCAGGACCAAATAATGGAGTCAGAGGCAGAGGTGGCAGTCATACAGTAGCTGTAGGCTCTGCAGGAGATTTGGTGAGTCCAAATGAAGATATTGCAGTGATGGAGGTTTCAGTTTGTGCTTGTACAGACTCTGCACTAGAATCAGAAGTGGGGGATTTTATTGATGCATCTGAAGCAACTAGTGTGGTATCTGCTGTGTGGGATGAGGTGATCCTTAATGGACAAGCTGCAGATAAACACGCAACAGGAGCTTCTGCTCAGATTGCTTTGCCTGAGGTGACATTCAATATTGGGTCCTCAATAGGAGGTGCAAAATGGATTTTGAAGGAGGTGGAGAAAAAGCAAAGAAAACTACAGGTCCGTATAGCGGATGGTCCCAGGCAGGGACAAGGTCTGCAGAACATGGACCAGGACTCAGGCAATTGGGTGACAACAGCTGTGCAAGCTGCAGGCTGGGTGAAAAATCCTGTGAGTACTGGGTGGGATGCAAATTTGAATGGTGCAAGAACTTTACAAACTTTTCAGCCAGGAGCTTCTGGAGCTCCAGTAGTGGACCCCCCCCCGATAATGCTCTGATTCCTTCGTTGCCCTTGGGGCAGTTTTCTTCTTCAGGAAGTGAGCTGGATCAGCAGCATGAAGAGCCTCTTCCTTTATTAAAAATAATTATAGAACAAGAAACAGAGGGTTCTAGTTCCTCTATTGAGGAACCAATAAGTAAATCTAATTTAGGACAACAAGATTCTGTTTCTGCAGTTTTACTGGAGATAGCCCATCTTGTTTCAGCCCCTGCTAAGGTGTGGCATGGAAAGGTAAACGAACATTTATTTCCAACTGAGAGAGGCCCAATGTTAGAGCCAGCTGTGAGAAGGAATGCTGTAAGGCTAAAGTATAGGGCCGATATTTCAACAGTTCCGGACAGACAATTTGTTGGTAGGACTCTGTTAAAAGATAGTATGAAATACTATGAGTATGAAATATATGCCTTAATTCATGTTCCAGGGGATTCTATCTTTGATGTCAACTTTAAGCATCCTGCAGGCTTGGATAGATTTTGGAAACAATACCGTCTTATGAAACTTTCTCCTTTATGGAGGCCCTTCTTGGCAATCCCGCTAACAAAACCTCTCACAAAAAAGATTACTGTATTATTTAGGAATGAGGGGGTGAATGTCCCAGATATAACTTACTGGTTGCAACAACACTGTACTGTTAAAGATTTTCCTGAACCCATTTTGTATGAGGAACAATTATGGACTGGGGGGTGGAAATATCAAGTGGTTTTGAATCTTGAAAATGGTCAAACTAGTCACTTATCAAATTGGGGTTTTTTGGGTTGGGACAGGGAGGTGATTTTTTATCCTGGGCAGCCACGGGCTTGTTTTAAATTTGGAGATGTGGGTCATCTTAGCAATGTTTGTGACAAGCAAAAATGTGGGTTGTGTGGGGAGTTGGGGCATGTTGGGGCTCATTGTCGGCAGCTGCTGCAATGCAATTTATGTGATGAACGACGGCATTCCTTTCGCACTTGCTCTTGGGCATCGCATAATAATGTGGATATCACTGTTACAGCTGAGCAGGATGTTTATGTGGCTACTGCTCAAAAAAGAGAAAATGCGTATGATTGAGTTGCTTAACACTGTTCCTGATAGGAATCCACTGCCTCAGAGGGTCCCAAGGAAAGCAGATAGGGCTGGGTCTCTAGAGAAGGGGGTAGGGGAAGAAATATTAGAGGAAGTGGTTCAGAGTACTGTGCAAGAATTAGAAAATGATAAAAGACCCGAAGAGATTGTGGATGCAACTAGTCTCCCTTGTCAGTCTGGAGAAGGTGAGATGGAGAAGGAAGATGCTGATCATGTAGAGCAAAGTGTGGAAGTCATGGAGGAAGGTACTTCTATTCCCTCCTCATGCAGTTAGAGGCAGACTTCCAGAGAGTAACCCAGTCCAAAGCAGGTAAGCTTCTAGCAGGCTCCCAGGTACAGTCTAAAAACATGGATGGGGTAACAGTTCAAAATTCCTATGCTTCGTTGTTTGAGCAGGGGGTGGAGGAGGATAGCTTTGATTCGGATCTTTCCTCTGTGGCCTCCTCCCAGGCGGATGGTGCTTCAGAGATTGGCCCTCCTGAAAAACTTAAAACTAGGAAGAGGAAGAATAAGAAATGAATAGGCTAGCAATCTTTTTTCTTTTGTTGAATTTGTTATGGTTCTTTTCATTCCTTACAGTTAATGTTAATAGTATTCAGTCTTATGAGATAGGGTAGAACACCTTCCTAAGTCTTAGTATTGGGGTGGGCAGGTCATTTTGTTACAGGATACTAGGCTACATACTTTGTTTGAGGTGCGGGCTGCAAAAAGAGAATGGAGGTGGGGCATCTCTTGTTGGTCAATAGGGGAGGAGCAATGTTCTGGAATAGGTTTACTTTTTTTAGGGGTTGTTGTTCAAATATTGCATGTTTATGGCATACAGCCAGGGAGAGCTATGGTTGTTGATATAGTGTTACAGAAAGAAGTATTCAGGATTATTAATACATATGCCCCCCAGACTAAAGCAGAGAGGTCTAATTTGTTTAAGAAAGTGGAACCATACTTGAATACTTCTAAGTTGGTTCTATGGGATGGTGATTTTAATTGTGGACTTTCCCATAGAGATTGGGGGAGGGCTACAAAGAAAATTGTTTGTGATTCTCATACTTTGTTAGCAGTTTTGCGTAGAAATAACCTGAGAGATGTTTATGAGATTTTGCAACAAACACTGAAACATACCTTTTTTAAAGGTAAACTATCTACCAGGACAGATTTTTGGTTTGCATCAGTGTGAATTACCTGTCAAAAAGTAGCTTTGTTGCCAATAAGATCATTTGGCAGTTAAGCTACTGTTGGGAGAAAGGCAGAAATTAATAGCTGGTAGGGGTTATTGGAAAATGAATATTTCAGTGTTGCATGATGTTTATGTGCAAAGATCTATAAAAGAATTGTTTTTGTTGAGGAAAGATGTTTTCTTTTTGTATGATAGTCCCATAGATTGGTGGGAGGATACAAAAAGGGACCTGCAATATTTGTATATATCTCTTATGAAGAAGAAGGCAAAGGACAAGTATATTGCATACTTAGGGCTTAGAGCAAAATATATGCAAGTCCTAAAACAAGCAACGGATAGAAAAAATAATGTTTCAGTGCATTTGCAGAGCCTAAGGAGCAAATGGGTTCAGTACTTGCAAGAAACTGTTAGGAAGGTGGCGAATCAGCAGAAATATCGGACTATAGGTACAAAGGAGGAGGTAAATCCTTATGATATAAGTATGCAGGGTGAGCAGAAGCTGGTTATGACAGCCCTGAGAGATGAGCAGGGTAATCTAAAGGTGCAAAATCAGGATTTAATGCTTACTGTACAGCAACATGTTGTAGCAACTTTCCAAAAGGAAGGTAAGGGATGTCAGGACTCCTTTTTCACAGACTTAGTTATACCTTCTACGGCTGATGAGGAGAAGGAAAGTTTGGTTTCGCATATTTCAGAGATAGAGATTAGGGAAGCTATTTCTCAATTATCTGCCAAGACTACTCCTGGATATGATGGGATACAAAATGTTTTCTATAAGACTTTTTCTGATATTTTGGCCCCCTGTTTAGAGATAAAGCTATTTGGGAGGAAAATAGGCTTGCCCCTTCGATGAAGATGGGGATTATGATTTTTCTGTATAAAAAAGGAGACCCCCAAGACTTAAAGAATTGGAGACCATTAACTTTGTTGAACACAGATTATAAAATTCTGGCAAAGATACTTACTACTCAATTAGCAAAAATTGCTCAAAAATTAATTGTCCCGGAGCAGACTTGTGCAATTCCGGGTTGGAACATTGTACAGAATTTGACTTTTGTTAGGAAGATTGTGGAACAAGGTTTAGGAAATAAGTTAAATGGATATTTAATGTCAGTAGACCAGGAAACTGCTTTTGACGCAGTTCGACAGGAGTACCTTTGGATGGTATTGCAGTATTATGGGATTCCTAAGGCTTTTTTATATTTAGTTAAAGTATTGTATGCTGAGGCTCAAGCTACTCCTCTGGTGAATGGATACTTAAGGGTGCCAATTTATTTGAAAAATGGGGTAAAGCAGGGTTGACCGATGACCCCCTTGTTATATGTTTTTGGTTTGGACCCTTTATTAAGAAGAATTGGGCAAAATGATGAAATCAGAGCCATTACAAACTGTGATGGCTGTGTTTAAAAAGGTTTCTGCTAATGCAGATGATTGTGTTTTTACTGTAGCAGATGGAGAGTCTGGCACTAGGGTATTAAATATGCTGCAAGAAGTTTATGATATTACAGGAATTAGACTGAATATGGGTAAGAGTATTGTTTTTGGTGTTAGGAGATATTGGAAAGGTAGAGAATTTTCCAATTCTGATGACTACAAATCAGATTAAAGTTTTGGGTTTATTTTTTGGAACCAAGGATTCAGAAGACCAAAACTGGAATACTGTTTACGACAAAGCACAACTTAAGGTTTTGTCCTGGTTGTCCTGGTAAATGTCTAGGAAAAAGTGGGTTTATCTCTTAAGGGCATATATAGCACCTATATTTTTATATGTATCGCATGTGTTTCCCCTCCCTTATAAGATGCACACTAAAGGTATAGGTCTATTTTTCCATTTCTTGTGGGGAAGCAGGTTGAACCCAGTTAAGAGGATTCATACCTATAGGGTAAGGAAAGAAGGAGGATTGAATATGATACATCCTCTGATTTATTTTTTGGGGAATTTCTTTTTTTAGTTCTATTTGCCCATTGTTGTTACAGACAGCAGGGATGGGGCAAGTCTGTATGCAATTATGGGGTAAGGCTTTTTTGGAAGCATAGGGTAGAAGTAAGTGGCATCCTATAGATAAAATGCTTCTAAGTTATGTGCAGACTACCATGCACTATATACTAACCTGGCAGATAGAATTGGCATGGTGTTTAGGAAAAGGGAAGAAAATGTTCTATAAAACTATTTTGGATACATGGTATCGAGAAGAGCCAGTTTTTCAAGTATCCTCTACGATTAATATTAGTCTATTGCTAGAAGGTATGATTGATCCTAGAGTTCCTCTTAAAATGCAGGATTTTGCTTGGATATGTGGTCATCAGAAGTTACAAACAAGAGACAATCAGAAGCATAAGCAGCTGGATGATAGAAGGTGTGGAGAGAGTGCCTGTGCTGGAGCTGTGGAGACAATGCAGCATCTTTTCTTTGAGTGTATTCATGTCCTTCATTTTTGGAATTTATTGTCGGATTTATGGGGGGAAAATGGATTCTATTAATGAATTATGATATTTTAATTTTAGGACAAATTCCGATTGCTTGGACACAATGGACAAAAAGTACAGTCAATATTCTTTTGGTATGTATAAAGGGGTTCATTTGGCAGGCGATATGTCTTAGGTTCCTGCAAGGTAAAGTGATCCAGCAACAAGATGTTTTCTTTAGAATACAGCAAGAGCTTGACAATATTTATGAGTATGAAAAATGTACTCTGGGGCAAGTGATGGTATCCAAATTATGGAAAAATGTTGGATGGGTGGGTTGATGTTTTTGTATTAATATGTTTCCTTTATTTTCTTATTAGTTATCCAACTTGGTTCGACAATTTCTCAGTAGGAGAATTTTGGGGGGGGGGTTTGGTGGTGGTTTTATTGGGAATTTAGAAGCTTGTATTAGGACACTATATTTCAGAATTTATATAAAGATGTTTGGTAATTTACACAGTTTAATATTTTATGTAAAATGTTGTTGCTTTGTTTGTCTTAAGCTATTGATGGTGTTTATTTTTGAATTCTGAATACAAATTTACCCTACTCTTTTTGACAAGTGCCATGGGATCTTTAACATCCACCTGAACTACCACTAATCCAGTTAGATGGGATCTCAGTTTAACATCTCATCTGAAAGACGGCACCTCAGAAGTGCAGCACCTCTCTCATGCAGCACTACAGTGTCAGTACTGGGATATTAACCCAAGTGCCAGATATGGGAACTGAACCCACATCCCTCTGATCTCCCAGCCTCAGAGGCAAATGTGCTACCTACTGAGCCACTGACACTAAATGTTGAGCCTTGTCCCTGATTTATGAGATCAGAGGTGGAGAGGTACTAACATAATTGCAAACAAGTTCATAGTTCGAAGTACTAAGCCAAGACAAACAGAATATGCAGCACTAGGTATCAGAGTTCGTGTCTGGAGCCCAGTAAAGTAATTTGGGCAGATGAGCTCCAGGGCAGGTTGCAGAGGTTCCAGAACTATTCAGCTGAGGCTCTGGAATTCTGGAAAAATTATGCCATGCTTCCCAGAAATACATGTCTCCTATGGTAGCTAGAGGCTACCCTAGTTCTCTGTAGAATATGGGAATCCCCAAAGATATGGGAAGCATGAGGAAGGACCCAGTCTAGCAACAGTTAATGCAGAAGCACACAAAATACATGAAAATGGTGACAGCAAAGATAACGCTAGGGGATTAGGTACCCTTAGACACGACGCAGCCAGCTCAAGAAGAATTAGTTCAGTGGCCATGAATGAAGTCCACCAGTTCTCAAGCAAAATGCAGTCCACCAGTCTGGAGTTTACAGCCTGAGTCAGAGAGCATTTGATCTCAAATGCAGACGGCACCTGCTGAAGTGGAGCACTCTAGGGAATAGCTAATGAGCAAACTCACGCGAGGAGCAGAAGTCGCAAGAAGTGATGTTGGCTGATGGAAGGCCAGAGGCTGGGAGAGGGTACTGAGTGACGGCTCCAAACAAAGAGGAGGCAGGGAAGTATATGGGCACCAAAAAGGGAAGCTCAAAAGAAATGAAGAAGAAAGGAGCAATGAGAACACGGATGACCAGGAGGGAGGAGGGGCCATGAGGGGGACAGACACAGGAGGGACCAGAGACGGAAGCACCAGGAATGACACATGGGATGAAGGGGCACCAGACATGAGAGGTACAAACAGACAAGGGCAGACAAGCCATGGGGGCAGGGAAACCAGGGAACAGGTCAACGAAAGCAGAAGCCAAAGGAGGAAGGCAACAGAGGCAGGGAGGAACAGAAATGAGGAGGAATGGCAACAGAGGGGTGGGGAAGGCAAGCAGACACACACCAGGGAGAAGTGACAAAACAGGGGGACCAAGCAAAAAGGTGGAGAGAAAGAGAAAGGAGGCAGGGTGGCAACACAGACAAACCAGCAAAGAGGCATTGGGGAGGTGAGGGAGAGTGGAACCGAAGGGGGAGGTGAAAGGAAGCCAAGCTAGCAGTCATGCAGAAGCCTGAAGCAGCAAAAAACTCCCAGGCATTTGAAATGCTTGAAGCTGAACGAACAGAAGCCTGAGGTTTAAGAAGGGGATGTGGGAGGAGCTATCCTCCCCCACCATTAAACTTCAGGCTAAAGCCTTCCAATTATCAGTGTTGTTCAATTGTCTCAAAACCTCTCTGACATAATATATATGATACAGTATCACAATTTGACCACCTTTTTCTGATTAACTATAATATTGTCCATTTTTTGAAGATCAAAAAGTGCACATTTTTATTGCTGTGTAATATTATCAAAAGATCTTTTGTGGGAGTAATCCAATATTTTGGTTGCTTCAGTGGTGACTAACTTTTGAAAAGTAGTTTTAGAGTTTTCCTTTGCTTCACAAACTCTGTTGTAGTATCTGCAACTGGTTGTAATGTAAGAATGTCCAAACCTGAAGAATTTAAGTTTTCAAAAGCTTTCAATGCCCATTCAGGATCCAAATCAGAAGGCAGTTCTGTACAATAAGAATCCTGCAAATTTTCTTGATGGATTTCTTCAGTAATATTTTACTTGTTCTGATGGTTCTGAATTAGTTTAATTAATTCCATTTAAAGGGACCAAGACCATCCATTTACCAGCAAAAACATTGTTAGTCTGATTATCTGAAGTGACTGCATCTTCATCAGACTGAGTCCCTGTCAAATAATTTAATTAATGATATCACTAAAAACAAACTTAATTTACACGAAAAACACATTATAGCTAGAAAACAAAGCAAATTTATCAGAGACACACCTGATTGCAAAGATCAGAAGGTTTATAATTGTGACAGTAGCTTTGGTTATAAACATGGGAGGTCACATGGGGGCTCAACAAATTGATGCTCAAGGTCAAATAATAGGACACAGCATTCTAAGAGTGGACAAACAATAAACAGGGATAATTCTGAAACAACCCTAATTCAATCAGTAAAACTGTGGACTTTTGCTCAGACTGATCAAACAAGGAATCAGTCTGATGAAGATGCAGTCACTTCAGATAGTTTCCTGATGAAGGCAAGTCAGCAAGCAAAACACTTAAAAGATACACCAAAAGGACCAACAAACAAAAAAGTAGAAAAATGAGGGATTGCAGGGAAGGCCAACAAAAAAAAAAAGATGCAGAAAAAGGTGAGACAAACACAGGTCAAGTGAATTCTCAAAACTTGAGACCAAAAAGCAAATAATAAATATTTCTAAGTTACCACATTCTACTGCCCAGGAAAGCATACTTGCCAAAGGATTAACTTTTGTGCCTAACCACTCGGTTGATAAATCCATGCTCCATCTAGATTTACGAAACACATTTAGAAAAATCGGACTAAAAAGTTTTGCTGGTAAATGGATGGTCCTGACAGAGGGAAAACAGTTGTTAGGGGAGGTGGGTGGGTGGGGGAGACAAAGAGCTGTGCAAAGGCAGAGAACAGGAAAAGGATTTACACAGTCAAGGCTCAAATTCACTTCTAAAATCAATTCAGTATTTAAATGACTGTAAGGATTAAACAGATTATTAAACCCTGGCACAAAAATTCAACTAGAGAGGCAGAGGGAATACAATAGCTAGAGACATGATCAGCTGGAGAGAGCATGGGCCACTTGGAGATCAGCTTTCACTGGCACTAAATTCAAAGTCAGGGCTAGTACCTTGCAGATTCAGCTGAGCTTTAGCACACAGATGATTTTTGAACCACTGTTACAGTTCAAAAATTGAGGGGTTCCTGGCCTGATCAAAGCTGGCTGGATCCCTGAAAAAGAAGTAGAAAACAGGCTTTTTTAAAGGCAGAAAGGGGAAGGCTTGTAGCATCAGAACAAAGTGGACAAAAGAAGTGGGCAGGGACAGAAGCACGGCAGGTTGTTTGGGGGTGGGGGAGACAAACAGATGTGCAGGGGCAGAGAACAGGAAAAAGATTTACACAGTCAAGGCTCAAATTCATTTCTAAAAGCAATTCAGTACTTAAATGACTGTAAGGATTGAACAGATTATTAAACCCTGGCACAAAAATTCAACTAGAGAGACAGGGGAATACGGTAGCTAGAGACATGATCAGCAGGAGATAGTGTGGGCCACTTGGAGATCAGCTTTCTCTGGCACTAAATTCAAAGTCAGGGCTAGTACCTTGTAGATTTGGATGAGCTGTAGCACACAGAAGATTTTCGAACCACTGTTATGGTTCAAAAATTGAGGGGTTCCTGGCCTGATCAAGGCTGGCTGGAGCCCTTGCAGATTTGGCTGAGCTGTAGCACACAGAGGACTTTGAACCACTGTTATGGTTCAAAAATTGAGGGGTTCCTGTCCTGATTAAGGCTGGCTGGAGCCCTTGCAGATTTGGCTGAGCTGTAGCACACAGAGGAATTTGAACCACTGTTATTATTTGAAAATTGAGGGGTTCCTGGCCTGATCAAGGCTGGTTGGATCCCTTACAGATTCGACTGAGCTGTAGCACACAGAGGATTTTTGAACCACTGTTATGGTTCAAAAATTGAGGGGTTCCTGGCCTGATCGAGGCTGATTGGATCCTTATCTCTATATTCATTTTTAAGTTATTTCTTGTTTTGTTTTGTTTGATAATTGAGTGTGCTTATCTGAAAGTGGGGTTCCAATGTGAAATATGAGTGCTTTATTTAAAGATCATGCCTTAAGCAATCTTTTTCCAGTGGTGTGATTAGCTGCCAATCAATCCTTTAGTGACATGATTAAATGTTGCAGTTAGGTTAATTTGAGTTGGCACTAGTTTTCGTATGATGGATGTTTAGTCTGAGGGAGGTAGTATGTAAGCAATAATACCCGACAGGGTGAGTGGCATTGGGTTATACTAGACTATCCAAGGATGCACTGAGGCTTGAAGATTTTGATAATTATGGCTATACAGAGTTGTTTGTCCTGGTGGGCCATCTCTTGCTTGCTAGATGATAAAAAAATGGCAGACATTATGAATCTGAACATTCTATGGGGAAATGATTTTACTCAGTAATGGCAGGCTGGCACAAGGACTGCTAATTTACCAGTCTCTGTTGCCTGATACCCACACAGGTGGTGAGTGCTCTCAGAAAATCAGGGAGCAGGGTTTCTCAATCTTATTTTTATGGCTGTGGGTGGAACCTGCAGCCATATCACTGTAACCTGAAAAGGGGTTTCCATGGGAAACATTTTTAGTACTTTTCAGTATATCCTTCCATAACACTGCAAATCCCTATGACAGTTACAAAATAATCCCTTCTTTCTGGTTAGAATGATGGACACAGAACTCAAAGCTGTTTTTCTCTGAGAGCAAATGTGCACACTTTCCAAACAAATCTAAATGTCTTTAAAATTATTCAAGGTGTGCAAAAGCAACCAGTGTGAAAGTTGTTCAGGGTAAAAAGACTTTCACATGAGGGTAGTCACTAATCTGAATTCTTTATATTTTGTAAAATATGGTCTTCCAAACAACCTCATTTTTTTTTCTCACTGAGTGAACACAGTAGGAGTCATGCTAGACAAATGTAAATATCTTGGAAAGTATACAAGTTACCAGTATGCAACCAACATGAAATTTGTTCAGGACAAAATGTTCTTTCAAATGAAGGTAGTCACTAATTTGAATTTATTAGATTTTTTTAAAATATAGCCATCCAAAAGGTGACAATTGTGAAGAAAAATAAAAATTCAGGTAATCAGATGCCCATAGTTTAAAATATATAATTAGTGCAACTTAATGAATAAGCTCATTTGAAAGGTTGTTTTGTTCTGAACAACTTTCATGCTGATGGTTTATGAATAATTTGTATACTTTTAGAGATATTCACATTTGTTTGCCATAACTTCTATTAAACTTATAACTACTCTACTTTAAGTGCAATGAGACCAGGCCATCTAATCATGCCTAATTTAACAGTAGATCATCATGACTTACTAGTACTTCAATGGAATTCTTTAGTGCTTGCCAGCTTGAAACAAAATGATCTGCTTATTGAGGTCACATTAGATATTTTCAGGATGGGATCATGTTAAATGCTTTCAGAACAAAGGCAGCAGATTAATTTTTGTAATTATTAGCCAGCAATATCCTATGGGATCTATGTGTGAAGCTGAAACTGACCAGATAGGAGGAAGAAGGAAGACAGAGAAGAAAAACAATGGCTGTCTGTAAAATATTTAGGCATCTATGCTGCAACACTGATTTTTTAGTTTATTATGTCCTCTTTGGCAACTTCTATTATTAAAACACATTAAATGTATAGTTTACTAAATCTTGACCATGGGATAACACTTGAATGACTCCTAAATACGTTTTAAGCTATTCCCTTTACAGGAGGTCAAGACCTGTGCAAAAGGTCAGGTGTTATTTTTTCATATTTTTTGACAAATTTTAAAAAGCAAAACTGTGGAGAACTATAAAAATATGTACACCTAATCTCCTGTGCATTTTCAGCCTAGAGAGAAGTTAATATTTGTGCTAAAACAAACCCAAAGTTGATACAGTTTTTGTTCTAAAATAATTTTATTCTAAATTTTATTGGACTATTGATGAACTGAGCAAAGAAATGTTTAGATTAAACAAATTGAAGACTCTAGGATTGGGAGGTCATTAAAATTGCAAAAAGGTGAAATTATGAAAACCTTACATTAACTCATTAAGACCATTCTTCTTAGTGTGTAATTATAACAGCTACCTCACAAATCACTCTCAACAAGTTAGGATTGATAATGTCCTATCTGACAGTAGAACCATTCACTCCCGTATGCCCCAGAGCTCCTTCTTTGACCCCATTTTGTTCAGTTTGTTTCTAAACAGACTCTTGCTTGCCAGTAGCTGTCCAGTTCTGTTCTATGCAGATGATGCAGTCCTTTATACAAATGACCCTGATCCCTTTACCTTGGAATGCAAGCTCCAAGACAGCTTTACTACACTTGAAAGATGGTTCAGAGAACAAAAGCTCATTATGAACTATAAAAAACCAAGACCTTGTTGTTTTCCAGTCCTCAGAATAGGCATCATTCACACCCACTCAATATAGTGAACGAGTCTGGAACTACATTGGAACTCGTCCAGCATTTCAGATATTTGCGGGTCACTATAGACAGCAATATGTCATATGCCTACCACATTGAAAATGTTGCAAAAGCTATGAAGAACCGTATTGGTTTGCTTCATAGACACAAGGAAAGTCTTACCCCGGAGGCCCTAAAACTCGCTATCCAAAGTACAGTGGTCTCTCTTGTTGACTACAACATAGTAATCTATGGGTCAGCTATGGACACGGCCCTCCACCATATAAAAGTCACTCTAAACAAAGCCTGTTGACTCTTAACTGGCTCCGCATGGCTCACACATGCATGTGACCTATATGACCAGGCTAACTGGCTCCAGTTCACAGGTAGGCTCAGGTTCCAAACGTGCCTCCTGGCCATGAAAGTGGGTCTGAGCCTTATACCAGTGGGCATCCTGAAGCTCCTTACTCCCTATGAAAACAGCCGTTCCACCAGAAGCTCAGGTAGCACAGTCTTTAAAATTTCTAAGTGTCACACTTCCCTTGGTCAAAGAGCTTTTGCCCACCGTGCTCCCAAAAGGATAAATAATCTTCCTCCTGCCATCTCCTCTATAACAGCATTAGGTTCCTTCAAATGTGAGCTCCAAAAACATCTCGCAGTGGTTTAATTTTGTTAGTGATTTTACCTTTTTCACAGTTTTAAATCACAGGCTTAGGGGTTTCTTTCAGGCTCGGAAAGCATGCTTGTATTTATTGGCTATTGCAATCGGAGCTTTACTTTGTAGGATCTGGAAGGGAAATTTCCCTATTTGTGAACTGGGCTGATTGTTTCTCCTCAGTGAGGAGAGCCAGTTGGTAAGAAATGCCCATGCTAGAGGACAACGACTATTAAGTTTATTCTGAAAAGGGCGCCAAGATTGAGAGATTAAAAATGTCTTGGTGTGCAGTTCAGGTGGGTAGAAGTGACTGCACCTGGAAGACTGACACAGCAGAGCTTGAGGGGGACTCGAGTAAATCGATCAGGGAAGATGTTCTATTTGTTTGTGATTTTACTTTACTCACTGTTTTAAATCACAGGCTTGGGGGGGGTCCTTTTGCAGGCTTGGTAAGGGTGCTTGTATTTGTTGGCTACTGTAATTGGGGCTTTACTTTGTAGGATCGAGAGGGGAGCCTTTTTGTAAATGGGGCTGACTGTTTTTCCTGAGTGAGGAGAGCCGGAGAGTATGGAACACCCATGCTAGCAAAGTCTATTAAGATTTTTCTGAGCAGTTTGCCAAGCTACAGAGATTTAAAAAGGCTTTGTGTGCTGATCGGGGGGAGGGGCTGAAGTGACTATACCTGGGAGGCTGACTCAGCAGAGCTTGAGAGACATTCGAGTACACTGGGGTAGGGAAGTGGTTGTTGTATTTTGTAAGTGATTTTACCTTATTTACTGTTTTAAATGACAGGCTCTGGGGTTTTCTTTTATAGGATTGAGAAGCATTTCTTTGCTCTTGTAATTGGGGTTTTACATTGCAGGATCAAGAAGGGAGATTGGCCTTTTTTTAAATTGGGCTGATTGTTTCTCCTCAGTGAGGAGAGTCAGCGGGTAACAAACACCCATGCTATAGGACAAAGGCTATTAAATTTATTCTGAAAAGTGCACCAAACTAGGGAGATTTAGAAAGGCTTGTCAGGCTGATGGAGGGCAGAAGGGACTCTACCTGGGAGGATGACACAGCAGAGCTCAAGAAGTACTCGAGTACATGTGATTTTACCTTATTCAATGTTTTAAATGACAAGTTCAGAGGTTTTATTTTGCAGGCTTGGAAAGCATTCTTGTATTTCTTGGCTCTTGCAATTGGGGCATTTCTCTGCTGGATCGAGAAGGGAGATTGGGCTTTTTTTAAATGGGGCTGATTGTTTCTCCTTAGTGAGGAGAGCCAGAGGGTAAGGAACAGCCACACCAGAGGACAAAGGCTATTAAATTTATTCTGAAAAGCGTGCCAAGCTATTGAGATTTAAAAAGGCTTGACATGCTGATCGGGGGGTAGAAGTGACCTTACCTGAGAGGTTGACACAGAAGATCTTGAGAGGGACTCGATTACGTCGGAGCAGGAGAGTGGTGGTATAATTTTGTTTGTGATTTTACCGTATTCACTGTTTCAAATCACAGGCTCTGTTTTTTTTTTTTGCAGGCTCAGAAAGCATGCTTGTATTTGTTGACTATTGTAATCGGGGATTTACTTTGCAGGATCTAGAAGAGATTAGCCTTTTTGTAAACGGGATTGATTGTTTCTCCTCAGTGAGGAGAGCCAGAGGGTAAGGAACACCCCTGCTACAGGAAAAAGGCTATTAAGTTTATTCTGAAAAGTATGCCAAGCTAGGGAGATTAAAAAAGGCTTGGTGTGCTGTTTGGGGGACAGAGGCAACCGTACCTGGGAGGCTAATGCAGCAGATCTTGAGAGGGACTTGAGTACATTGGGACAGGGAAGTGGTTATTTTATTTTGTTTGTGATTTTACTTTATTCACTGTTTTAAATCACAGACTCTAGTGTTTTCTTTTGCAGGCTAGGGAGGGGTGCTTGTATTTGTTTGCTATTGCAATCAGGGCTTTACTTTGCAGGATCGAGAAGGGAGATTGGCCTTGTTGTAAATGGGGCTGATTGTTTCTCCTCAATTTGAAAAGCCAGAGGGTAAGAAATGCCCATGATAGAGAACAAAGACTATTAAGTTTATTCTGAAATACACGTAAGCTTGGGAGATTTAAAAAGACTTGACGTGCTGATCGAGGGGCAGAAGCGATCATATCTGGAAGGCTGAAGCAGCAGAATTCATGAGGGACTTGAGTGCATCGGGGAAGTAAAGTGGTTGTTTTATTTTGTTTGTGATTTTTCCTTACTCACTGTTTTAGATCAGAGTCTCTGGGGGGTTCTTTTGCAGGCTCTGAAAGGGTGCTTATATTTGTTGGCTATTGTAATCAGTGCTTTACTTTGCAGGATCGAGAAGGGAGATTGGCATTTTTTTAGACGGGGCTGACTTTTTCTCCTCAGTGAGGAAAGGCAGAGAGTAGGACCCATTTTCCCCTTCCCCTCACCCACTCCCCCCCAGCTTTCTCCAACTTTATAGTACCCGATCCACAGCTACTTCCGGTTACATCACAGGACAGAGCTACATAACTGTCAATAATAATCATTTAGACTGACTTCTGATCAGAACCCTTTAGAGTAGGAAATACCTATACATCGATCATAACTAGACACATGTAAACATAGCACACATATGTGGGGAACAACAGTGAGGAAGCATATTGCCACCGACAAATTTAAAAAAAAGTACACAACAGACACAAAGAAGAAAATAGGATGATACAAGGAGTGATGCAGTGCAGTAGGTGCAGAGCAACAGTGTTTAGAAGAACATTCTAGGCACTGCAGTGCTGCCCTATTTGTAGGCACCTCTCTAAACTGAGGTAGGATGTCACCAGGCTCTGACCTGAGCTAGGTTGAGACCTGGAGACCTTCTCCCCCAACCAGAGGCCACTGCATCCCTAGCCAATGCCACATTAGGTGACCAGGCAGCCTTCTGGATGGATTACAGTGGGCTCAGGAAGGTTAAGGGAGGTGCAGTAACATAGAAACATTGAATTTGACAGCAGATAAGGACCACTTGGCCCACCTAGTCTGCCAGTTTCCCTACCTGATGGATAAGCTGCAGATTCTAGTTAATCAACAGCTTACTTCCTCCTACCCCCCACTAGAATTGCCTTATGTCTGTCCCATGCACACTTGAATTCTCCCACTGTTCCTGACTGCACAACATCCTCAGGAAGGCTGCTCCATGCATCCACAACCCTCTCTATGAAAAAATATTTTCTAACATTACCTCTGAGCTGTCCCCCCCCTCTAACTTCAAATTATGCCCCCTTGTTATTGCACATTTCTTCTTCTGAAAGATGCTACCCTCTTGTACTTTGTTAAGTCCTTTGAGATTCTTGAAAGTTTCTATCATGTCCCCCCTCTCCCTCCTTTCCTCAAGAGTATACATATTAAGCTGCTTTAGTCTCTCCTTGCATGTCTTCTGGTGCAGACCCTGCACCATTTTGGTTGCCCTCCTCTGAACAGCCTCCACTCTGTCTATGTCTTTACGGAGATGGAGTCTCCAGAATTGCATGCAGTATTCCAGATGGGGTCTTACCAACTGCCTGTACAGAGGGATAACAACTTCCTGTTTTCTACTGTTGATGCCTCTCCCTATGCATCCTACTATCCCCCCAACCCTCCTTACTGACTTCTCACATTGCTAGCCCACCTTTAGGTCATCTGATATAATTACTCCTAGGTCTCTTTTGATTTTTGTTGTTGTTATTAACTCACCCCCCATTGTGTACTCTTCCCCTGGGCTTTTGTTTCCCAGATGCATTACCTTGCACTTCTTTGCATTGAATCTGAGCTGCCATATATTTGACCATTCCTCCAACCTTGCAAGTCCCTTCTCATCCTTTCCACCCCACCTTGTGTATCAACCCTGTTGCAGATCTTTGTGTCATCTGCAAAGAGACATACATTTCCTTCCAGGTGCTCTTCAATGTCACTTATAAAGACATTAAAGAGGACCGGTCCAAGTACCAACCCCTGTAGAAACACATCCCCAATCCAGTCCAACTATAGAGCAAATACACTGTTCTTGAGAAGTGGGAGAGCCCTGCAAGGAAATCCAAGGTTGGGACTTAGGAGGATGAGCAGGCCCAACAGGTGGAGCGCAATAGGGAAAACCACAGGACACCAGAGGAAGAGGAAGCTCCTCCTCATGGTGGACTCAATAGTTAGGGTATGGAGCTAGATAAAGACAGCAGGATGGAGAAGGAGGTTAAGTGTCTCCCAAGAGGTACAGCTTGGAGGAAGGGGGAGCAGATTCACATGATCGCTAAGGCAGTGGCTACAAGGGAGGGCTAGACATCATTGTCCACCTGGGGACAAATGATCTAGCGAAGGAGGAAGTCAGTTTTGAGAAGGTATAGGATGACTTCAGGGAAATGGGTAGGTGCCTGAACGAGGCAGCAGACTCTGTCACTTTTTTAGAATTGCTACCGGTACAGGGAAGGAGGAGGCTAGAAAGCAATGCGTCACTATCTTCAACAAATGGTTGGAGGGCTGGTGTGGAGAAAATGGCTTTGGCTACATTGGGGACTGGGGAACCACAAGAAAGGATGCACGCCTGAACAAGATGGATGGCCTACATCCTTACACGGAGTGAACATCATCCCTCAGTGAGTGGTTTAAGCACTTTCTTGCTGAGCATTTAAAGTAGCCAAGGGGGTTACTATCAGGGACAGGGACACTCAAACAACCCACCCCCACAGGTTAGATTAGCCAACACACAGGACAAAGAAGTCATATCTTTTACAGACACTGAACCACAGGTCAGAACACACATCACACAGGCCCAGGATATAACATTCTTAACAAATATACCTGAATCTCAGGTTAAGGGGAAGGTAAACAAAGGGGACCAGCACAGGAATAACACCAAGAAGGATGGGCGGAAACAAGGGATCAAGTACAAGTTAGATGGAGAGACTGGCAACATGGCATGGGAAATCATGCATACAAATGCCCGCAGTCTAGGTGACAAAGTCCCAGACCTGGTGGTTGCAATGTCGGAGGCTGATCTGGACATAGTGGCCATAACAGAGATGTGGTACACCAGCAACCACAGCAGGGATATACATTTACTAGGTTATGTCCTATTCGGTAGGGACATGGAGGGCAAAAAGAAGGAGAGAGGGCCCATATGTCAAAGAAAATATCAGAGCAACTGAAATTCAGAGTAGACTTGGGCAGGTGGAGGAACTGTGGGTCACCCTCAAGACAGGCAATGGAATAGCTATTTGCACAGGGGTGACCTACAGGTCTCCAGCTCAGGAAGAGGAAATGGACAAGGGTATGTTGATAATTTCTGTTCTGATGTGTTTGTTGATTGTGTTCAGCTAGACAGGCAGGCCTGTATGTCTGAGTCTCCCCTCCACAAGCAGCACCATGTGCCCCCCACCTCCCACCAGCAGGAGAATGATGTGGCCCCTGGCCCTGGGGCATCAGCTGGTGGTGCCCCCTCACAGAAAGTGCCAGCTGTGTGGTATTTTTTCACCAAAAACACCAATGGTGACACTATTGTGATATGCAGCTTGTGTAGCAGATATGTTAGAAGATCAAGACGGGGGGGAGCATTTTGGTACTGGTGGCCAAAGGAGCCATCTGCTGTACCACCACCCTGCAAAGTGGCTCAGAAAACAAAATGAGGTGGTAGCTGCAGGTAGAGAGCCTGGGATGATGAGAAGTCAGAAGGGGAAGGGGGGCAGCAGGAGGTAGGGGCTGGTGGTTGGTATCAGTGGAGGTACCGCATGAGAAGGCGGCAGCAGCAGGACGCAGCTGTAGAACCCCCATCACTCTCACCCCACAGACACCGGTGGTGCCGGGTTCATGATGGTGAACCAGCATAGCCTGCAGCAGCCCCAGCCGCTCATGTTCCAGCAGTGAGCCAAGAAGACCTGGTGGCTGTGCGTAGAGAGGTGGGAGTTCTGTGCCATGAGTTAAATGAGTTCCACCAAGAGGTCAGGGGGACCTCAGAAAACTCCTTGAGGACCAATATCAAATGTTGGAACTCCTGGTGGAGCTGCATCATGGGGGTGGTGGTGGTGGTGACAGGGCAGAATTGGGGCCTGTGCTAATTCTTGTCCAGAAATTATAATGTGCAGCACAGCACTGGCAGCCAAAGTATTTTTTCTTTTCTTTCTCCTGTCCTTGCTTTCTTACTGTCACTCTTCCCTCATCCGCAACCCCTAACAATAATAAAAAAAGATAAATAAATAAAAAAGGTAAAAAAAAATATATATATATACTTTCTGTCCTCTTCCTCTTCTATATCCTCTTGTTTCATTTCCTTGTCCAGCATTTTGTGTGTTGTGTAATGTTTATGCTCCCTCCCTTTCCTCACTCATATGTATACCCTTGCCCTGACCCTGCATGTCCCCCCATCATGTGTTACTGTCAGTCACTTTTAGTCTGTACCCATAAACAGTGTATCTTTCTACTTGTTTTATGTTAGTCCTTCTGTATATATTTCCTCCACAAATGTCAAGTATTGTAATTTGTTCTTATAAAAAAAAAAAATTTTTTCCCAAAACTTTGTGATGTTGTGAGCTGGCAGTTGTTTTGGCTGTGTGCAGGATCAGTCTGAATAAGTACACAACAATCATAGAAACATAAGCACTTTTATTGCGAAGTTAAACATAATTTAAATGTGTTTTTTGTGCTTAACAACACGTGTCATCTGGGCTTGCCACAAATGTTAACTCGGTGTGCCTTCCCTCCAGTCATAATGATGTTTTATGGTACCCCACCCCACCACCACCACCCAGTCTAAAATATGCTCTTGGGCCACAGTTTAACACAGCCTCTTGCTGCCATGCTGTACAGAGGAGGCATGATATGATGAGAAATATGACTGGAAAAAATTAGGATGACATTGATACAGAAATCTGGTCATCCTCACTACCCAGTCCAAAACATGCTTTTTGGGCCTAAAACTGGGTCTAAAACTGTGGGAGAATTCAAAAATGCATGGGACAGACATAAGGCAATTCTTGTGGGGGGTAGGAAGAAATATGCTGTTGGTTAACTAGGATCTGCAGCTTATCCTGTAGGAAGGGAAATGGGCAGACTAGGTGGGCCAAGTGGTCCTTATCTGCCATCAAAGTCTGTTTCTATGAGCCACTGTTTACATAGGATTTCAGTCTGCTGTTGTTGCTGACAGTGCCAAACCAGCCATAGGAGTCCAGAAATGTTTCCTAAAAAACGTTACAGTATATTACGACAGAAATCTGCTCTCAGTCATGAAGTTATATGGTGCCACACTCACCACCAGGACCAAAACATGCTGTTTGGGCCACAATTTAAAAGGAATTCAGGCTGAATCTTGTTTCTGCCAGTGCCAAACAGGCCCTGGAAGTCCAGAAATGTTTCCTAAAAAATGTTACAGTAAATTGAGACAGAAATCTGCTCTCAGTCATGATGTTATATAGCACCCTGCCACCACCTGGACCTAAAATACTGCTTTGTCCACCATTTACAAATTATTTCAGGTGGAATCTTGTTGCTGCTAGTGTCAAGCAGGCCATAGAAGTCCAGAAATTTCCTAAAAATTGTTAATGTAAATTGAGACAGAAATCTGGTCTCAGTCATGATTTTATATGATTCCACCCTCACCACACGGACCAAAACATGTTGTTTGGGCCACTGTTTACAAAGGAATTCAGGCTGAATCTTGTTGCTGCCAGTGCCAAACAGGCCCTAGAAGTCCAGAAATGTTTCCTAAAAAATGTCGATGTAAATTGAGACAGAAATCTGGTCTCAGTCATGATATTCTATAGCACCCTGCCACCACTGGAACTTAAAATGCTGCTTTGTCCACTGTTTACAAAGGATTTCGGGATTAATCTTGTTTCTGATAGCTGCTGTTGTGTGCATAACAGTCCTTATACAGTAAATCCAGAAAAAAACACATTGCAAATATTGTCAGAGATGGGAGATATAATTATTGTGGGAATTAAATCCCAGAAAGTGGTGCCACAATGAGAAAATTAATCCCTCCTGCGAAATAGTGCTGCTACTTGCAGTTGCTTCCTCCTGCAGCTGCTGGTTTCTCAATTGATTGAGAAATGTAGAATTATTATTATTTCCCAATTCTGCTGTCCTGTTTGGTTGTGTTGACATTGTGGTTGTCTTGTACGGTGTGGAGGGAATGAGATTTTTTTTTCCAATTGCTTAACCAGGTGAGGAATGAGATTATGGGGTGCTGTAGCTTGCTGCCTGTTGCTCTGACTAGTTGCCAGCTTGCCATGAGAAATAATTTTTTGGCTGCTTAATGATGGAGCATCATAACAAAATCCATACTGCTGCTGCTGCACACATAAGTAACTGTCTATATTTTTTTTCTGTACAAGAAAAGGGTGTTGGTAGGCTGGTATTGTGACGTCTCATGCTCTAGTATGTTTGTACTGCTTTGCTATTATTTTTCAGTTTGCTGGGAGTTACATCATCATGTCAGGCAATGATTTGGATCTGTAATGTTGTTGCCCATGGTGCGTATTTATTTATTTTTTCATTACTTGGGCAGGTTACAGCAGTCCTGATGTCTGAGTTTGATAGTTTTTGTGTTCTTTTCTCTTTTGTCAACACTCAAGCATTCTGGTGATATCACCTGCTGCTCCTGCTCCTGCTGCTGCTGTTGCTCAAGACATGGGCAATTTATTTTGTTGTGCAATGGTTCCAGTTTCACAGACAGTCACAGAGGTAAGTATTTCTTCACTTTGTATGGTCTTTGGTGGGTGGGGGTTAGGGGTTGAGGGGGCAGGGGGATGGGTGGGTGGTGGATGGAACTTTTAACAATCCTCAAAATGTGTTCTTCTTTTTATCTTATTTCCAAATATGCAGTATTGTTAGGGGAAGGGGAATGTGGACTCTGGATGCCTACTGCTGTGCTTCATGTGACCCACACCACATGTTCCTTCTGGGAGAAATTTCTGCAGTTTAATTACATTCACAGGGTATGGTAAGTATATATTTTTTTCTCTGCTTCTGATTGGTTTGCTAACTCCAGGTATGTATATGGACAAGTATTCATCATGTTTCCTGCATTGTTCCTGCTTAGGTCATTTTCCTCCGGTGACTTTTCATCCCATGTCTGTGTGATGACTACATCTAGGCACTGCAGGAGGAGTTTGATGTGTTGAAGACAGAGTGGGTTGCTTGAACTGCGATGTATGCCACTGGTTTCATTAATGAGTAAACAACACATCCAGTGAGAAAGTATATGTGGAAATGGATGGTGGAGATAGTGTTTAGTAATTAGGCTGAGAAGACTATTGTCCTTTCTAATCATTTGAGGTGACAGAGCTGGAGTAATTAGGAAAAGTTAGAGGCCAAACTGCGGGAAGCAAACACCTCCCCCTGTGGAGACCATCACAGTTTCTGTACAAGTACTATGGTAGTACTTATAGTTGACCTTTCTGGGGGGAATTGAATGTTGTTAAGCTTTTTTTTTTATGATTAGTTTGTAATTAATGACTCACATCATTAAAGATGGCCTCAATTTAGCATTCTGCAAAATCATGTCAACTTGTGTTAGCGGTTGAATGAGCATGTTACATTCATACTCTACTTGTGCTAGGAGGATTCTGCAACATGTCACGGATAGTAAGCAGCAAAAAATATTTATTTTTTGCTTGGAGTGCATGGATACATGGCAGTTGGCACTGAGGAGGAGATGGCCGGATGTGGCATGTGCCAGTATGAGCACTTTAAAGATATCTAAAGACAAGACAACACATCTTGCTTTAATATGGGGTTAGTACAAATGAAAATTAAGATGTGTCTCTTGATTTTTTTTTGCTGCGAAGCATTATATCTGTAATCATGCAAAATGTTAGGGTTGTGGTAATTTGACTGCTGCATTATATAGGGAAGGAACCATGCAACAGTTTAGGACAAAGGGTAACCAAATGAAACTGATTAACAGTGCAGCAGATAACACAACCAATTCACAAATACAATGATAGATAGATCAAAATAATTTATAACACTATACTGAGCTGAAAGTCTTTGGAGGTGGGGGGTTCTTCTGAGTAAATTTAGCCTTGTTTGACTTCCAGAGTCACATCAGCCAAGAAGCAGCCCTCACAGTCTTCAAGACTGGAGTGGTCAACAGGTTGAAATTCTATCAGCATTGCTGCTTCATCCACCTCGCTGCTGGTGGATGCCTTAGTAGAGAAATTGTTATCATCCTCATCACCTGGACACAGTTCATGTGGTAACACCACTGACATCACTGTGTTATGCCGGATGTGTCTTTCATTCATTTTGATGAATGTTAGCATGGACACATTCTTGGTTGACAAATTGGTCCTACGGTCATGGGCAATGGCCTCAGCCGCACTAAACACTCATTCCACACTGACACTGCATGGTGGGCAGCTCAGGTATTTCACAGCAACCGATGTTAGTGCTGGCCAGTCAGTTACTTTCTGGCTCCAGTAATGCAATGGGTCATCACTAATGGCAAGGTGCTTTGTGTCCCCCATGTAGGCCTCTACCAATCGTTTGGCTGCCCTGAGTCCAGCTACATCATCTGTCTCCTACTCCTTTTCTTCCATATCTTCCACTCCCACCTGATACAAAACATCCCAAATTGGATTGTCTGCTGTACCTTGTCCATTTTCTCAGATTGGGTGGCTTGTGAGCCACCGGTGGTGGTAGCAACACCCGTTTTCTCTGCAGTGCATGCCTTTTTGATCTGTGCAGCAGATACCCATCTAATGAGGTTCTCTGTCAACTTTTTCACTCATTGACAACCTCCTTTAATTATAGAAGGTAGGCCACATTTGTAGCATGAATCAAGCATGGTAGCGATTGCAAATTCATCTGACTGTACAATGACAGTTATATGGGTATTCCTCCTGTCCAGCACATGCAGCATGTGATCTGTTAGATCACAACTGTTAAGATCCCCACTTGCCTTCATCTGGAGTCACACATTAAACAGTGTTTGCCTCAGCACACATATGAGGGTTATGGATTGACTTATACAAGCATTGTCCCCACTCACTGCCTATGTAACATGCTCAAATGGATGGAGAATGCATATTAGCCAATCTATTTGGTTCCATTTTTCTGTTGTTAAAGTGATGGACACTCCAGCATTGTCACGGATGGTGTGCACCAGCAGGTATTCTGAAACAACCATATACTGTTCATATGCTGGTCAAGCATGGAGTTCCACTGGGTCACAGCATCAAGCATCATGAGGTGCTGAGGCAGATGGTTATTGCACTATAGCTCATGCAGATGGGTACGGGACTTTGCAGAATGGACAAAGTGTATACAGATGTGATGGGTGACAGTCACTGTTTCTTTAATGTACAAATGTCCACATGGCTTAGAAACTGCTGCACAACAAGATTCAGGCAGTGTGCCAAGCAGGGCACCTTGAAAAACCCACCATCGCTAATGCACTTGACTACATTGGAGCCATTATCACTTGTGATCAGTCTTGCTGTAAGTGACTGTGCATGCTGCCACTCATCAATCTTGTCCAGTAGAACATTAAGCATTTTCTCACTGGTGTGAGAACCAGTGACACTACGCATAGACAGTGTTACATGCTGTTGAATTCCAGAGATGTTGCTACCACCACAATTCTGCTTCAGGCAGGTTTTGCCAGGCCCAAAAATCAATTACAACCCCAGGTACCTGTGCCCAGTGTGCCGTTATGCATAGATATAAGTTTGCTGCTGTTTGTCCACTGGTCCATAT